>JAQFVV010006242.1:5137555-6337555 GCA_028023455.1 Epiperipatus broadwayi
AAATATCTATATGTGTGACCGCAGTATGTGCGATCATCACAATATATATATATATAGAGAGAGAGATAGAATATTATTACAGTTTATTTGAAAGTGGTGGAATAAAAATTGCACTACAGAAATATTTATTATTAGTCATTATTGGATAATCTCTTGTCTAATGAATAACTAATAAAAATTATTAATGTGCTTTCATTAAGCGATTTGTGTCAAAATTGTGAGGGCAGCACATTTGACACATCAAAGAAACTGATGATTTGTAACTGTCTATATATATATATATACTGCACAATGATAAAGATACGTGTAAGAGATTGTGATCTGAGCTTACTGGTGAGTATTGATTCAGGATGATATGTGCATCTTAGGGATCATAGATCTTTCTCATGTGTCTTTGGACATATGTTCATGATAACTTTCCTTCACAAAATGTTAATAGTCGATAGAAACCAGTCCCTACTTTGCGTGAGAGTGGTATAGTAAAAATTACACTACAGGAATATTATTCATTATTGGATCTCTAGTCTATCATGCAGACTTTTTAAAAAAATCTAATGTGAAAAATAACTATGTTTTTAATTGAAATAGCAATATGATACTCCTCATGATAAAGCAAATTAAAGTAGTAGATAAATAATTCCTTTAGAGTTTTATATCATAATGTCTAAGATCAAGTGAATGTTGATCTATTGACTGTAAAAACAAAAAAATAAGATCATAATATGATAGGATAAAGAATAAATGTCATATTTCTATGAGCTATGATTTATCATTTATTTTTATTATTATTATCCAATTAATTATTTATGATTTAACTTGTTTTTTTTTTTTATATTTTATCTAAGAGAAAATCAGAGATGTTTTTTAGGTTTTCTGGTAAAAAGTTATATACAAAACTCAAGTACACTGAAGATGCAAAGAGTTAAATTCAAGGTCATCCTCATGCTACTGACTGATAAAATTTTCATCCAATAAAATATATTTTTATATCGAATTTTCAAATGGATATTATAAATAAATATACCATTTATATACTTTTGCATATTTTAAAATAAAATGTATTTATTTCATTTTTGTAATTATTTCTCTTGGATTCTGAAACTGAATTATTTTAATTAAGCAGAAACAATTAATGCAACAGCCATTGTCAAGCTTTCACGTAATTGTTTAGTAAAATATAATTGAAATTTTTTGGAATATGTCATCTAAACATCGTTATTAGAAGCTTTGTTGTTTTTAATTTTCTAGAATAATTTTGTTATGCAGATTAGATTTTTATTGACATTATAAACTTAGAATTGTGTTTGCTTACCTTTCTTTGTAATTTACTGACTGTTTTATTTTATAGTGGATTAAATAACCAATCAGTAGCTGGCTAATCAAGTGAGAATCAGCTTTGGAATTAAATTGTAATTATATTTGATTTTTTTTTTTTTGAAAAAGTGACTTCATTAATGAGTGATGACATTTGAACTACTGATATTAGTTGTGTTCTGTTATCAATTATCCTGAAATTTTTTTTTCTCTTCATATTCAATTATTAAATTGTTTTTATTTTTTTTTATTATCATTTATAATAATATTAAAAAATATTTTTGACAATTATAATTGTTTTTATTTGGCTTCTATATATGCATTCAAGTACTCATAATACTGTGTAATGAGGCTAGCATTTTAAAATGAGTAGTATAAATTTATGTTGTGCTAAATGTCTCATAGTTTAGGGTTTATAACCTGGATTCAAGTATAGATGGAGTTAGAAGATTCATCCTCACCTAGTAGCTGAAGATTTACAACAATTTATGGACTTATTCAAATACTAGTCTATAGCCAATCTAGTTATTAGCTGATATTGATAATATCAAACTATTCTTATCTGGAAAAGAATTGGTATTAAATAGATTATTATTGATGTATTGATCATAAAAGAAAATATGATTGCTTTAAGAAGCAGCAAAATTTTTAAAACATTGATCACTGATGAAGGATATGTTATACAATCATTGGTGCTGATACAATGATTATCATTACTAAAGTAGTTTTATTTATTAATTGTTTGTTATTATTGATTGATTATAAAGCTCTAATAATTGAACTCATTAGAGAGTCCTTTAATGCAATAATTAATATATTATTTTGCAGTTCTTTAATAAACTATGAAAGTGATTGTGTTTAATTTGTACAAATGCAAACATGATAAGAAAAGTAATATAGAGATTATATGGCTGAGTTTTTACAGAGATCAGTAAAATAAATTTACTATAAAATATGCTAACAGATATTATATTTTAATAAGAATCATAGACCCAAATAAAGTTCAGTGGACATCATTATCTGGTATACTTTGTATGCCAAAATGAAATTAGAATCTATTACAAAATATCTTTTTTCCTCAATAATATTAAAGATAGCCTAATAATATTACAGCCTTCAGATGCTGTGTAGTCTATTAAATGTTTAGCAAAAGATTGTTTTTAATGTGTTGAGGGACCAAAGAAAATTTGTAGAATTAAACAATGTAAACAATCCCTATAATAGAGGTAAAGCAAGTCTATGTACATTTCCAGATTTCAAAAACATCTGCTAGAGATGGGTCAGGTCTTTAATTCTATAAAGATCAAGATAATTTGTAAAGAGCAAAATATGAAGAAGAATCAAAGAGGCATGATTTTCATAATGCATTCAAAAAGGCAATAAATCATTGCTCTAACAATATTGAAATTATTAAATACTAAAACTTCTGGATATAAAATAACAATCATTCTGTCATTATTATGTTCTGAAAACATTGAAAATGTTTTTGACAAGAAATTTGGGTTATTACTAAAAATTACATATTGAAAGATTATACAATATTGAAAGTGAACTTGGCAAGAAATTTAGACTAGTAGAAATTATTTATTGAAATATTAATGTAGAGATTACTTTTGTCAAAGTACGTATGTTTAATTTTATTAAATATATATTAAGTACTTGGTTCTATGGTTAGAGTATTTTTTGTTGTATAATATACCATCATGTTTCTCTGAGTTTATAATCCAGTTTAAAATTTATAACTTATCCTTTCCACATCATTCTAATTAACTCCCTTATCTAATTGGTCCATCTTCCATATGGTTTTTTCTGTCTTTTATGCTTTTTAGGAATCCAATTTAAGACTTCAATGTATTACCTTTTTTTTAAAATGTAAAGTTTTATTTACAAATTCATTTTTTAATATAGAACAGAAAATTGTTTTACAATAAATTTGTGGTGGATTGTCACCTTGCCTGTAAATTGATGAAAATCTGCATGTATTATACATTATTAAGCTTTATTCCTGAAATGTAGCTAATATTTTTCTATATATGTTTATATAATCCTTTTTTATATTCTTATTAAATGGATTATTGCAAAGGTAAATAAATGTTAGCAATTGTACTAATTGAAAATTTTCAACAGTACAATTATTATTTTAAGAACAAAGTACATATAAAATATTGCTATTGATTGTTTAGTCTTATAAGAGTATTTCTATCATAAATTGCTTTAATTTAAGAGAGAAGTTACAGCTGTTATAGAACCATATGAATCAAATGATGTACACTGTTACTGAAAGATTTACACACTTTGATTCCACAAATGGTCAGATTAGGGTTTAGCATAGGAACTAACTTTAATAATCCAAGAGTACAACCATTGATCTATGTCACTTCTTAAAGATGCAGCCCTTCTCTTTCTCACATTTCCATTTTATGATAATTTATATCTCTGGATTAAACTTCAACTTATCAAGAGAGTCTATATTAAGCCAATAAAGATCACATGATCACCATCTCTTATGTTTGTGTATAACTGTTGTTAAAACAGGCAAAACTCACTATACGTATGCTGCACACAGCAAGCTAAAGTAATCAATGGATGTCAGAAGGCCTGTGAATAAAATCCCCATCTAATGCCTACTCATCCAATATCCCCAGACTAGTTACTGGCTTGTGGCCTTCGTCAGTGAGGAGCCTTGGATCTGAGAGCACTGCATCTAGATCTTAGGATCTAATGCAACCCTCCAGCAAACACGTTTTGTCTCCATTTAACTACAAAACTATGAGTCTTAAACTGAAAACACCTTAATGTTTTCAATTCAAGCCCATCTGCCTAATAGGATATTGGTGGCCATGGTTATTAAAGAACCAAAGACACCAAAATGTATGGGAACTGAACTGGATTCAGACCCATACAACTACATAAGCTGATGGGCTTGAATTGGAAACATTAAGGTGTTTTCAGTTTAAGACTCATAGTTTTGTAGTTAAATGGAGATAAAAGGTGTTTGCTGGAGGGTTGCATTAGATCCTAAAATCTAGATGCAGTGCTCTCAGATCCAAGGCTCCTCACTGACGAAGGCCACAAGCCAGAAACTAGTCTAGGGATATTGGATGAATAGGCACTTTATGGGGATTTTATGCTCGAGTCTTCTGGCATCCATTGATTACTCTAGCTTACTACGTGTGGCATATGTGTAGAGAGTCTATATTCATGACAATGATCATTAGCATTGCATTATACTTAATTTACATTATGGCCATTTACATGCATCATGTACCTCTTATTTCATCATCACATATATATTATAATCTCATATATTATTGTCATTTATATTGTCATCACACATATATTACATAAGCAAATATACACCCCTCTCTTAGAAGAAAGTGGCAAAACTTGAATGCAGGTTAACAAATGTCAAACCTATTGCATTGAAATCTACCCCTTTGAATAAATATTAAATGAGATCCATTTAAATAGGTTCTTGAAATATAATGAAGGTGTCTTATATAAATATTAAAATAAGGAACAGAAGGTTTGATCATCATCATCAAAATCCAATTTTAATCAAATATCAATATTTGAGTACACTGATAAAACAAATTATATTTATATAATTCAAATGTACACTGGAAAAATTATCTATGCAGTGATATATATGAGTCTCAGTATAAGTACTATCTCTATTGTTAGTGAAAGGGGTTTTCAGTGCAATTATTTGTAATATATTATATAGAGAGGTGCCATGGTTGCATCCTTATTTGCTTACATATAGATCAATCTCATTTTTTCTAAATATTCTTATTAGATTTATATTTAGAGTTATTTTGATATTCAAGGAAGGAATTCATGATTTATTTTAATAAGTCCAGATTGTTGAATAGCTAGCATAAAGCTTGTAAAAAACCCATCCATAAATGAAACATATATGAAAATAACCAATTATACTATCAAAGTCAAAGGTACTTAAATAAAACTTTGTGTTTTCAAAACAGTGGATGACATTTCAAATCTTGATCTTTTTATGACCATCAGCAAAAAAATTATGGAGGCTCCCATAATGTAGAAAGAAGAGGTCTTGTAAACCATAAATGAGAAGTTTTTAACTTGATTATCCCTAAACAACTTTTCAGCTCTTTGTTCCCTATTTAAGTTTTTCACAGAATGCTCTGTGAGGCTTTAAATGTAAATACTCTATGGGAAAGCATTCTGAATATTGCCAACCATCCAAATAGGGATATTGTGTTTGAATTTTTTGATATGGAACAGAAAAATACTTCAAAAGAATACAACATTAAGGATTATGCTCTTATAACAGTCAGGCAAAACATATCACAAAGTTTTTAAAAAATGCTCATTTTAATTACTGTGCAAACAAATTTAAAAAGTTCATAGAATCTTTTGGTAACATTGTAAACTTTCAGCCAGTTTTTTTCAAAGATATGCCAATACCAATTTATGGAAATACTTAAGACTTAAAGTACAACTTCACAATAGTGTTGATCCACTAAGCATTTCCACTCAAAATTGCAGATCAGGAAGGTATATTACTATTATTTGTTCATAAATAAAACCACAATGTTTTATTTGTGGACAGCGTCAACACATAGTAATAAGCTGTGATAATGTCAAATGTAAATGCTAAGAGGAACCCAATCAAAAACAGAGAAGGAAATAATTCCAAACACCATTATTGAGGGGGAAAACTCAAATGCAGCAAACTCCAGTAATGAAATGAAAATTACACAATAGTAGTGAAAAAATTCTGAAAGAGATGTGAAAATAGGTGAACAGAAAAAACATCCACAGTATCACATTAAGTTAATAAATCTCAATTGACATTTTAAATACAATTATACTATATATATCACAAAAAGTAAGATAATGTCATAACCAAAAAAAAAAAATTAATTGACTCTCTTAAATGAAACATAGGGGAAAAAACAAAACCCAGAACTAGATACCAGCAAAGAAGATGGATTTGAGGCACATGAACAATGGAAGAAAATTAAAAAAGTCAACTCAACTAATGAAGACTGATTTTTCTAATATCTGTAGTGTTTGTAAAAATGGCAGACATGTTTGTGCACTCCAGAAAAAACTAGAATTTATTCGAGAGGTTGTTTTTAGATCGCACTCTGATAGCTCATGAATTTAATTAATGCATTGACGTAATGGCGATCAACAATTCCAATAAATATTTGCTGATTACAAATATTTCTGGATAAGAGACGTTACCTTATTGGATGGTGTATTGATTGACTGTTGCTCAGAGAGCAATAAGAAGACTGGGTATGAACTACGCAGTGTAATATAGAGAGTAGTAGAGAGCAGTCACACAGTAATTGAGTAGCACTATTTGAGGAGATGTCTGTTTAACACCAGCACAGATATCTCACGTTAGTGCTTACGGTTAATGACCAGCGCCCAATGGAAATGTAGTTCACGGGTATAACTGAAGAAGACCACAGGAGAGATATTCAGAGCCTTCATTGGAGAGCATTCGTTGCACACCAATTCGTTGGAGAGCATTCATTGCAGACCAATTCATTGGAGAGCACATTGCAAACCAATTCGTTGGAGAGCATCTGCTTGCAGACCATTCATTTGGAGAGCACCCAGTGCAGAGAATACAGAGTATATTCAGAACATTTGTTGCAAACCATTCGTTGAAGAGCATATGCAGTTGCACATTAGCGAACGTTATTGGATAGCCGCACAGTCAGACTTGCGGATATAACATTGGCGCAATCGCATTTGGAACCTGTGAGTAGCGAGTAAGTTTTAATTACATCAAGTTTAGCTACAGTTGGAGAAATCTGGAAAATGGAAATCCCAGTTTGTGGATTTCATGAAATGGCTGGACGGAAATATTTTGGCATCATATGAAAACAAATGGTACAGAATGAACAACGGATGGCCCATGGGACTCCCCATTAGTGGCATCGTTTCTAGCATTGTGCTAGATACAACAGGTGATTACAAAGTACCAGACAGCAGCGCCAAACATAATTTATAGCAGATACGTAGATGACATTCTTGGCAGCACCCGAAAATGCTATCACGGAGATTTTACATGAACTCCACGCTCTTTCCAACCTTACATTTAATTGCACACATGAAGATGAGCAAAACACAGTCAAGTATTTGGATTTGAAAATTAAAAGAGAGAAGTTAGCATTGGTTTATTCCATGATAATTAAAACCTTATGCATCCGAGGCTACATCCATCCGCTCTCAAAATCCCCTAAAGCACACAAACTTGCAGGGCTGTCTGCCTTTTTATTTCGCAATCACCACCTCTGCAAATTGGAGTCAGACAGGAAAAACAACATCACCAGCTACATCAGTGACTTAATAAATGTGGGTTTTAATCACAAAACAATAACCAAAAGGATTGCAAGCTTTCATAAAAGACTACAACAAAACACAAAAGATAACAGACAACATCTAATTATACCCTACATATCTACAGTAGCTAAAAATTTCAGTAAAATATTACAGAAGGAATTCAAACTTGGATTCAGAACCCCTCCAAACACAAATAGGCTCATCAACAACACTAAAGATAAAAGAAATATAGAAGAAACCCCCCATGTCATTTATAAAATTGTGTGCCCGTAGACAGGATGTGATTCGGTATATTATGGGGAAACTCAGGCCACAGTGAGAAATAGACTGGCTCAGCATAGATATATATATACAAAAGCCACAACTAAAGGAGAGGGCAGCTCAGTATTTGCTGATCATCAGCAGGAGCAAAGCCATAGATTTGAGCCGTCTAAAGCCGACATCATGTGCACAGAGAGGAACGATGTTAAGAGGAAGATTAAGGAGGCATGTTACATCACCAGTGATGCCATGTCAATCAATAGAAAAGACACGTGCTTCGCGATCTCGAAAAGATGGATGTTATAATTTGCATGCATTTGCATAGAATCAACAGCATGTAAAAAGGACTATGATTATGGAGCTGTATGTGCTCCGAAAGCGCTAAGTCCATAAATAGAGGCTCACTAATAACAAACTTATAGCTTCACCTTAGATATTAATCTTAGCTTAACAGTAATATAACGTTAACAACGGAAGTGAAAAGTTTGGAAATAATAGTAGATGATTAAGTAAGTACAATTTATTCAAAATATAAAAATATCTCTACAGATTAAATACTGCCAAATGAGAACCCCAATCACTCCATATTTACCAAATAAATAAATGTAGGCCTAGTCAATTAATATATTAATTATATTTATATATTTTTCTTACAATACTCTAGATTTACAATAGAAATTTTTTTAAATTTATAGTTTTTTTAATTATATTTATAAATTTTTCTTACAGTACTCTAGATTTACAATAGAATTTTTTTTAAATTTATAGTTTTTTTTAAAATATATATTATTAGTTAGATTTGGTATAAAGAAGGGAAATATTAATTATGAAATTTAACATAGGATTACTCAACATTAGAAATTTAAATTCAGTTTTAATAAAAATGTGTAATTCACACTGTGATTAGATATTGTACAACCACACATAATTGGCTTGATTAAAACAAAGATTTGTGCAGGGTTCCAAATTGATCCCTAGCTATCTCAGTAGATCAGGTTGTTCAGAATTTTCAAGAGTATCATTTGCACCAATTTTCTGCATGAGCGGGGTGTGTGTGTGTGTGTGGGATAATAGTCAAGTTTTGCAATTAAATTTTTTCAAAATACTATACATAGATAAGCATTTATTAATAATCACTATTCACAATAAATCTCAATATAGTCTATGTTTATCTAACCCCAGATCAAAAAATAATCAACAGAATAATATTAGTCTTAAATTTCTTTTTTGCCCAACTCATCACATCCTCTTTTATTACTGGGAGATTTTAACATGCACTATAGCACTTTTGTCTCAAAAATAGTTGAATCTCATCAACCTCCCCATTATAAGGTGGGGAGGGTTTTCTGCCAAATAAGTCAGTCTTTTTTTATAATGGCAGACATCACTGACCTTGTCTTCTATTATCCAATGTTGTATTATATATTGGGCTACTAAGTTAGTTCCCTTTCCAAGTTTAGATCACTTTATAATAATGGTCACACTTAACCTAAACCTAGCCATTTTTTTAAATCAGTGCACACACACACACAAAAAAAACCAGTAAGAATTCTGCTGCAAACAAAAGCCATAAAGTTTTTATTCAATGAGATTTATATTCATTGTTTAGACTGAAAGATATTGATTTAGATCATGCACAAGTATAGAGATAGCCTTCACAAATATAATACAATAAATCATGTTACCAGAGTGTCCACCCCACCTTCACCCCATTGAGCTTCCAGCACTTGCAGAATGAACTATATAAATGACTAACCCAAAAGCACACCAACATCAGATAATAACAAAATGATGATAGTGCTGACAAAGGAATATAACTCTACCTGACAGTTGCTGGTCAAATACTTAGCTGCAACAAAGGGGAAATTTTTCATGTCACAACCTTATGCATGGTCAAAAAAGTAACATTTGGTTCTGGGTCAATCATCTACTGTTGGAATACCTTTGGCCTTATGTGAAAATAAGAGGATGATAACTGGTAACATAATAGATATGTTTTATCTTTAAGAAAAAACTATTAAAACAAAAGAACTTTTTTTAAAATATCTTGGTGATATAGATATATAAAGGCACATTCAAAGCTCAAGATTTCTTACAATGTCTAAATAAAATGCCAGTCTCATGCCACCTAGGATCACCTGCAATACCAAAATTTGTGCCCTCACATCTTAGTCAATTTACATCACAACTTCTTTCTAACTTTCTTTCAAGGAGATTATATAAAGTAAGAGATCTGTATCCGATATTGTTGATATACTTCTGCAAAAAATTTGTTCCACCAACATCATTAAAAAATATTAGGCCTATGTCAATGGGACTACTGGCCATCAAACTCCTAGGAAGAGTTTTCAAAGAAAAAATCTAACTATATATATACTCTACCAACAATATCACTTGCACAATTTTTAAAATAGTTTAATTAATAGTTCAAACAGTCCTATTGTTCAAAACAGTCATTGACAATGCTAAGAAATATAGCCCAATAGTAAATACAGCTGGATATGGATATAAAAACAGCAATCAATTGAATTCCAATTAACAATCTCATAAATATAATAATACAACAATATTTAAACCTATTGTATACATAATTACAAACCTATAATAAACAGATAAATCCACATAACATTAAATAGAAAAATTTTACCTTTATTCAGTCCACATCAAACAATTCCCCAAAACTTACCACTCAGTTCTCTCTTGTTCACCTTATATATAAATCCCTTGTTCAATGCAATAGAAAAGGATTGCCAAGGATTCACATGCCCATGGTAAAACAATATATTCTGCATCATATACATGGATGATATCAGTTTTTTTGTCAACAAAAAGAACCTCCTATAGGATACTAAATGAATATATAAATACATATAAACTAGAATTCAATTTAGACAATCATGTGCTTGGCACATATATGCAAGCAAAAATACAAAAATATTTAAAGTAAACATACCACATAACTTAGAATTTTCATTCCATCTAAGTTATATTGCAGTGCGAAAACAGATACATACAAATTAACAAACTCAATAAAAAACACAATATCATTATCTAAAGCATACCTCTTATTTTACACCAAAGTATCATTTATCAACATAATAATTATTACAAAAATTACACATTACATTCCAATAACTATTTTCTCAAAATTATTTATGATGGGAGTTTATTATAAAAAAAATTTCTGTGGGAAGTGAAAATTGTCACCATCATCAATCAGAAAGTTACAGGCATACAGAAAACAATTAACTTCATCTCAACCACAAATAAATTCTACCTCAAATTGAAACAATAATTACTGCAAGGCCAAAAATATAAGTCCCATATTCAAAATATTAGGTAGTAATCGTTGAACCTGTTACGTCCATAGGCCTTAAAAAAGAGTTTCACCATGAAAATATACCTATTGAAAATCTATACCACATTTTAGCCAAATACAGGTGAAATAAGCATCTCATCAATGCTGGGGATTAATAATAAACAACTCATATGGAGGTTAATTAAGCACTGGTCACTTAAATCCCAAATACTTTGATTTTCTTGATCAATATAAGTTCACTGTCAACATTATATTTTTTCAAATATAAAAGATATGACAACCTTGATGCTGTATATGGCCTATACCACAAAGAGGAGGAAAATCCCAAATCATTTTCTGTTTCAATTCAGCAGTCTAGAATCTCTTAGAATTTATATAAATATAATGCATAGGAAAAGAAGAGCATGTTTCACTCACTCATACAATCGTTCCCAAAATGTAAATTTTGCTAGAATCCACATTACTACATTTATATTTCTGTACTATGGAGTACAAGGTGCATATTTCTCTATAGTAGTAATAGTAGAAAACACTCAAATAATTTTAAAAATAAACTTGAAATAATCAAAATAAGAGACAAAAAAATATCGCCATCAGAAATACATGCAGCATCTTGGTCTTTCATACAGCAGATTTCTAATCTGTAATGAGTTAAGCTTATATCTTAACTTCATCATTGTCACTAATTTATTCTGGTTCTTTTATTATCAATTACTGTAACCTTTTATATATATATTATAATCTTAATTATTTATCAGGAATAACTAAGTATGTTTATTTGTAATTTTTTCCCCAAATAAATGTTTTTTGAAACTAAATAAATTATATACTTTTATAAAAATTTACTTATTATACATAGTATTTAGTTATAGATTATTTTGTTTTAAATTAATTTAATGTCCATTCATTAGTATATATTTTATACACAGCAAAAAAAATTCCTCTGTCATTGATATATAATATAATTAAATAAAGCTAATGTTTAATATATAATATTTTGAATTAATTAATTTGGTATATGCTATCAATATTCAATTTAATTAAATGTCTAATGTAATCATCTGACTGAAAAATAGAAGAAAATGAATTTAATTGTAACTAAGTTATTTATAAGGAAAACTAATCAATTATTAAGAATTGTAGTAGCCACCATCCAAATCTTCAGAGATGTTTTCATGACAATCCTTAAAGCAGCTTTAAGTTACTATAGAAGCAACATGGAGTTCATCATTTCAAAGTATTACATATTCCATTAGCATAATGTTATTCTTTGGCACAGTTGGTAAGAATAATTTCAATCATTTATAAGATGACTCTATCTTTAAATATTATACTTAAAACCAATTTAATATTTCCTGGTGTAAACAACTTCTATAGTTTTAGACATTTGTTGGATTTTATAATTCATATTTTTCAATTAGCTTCTTTTAAATATATTTTGGGTCACAGTTGAAAATAAGTTAATTTTCATCTGTTTTGAAGAAACATAATTGTATTAGAAGTCATTTAATTAAGTTCACTAAATAAGGTACTTGGAGAGTTTGTCATATAAAAATATTGTGATTCATTCCATACAATTTTTCAGTAAGAATAAACTACCTTCTTCCATTTATTGAGTAATATCAATCTGATTTCATTTTTACACATCATCAACAACTCTCACAGTTTGTTTGAATTATTTAAAAATATGAATTTCATTATCACTAGGGGAATGGTCATGTTACAAAATGATGTAATACCGATGAATTTTATGATGATGTAATGAGACATTCAACATGTACAAATGACATCCTGGGTCTACAATTAGGGGATTCATAGCTCTCTTTAACTTTGGCCACCAACCACTGCCTTGGTTGGTGACTTTACAGCCTCCTGGGAATAAGGGCCATGATTTATTTTTGTCTGTCATGATTGTATACATCTATTGGAAAAATATTTATCATTTACACATGCATTCATTCTGCCTTATCAGGCAACTGAAAAAAAATACCATGGTGTTTCTTGATCTTAAACTCAGAGGTAAAAAGCCAATAAACTCATGATGTTGGATAATGCATGTTGGTGAGCAGCCCATCCATGTTCATATCCTATATGAATAATCACATAGTAATAACAGCTGCAATGACAAGAACATATGGAATGGACATTTAGGAATTTGCCCTGCTCAGTTTCTTTAAGAGGAACAAAAGAGTCTCCTTTCAGTTAATAGCAAAGTCCTTTCTTTTTATTTTAAGTACTTACAACTGCAGATCACTTTCAAAGTGAAGGAAGATTGCAAGAATTAGAAGAATTGTTTTATATTAAATGGACATTATTGAACTTTGTGAAGCTAGAAGAAAAGATGAAGAGACAATTGATTTAAAAAGTGGAAATGTACTCTACTATAAGGCACAAATATTGGAAATACAAGTGTAATAGAACAACATTGTGGAGATTGATGGTGTATCAGACAGAATGTCATGATTAATTATACAACTTAATAGCAGATACCAAATGCAGATGATTCAGGTTTATGTCCCAACAAGTTCTCATATTGATGAAATAGTAGAAGATTTTTATATGGATGTACAAAAGGCTTTTGATCAGAGTAAATAACATTTTAAATTTGTTATGGGAGATTTTAATGCTAGAATTGGTAAACAAAAGAAAGATGAAAGTGCTGTATGTAATTTTGGTTATGGTAATAGAAATAAGAAAGATCATAGACTTGTGGAGTTTGCAGAAAAAGGAAAACTTTTATGAATTCTTTTTTTTTTGAGAAAAATGTTAAAAGGAAATGGACATGGAAGCATCCAAATGAAGGTACAGCAGAATTGAATTATATTTTGACTAACCGAAAATACATATTTCAAGATTGTAATGTTCTTAATAAATTTAACACAGGAAGTGATCATCGATTAGTAAGATGTAAGATATGCGTTATTGCAAAACTGGAGAGAGAAAAATTATTAAGAAAAACAATATTTACAGTTGATATTCCTAATCTTCAAAAACACTCTAATGAATTTAAATTAGATCTTATAAATCAGTTTCAAGTATTAGTAGATTTTGAACATGATTCAGATTTGAATGAAATTAATAAGAAAATAACTGATACACTTTTAAAAACTGCAACAAACCAAATCTGATAGAAAAAAGCAGTAATTGACCAATAAAATTTCTACTGAGACTAGAGAATTTATGAAGAAAAGAAGGATTATGAAGATATACAAAAATGATGCATTAAAAGGATTGAATACTCCAAATTCTATAAAATGGTGCAGAAAAGAGTTGAAAATGATATACGAAAGTATAACTGTAAACTAGCAAGGAAAACTGTAGAAGAGAATAAAAGTCTCAAGATATAAAACAACATTTTGGTATTGGTAGGAAATTTATATCTGCAATAAGGAAAAAAGATGGAACTATTACTAAAAAGAGAGATGACATCATGAAATGGGTAGAAGACTTTTATCAAGAATTATATAGTAATAAAGAACAAGTATCTCCTATATCTGTTACATCTTCCAAATTTCCCAGAATTTTAAATGAAGAAGTGAGACATGCAATTAAATTTATAAAGAAAGGAAAGGCTTCAGGTAATGATGGAATTATAATTGATATATTAAAAGAAGCAGGTGAAGAAATATAAATTTTTTTTAGCAAAGTTATATACCAGTTTTTACTTATGGATCTAAGGCTTGGGTACTTAATAGAAGAGCAATACAAAGATTTCAGACCACTCAAAGAAGTATGGAGAGATGCATGTTAGGAATAGCGAGAAGAGATCAAAAACTCAATATATGGGTAAGAGAACAAAAGTCTGAAGTGGAGTTGGGTTGGACATATTGCTAGAAGAGATGATAATAGAAGGTCAATTGAAATCTTAAACTGGATTCCAAAAGATTGTAAAAGACCCAGAAAGAGACCACATGTGAGATGGATGGATGAAATAAGAAAGTGTGCAGGAGTGATATGAAGAAGAGAAGCTAAAGATTAGAGATGGTTTGAACTTGGAGAGACCTTCATCCTGCAGTGGATTGAAAATGGTTGATGGTGATGAATGAGATATTCTACAAAAAAAAATTACTATTCTGTTTTTCATTTTCTTATGATCAAAAATGTTGTTAATAATGAATTACAAAAGTCACTGCCTATACAGTGTTAACTTTTATGAATTTCAAACATACCTCTGAGAAGCACTCCTAGCAATAACATTTGCCTGAATTGGAAAATTAATATTTCATTTAAAATAATCTCAATGTTCAAAATTAATGATGATAGCAATTCAGAAAAACCTTAAAATGGCCTATAAGTACTTCCTTTTTTAAATTCATATACTAATTTTCAAATTTATATAACTAGCCCTTATTTGCAGCAAACAGATTGATGTTATTCTTGCCAGTGAATCTTTTGCTAAAATCTTCATAAAGAGTTAATTACCCTTTTATCTTCATCATCAAATATTTACCACATATTGTAGATATGAGTTTAAAAGTTTTAGAAATATTTCACAAACAGATGGATAATGAATGCTCATTTCAGGATATAATTTTTTTCTTCTTCTAAAACTAATTATTTTAATTTTATTGTATAAACGATGTGTTTCACAACTTCCTTTTAGATTTAGCATAATTGCTACTGTCATAAACTTTGTGCTTTGAATGTTTTCCTCAAGAATACATGCTGGAATGTAAAACACTATTAAAACCTCTTTGAATTTGTCTTTATTATATTGATTTTTAAAAAATTACAATTTAGAAAATATTAAACAATGATATATAAAAATACAAAAGCACATATCTAAACTATTTATAATGGTAATTGTGTGTATCTGAAAGACATATTTATTGTATGTTATGTTGATGAAAAAATAATTTAAATATTGCAAATTTGCAAAAATACATTTTAGTTACAATCTAGAAATTATTTTCGTCAACTACACCAATATTGACTTTAAAAGTCACTCATCTCAGATACAATTTAATATCAATTATCACAAATGAGAAGTAAAAATACTGACTGATTTATACTTTACCAAGATCTAGTGAATTAAAGATTATGATTTAATATTAGTCATATATAAATGCATAGCTAGCAATGCCCTTGAATATGCACCCGATATATGTAACAATATGTAAGAAAAATAATTGCTTATATCTTTTAGATCAAATGCAACTCCGGAAGATTAAAAAAATATATTACTTTTCTAATTCACAACAACAAAAATCATGAGTGTAAATAGCTGTTGCATAATATACAGTAAAGTATGTTTGAAATTTATAAATTTCTATTTTTTTATTTAATAATTTTTTCAATCAAAAAATTGTTGATTTCATGAATTTTAAAAGCATGAATATGGGGGTCTAATTCTATTAATACACATATAAATACAATATATTTTTATGTTAAAGACGTTTTAAAAAAATTATATATATCTGTCATTAATAATACATTATTATTTTATCGTATTTCGGATTAAATTTTATTTACACGACTGCTAAATAAATTTGGTTTCTTGTTATTTACAAATTTATTTATATTGTTAATTAAAGGGGATTGTGATCATGTGTATCGGTTGTATAAGATGGAATGGATGACCGAAGGGAACTTGAAAATCTGGTTATATTTAGTTTAAGTATATATACTATACTTGTTTTTAAATATTATATTGTTAATTCTAATCAGTGGGGTTTCTGTAATTAATTTTCAAAAGGATTTTTCTATACGTTTTTGAAAGCATGCGTGATTTTTCTAATCAACTATATATATAACAATAGGTTTTTTTTTGCTCCCACCAATAATAAAAATGGAATTATTGGCTTAATAGATGATATATATCATATCATTTACAACTTCTTAAACACTTTATCAATACTATTTTTTATATCAAAACTGGTATAAAAAATAGTATCGATAGTGTTTAAGAAAATTGTATATGTAAAATACGTAGGAAAAGCAAGAAAATTATATTACTTAATAGGTGATGTTGGATAATTAGTTCATGTCTATAACTAACTGAGAGTTGTGAATTGATTTTTCTAAATCACAGAAAAGACCCCAAAAATTCTATGAGTGGATAATTGTAGCTCCATTGAACTATTTTTTAGTGCATAATTTAAAAGTATATCTTTCATTTTGAATTATCCATGTAAATATTATATACATGTCTGTTTTTAAAATGAAAGAGAGAACAAGAAAAACAAGTGTAAATTGTTTTTTTTTTTTTTCCAAGAAAAACAAGTGTAAATTGTTTTGTCACTTTATTATGAAAAGAATAAAAATTATTTTATATATTTTGTTTTTGCGCTTTTCTTTTTGTCAATTATTTATTGAAATTTATTTTTAGCAAAAAGTGCAGCCTTGTTTGACAATGAGAGATGAGCTATTGTCACGTGATTTTAGTTGTTTGTTATTTAAATAAAGAGGAAGTTATAAAATGTCTGCATAGGTGTTTTATTCATGTTAGTATTAACAGTGTCATGAGAAATCTAATATTCAGTTGTTTAAAGACTGATAATCAGCTGTGAATAGATGCTTCATGAAAAAGTCTTTTCAATTTTTGACTTTTCTTATTTATAGTGAAATGTTTACATATATAATTCAGAAGTTATTCTAAAGAATTTCTTATTTTGTGCCCAACCTTGTTTTTTTAATTCTTAGAATAATCATCACAAACAGCACTTATTTACTCTATTTCTCTTTATTTTTGTTCTTGTAAAAAAAAAAAAATTCTTTTTTTGTGTTACATATGATTGTTTAAATTTTTAAATCCAAATCTTTTTTATTATACAAATACTATTCGAGCTATTATGTATGTGTGTATATTTTAAATATATCATTCATTTTAGAAATATCGGTCTAAATACGTATGCATTTAATTTATCACAGTAATTTATTTATACAAATGCAACGGTAAAATGTTGGTTTATTTTACATAAAATTCTGATTTGTATATATGTACAAAAGTACTCTATCTGCCTAAATGACCTACAATCTAGATTCATATCTGTGTTAGACCAATTTGGAATTGTATTTTCAAGTAGATGGTTCTTATTCAACGCAGATCATTCATTATTAGTCAGAATATGTTTATCTAATTAGAGGATATAACAAGTATAGAAAACTACTCAACCCCTCACTATTTAGCAAGTCAAAAAGCCCGATGAATAATGCTCTTTTCTTCATTGTTACCTTTCTGTGAGATTGTTGAAGAGGCCAAAAGTTATTTTAAATTTCAAGCACATTTAATCGAGTTTAAATTGTTGTTAGGTTTTGTTGTAGTGTATTTTGTCAACTTTCTGGTTAATTGTATTTGTGAATAGTTTAATTAAGTATATATATTTTTTACAATTGTCTTGAGTGCTGATGTTAGCATGATCAACATCCTTTTTTTTTTAATTAGCATTTTATTGGTAAAATTTAGATAATAAAACAATGGAGTTGCTTAAATGAATATAATTGTTTTCAAATGTTCATTAAATGATGCGTTCATTTATTAGTAAAATACATGTATTTCTAAGTGATTATTTCCAAACTCATAGATACCCTTTCAAAGCAAAGTTACAATCACATATACACCTTTAAACAGGAAAACATGTGTTTTCCTGAATGTTTGTAATGATGATGTTTTAGTTATATGTTGAACGATTTCCAAAATCTAATATGAGTATTGAATGTCTTTAGAAAAATTTAACTTTATTTAAATATTCAAGATACATTCAACTATTAGTAATAGCACACAGGTTAGTACTATCACTGGTCAGGCCACAACACCTGAAGAAGAGAGGAAAATAATATGTCTCGAAACATTGTGCATATACTAAGCTGTGTGCTATTACTAACAATTGAATGTATTTGGAGTATTTAAATAAAGTTAAATTTTTCAAAGACATTCAATACTCATATTAGATGATGGAAATAATCCAACATATAAATACAGTAAAAAACATAATACAAAATTAAAAATCTAAATGCAAAAATACATAAAAATAAAAAAAGAACTATTATATACTGTATCAGCAACTAAAGTGAAATTTTTAAAACATAATTTTTTTTTAAATTGATGGTATCACCTTCCATTTACTTTTCATTAATCCCCATTAGTAAAAGTTTTCATTTTTTTCTGTAATATTACAATATGAATTGTTTTATTTGGAAATTCCTTATGCTATTCAATGTACACCTGGGTCTTGTTTTATGTGGATTATTTTAATGCGATTTTGAAGTTATACGATTTATGTTTTTTTTAATATCTTTCATATTTCACTATATTTATTAGATATCAAGAAATTTAAATTATTAATAACTTATTTTGATTTGAAATACTTTTTTTTCTTCAAAAATATAACGTTGTATTGTGGCCTGAAGCTGTATTTAGAATCTTAGCTTCTATGTGAATGATTTACTTATACTAATGAGTAAATAATAATAATAATATATTTATACTTATGTATAAAAATATCGCAATAAATATTCAAAAATTTTAAACTTTTAAAACGTATTTTGTTAGATATAACAGAAATACATAATCTTTTAGATTTTTAAAATATATAACGAAGATTTTATTGATTTTGTAAACTGAAAATAATTTTTCTAATGATAATGTATAATCTTTTTGTTTTGATTGCGATCTCATTTTTTTTAATATAGAAAAATATTTAAAATTTATTTCAGTAGTAAACAGAAAAAAGATAAATTTATTATTTCTGATACATAAAATTCAGTTAATCATAGATTTTAGGTTGATGTGTGAGACAAAGACAAACATCAGAAAATGCTGAAATCTGAGAGTTTCCTGCAATGAACAACCTCTTAAATTCCAATGAGAGCTAAATAGTTATATGTCTGGATATTGCAAGCTTTATAAACAATTAGTAAAATCATTGTTTCAAAGTTTAATCACTGATTACATTGTCGACAGAAAACCATTAACAAAGCACAAGACTGAAAATAGTGCTAGTTGTACTTGCTCTTGTGACTAATCTGATTTCTTACAAGTTCACAAATGAACGCATATTGTCAAATAGCGGTAATGATTAAAATATGTATGAAAAAATATAAAATTAAATACTGTAGTTAATAAAAAAAGTAAAAAAAGTTTGTCTTGTATTAATTTTTTTCAAATATTTGAAATTTTTTATTAGTCATGCTTTATTTCTTTATTTTTTTAATGCAAATTTTAAAGTAATTTTTCCTTGTTGCTTTGCTTTTATGCGATTTCTGAAAATTACAGAACCTATTCCCCAATTTTCAAGGTAAGTTAAGTCTATTTTTGTGCAATTTTTTTAATGTGGGTTTTCTGTGGAACCTATTTACCACATAAAACGAGACACAGGTTTATTCTTGTTTCATCCTTATTTTTTTAAAAAAAGACATTTCTTAATTCAGAACTTAAATCTCTGATAATTTTATTCTGCAGTAACTTGAAGCCTCCCCCCCCCCACCAGTCATTCACATTAGTTTTTTAATTTCATTTTGCTGATTCATGACTAAAACTATTTTTACTATTAAAGGTTAAAATATTAGTGATCTATATAAGTAAATCATGTAAAAGGAAACTAAGATTTCAGACATGCACTAATGGTGTTAATTTCCTTGCATTTCTCAAAATTGTGGATACTTAAAAGTGAAATGTCATTTGAATTATCAGGCTCACAATAGGATAAAGTCCTGAATTAAGCACAATCAATAGATGCTGGTTTATATAAAAATATTCATTTTTTGATGGGGGAGTTCAAGTAAATTAATACCAATAGCTCACGATTTATTAAAGATTAACTAAACTGATAAGAGAAATAAATTGGTAAAAAAATCTTTAAATCATTAGAAAGTTGTTAGATGAAATTGTAGAAATGACTTGAAAAATCTTGTGCATACATATGCTATGTCAACCAAGTAGTATTTTCTTTAACATTTACATTAGTTTACCATTTCATTTTTAGCATTATAGCAAGAACTGTTTACATGACATTACTAAAATATAATAGTCTTTTTTTTTTAAAAAAAAAAAAGAACAACTTATTTTTGGTTTTGATATATTTTGGTTATTTTTAAAAATATTTTATACTAATAATTAAATTTGAATTAATTTTATTTTGCCATAACCTTTAGATAAACTGAAAATCACTTTTATGAAAAATTAATCTTAAATTTAAGCCTTAATTGAGTTATGTGAGTGTTTATCATTATTAATTTAAAATACATGTATTTATAGAGAGTGCATAAAAGAAAGTATTTTAAGTTTAATCTATTATATGTTAATTTATGAAATTCTATATATTTCATCTTTAAATTTAATTAAAATTTACATCATTGGGAAATAAATGTAATGTTCTCAAATACTGTATATGATTAATTATCTGATAATTGATAAAACAAATACATTATCTAGAAGTTGGAGAGCTTTATCAAATGAAATTCATAATTTGAATTAGGTAAAGTAAATTGATGACCAAAATTTACAAATGTGTTCATTGTATTACTTTGCAATCACTATTCAAATTTTAATTTCTGGTGAAAAGGCATATGCTATATGATTGTCAGTTTGCTCAAAATGTATGTACTGTGGACCCTATTGAATCAATCTTCTTTATATTAATATATTTGTATCTTAATGATGCAAAAAACTCAATAAAATTTTTGATGTAGATTTAAATTTTGAGATGCTAGAGTAAGTTTCAAAAGCAGTAACAAACTGCCACTAACATTCATGTAAAAGCATCAATTAGGAAATATTCCAATATGCCTAAAAGTATACTGAATAGAATTTAAATTCAAAATCATAGTGGTGATATGAATTTTTCCAGATCTGACATATATATATATATGAACCAAAATAATTTTATTCAAGTAATTCTATTAACAATATGTCAATATTGTAGTAAATATCAATTTTTTATTGGGTTAAAGTACCGATTAAATGTTAATCATATTTATGGGCATTTGGCCTACATTGAGTATGGATTAGATTTTCACAGTTTTTTCCCAAATCAACCACCTATAAGGCATGAAAGATCTATGTATACAAACCTGCATTTAGCTTTTTTTTTAAAAAAAAAAAAAAAAAAGTTTATTTGCTGTAGTTCATAAAAAGAGGAAACATTATAATTGACCAAATTTGGAAAAGTAGTTAATTTTTTTTTATTTCCTTAATATTACTAATATAATTTTGTTTTAAAAGCATCTGATAAGTACTTTGCTTTTTTGGTGCTAACTTTTGTATTAATTTTGCCTCATATAAGTGGTTTTTTTATTAAAAACAATAGCACCCATCCTTTCTTCTAACTTAAGAATGGAGTCTTCATTCATCATAGAAGGATTTGATAGTGTACCAGTCAAAATCATGTGTTCATTCAACAAGGCCTAGAATCCAAGCAAACTATAGCAATCTAGCAATGTGCGAGATACACAGGTCTGGAACAGTACTAAACGCTAACCTATTTGCCTGTGCTCCAGGGTCTCTGATTATATTGACAACGCTTTTGAGGATACTAGCAAGCTTGTATTACCTCCAGTCCCAGCAATGAGAACAGGGTGAGCAAAGAGACTTGGATATCGATAATACTTAAACAATTAGCCAATGATTATCACAAAATATATTACTTAAAGTGCAGGATAGGCTATTCTTTAATAGATTAATAATCAGATACTTAATATCTTTCAAGGCATCTTTAAATAAAATGAATTAATTAATAATACCAATAAAATCTTTAATTGAATTTGAAATAATTTAACTTAACCTAAACAGTCATACGAGAGATTCGGGCAATGAATAACAAATGCGAGAATATAAAAAATAATATAATATAAATTTATTGAACAATTAAATATGGTAATAACAAAATTAGCTGTATAGAATGTCTGGACAATGGTAGTTACAACTTTAACTGTGGTTTGATTTGCAATCATGCACTTTAGAGATGAGTCAATAAATCATACAATTTACATAAATACATAAAGTGTTACTACATACAGTTAGTTGGTGCAATTATTACATATCTAGAACAAGGATCATTCATGCGGTTGCTCAGATATTGTGGTGCGGTTAATATGCCAAGAATCAATAAATCAATTAGGTAAACAATAATATCTTGTAACTTAATCCTCATCTAATATATTATATATTCACATTAATAAGTTGTATTGGACATTACATATATATATATGAATAAGAATTTGGGTCTTGTGATTTGAAAAATGTGCGATATTTTGGAGATTACTCAGATGCGTGGGAGCAAAACTATTCAGCTTAAAAGAAGCTGTAATGCATAATCTGACTTAAAATTAAACGAATGGATGGTGAACGACATGCAATTATGACTAATAAAGAGCATTGCAGGTGAATAGAAAACTTAATAATAACAATAGTAAGGCGGTATTATGTTATCACTTACAATCGTATCTAGAGAGGTGGTCGTTTAAGACGCTCTTGAGTGGCTTTGTCATATTGGTGCGAAAGGAGTATGCCTGCACGATGACCAAGATCATATCTCAGAAGAGTAATGGCACAAATGGGTGTTGGGATGGTTCATCCGTATGTTTCCCATACACTGATTCATTGGGAGTGCCTGGAGAAGATCCCGAGCAGGAAAATACATCTACTTTTAGAGGGATGATGAATAGTGGGATTGATCATTCCCAAGATCCCAAAATAATGACAAAGCAGAAAAATTATAAATAACGATTGCAATGATCCACTTATAACACCCAAAACATATAAATAGTTTGTGTCACTAATGACCATGATAAATTAATAATCACCTGACTCTTATAAGATGCTTTCCTGCACAATGGAATGCTTAAATGCAAATCATCCTGGGCAGTTAACTAATAATCAATAAACACACATAAAGGGGATCAGAGTCAAAACTTAAAAAGGATAACTTGCTCTCTCCCACCCCTCAGAAATATCTCCACATTTCTACCAGCAATCATGGCACAGATAACTGTGATTACTTATAAAATAACAGCCTTTCATGTTACAATTATTAAAATAAAAATAGAAATTACATATTAAATTCACTGCTGGTGAGATGTACTTAGTTAAAATGATAACTTTTAATTAATAATGGGATGAGGATTAAATTTTTATAGTTAGGTGTAATAATTCAATGTTAATATCAAGACTTTCTGGTCATTTAAAGAATAACATTATTGAAAATAATTTGTATAAAACCAAGCAAGTTTATAACAACAAATTTTAAGGAAGTTTAAGTCTCCTTAGTTTAATAGGAGAAAACTATTGTGGGGGGGTAAGTTCACTCGCTAGATTGTATACTTTCTTGGCATATCAAAATGAATTAGAATAATAAAATAAAAACAGTCAATTAATTCTAAATTGCCACACCAAACAGAAAATTGATATAGCGTTATAATAAATCGCACAGATATTATTAGCATTTACATTTACATGACAGCTTTAAAATTAAGAAGGAAGGAAAGGTGTACAATATAGTCAAAACAAAATATTATACTAAATCGCAGACATTATTAGTATTTATATGATAACTTTAACATTAAGTAAGGAAGGAATGATGTACAATGTAGTTTAGAATTAGGATAATTATTAATTCAGAGTTCATAGCTGGCAGCAAGATAGATATTACCTTGGACTTGAGGATGCGACAATGTAGATAATTGGTGGATTGTGAACATGGGCTAGCTTGGGTTTGAAACAGGCATTTGTAGAGATTGAAGTCTTTTAAGCACACATTTTCTGGACAGTTCACATATTAGGTTTAGATGTTTCTAACTGGGCACAGTGAGCTAGATAAGCCTCCAGAGGCAGGAGGTGGATGATTTCTTTCTACTCCTGCATGATTTTGCTACACAACGTAAATTTGCGTGAAGTATACCTCTGAAGCACGAAACAAAAAACAGACCAAAAAATATAAAATATTAGTTATTTATACAAGTACACATTAAAGAATCAGCCACTGCAGGAATGAAAAAGATCAGAGCAATAAAATGACCAGGTAAAATAATTAAGAACCTCTGACATCTATGACTTTGTGTGTATTTTAAGAATGATACAAAGTTCCACGAATTTTTAAAATAAAACTAATTGCATTGCTTAACCATTAAATATTACTTAAACTCACAAATTGCTAGAGCAGTTTGTCTTCTAAATTACATGTGTATTTCTACATAAATTAGAAGCAATAAACTTTTCAAAACTACCATGGTTTGTCTCTCAAATGACAATTGTATTTCTACATAAATTAGAAGCAATAAAACTTCAAGAATACTGTGGTTTGTCTCTCAAATGGCAATTGTATTTCTATATTAATTAGAAGCAATAAACTTTCAAACATACCACAGTTTAATCTCTTAATTGACCATTCTATTTTTATATAAATTACGACATGCAGATTTACAAAATATATATAATATAAATTGTTTTATATATAATATAAATTGGTTAGAAAGCTATTGAAATAAAATTATAAAATTCTATAACTTTCAAATGTTACTTTTCATATGCACATTGGGCAAATAAACTAATGTTTGTGTATCCATACATCTCACTATATATATATTATTGCCTATATATTATTGCCTATTCAATACATATAATTGAGATTCAAACCCATTCTAGTGACTATATAATGGGCACTAGGTGAAGTGCAAATCTGTAGGGCAGATTTCCAGCTTCAATAGGGATAATAATTGTCCTATGGATTTAGCCGAACAAGTAGCCATTTGCATGGCTAAGAACTCTTTAGATTCTCAACTTATGCATGAAAAAACACCAGTTAAAGCTAATTTCATGAAAGAAAACATTGATCTAAATAAAAAGCTACTTCCTGCAACACCACTCTAATTTTCATGAAGATAGAAAGGAAAATTGAAGACACAGAGATTGTTATAATGGAGGAATTTTCTACATTAAAAGTGAGTAACACTAAAAAATGTATTAACATTTTAAACAACAATGAAAAAAAACTTTCAACCAATGATAATGTAGAAAATAATATTTCCAGTGGATGTAGGTCCTATGAATACAAAGCCCCCACCCCCAAACTCAAACCAACAATAGTTTCTCTAATAATTTCTCATATGCTAATACGCAAATAAATTCCAATAGACCTAAGATATCTGCTTGGAAGAATCTTCAGAATGATAAAGATATTTTCAACATGTATGATGATAAAATAGCCTCAACCTCCCAGATTGAACCTACCAATATTAAGTTTCCTTACTTAAATTTGAATCAACACATTTTAAATCATTTAACCCACAGGTTTAATGCCACAATTCCCTCACAACTTCATAGATCATTCTTTAATTATTGTAGTAATAAAACCTTAATCCTTGCTGATACAAATTTAGAATTGTGATTTTATTTTATTTTCCAATTGATAAGTTTTGTAATGAACTTACAAGAAAGAAATTATGGAATCATGTTTTAAATTATTAAATCATCCCAACAGCATATAGAATTGTTGAATTTCATGATTCATCACAAAAGTTAATTTTCCAGAAATCAAATTAATGGGTAACAAAATATTATGTGTGGTTGATATGAATAGACCAAAAAACCTTATTGGCCAAATATGCAATTGCTACCTTAGCTTTAAAGAGGTTGATCTTCAACATCTTCTCAAGCCATTTGGGTTTGTTTCAAATTTTTAATATCTTTTGGAAGGAAGGGCTAAAACACTGGTTCTGACCAATATGGTGACTTTCACCATTACTCTTAATAAAGGGATTAGTCCAATGACCATCCCTACTATTCACTCTGCTGATACTGCTCTGCTAATTATGTCCTTTTGAGGTGTTCTGCCACTCTGCTTCTACTTTAAACTGTGAACACATCTTGTTAAAGACTGCCCTTCTAGGATATTTCATATTTATAACAAAAAACCCAGGTTTTACAATTGCAGACCGCTTAATATCCCAGGCAGCACAGACCTTACTTCCCCCAATAATGATAGTACAGTACATGATATTATCATCTCTGTTCCTATTGAATCTATGGTTTTCACAAATAATGATAAACTTCCTGTGATCAATGCTTCCTCACAATCTTCAAGAAGCAGTAGAACATCTCCTAGGCTGGATTCTAGAACCACTGAGTTTCCCTCATAACTAAAGAAAGTAAAAGGAAATCCAGGAGGACAAACCAAGGTCACAGTGATTCTTGGATTAATGGTAATAAGCAAAGGCTTGATGAGTCTAGAAAAAGCTCATCTGACTCCAAATTTCCCAATGCAATTAAGAAATGTGAAAAAAAAATGAAATCAGACACTAGTTATTAAAGGTCCAGAGCTTGATACACTGCCTAAAGATCTTTGTGCAGATGTTTACTCAGGGATCAACATAAAAAGAAATCATCTCACCGAAACAGTATAAATCAGAAAAAAAAAAACTCCACTGGAAAATCTAGATCTGTGGTAGTTTCAAGGTTGATAGCAAGGAATCCAAAATCCCTAGTAAGTCAGTCAGGAAGAAATGAGTTACCATTTTCTTAGCCTTCTGATTCCTGACTTTTTTCATAATTTGTTACTTGATTATGGAGGTTTATTCTTTGCTCCAATTTTGACTGGTGAAAATTAAGATAGCTGGTTTCAATGCTCGAGGCCTTAACTCACCTAAAAGAGTCAATGCAATTTTCAAATTGTATTTTACCAATATTAACAACATATAATATGCTTTGCTGAAACAAAATTGCACCCCTTTTCAAATCCAGACATTTCCAGTTAGATTCAGCAAAATTGGTTCTCTACATCATTCCATTTTATCCCACCCCTCTGCATGGGTCACCATTCTTATTCCAAATAATTTCAATCATATAGAGTAAATGTTATTAATCAATTTCTTTTAATTGCCACCCTCTTTCATCAGTCCTTTAGATTGAAGATGATCTTCATTTATTTTTACGATAGACATATTGCTACAACAAATTAACTTGATACTTAGCTCTAACCCTTACCCTATGATAATGTTGGGGAGACTTTATCACTACATACTAGCACTTTAATTCTAAATATATTCATTTTATAAACACCCACTTTATGTGTGCAGAGAGCTTCTTTCCTATGGATGCCTTCTATTTTTATACTAAACAATATTTATCCCTTATTGATCGTCTGATCTACTATCTCCCTGACCTTCATTTTATCATTGATTTCTGCTTTCAACCCATTCCATTTTCTGATCAACTCATGCTTGTAATTAATTTATCAGTAGACCTGTTCCCCAGTGCTGTGAAGGCTTGAAGTCCACTACTCAAATTTTTATTAAAGTCTCGGTTCCAAAGCCAATCTTCTCAGAGATCTACATCTATTTTAGGAAAATTGACATTCTGCCCTTACCTCTGACAGAAGCATTGTTTACCCTCATTCAATATATTAAACTCCATTATTTCATACATCCTGGAACAAGGGTCCAACTTCACTTCTTCAAAGATGGAGTCCATCAATAACACTCTAAAACATCTGTTTCCAGTCTCTTCTTCAGTAGAATTGATTATGAGTCTCAAACAACAATATGACAATTAACAAATTATTGTAGATTATCTATCCACCAAGAAGTTCAGGATCTTCCTCATTTAGCCTCACAATTGGTCTAGGGGCTGTATTAAAAGGGCCTGGGCCACATAGACGAATTAAATACTTCTATCAAAATTGAGAATAAACTCTACTCAGGGAATAAATATGATTAATGAAATCTTCCCTTCTTCAAGGCCAAGCTGAAAAATTGCAACTCATGAGGTAAATCAATAGTTTTTTAATGCATCCACAATATTAAATCGTGACATCTCAGAAAAAGACATTAGAACAACAATATTAAATCGTGACATCTCAGAAAAAGACATTAGAACCAAATTGTCTTCAATGCCTGAGAAAATACATCCAGGTCTCCATGCTATTCCCTGATTTATTCTGGTGTACCTTGAAAGATTTACAGTTCTGACCATTCATGGGACAGATAACCTCCTTTCATCTAAATCTCTTGACATTAATAGACTGTACCCCAGAGGAATGGTGCCTTTTTCCGAATGACCCTGTTGATGATAAAGATTATCGAATCAGTTGTTAAGGACAAGATTCAGGATAAGGGTCCTACTATTTATTAATTTGGGTAAAAAGGGTTCAATCACAGCTGATGACATTAAAATAATCAGACTGCAAGAGAACCATTAGAAAATCTAAACCAGTAGTCATCCAGCTGAACATTTCTGGAGCCTTTGACTTGGCTCAGACCTATTGTCTCCTCAACCTACTTGGCAAGTATGATATCTCATCTGACTATTTATCAATATAATAAGGTAATCCCCTCAATAATAAAGACATTTCCTTCTACCTAAATGAGAGGACTTTTTTTCTCTCCTACAAATTCCATTCCGCAGGGTTCTCCACTTAGAGCCCTGCTTTTTATAATTTATATTAATCAATTTATTAATTAAATTCGAGCAGAGTCTTCCCAGTATGTACATCCCAGCACTCAAGAAATCAACCCCCCCATATCTCTTTTATGGATGACCTAGCTGTTTTTCTTCCTTCCCAAAAGCTAATATCCAAATATGTTGAAATTCTACTGATCTTTTC
Source organism: Epiperipatus broadwayi (assembly GCA_028023455.1). Lineage (NCBI taxonomy): Eukaryota > Metazoa > Onychophora > Udeonychophora > Euonychophora > Peripatidae > Epiperipatus > Epiperipatus broadwayi. The sequence goes on from JAQFVV010006242.1 coordinate 5,167,325, forward strand.
CTCCAAGTATGGGTTGACTTTTAACATGGGGAAATCATCAGTATGGAAGTTATCCTCTGGGAATGATATCACCTCACTATTTTATGCCAAAATTTTTTGAGTTTTTTGATCTTTAACTCCCTCTCAGCAATGAGAAAAACCATCCAAAAATCACTTCTTTTTTCTACTCCTCTCTGCTTACAAGATCACATCTTCCATTATCAAACATCCATATATATTTATATTTGCAAAGACCTTGCTTTTTAACATTCTTGCATTTCCAATGCATGCTGGTCATCATTTTATGAGAATTTATTAGGAGTGCTCATAACTTTTATGGAAGGCAGGACTGTAGCTATTAGCCTCAGAAACCTTCAGAAGCATATGAAAGTCAATGGAATTTCTCTTCACTCCATTGCAATGTTCCAATTCCAACGGGCCTATAATACCATCCTAAAATTTTCTTCCTCGATTCTCTGATGGATTATGCTTCACTCCTATTCCACCTATGGACACCCCTCCTCCTCCTGGGAAGAGCTGGTTGTTGTCCCTATTAGAGCACATCTCAAAATTTACCACTATACCTATTCAACAAAATTCTCAAAAAATTATCTTTTGGGAGGGATATCATCTTATTAATAATGGTACTTCTCCTTATCCTTCCCTTTTATACTTTATCATTATTAAAAAATTGAAGCAGTGGCATCTGGAACTGAAATATTTAGTAGACTTTCTGATCAAGATAAACCTAAATGTTCTTTCTATAAGCCATTTTCTAGTCACCTGTAGAGATTTCTCATGCATAGACCAGGTCTTCCCTTTATGCCATAGGGAAGATGAGACCATGTTGCATGCTTTCTGTCATTGTACCTTGCTTCAATGTTATAGAGACATTATAGCCTTCATCTATATAAGCCAGAAACCTACTCTCACTACCCTGATTAGTAGTATTAACAATGGTGTATTTCCGTCTATTAGGGATTTCCACTTTTCTTACTTTTTGCATATTGGTCCATTAGATGTATGCTTATCTTTAATCCTACCATTAATAATCCCCATTAATTATTCATATCAAAGCTTTGGACTATCTATGATAGAGACAAAAAAATTAGCTAGATGTGATATGTTGGACTATTTCCATCATTTATGAGTGAATGTTGAATGTATAGAAAATTTTAAACTTTATTTAAACTTTCCAAATACAAGTAACTTGTTAGTAATAACACACAAATAGACAATACAGGTTAGTAATTACATAAGGTTTTGAATAGTAGTATTCTCCATTATTCTTCAGGTGTTTCTGGCCTATATGCACAGTGACAATATTCACTTAGAAGTTGAACTCGCATCTTTAGATTCTTGAAATATTGAATGTAAGATAAACACTCTACCAACTGAGCTATTCTGTCAAAGGCAACATATAGTAGAAATTTGATATATTATATATGAGGGTTGGTTCAAATCCTCCTGAGTCCTTTAATTTTTATTTTTTTAACGAGGCTAATTAGTTTTTTTATTTTTACTGTATTACCACACTGGGTTGACTTATAGGATTATTTACCATTGTCATATGAGCATCTTCCTTGAATTTTTTTCTATGCATTTTTTTTTCTCTTTATCCAATATCTTAAATTCAATATTCAAGAATCTAAAAGTGCAAGTTCAACTTCTAAGCAAATATTGTCATTGTGCATATAGGCCAGCAACACCTGAAGAAGAGTGGAGAATAATCCTACTCAAAACCTTGTGTAATTACTAACCTGTATTGTCTATTGGTGTATTATTACTAACAAGTTGTCTGTATTCAACATTCACTTATAAATGATAGAAATAGTCCAACATATCACATCTTATAATATACCATCATTACAAATCTTCAGACAAAAAAAATTAGCTTTATTTGTTTTTAAGACTACATGGGATCTTCTTTCTATTGCAGATTTTCATTTATGATGCTTGGGCTGTAGATTTAGTTGTTTCTGACTGCAAGATTAGTTGTGTGTGATCCTCATCCCAGCTTTTTCATTAACTGTATTGCTTTCACCATTGTACTAATGTAACCATCTTATCTAAGTAATAAAGTTCTTATGAGGAAAAAAAAAAGGCATTTTGGTAAAGTTTTTTCATTTTATTTCATACTATGAATAATTTTTGATTTTTAAAAAGTAAAACTTAATAGAATACTATGAATGATTTTTAGTTTGATTTTATAAATCAACATGAAGAAAAAAAAATCTGTTACAGTAAATATTCAAAATTTAGAATTGACAAAGCATTTATTTGTTTTAGAAATTGGGTTATTATTTTTTGTTGTTGTTGTTGTTGTTGTTGTTAGTGAGGTTATCATATTTTAAAATCAGTTGTGAATTTTTTTGTTTTAATTCCCCTCCCCCCCCTCAGGAGTTTCTGATTCAAAAGCTTCTATTTCACAAAGCAATAAAACCTTTTATCATGTATTCAATCATGATTATATGAATTGTATATAAAATCATTTAAATGATGACACAGTAAATAAAAATATTTTTATATCTATACAAGTATAACTAATTTTTAGATTTATTAGATACAATCATGATTATATGAATTTTATATAAAATCATTTGAATGATGACACAGTAAATAAAAATATTTTTATATCTATACAAGTATAACTAATTTTTAGATTTATTAGAAATTGTATTAATATATATTTTTTATTACAAAACTGTCTTATTTTAAATCTATAAGAGAAAAATACAAAATTTTGAAGTTGAGGATCAAAATAAGAGAGAACCAACATTAACACAGACTGTCATTCAAATATTAAATATATCACTGAGATGCCATAAGATCACACAAAATAGAGAACATTATTGGAGGATGGGAGACATTTTTAATAAATGCCAGATAATATACTACAGAATCCATTAATATACTTGTGTGTGTGTTTTTTTTTTGTTTAGTATTGTCAGATCTAATATCAATCATATTTAATGACATTTTCTTCCATATATTTAAAATTTTTCATTAAAGCTTTGAAATTTACAAGAAAAAAGAAAAATTAAAACAGTTGTAATATATATATATAAAGAGAGAGATAAAAATATTCATTTAAGTATATCTACACACCATAATAATACAATATAGCTTCTATTCATTTTTAAAGCAGCATTTAATATTTACAATCAATATTATTTTTGGATTTTTAATGGCTAATTTACATAATTTATATTTGTGTATGTCAAATTCTCTGCTATAAGCAAGAAAAACAAGGAGTAGCAGATACTATGATCAAAGGTAAACAATGATTAGTAGTGGTGATGGTTTGGTTTTATATTTTAGCATCAGTTTTAGGGTTACACTACAAACTTTGATAAGCCCTATCATCCATTAAAATGTGAGAATGCATGTACACACATGCATCCTCTTTCGTTTTGAAAGTGGAATTATTGAATTTATGAGTAATAGAATTCAAATTATATATATGAAAAATAATGTTAAAATACAATAAAAAAAGAGAGAGAGCAGAAAAAAAATATTTTGGAAATGTGTTTGTGTTATCTATGCAAACCAATGTATAAACCACAAGTATATCCATTTATAGAGCATACTAGTCTATTTTTTTGTTTATTTAATATTTTATGCTGTTGTCTTTTAATGTCTTCAGCAGAAAACTTAACAACATGTCTATCTAATTGTGATTCTCCAAAATTTCTCTATGTATTCTATTTTCTGCATTTCTTCTCAGTGGAAACAATTGACATTGCACTTATTTATGATTTTGAAATAATCACTGTAACATAGACTGTCTTTACCTCTCCCAAGAAAACCATACTCAAGTTCACCATAAAACACTATTTTAGGAAGTCTTGCATTGTTCATTTGTTTTACATATCCAGTCCAATAAAGACATGATTTAGAACAGGGGACTCTACAATATCACATTTAGCAAGTTGAAAAACAGTGATCGGTTTTATGATCTTGACATCATATGTTTAACATTTTATGGAGCATTTTTAAATGAAACTTTTTTCATGCCTGTATATTGCACTGTTAGAAAGTCCACATTTCACTTCCATATAATAAATTAATAAAATAATAGCTCTACATCCTATCTTAATTGCAGTAGTTATTTTCCTGTCATAAAATACTCTATCTTTTAACTTGTTAAAAGTAGCAACAGCACATTGGAGTCTGTGTTTAAAAGACTACCAAAGTGTTTAAACTGGTTTACATTCTCTAGTTGATAAACATTAAAGTTAAACGTTACCGAGGATTTTTCTTCAATTATTGGCTGATAAAGAACTTGAATTTGTAAACATTAAGGAATAAATCAGTCTTTATATGTTGTATTCAAAACAAATACATTCTGTAAAGTATCATTTGAACTAGCAAAACTGCACAATTATCAGCACATTATAAATTCGGAAGATTCAGTAATGTAGTAACTTTAATGCAAGATTTAAATCAAAATAGTTGTTTTTCTTAAATTAAAAGAAAATAGATACATTATTTAAAAAAAGTTTTAGAAATAAATTATTTCTAACAAAAAGTACTGTAAAATAATAAAAATGTCTACAATGTTTAATTCAATTACGAATTTCCAAAAAATAGATTTTAAAAACAACTGTCAAATACTCTTTCTAATATTGTTAAAAAATACTTTTCACTTTTATTACTATTATATATATACGTATAGGATTATTTAGCTTTTTTAATTATATTTAAGTTTGCCTAAGGGAATTTTTATGTAATACATATTTATTCCAACTTAAACTTTCATTTAAATATTATAATATAATAAATTCGGTTGATTAAGTCAATACTAACATTGACTTTCTTAATATTGTTTATATTTGGTCATTTTACAGATTCAAATAAAGAAATTGTGTATTGTAGTATGAAGCAAGAAATTCATAATAAATCTTTAATTTTTTTAATATAATGTTTCAAAAATCATAGATTAATGTAAAAACAGACCAGATAATAAGACTATTCTCAAAATCATTTCCAGAATAAATGTTTGGTGAAAGATTGCAAGCTTTTTTGCCTTTATGTTTCATATATAGGTGAGAATCAATAATAAATAATCTGGCATGAATTTTAACAAAATATTTTTTTTTATATAAAAGAGGAACCCTATTCTGAGCACATGTCTATTCTTATTTGTTTTGAAAATGAACTTTAAACATATTGACAAATTTTTGTGTTCACATATCTTCATCATAAAAGTTTTTTATAGCTATTATATTTTTTAACCACAAATTTTTGTTATATAGAATTGACTGTGTTTGGAATTTTTTTGCTTTTGAGTAACATACAGATTTTAAGTCTGCATATATTATTCACACTGCATGTAGATATAAAAAACTTTTTTTTATAACTGAGCATACTGTACTATTTGATCTCATTTTTTTCTTCTTAGTGAAAGAATATTCCACCAATAATGGCTGGTGTAATAGTACCTGGATATGGAAGCTACAGTATTATTGCATTTTTCTAAAAAATGAATTTTTAGTGCATAATTGCAAATTTTTAGGTTTTACATGCTATGAACAATTAAAAAACGGTATGTATTGCAGGTACAAAGCACATGGATAAATAGATTATAACTTTTTCATTGATGAATGACTGCATTACAAAATTGTGACAGTGTGTATTTTTGTGATGTTATGACAACTAATCTAAATTTTCTCAGAAATAGATTTCAATTAAATTGATTTTGGAATAAAGATATTTTACCTATATTCAGTCAATCATAAAATTGTGATCGATCTGCTAATTAATTGTGAGAAAAACTTGAAGCTATATTAATAAAACATTTGCTAAGAATGAATTCAAAAATTATTTTTATAATAACACAACCATCTAATTGATATTTTTTGATTTTGAGTACTTACTTTTTAAAAATAAATATAAAGAATATATGTATTATAAAACAATGAGGATTGCCAACTCCTCTACAAGCTTTATGATAAATGCTTAGCCAGAGTCAGCACTTAAAATATCTCTGTCAGGAACCCCTTCCCAAACCTCTGACCATGGTTTCATGCTTTACATATATATATATTATCTTTTAATTTCTCTGACCCAAAGCAAATTGACATTGTTTAAAAAAGAGACAAGTGTGATCAAACTTGATCATCATCAAAAATAATTGGATATTGCTTGCTTTCCTTTTAATATAATTTTGTTTCAAGTGTTTTTATTATTATTATTATTAAGGTCATTTTTGAATTTTGTAAATAATACTGTTGTATTGCTAGAGAAATTAAAAGTATATCAATTATATGTATACACTTGTAATAAAATAACTATCATTTTCAACAAAAACTATTTAAACATTCATAAAGTTGAATATAAATATTTGTCATAAGCTTTTAAAATCTAATCTTCACAGATTTATTATTTGATAATTTATGTATCTCACTATTTTTTAAAAATATTATGACCTAAATTGCTATAGGTGTTATTATAGAAAGTTGTTTGCAAGCTGTGAACAAGTAAAATTATTAGAACATATTTAAAGGAAAGATCATAACAGAATAATAAAAATTGATTTTGAATAAATATTTTGAAAAAGATTAATTCTGCTAATGCAGAAAGACCATTTCTAATGTGCTTTTAGGAAGGAGAACCATATAAAATAAGCACAATTCAGTTGTGTTATTAAGCTCATTTTTTCTGAGGGCATGTTTGATGACTCATGTTAGTTTTTGTTCACCTTTCTCCTAATAATGTTTAATGATATATACTATTTAAATAGCATTTCTAAAACTATATTACAGAGCATTAAATTGCTAAAATGCTTTGCATTTAAAATATGTATGTATAGATAAAATCATGATGAAATATGGAAAAAATATAGCAATCATGATGCTTTATGGTTACAGTATCCCTCCCCCACCCTATTACCATATTCATTATCTGCAGTTTCAGTAATACACAATTTAACAAAATATTAAGAAAAAATTAGAAATTTGTAAATTTGAATTCATGAATTATTTTTCAGTCAATCTTTTCTCAACTTCTGCATTCAGTTATGTGATTGCTTTTTTTTGGTATACTTTTATTGCTGTATTATTTTTTTTTATAACTGCATTAATTTATATTTGTGTTGATTATTTTTTGTTATATCTTAAACATCTTAATCTTTTCGCAGTGTTTTTAATGTGGTTATATTAAATTTTAAAATTAACTATCTTTGCAAAAATCGATATAAAATATGTGTGCATAAGTTGCATTAACTTGTACATAATTTAACATAAATTCACAATTATTAAAATAAAATAGGAAGACTGAGGTATGTACAATTATAAATATTATATTTTTACATTATATTAAAACATTGTTTTGATTCAAATCTACTTTAGTTATATAAAAATATCTTTATCTTATCATTTATTACATTTTAAGTATATTAATTTATAAAACAAATTGGGTAAATAATTGTATTTACAATATATATATACTCATAGAGATAAAACAAAGTTTTTGGGTATGAACTGTGTATTATTTTGCATTACAATCCGATATTTCAATGGACTAGCAACCGCCATTATCAAGGTTAACTTTTGAAAGAACAATTGTTAGATCTCAAAGAATAACGTGACTCGGTGCGAGATGAGAAATGAGATTCAACTTGAAGTAGATCAGCATTCATAATATGAGGTTTATCAAAATGTTTATTTCCCTCAGTTTTTTCACCTATTAATTTCAAGTTAATATTAGATAAAATGATAGATTTCCACATAGCTGAAATACATTGTGCTTCGTCAGCCCTATTTAAACCAATAGGTCTTTTTAATATTTCAATTGACTCTCTCATGGTTCTTAAATCATATCTTTCCAAATTAGCAAGTATTTTTGTATTGTCAAAATCAGGTTTGTGACTAATTTCTAAAAAATGGGAAGTAAAACTGATACTTGCTAATTTGGAAAGATATGATTTAAGAACCATGAGAGAGTCAATTGAAATATTAAAGAGACCTACTGGTTTAAATAGGGCTGATGAAGCACAATGTATTCCAGCTATGTGGAAACCTATCATTTTATCTAATATTAACTTGAAATTAATAGGTGAAAAACTGAGGGAAATAAACATTTTGATAAACCTCATATTGTGAATGCTGAACTACTTCAAGTTGAATCTCATTTCTCATCTCGCACTGAGTCATGCTATTCTTTGAGATCTAATGATTGTTCTTTCAAAAGTTAACTTTGATAATGGCGGTTGCTAGTCCATCGAAATATCGGATTGTAATGCAAAATAATACACAGTTCGTACCCAAAAACTTTGTTTATCTACATCATATAACCATGAAAACATTAAATATAATATACACTCTTAGAGTTTGTACATATATATAAAGCTTGCAAATAAGTTCTTAACAAGCTTTGCAGAATATCCCCAACCCCAGACTGTTTTCTGCTACTGGCTTGTTAAGAGCTTATTTGTGAGCTCTATATATAACATTTGTAATACAAGCTTGTTAATTTAGGTCAGGTGACATGACTTGATTTCTTTGTAATATATACATTAGCAGTACATGCAGCTACAAGCATCAAATATAATGATAATAAATAATGGCATTTTAAATTCTAAACCCTCAGTGGATAAAGGGTTGTTTTATTCGAATGGTGTGCATGGGAGTTTCTTTGCATTTCATCTCAAGCAAATATTTTTAAAAGCTTTTTGTTAACTAATTATAAAATTAATTTTTGAAATAAAATAGGAAAATAAAGCAGTTAATAAAATCTGGTAACTCTGCAATAGAATTTTCAAATAAATTTTATTTATATAATTGTAATGTTCTGAAATAAATTTGTATTATTAAAAATAATAATATATTTTTGTTATTTTCTCCGTTTTTCTTTTTTGTTTTCAAGTATGATTGTATGATTCATCATCATCTGTTTTCAAAAAACAGGCCATTGATAATGTTTATAATGAGGGGGGGGGCATTAAGATGAGATTTAAATATAGTTTTGATGGAAGCAATTAAGTTGTTGTTCAAAAACATTTAATAACATGTAAAAAAGACTGTGGTTGTAAATTTAGATCAGAAAACATATTCTTAAATAATCAATTATTTTACATTAATAAAGTTATTTTTGAAATTAATGTGGATTAAAGAAATTTTTTATTATGAAGACTATAAAGAGTGCATTACTATTTAAGTACACAATGGTTTTATATAGACAATTTAAATTTTTTAGAATGAATTACTAGAATCTCTAATAGTTCATCTTTTGTCTTCATGGTTGCTGCAGGAATGAAGAAATAATGTCCAGTTTTAAGTGAAAAGGACCTAACATGAAGAAGAAAATTTGATTGCTTCATCTTCGTTCTTTTATATATGTGAATATACATATGCCTTACCCAAGAAAAGAGAAGATCTACTGATGCCTGATAATAACCCAGATAAGTATGACAAATTCATGAATCAGTTGTGGTACTGACCATTGGACAAAATACCATGAATTAGTCATATGAAATAGAGCAATTGTGTTTTATTAATCTGTAAATTTAACAACTGTTAAAGGATCATGTGAATTAAATTGTTCATCTGCAATCCAGTTAAGAAAGCATATAGAATTAATAATTGGACTAGCAACTATATAACTTTATTGACAAATGAGAAATAAAAATAATCTCTAGGATTGCTATAGTTATATGATTAAAGTGTCAGTTTTATTTTTATATAACTAGTTTTTGTAGTAGAAGATGAACAAAACTAAGATTAAGAATTATTATTTTCATTATATTATATGAATATATTTTTTTCTCTTAGTAAATTGGTTAATCATTAACTTGTATCATTTATTTATACTAACCATATATTTGCTTTAGAGCAGGAGTGAAGAACATCCAGCCCATAGGCCAAGTCTGACTCTCAAAAGTTCTCAATCCAGATCCCAGACATTTTCACAAATGTAAAAAATATGGATTTGTATAAGACTTCTATTTAAACATATACATTCAAATATTAAATTAGGAGTTAAGTAAAATAAAATATTTATTTTGTTAACTATATATTTTTTTCTCTCCAGTCTTTATAATAATTCTACTTGATTCTGTCAGAAGTGCAATATTTTAACAAATTATATTTTGTGGCCTGTCTGACTACAGATTTAATCTATGATGCTGAGAATATTTTGTTTGTTTTTATAGTGATTTTTGCAAATGAACATATAACTTCCAAAAATAAAACTTGAATTTCACTTTGTTTTATTATTATTTGCATTGCATTTTTTTTATTAGCATGGCTACAGGAATAAGATAAGAAAGATTGACACAGAGAATAATGAATTTAAAAAGAAGTGGACCAATGCAAAATTTTTATAGAAAACATAGTAAACTGATCAGCCTGATATTTCTGTAAAGTATTTCAGTTAATAAAGAACACATTATTAAGAGACACTATTTGTCAAACATTCTGACTAAAGTACAAACAAATCAGAAAATTCTGTGAGAGCAAATCATTTTTTTTAAAAAAGCAGAAAATTCAAAAACATTTTCTGATGGAAAGTTTATAGAAGTTGCATCCAAGCTGCTGAAGAATTAATCTATTCAGAACTTAAACAGAAATATAAAAATAAGTCATGAAGATGGGTTCAAGGCAAATTGGAAAAATTATAATTAAATGTGGGACAATCATTATTAATAATAATGATGTTAGTTTATTTTTAATAAAAAAAATTTATGGTCATCATTTAAAAGAGGAGAGTTGAAATTGGCCTGCCAATTGAAAATGTTGTCCAGCAATAATATTTAGATATAAATTAATTAAATTTTTGATCAAATATAGTAGGCTAATTTTTAAGTTGATAATTTTTATATGAGCCTCCAAATGAGATTATAAATATCCAAATGGCTGTTGACAGGAAAAAGATTCTTCACTCCTGCTTTAGAATAATATGTAGATTTATATATTTTTTGTATATTATGTATTTTCTAATTGAGGAATTGAATATATGTATTATTAATATCATAGTCACTTTTGTAATTCAACCTTGATGGGGAATTTGGGATGATAAAATATTTTTTTATGGGAGTATATCAAATTTATATACAGGCAGTCCCCTAGTTACGAATACTTGAGTTATAAACATTTTGCTATTATGTAATCACTTTTGAACAATATTTTAGTACTTTAATACTGTAATTAACAAATTCCTTTTAGTAATTAATGCTACAAATTTACAGTATCTGATAAAAAAACTGTTTACATACATATGTAATAATCAAATTTTTTCTAAAGAAAGATAAACTTTGGAATTTAGAAAATAATTAAAAGTATATTTTAGAGAACAATAAGAACTTCTATAAAATACAGTAAATCTTCCCATTTCTCTGACAATAATTACTTTTATTTTTAGCATCATCACAGACTGTCTTGAACAGGATTATCTTGTTTTTAAAAGTAGTTTGTGCATGATTAAGTTACATATATACTGTATATATTTCTGTTTTGGTGAATTTTTTTCATTCTTATTAGTTAAAAACATGAGTGAGAAACAAAACAGCAGTGTTGATACAACCAAAAACAAATCAAGGTCTCATAAGCCTCAAATGGTCAAGACAAAAATGGATATGATTAGATGTTGTGAAAATGGTAAATCTTTTGCTTCAATTGCATGTTTTAAACAATCAACAGTATATTCAATTGTGAAAAACAAGAACAAAATTAATGAATATGTTAAAAATTGTGGAAATATTTATTCAAAGATTGTTCCAAAAAGACATGGCAGAGTAATGGATGAAATGAAGAAATTTTTGGCTTTATGGACTGACAATCAACATCAAAAAGGCATCCCAGTGAGTTTATCAATTATTCAAGCTAAGGCTCTTAGTTTGCATGAAGATTGGAAGAAAGAATTAAAAGAAGACTCTACTGTTGAATTTGTAGCAAGCAATGTCACTGATGAAGATATTGATGAGTTAATGCAATCCCACTCTCAGAACTTCTGTCAAATGAAGATTTGATTAAACTACAAAAGATGAATGAAATACAAAATGAAGAACTTGATAATGAACTTATTGTTAAAAGTTTGACAATCATAGAAGAATGTAATCCCAATGAAGAGCATATATCTTGTGTATGAAGGGTAATAGAAAAAGACACAGAATGTTGCAGAATTCTTTATCAAAAGAAGAAAAAGAATACAATTCAATTAATTCTTGATAAATTTGTAAACAAAACTCCAGATACTAATCAATAAAAAATATATACTGTATTTTGAAAATCCTTTTTGATGTTTTTTCTACATACTTCTACTGTTAAACAATTTCAACTTCTAAACACACATCAGAAACCAATTAAGTTCATAACTAGGGGATTGTCTGTATATTATAAAAATATGCCTATCCTAGGTTACATCTTAACACACACACATATATATATATATGTGTGTTTACATTTCATTACTTTATTATGCATGAAGTTATTTACTTATTGTTTATTTATTTTCATTCTTTGCTTATAAACTAAATAATTCATATTTTCACCTGAAATGTTTATTTTGAAACATTTTCAATTGTAAATAAATGTTAAAGAAAAGAAAATCTTAACTATAATTTAAATCTAATCAATAAATTATTTTACAATAATTGTATGTGTGAATTTAAGTAATACTAGTACATAAAAGAATATATATTTAAGAGTCTATTATATTAATTTTTATATAAAGCTAAATAATTTATATTTTTTCATTAATCTCCAAAAAGTTCTAAAACACTAATTTTAAATGTGTGTAAACCTATTTTAAATTTTCTATAAAGATAATTAAACATCACAACTTCATCTATTCTAGAATTCCTAAAACAATGTTTATGTGAAGACATAATAGGAAAATGTTAAAAAATAAACAAATCATTTACTGTTTGAACTAGCTACCATAACCATCAGATGTTTTCTTAAGGGTCTTTATTGGCATTTGAATACCGATATGCATTTCTGAAAAACTAAGTAGAAAAGTGTCAAATGCCCTGATCCTTTCCTGAAGTCTACCTATAATACTGCATTCCATATGCATTTGGAAAATTAATCATTATCATTCTATGAGAATCATATTCATAAATACTAATTATAAATTGTATTTATAAATTTTACTTTTTAAAAATTTATTCTTCTAATGATTTTTAAAGAATGCTATTCCATTTGGAAACAAAATTATTTTATTATCACTATACCATCATCCTTCAGGAGAACTTATTTTCTTCTTTGTAAACTGACTGAGTTAGAATGTTTCAGAAGATTGCATTACCATATTAAAAGCACAAAGATAATTAACCCAGGACAAGTTGAAATAGTCACCTAAAGCAAATTCACTTTTCATTTGCATCAAGTTTCAGTGCTTATGGGATCCAAATACAGAGAACTTTTTTACACAAATTTTTAAAAGAAGACTTCCAAAAATTTCAGAAAGATTGATATATATATATTATAAATATTATGCATGCATTTTTGTCTATTTATTTATAGAGCTTTTGAAAATATCTATTGTTTGCACAGGTAATATAATATTTAAACAATACAATTTTATATATATATTTATGTGTACATACATTTCCATAATATAATTGAATAGTCATTTGAACATTAAGAAAAGCTTTTATGTATATCATTTATTTAAGGGTAGCTGCAGCAATCTTTGCATGCTGCTAACATTTAATGGTTTCAATTTTGGGTACTTATGTAGTTTGCCTCTTGGAAAAGTTGCCATTTTATTTTAAATTATCCATTTTAAGGGCTTTCCAACACATGGTAGAAAATCAATATGGCTAATTCTAAGTTATATTCAATATTTATGTTTTTTTTTATTTATTAAAATGTTAAAGAAACACAAAAGTCCAAAGTGTTGTAATTAAAAACTTTGTGAATTTAAATGCAATAAAGAAAATAATAAAACATGAAGGTGCAGAAAGACATCATTTCTTGGGTGATCACTATCCTGTAATTTTGAAAATATTGCACTGAAACACAAAAATACCAAAAGGCAGCACTATCCAGTAATTTTAAAAATATTGCACTGAAACAGAAAATGTAGAAAGTGTCGTAATTAAAAAAAAAATAATATAAATTTACTACACAAACTGTAAACTAATCTTAGTGCATTCACAAACGATGTTTTGGAACCTTTTAACCACATTCCTTTCCAAACAGATAGGTGCTTAGAACATGTTGCATATGATACCATCATTGCATCTTCTTTTATTCATAAAGTGTAATATCATGGTCATTATAACATACTTTTTGGGTGGATACTATACTTTAATTTTGAAAATATTTCACTGCATCTTGTTCTGTTGATGAAAGATTTCAAATTTTAATTATATTTCCAAAAATAGTAAGATGAAAAAGAAATGTTAAAAAAAACAGTGCATGTTAATGAATGACAACAAAAAAGTAACATTAATTTAACCATGTGTTATCTGTTCATTTCATGTTAACATTAGGTTATTATGTTATGAAGGGAATATTAAAAAATGTATTTGAATTTTTTAAAATTAACATTTAATTTAGAATATACTTGTTAATATTTTTTAAAGTGAACAAGCTATACATTCACAACATAGCATTTAGATGTTAACACAAGGTGAATAGATAACGTGATTAAAATTGACATTTTTTTGTTGACATTCATTCATTAACACATGATATTTTTAACATTCCTTTTTTTCTCTTATCATTTTTGAAAATATGATTAAAATTTGGATTCTTTCATCGACAGAACAATATGCACTGAAATATTTTCAAAATTGCTGGATAGTGCCTGACTGAAAAGTATGTGATAGGAGGTTGATATCACACTTTTTGAGATACAATGGCAGTGTTGTGCATGAACATGTTCCAAGCACCTATCTGTCTGGAAAGAAACATGGTTAGAAGGCTCCAAAACATCATTTGTGAGTGAACTGAGATTAGTTTTCAGCTGATGTAATGAATTTACATTTAATTTTTTTTTATAATTATAACCCTTTGGATTTTTGCATAGTTCAGTGCAATATTTTATATATAAACTGACATATCAAAGAGAAAAATGATTTCGAAAAATATTTGCGGTTTCTTTGCACAATTAGCAGGATAATTCTGCTATCTATTAACACCTTCTTAGAAACTGTTAAGATTTTATTAACACTAAACCTACTTGATATTAATATCTTTTTTTAAACAATATTTTGTAAATTTTTAAATAAATATTAGCAAGAAAAAAAAAAACAACTTTTTACAATTGTTTATAAATCGGGTAACAAAAGTTATTTATATAAAAAAAATAAGACTTTTTGTGTTTACAATAACTTTAATAAACCAGCAGTGTGTATCTAAATAATTATCATTTAAATTATCACATTTAGTAATGAAATAATCACTAAGTAATGCTTTTTTTTTCATAATTTTCTTAACAATTATTATTTATTCAACTATTTTTTCAAAATTGTATATTTATAATTTTATTTTAATCATTTTAAAGTTTCCATTTACTCCCTTCTAGATGTATGTGTTTCTACACAATATATTTTAAATAAAATATTTAGTCAGCCTGTATGTATTTATATAAACATTATTGATTTTAGTGCTTCGTCATATTTTTTTAGAATCTAAAGTATTTTTGACTTCCAAAATGCTCGAGAAGCCTGAATTAAAAACTAATAATACCATTGCTTTTCAAATAATGTATTTAATAAATCATTCTATATTGTAGAAATATTTAAGGTACTTATGTATTAATTCGACAGTGATGAAAAACGTCGATACCAACAAATGTGTAAATAAAGAGCGAATTAAACACATTTACAATCTTCTAAAAACTAAAGCAATTTTTTAAATGAATATTAGATAATATCCCGATCAGGAGAAAGTTGTTATTCAAAATGTTGGTTTATTATCTAATATTCTTAAAAAAAATATTTTTGTTTTCTTTATTTACACACTTGTTTGTACCGGCGTTATAATATAAGTGCATAATTTTCTCCATGTACAAAGTGTTGTTTACTCTTACTACTATCGCTGGCCTATTCGTATGTGAAATCTCACTGTCGGACTAATACTTAAGTACCCTATTTAATATGCATTTTTCATAATTTTTTTATTCTTATAAAATTTTTCTTAAATAAGGAATAACACTCTTTTTGTCTTTATTTATATATATATAATTTTAATATAATATAAATATATTTTGTCTGCTCTCCATTAGTCAACTTTAGTTTAATCTATTAATATAATAAGACTGTTATATGTATATTTTTTATATCATTTGTTCTTCTTAGCCAGAAGATAACTTCCTGAGAGCAATTGGAGCATATTTATTAATCGTAATAAAGTTTAGCAAAAGAATCTAAAAATGGAGTGTTAGAGTGTTATACTTTAATATTTTAATGGTGTCCTTAAGATCGCATGATGTGTTTTTAATTAGAATTTTTTATATATTGTAAACAGTAATAAAAAGGGACGTTGTTAGCCGAGAGGTCATCACACCCGCCTTGCAAGCAAGTAATTGGTTGCAGACGGATGTGGGTTCGCGTCCCGGCTGATGCTATGACATATGAAAAAAAAAAAACCTTCATAATAAAAATAACATTATTTTTAAAATTAATAAAATGAAATTTTTATTATTTTTAGATTTTAGTAACGATTCGTTTCTGCCGCTACAATGATTATTTTTTCTTTACATATTTGATTATGAAAAAGTCATTGTCATTATATTTAACATATTATTAGAAATGTAGATTAGTGGCAGTTTTTTTCCTTATAAAAAGAAATTATGGACCTATACAACTTCATCTTTTGAATATATTATTTTTATACTTGTTTTATATAAATTTTAGTGGCAATAGAAGAAAACAAAAACATTTATGTAATGATTTATAAATATATAAATATTTTTTTTCTATCATTTAATCTGGTGTCAACGTTATAATTCCTTTTTTCTTATTAAGATTATGTAAAACAGCTTTTAAATTGTCTACCGCAGGCAACAGTCTTTTTTAGCATCCCTCTCCAAAGAAACAGTGCGGAGAAAAAATATATAATAGTGAAATACCAAATAAGAGTTTGAAGGTTTTTTTGTTGTTATTATTGTTTTACCCTCTAGCTAAGAATAATACAATTCTGAAGCACATAATCTTAATATAAAAAAGGAGAGAGATGATAATGTTGATATTATTTCATAACTTTCTAATATATTGTGTTCTCTAGTTTAATAAACACCTACGTATTGATTATTGAGAAAGGTATTTATTGATTTCAAGGAGTCTTTTGTCAAGATCTTTGTTATTAAGTTATATTAAAACAATTAAGCATTACTAAAGATAATTTGCCATTAACAAAATTAATATAAAATTTAGCATTTAAAATTTATGGTCTGATTTTACAAGAAACATTTACACACAGATGTATATATTTAAAAAAAAAAAAAAATTATCTTTAACTTAATTCCAGAGATTTAATTTATATAATAACTTACATCATGAAATGTTATCAATCAATAACATGATATTCAATTTCATATAATTTAAGATAATTTTCATGGTAATGGGGGTCTTAAAGTTTTAAAATAATAATAAAATTAAAATTGTTATTAGGAAAAAAAAACGGTAAACAAAGAACTTAATGAATTAGTTAGTCTAGAAGCAGTAAGAGAAGTTTTTAAAATTTGTATGGTCATTGCCTTATTTAGACAAATTGCCAGGAAATATTAACACTCTCCTCACAAAGAAAAACAATTTTGTTAATATAGTACTGAGAATATTGAACAGAGACATGTTCAAAAGTATATTTGACTTAAGCATGCCATTATTTTTGGAAGGCTTTCTTTAAAAACTGCACTCATTACTAAAGCAGCAATGCTTAAACTTGACAAAGGAAACTGATAGTGTGTTGGAGAAGCTTATTTTTTTATCATTAGGTTTTGCTGAACTATTTATATTTATTTAAGGAAGCAAGGGATTGTGGCATCTAAATTTATTTCTATCAAATATAAGTTGGAAAACATGAAGAATGGTGGAAGATTATGTTAGCAATCAGAACTTTGTTTTGTTCAATCTTTATTTGAAATTGGACAAGTAATATTCTATGTATCTTTTAACATCAATTACTGGGAAGGAATTTCATGACAAGTTGAAGAATAACAAGATATTAAATAATGTGTCTCATTGGCAAGTTACACTCACAATATTGGAAGGCTGAGCATCAACAAATCAAATATTCTGTGGAAAAATCTACAATGGGAATGCAATCTTTGTTTACAATCATATATTTTAACCTACTCTTACTACTAAATAATTGGAAAATACTTGGCCCTTAATAGTTAGCATAAACTAGAAGTTGATACAACAATATACAGTTCTTTTAAACACACTTAGTTCTGCCATGCACCTAAATTTAAAAATTACAATACATATACCCGTTAATATTAATAAAATTAATATCAATTAAATATTCTTTAAAAAACTATGTTAATGCAATTACAAAAAAAAGCAGTAAATATTAATTGAAAGTGTATGTTGGTTGTGTCTATGTGTTCACTTGAACAAAATCACTAAAAAAATACTAAAACTTATTCTTGATATGAAAGTGGATAGCAATAGTCAGACTATTTATCCTCTGTTACTATCAGTATGTTAGAGGAGCCATTTGCTTTGATAATTTTTTAAAATTCTACCAAAAAGTAGCTCTTTATATCAATTTCTGAATTATTGCAACCAATTCTTGTTTCAGAGTTTCATTTCTTTCAGTGGATCTTTAGTTAATCTCTTCATACAGACTTAAAATTTTCTAAAGCAATGAAAGGTCATTTACTGAACATTCTCTTGCAACATACAAACTTTAAATGAAAAGTTAGTTATTTCATGAGCACTATCAACAGTAACATGAATTGTTTGTTCCTTATTTCTTGAATGCATAGTTTGTTTTTTAAACAAATGGCCAATTTTATAGTATGACTTTTTTCTTACAGATAAATTATAATTTATTTTATTAAAAAAAGCACATCATAAATTATTTAAAGCATGATAAAATTGCTAGGATCGTTAGATTTACACTTTGAGATAATTTCAAATGAAATTTGAAATTTTTGAGGGAAGGGGGAAGAAATATTGAGCATATGCATCAATTTCCCTTAAATTTTAAAATCATTATTGAATAAATGAAAGCAAGATTTTGAAAATATACTGGAAATCGAGAAAATGATTGTTGTCACAGCAATGATTAATTTATAAATTTTATTATTTTATTTTTTGCTTGTTTACAATTTTTCTTGGATAGCATTTAAATAAATTAGTTAAGTATTAAAATAACATATCCACTTAATATACAAATTGAGCTAGGAGTGCTTGCTTATTTTTAAAAAAGTATATTGATATCAGCAACATTTTGGATTTGGGATAGTGAAACTGTGAATGGTCTTGGTGGTCTTGGATAGAGATGATTCACTTATGCTTCCAATTAAAATATTATCCAGGTAATATACAAGTGATTAAAAAGCAATTTATTATGAATAAGAGGACAAATTTCACAGGAGAATAAAATGGCAGCTAGTTTAGAAAAAAATCTATCAACTTATAATTGAATAAAGCACAGTTAATTTCAAAAAAAGCCACTGAACTGCTCACATTGAGATATACCAAATCATAGTAATCTAAGGCAAAGTCTGGTGTTTGATATGGCTCAGAAATTCTGCATAAGCAAATTTATTAATCATACTATTTTCATTTTGAAAAGTTATATAATACCATATTGATTCAGTTAAACCTGAAAGACATGTCATTTAATATGATATTGATTCAGTTAAATCTGAAAGGTAAGCTCATTTTCAATAAGGACCAAAAGCAATATTTTGATTTTTGATTAGCCATTCCAAATCTGATATAACCATTATGAAGATCTGTGTTATTAGTTGAAATTTAGTTTATGTTAGATTAATCACTCTTGACTAATAAATATTTGTATATACTTTTGTAATATTGTAACCAATCATTTTTTTTTTTATTATTAGATTACATTTCATTCTTAAGTAATGAATAAAATTTGTCTATAGCTATAATACTTTAAACTCTTTCATAGTCATGATTAGAGGAATATCTTGAATATGTTTCTGCAACCATTTATATTTTTTATATTGAAAAGACATTTTAGGAAGAAACTCACAAACTGTTGATCCCTACAGGCAAATCATTTGTATCATAAAGCTATGAACTTTTTTCTGTTGTTTACATTTAGATTTGTCAACAGAATATTAAAATTAAGTTTAAAAGTATTCTTGATTAGTATAATAACAAATATTTGATCTAATAGCTAATAGCTGTCTAAGTAATTTCATGCATTCATTTGTGGTACTAGATAATAGAAACAAACTTTTAAAAGACTGAAACTAATACATAAAAAGATCAGCAGTGCAATATAGCAGATGATATGTCAATTATAGTAATGTTTTGATGTAAAAGAATAAATTGCTACTTTATTTGTGAATCTTAGTATATAATATAATGAACGATGTCTAATAACTTGGCATTGTTCATCACACTGTTAGATAAATCTTATGGAAAGCTTACAGCAGGTCTAGCCATAGGGAGAGAAAAAAGAAAATTCTGAAAATTATTATAAGAGTATCTAATAACTCACTAGAATACTTGCATAAACACAGTCTCTGTGGTATCCTAAAGGTTTGTTATGATGGTGTTTTAGTAGTATTTTTATATTGGACTAATATCTGTGGTATTTATACAATGTTTTTATTATGATGTTTTAGGTAATGTCATCATCTAATACTGATATAAAGAGCAGCTGGTAAAGTTGAAGGATTTTGCAACTTTGTGTTATATTAATATAAATATTACAAAATTATATTATTTAGACCATATTATTTTGCATATTATTAATGTTTCCCAGAATGATATTTGTATCATTGACTTCTGAATTTAAATAAATATTTTACTATTCTTTATAAAAATAAAAAAAATAGGGGATAGAATTTTGGTTAACAATGACACAGAATGTTCTAATAAACAAACTGAATAAAATTGTGTCAGAATTTCACATTATTGTTGCATTATTTTATAGAGAAGCTATTTTGAGATTCAGTAAGCTCAGAGATTTATAAAAATCCTTTACTTTAGTGATATTATGATTATTAAACTTTTAAATTTTCTGGCTTAAAAGTGATTGTCACAAACTTTTCATGAACCATGATATGCCTCATGTATTATGAATTATACATTAAACAGAAAAGTATCAACAGATTTTTTTTTTTACTTTTTCTGAATTTGGGAATTGTTAGTCAAATTTCATAGGAATTCTTATTACTTTGAGCAATATTTACTATTTATATAGATTGATACTTTTTTAATGAATAAGCAGACTGCATGTTTATTACTCACTATATTTAAGCAATATAGGGGAAATATATTGATGAAATTTACATATTTATAGGACATAAGATTAATAAATTTGATTAGAAAGTATATAAGGAGATTTTATGAAAAATCATTTCTGGGAAATTTTTACTCCAATGTGCAGAAGAGTTCAGAATAGTGAATCTTTGAAAATTTTTTTTCAAGTACATGATAAATTCTTAAGCAAGTTAATGATTTTTAAGAATCCAACTGTCTTTAATAATAATATTTCTGGATACAGGTAAAAGCTTCAGAGCAATATTTGTTATTCAGGTGAACATTCTTACATCTCAAGCATTGATGGGAA
Source organism: Epiperipatus broadwayi (assembly GCA_028023455.1). NCBI lineage: Eukaryota > Metazoa > Onychophora > Udeonychophora > Euonychophora > Peripatidae > Epiperipatus > Epiperipatus broadwayi. Next base: position 5,188,984 of record JAQFVV010006242.1, read on the forward strand.
GTGGATTTAATTATAATTTACTAAAAAAAATTTGATAGTTGATATATGGAAGAAACTAACTCAAGTGATTTGTAAAATGTACAATATCTCTTTTATCATTTACAAGACATTTATGTCATGCACATTTTTAACAATTAGTTATTGATATGTTTTATTCTATTCTACATAAATGTTAAAATTATATATATATATTCTAACCTAGTAAACGATGAAGACTTCATTTCTATGAAATCACTTCGGAAGCCTAATTCTATTAAAGAGAATTCGGAAATCCTAATCGCTTCCGTCTACGATTCGGGTAACAAACCTGTATCTTACCTAATAGCTCGGCGTTTGGTTAGTTCTAATAATTCAGCTACAGCGATATGCAGTTCAGATAGAGATAGAATAAAAAAAAAATTATCATTAATAAAATAAATTTAAAAAGAAAATTTAGAATAAACTAACATTCTTTCTCTATCCAAAACACATTCTCTGAGCTGTAAGTACTTGCACTGTTCGACAATGATGATGATGATTTTATTTAATTGTTAATATTACTGACTAAAATAAAACATTCATTAATTTGCCAATATGATCTCAATATTTTTGTTATTATACAATTAGATGTTTCAATATCTTAAGCCATGCCACGCTTGTAATATTGATCATAATGAATCAATTCTTAATTTAAGAGCACTTAGAATAATGACACTAATCTCAGGGTTCTCTGTTATATTTAATAAAATGCTCTGCAGTATTGTGTTGTCGCATATGACTGACATTCTGGTTGGCTATAGGAAACATTTACCTTATTTAAATTCCAGGTGTCTTCATCCACATATCAACTATTATAATATTTAACGAGATGATAACTATATTCAATAACAACGCGTAATTTTGAATAATACAGCCCCTTTTTAATCCAGAATCTCAGTCGGAATGATGAAAAGACAAGGGTGCTTTTGTGTCCTTCCATTATCCATGACAACACAATAATTTAACTAAGATTTATTACTTAGACACTTCACTTAAATGTGTACGAAATAATGTGCAACCAAAACTGGTAGTTTGGGAAGAAAGTGATTTTACACACACATAAAATAAAATGTTTTGGTCTGAAGTTTTCAATTCCATAAATAATTCTTATTAAATTAAAATATAATGAAATATTCTGATCTGCTTACAATTGTCTATCTGGTGTATTGAATTTAAGATTTCATAAATGATTTTGGACTCAAGAAAGTATTGCAAGTATTATGCCAATACACTTTTATTTAGCACACAAGAAAAATGACTCAAAACAACTTGTAACAAGACTATAATTTATTATTAAATTTTAACAAGATTATAATTTATTATTACAGTTTAACAAAACTATCCTTTATGATTAACATAATAAACAAACATATACAATTTATTCGATCCCATATGGATAAAACAAAATATAACTAACAGTAATTCGTCTATACTTTTAGACCTGGATTCGAACTACTTCTTCATCTTCTTTTTACATTTATGCAAATTGAATATAACAAAATAAATATTATTATCGATACATCAACTCATCCATTTAGTGTATCTTATATGAACGGCTGCTTAACTTTATTACCTAACTATTTGTTTTAAAATAAAAATAATCTGATTCTAGGCAATGCGTACAAACGATTTTTATTATCATATCTTTAATTAAATGATAGTTTTTTATTTAGATAACTTATTATAATTTATGGGTTATTTATCAGAAGTTACACTTATTATTTTAATGTTTACCTTAATAACAACTGAAGTTGTTATACACACTGTATTCCTCAGTATAAGTTATATTGTGAGTGCTACTTAATCATTAACCCGAATTAAACCTAGTATTTGAACCCTCCATTGGCAAACAAAAATTTCTAAATCACGCAATTTTAAACTTACTCTCTCCATTGACTTACGTGTGGATTACCAGCACTATTCCGCCGCACAATCCAGACATTGATCATATATACTAGCACGCTATTTATACTAGATGGATTGTGAGGAATTAACCTCCAATATACCCATTATCTTGCCATAACTTTCTAAACAAAACACAATATTCAACACCTTCCATGGTGGAATTATCTCTATTTTCTCATGAGGAATATGGAATAACACCGAAGGTCTGTAGAGTTAACTACTACATTAAAATAGTTTGGTGGGTCCTTGCCTCTTACTTGGGCATAATAGGAACACACACCAAATATAATCCTCTCCTGGGATTTTAACGAATGAAATACACTAAATACGATATAAATTACTGATCGTCCTAACTCTGAGAAGCGATCACTTGGGTTATAAACATACCCGAATACTAGATTTATCTATTCCCCTCATGGAAAATAAAGCTTTTGGGGAGATCATTTTCCATCCCACAAAATAAAGACATTACAATTATTACTTATGCGAATCTTAAGCATATACCAATGCTATATCGGGGCAAGACAAGCAAATACACTAATTACACTAAATTTATGTTCTGGGGTATACTTAGATCAACGTCTGAAATCAATGGATAACACAGAATAAACCATAATAATTTTCACCTTTGCCAAAGAAACATTCAACAAGTAATTGGTAGTCTAGTATCTTGAACTAAATCAAGTAAATGCGCTAATAAAGAATAATTGGGAATAAGTTCTTCAATTAACATAGTATAAATTTGTTTCAAACTTTAAATAAGTAATATCCTGTATAGCACTTCTCTTTAATTACTTCTGATAATTTTAACTAGATATTTTACCTATTAAGTATCTAAATTTTTCTTCTTTTACGCATCTAACATATAAATCTATATCCATAATGCATATCATAAGTAAACTCATTTTATAAAAAAAATTTTTTTTTTCATGTCGAATATAAATTTAACCTAGAATAAGTATATGAAAACATACCTTTATGATTACAACAAGGTCATTTAAATATTACTTGACTATACAGCCTTTCACCTGTTGATATAAAAAAATACACATAATTTTACAAATTAGTAAAAAAAAAAATCATTACTTAACAAGTGCTTATTATCTCACTAGAAAAATGTTTTTCCGTTGGGCAATTTATCTAGATGAAGAACTTGATCCATTCGTAGTTCACGAAGCAAATTTAAAATAAGAAACACATTTTATTATTTCATTTATATAAACGTTGCCTCCATTCTGGTGCAATTAATAAATTAGGCAAAGAAAACATAGCAGCGTTGGATGTTAACTCTTCCTTGAATTAACTGATATAATTTTGGGATCCAAGAAAACAATACATATTTTAACATGATGAATATTTGACAATAGACGATCACATATACAATTCTTTTCTTTTTACTATTGGCGATACGTATCATTTTTAGCTAGCTGGCTTATGAATAAAATAATGAGCGAATTTTCCAAAATACTATTATTATAAGGACTGCAGCTGACTTACGTGGATATGAAGTTTTAACGACTCCAATTGATGTATAATATAACATATTATATTATGGTTATAATTAAGTCAATAATGTTTGTAGTTTTCATTCCTACTCTAGGAATTGTAATTTTTCTTTAATAAGGAATTTTCCATAAAATGCACACATACAAATTTTCTGATATTTGCCTTGAGAAAATTTATATTTTCTTTTTAAAAAATATACAGGTGCATAAGTAAATATCATTGATCATTAATATTATTTCTAGATGATTTTCAGTGAATAAAACATATTTTAACGTGGGGAACTTACATTATTTTCAAAGCAGACAATTTCTTTTAGAAAGAGCGCGAAATTTTCTAGTTAACTTTCCTTGGCTTTTATAATATGTCTTTTTAATTATAATTTTTCTTTTATACCACGAAAAGATAATTAAATAAGGTAAAGTTAACAAATCATTGATTATTTCCTGGAAATTACTTATATTACTTATTTTAAATATAATGACAATTTCCGTGATTGCTGTAGTTAATACGGTCATTTTGAACTTTAGCAGAAGATAGTATATTTTTGCATATAAAGAGCTTTAAAATAGGTAGATGGCAACAGAAAACAGAATATCTTATCAAATAGGATTAGCCACGCATGATATTATTAAAAATTTACTTGACTTATATTTATTTCTGCAATAAAAAATAATAAAAAATTTGTTACCGAATTTCAGTACTGCTTCCTCCTTGTAAAACTAATGTCAGACTAAACTTTCTTCAAATTTTGGCGGTCTTGTTTTAGCGACCTCTTGCAAAAAAATAATCATTTAATTATACATAAACAAAAGAAAAGAAAAAAAAACTTATTACAGTCATCTATTTTTCCGTATGATTTAAATAAATTACAAAGTAATTTGACAAATAATGAAAAATAATAAATATCTTTAACTAACAATGCTTATTAGTGGTGTATATTTCTGTATACATTATTATATAAATTAATTTAAAAATTACCAGAAGTTATTGTGTTTTATGATAAGATACTCATCCACTCTCCCTCTACCCATCCAAAATCAATTACTGTTTATAATATGTGCTTTTATACTATATTAAATTGCTCTTATTGTTAATATTTTAATTAAATTATTCATGCTCTTCTTCAAAATGACATTGGATTACCAAATTTATTAGCTATTTGCTTAAAACACGTTAAAGTGAGTAAATAGCATATTTTATTAATCACTTAATATTATTATTATTTTACTTTTTTATTTCCTAGAAAAGGATAGCATTGTTTTCCTGTGGAAATAATGCTAAATAAACCAAGTGTCAATAACACTAGGTTACAATATATATATATATATATATATATATATATATATATATATATATATATATATATAAAGTAACAAAATGCTATTTAGTAATTTTGTAGTGCATGTATGGCAGAGTATTGGAAAAATCTTAAAGATGTTGAGTGGTTGCAAGAGGACAATAAATTAAATTATATTATTTTAGACAAATATTGAACTGCTCCTGAAATATTGTTGCTTAATAATTAGAAACATTTAGAATTTTATATAAAGCTCATGAATGTAGTGTTGAAAGAATTGATCATTTGGCATATCTTATTTATTGTTCTGGGCAGTACTGGTGTGGTAGACTCAAATCTAATGTTTGTAAATTAATTCCTAACAAAAGAAATTAAAAAAAAAAAGTTTCATCATTTTAGTGGAATTGTTGTTCTCAGCCTGTCACTTTTATGCATAAACATCATATCACTTTTCAAGCAATGAAGGAAATGATTAGTTATTATTTTGTAAAAAAGCATTATTGAATAAATTTGATTTAAAAATATGGAATTGGCAGGATTTTTTTAAATTTTCAATTTATTTCATATCTTATTAAGCTATATTATTTAGATTTAAAAGATCAAACATTCATAGATAATATCCTAATATATTCTATACAAGAATTTTGAAGTAAGATTCTTTTTAATTTTTGATATTATGAAGTCATTTCTTAATAAATTTAATGGGTTATATTTGATCAATACACTTGTGTTTGTATCATTGATATGAGATGCTTAAAAACACCACTGTCCGTACTTATCAGAAGCATTTTAATACTTTAAATAAATGTATAGTATTTATTTTTTAAGCTAGGGTTAACTAGAGAGGATTTGAACCAGCATTTTAAGTGCCCTTTAGTCAATTACTCCATCTTATACAATTGATACACATGACCATATACATGCAAAAAAGATAAATGATATCCATTATACATATTTTATGTTGAACCAGCATTCATCAGTTGGTCGGATTATCATCTTTCACCCATATATAGTCAGTGTTTGATTTATATTAAGATTAAAGTTTGAGGATTTTCTATTTTAATACAAACTGAGCACTGATTATATATATATATGTATGAAAAATGATGATCTCGACAAACTGATGAGTGCTGGTTCAGCACAAAACACATATTTTGGATATTATTTATCTTTTTCGCAGGTATATGGCCATGTGTAACAGTTATATGAGATGGAGTGGATGTAAAAGGAGCTTGAAAGTTTGGGTTCAAATTCCCTCTAATTACAAAAGCATTTTAGAAATAAAAGGCATATCAAAATGGTGTCATTTTTTTATTGGTATTTGTTTTCTGTCAATATATAAAGTTTTTCCAAGAACTTAATATTGTAATAGGTGAAAGTTTAATTTTGTGTGTTATAATTATATAAAGTATTTAATTTTTTTTACTAAATATTAGATATTATTGTTTCTAATGAGCTATATTTTTTTATGACTATGACATGTATAGTATTTATATGACAGATATGAGAAGACAACATAAGGGATGTCAACTTTACTGTGTTGGGATATTTTATTATGATTTATCATTAAGGGCATATAGCCTGTCAGACTCTGGAATTCAAAGATATATACTATGGTTCAGTTCTTTTATTTTTGGTGCTTGGCCCTTTTATGAATATATGAGTGATAAATCATTCAATTATTTTATTTACAGTAGTGTATAAATGAATTTTCAGTCAAATTTTGCAATATTACAACAAAAATAAGACATTCATCTATATTAGGGTAAGTAAAGAATTTGTTAACTACAAAATGTTTAGTATAGACATTATTGAGTATATCTAGATGTTCAAGGTTTTGTTAGTTTGGCAACTGACTATAAAGATCAGCCTTTCAAGCTATTGTGCATGCACTTTTTATGAGTGTTAATAATAAATGAATACTTTCACTCCCAACACAAGATATAGTATTTATGAAAGAATAAAATGAATCCACTTATTCTTTCAAACCCAAATGCTTATATATGGGCAAATCTTAAGTACTGGAAATGAAAGTGTGAGGATAGACCACTCACTTTAACTTACTGTTTACAAGGTCTGAATGAATGACATCGACGAAATTATCTAGAATTTACTAAATGTCACTCTCAAATGAAACTTTAAACATATGTAAATAAGCATTTATTTTTATATAGTGCAATGTTTATAAATTGTAATACATTAAAGATCAGCCTTTCATTTATTATTAACACTCGTAAAAAGCGCATGCACAATAGCTTGAAAGGCTGATCTTTAATGTATTACAATTTATAAACATTGTGCTATATAATAATAAATGCTTATTTACATATGTTTGAAGTTTCATTTGAGAGTGACGTTTAGTAAATTCTAGATAATTTTGTTGACGTCATTCATTCAGACATTATGAACAGTAATTTAAAGTGAGTGGTCTATCCTCATGCTTTCATTTCCAGTACTTAAGATTGGCCCATATATAAGCATTTGGGTTTGAAAGAATAAATGGATTCATTTTATTCTTTCATAAGTACTATATCTTGTGTTGGGAGTGAAAGTATTCGTTTATTATTAACACTCGTAAAAAGCGCATGCACAATAGCTTGAAAGGCTGATCTTTAATGTATTACAATTTATAAACATTGCGCTATATAAAAATAAATGCTTATTTACAACTGACTATAGTAAAATGTGAAGTAGAAATGGTCTTTGATCAGTGTTGTAGATTATTTTTATGATCATATGAAGTTGAGAAAAAGAAAGAATTTATTGAGGAATTATGTCTTTTTATTTTTTCATAGTTCAAATTAAATCTCCATTGGTAACTAGCTTTTTATTCAGGATTCTAACACAATAAGTTTAATAGTATATACTTTATTAAAAAACTAATACTATTGTTTAACCTTTTTCAGAAAAATATACTTTCTCTGCTGAAATAGTAATTAGATTTATTGATGGCAACTGGAACAAGCCTGAGTCTCTTTAGTAAAACTATAGCTCTATATATAGTATTAGTTTTAATTATATTTTTTCTTTTTGCTATTAATGTGAATGATTTTAAAGTGTTGTTATTTGATTGTAAATAGTTATAGATAATAAAGTTAAATTATAAAACAAAATAACTACAAATAAAAAGCATTAAAATTCATTTGCATTTAGGTTAAGACATTTTCTTTTCACGTCTGTTGTTCTTTTATTTAAAAACTTATTTTAAATTTCTAATTTTCAAATTATTTTTTTGAAAATAATTATTTTTAATGTTCTGTTATTTACATAGGTTACACATCATATTGTTATTTTTTTAAAAAAGTTTTATATATATAATAAATTTTATTAATTACAAATTATGTTAAGTATTAACATAGATATTGTTTATCTTTTCTACATGTGTGTGGTCATGTATATCAGTTGTATGGAATAGTGTGGATAGTTGGTGGGTGCTTGAAAATCTGAGTTCAAATCCCCTATATTTACAATTAAGCTCCAAGTTTGTGAAGAGTGTCTGGTTTACAAATATTAACATAAATACAGTGGAAATATACATATATGACATAAGATGCATGGCTTATAAAATATAATTTATTTTGACTAGTGTCTGAAGGCAGATACAAAATAATGAGCAACTAAGAAAAATATTGTTCTGACAAATTTTTCTCATAATATTTTTGGGCATATAAATATATATTATACCATTCATTATTGTTTTTTTTTAGAAAATTATATTTTTTGTTGTCCAAAATTACAGAACAGTGAGAAAGCCACGTGGTTCTAATAGTGTGAATAATTACTATGGCATTATATGAATTAAGATTTTTGATATTTTTCTCAAGCAATTCTTTTAGATCAATTATTTGCTTTTGGAATATGAAATATCTTAAAAATGAGAAGTATGGACATGTTTCAAAAATGTATATCATATCTTCTGGTTAACTATTACAAACGATACATATGGGATCCAGATTTAATTTAAAATGGTTAATGAGAAATATTTTTGTAGGAACTGTTTTGAGTGATAAGTTATGTAAAATTTTTAGTCATGATTGGGGAACACATATATTTTGAAGTCTGATTAAAGTTTTTGGCAATTGGAGGATTGATCATAAATATCTGTCAGATTATTTTTTTTTCTTCAGATCTTTAAATGAAACATCAATCAAAGATTTGATGTTATAATTATCCAACAGATCTGCATGCTCAATACATGATCGGTATAAAAAAATGTCATGCGTATGGAAGTTGAACAAGCAATATTATAGGTGTCTCTGAGGATTGGATTAACCTATTAGAATAATCAAGCACTTATAATTGATAGATGTTATGTTGAGCCCCAGATATATGATTTTATTGTGGTCATTATATTTTAACAATACTCCTTAAAAGATGCATACTTGGGCTATAGAAAGCAAATATGCAACTCAGAATAGCATTAACAATACAAACTTTCACTATAGAGTAAAACAATTTTGGACAGAAAACATTTATTTTTGTATTGAACTTGTTTATGATCAGATAATTTAGATGATGGATTGATTGGGTTTTGGATATGTTAATTGAAATTCTGAGAAAAGGTGAATGCATACCTGTGAAGAATGAAGGTATATTGTGACCTGTAGTCACATGGATGACTTACAAAGTTGTATTTTAGATTCTATTATGGTTTCAAATTTATCCAAAATATGAAGGAGTGGAATATTTTGTAGGTCTCTGAAGATTTTCAGGACTCATCAACAAGAGATATCATTTTAATAATAGTACCAAGTTGATGAAGAAAGAGCCTTCTGTGTACTACTCAATCTCTTTGATCATGGGATCTACATATATTGTAAACAATAGTGAAACAAGTGGTAAACCTTGTGAAATTCTTTGGCTTGGTTTAAAAGAAGAAGAGAGGCACATATATTTCTTTAGTTTGATGGATCTAATGGTAATAGTTTACTTAATGTGTTAAAATAAATATTCCCAGTTTACCAAATCAAAAGCAGTCTTAAAGTCAACATGGCATGTGACATAATTTGTCAATTTATTTTGTTTGCATATAATATTGAATCCTGTGCTAATAGAATAATTTGAGATGTTCAGTGTGTTTTAACATCATAATGTGATGAAAAAAAATTTAGGAAGGATAAGATCTTTGCAAGAATTATTTTTAAACAGTTAAATGATCAATATCCTCCAATGGTCATTTATGATGGATATAAAGCTTTTGAGTTTTTTCTAAGACAGAAAATTACATTAGTGGAAAATTAGGTATGTGATATTCATATGAACAAAATGGTGAATATAATGTAGATGCTTATAAATGTTAACTGGAATATGATCATTTGCTACTGAGGTCTGTGCTTGTAAGTGCATAATTTCATCAGGAATTTGTTGCTTTGAGATGTAATACTTTTGAGGAAAATGCATTGTTATAGTTAGAGGATAAATGATAATCAGCCTTTTGATATCACCATTGGTGCCACACATGAGTATTTTTTCTCTCAACAGAATTTGAATACAATAAGCATAAGGGTGGGTTGATTTATCTTAATTTACTGTAGTTTTTGTCAGTGCTAAAAGATTAGGGATTACTTTTCTAAGCCTAAATATCATGGTATTTTGCTTATAAAGAACAGTTCACTTTGCAGCTTATGAATAAAAATGTTTTGCAGCATTGAATTTTGTTATAGCTTGAAGAGTTGAATTGATGTCATCAATATGCTGTTTTATATGATGATTTGAATGATAATGTGATAGTCAATGAGAACAACAATTATTTAGAAATCTTTTTAATAGTGTCCATATTTCAATTGAATAGAGATTATGCAACTGATGAAGATAATTACTGGTGATTAATATATTAGAGATATCATCTATTTAGTTAATTTAAATTCATTAGAAATTTTCTGCTTGAATGCAAATTTATAAATTGATAGTTTATTTTGAAGAGTACTTTGTGTGAGAGTTACACAGATATAGAGAGAGAATGAAACATTAGACAAGCAAATTGAAGTTTGAGGTCAGTATAAAAAAAATAGATCAATGAGAGAAAATGCTTGACCTTCAATAAATGACACAACATTTGGAGCATAGATCAAGGCCAGTTGATTGAGCTTTAGTTTCAAAGTGGATGGGAGATCTTTATAGGAACAACTGAAATCACCACACATGATAGTTAAACCAGGCTAAGAAAGGATTTTACTTGGGCAATGAGTAGAGTATTTATGATGTCTTGCTTTTTGGCATGAATATTTTGCTATAAGATAGTATAACTGACTGAAAAATAAAGGGAATAATGATTGCATTAACTGACATGAATATTATTTTTAATCTTGTCAGTGGAAGTTATGTACTAATTAGAACATTTATTCCTTATGCTGGTCTGATGTTGGGCTTATGTACTAATATATATTTACTGTTTAGAATGTTAACAATGATTGATTTGGTTCATAAAGTAATTTTTGTGTCTGTAATGACAGAAATATCAGCATGGTGATTAATTAGAAATTGACATAGCTATGAGATTCTATTGTATGAGTTAAAACCTCATACATTTATTGTGGCTATTTTTATGCTTGACATATTATGTTCATGAAGAATTGGAACAACACTTTTTGCTGTCATGTTTGGTGTCAGAATTAGGCATTGTAGCTCTTTTACTATTTTCATTGGCAGAGGACCTCAGGTAATTTTATTAGGTGTTTCACAATTTGTTTTTATTTTTGATTCTGGATAATTTTTAATGTATGTAATTATGCTGGTCTGATGTTGGGCTTATGTACTAATATATATTTACTGTTTAGAATGTTAACAATGATTGGTTTGTTTGATAAAGTAATTTTTGTTTCTGTAATGACAGAAATATCAGCATGGTGATTAATTAGAAATTGATATAGCTATGAGATTCTATTGTATGAGTTAAAACCTCATATATTTATTGTGGCTATTTTTATGCTTGACATATTATGTTTGTGAAGAATTGGAACAATACTTTTTGCTATCATGTTTGGTGTCAGAATTAGGCATTGTAGCTCTTTTACTATTTTCATTGGCAGAGGACCTCAGGTAATTTTATTAGGTGCTTCACAATTTGGTTTTATTTTTGATTCTGGATAATTTTTAATGTATGTAATATTTTGGTTATGACACTGAACTGAATTCTGTATATGAGTTCAAATCCATAGATTGTTGTAAATTATTATCAGTAAGTGAATTTTGTGATTGATTCTCATAACAGCAGATTACTGAAGGTATATCTGTTAAAGTGTTACTGGTGCTGCATTCTTGACTGGCTTGCATTACATCAGATACTTGATAAGCCATACTTGTGGATTTTATTGCAGGTAAGACTTATGTCTAAGGTGGGCATGCTATCATTAGAAGCTACACTAGCCCATGTAGTAATGTTATGATTATTATTGCACAAGTGACCAAGTCTGTCAATTTTGCCACCACTGTTGCAATCTCCAACATATGTCCAATTCTGGAGCATTTGACGCAAAGGGATTGCTGACCCTTAATACTAACTGTAATGGCAATTGATCACATAAAAATATAATGTGGAAGTTCATCTGATACACAACCTTGCTTCATTTTTAATGTGATCTTCCAAGAGTTAGTTGGAATTTCAAATTTTATGTTTGGTATAAGTTCTCTTGATACACTGATGACTTGAACAATTTCATCTATATTTTTTGTAGCACTTATTTTGTGAAATCAGAAGGAGCATGGATGATGTGACCATGTACAATTGGACTTGGATCTTTAGATACATAATGTAACTTTTTAAAATTTAGATGCTAAGTTGTCTTCTCTGCCTCTTGAAGAATATTCTAATGCTAAATGATATTGCTGAGAAAGTAGCTATTGATGTAATGTTTTTGATCATGTTATATTGCTGGAGTTTTTCTAAATAATCAGTTGGTGAAGGATGAGATAATTCTGGTTGATTGTCTGATGGATCATAGTTTTTCTACCATGCTAATAATTGATGTGGTAGGTGAGAGACTATTTGCAAATATCTTTTATAATCATTTAATTTACTGAAGAATGCATGTTTAGGCTAATTAGTTTCTTTATTTGTTCTAATAGAATTAAAATCTAAAAATTTTGCACTATTATTAAACATAATTTTTTTTTGCTTTAAGTTCAAGAGTTTTTCTGGAATAATTGCAACTGAAACACTATTATTATTGAGAAACATAAGATTTAAATTTTCATAGCATGTTTTGTGTACTAAAAATGGTATTACTGAATGCGACTTCATTCTTTCCATTTTTTTGAATACATTCTATTGTGGGTAACTTCAATGGGGGCTATTTTTACTGAGATTAACATAACTTTATTATTGTTATTAGTTTTCATGACATTTTGCCTTAGTGTCTTTTTTTACTATAGTCTTTTTTTTTAACTTCATGAAGAGCAAAAAGGATGTCCCCAGGTTTTTTATATCATTTTTTGTTTACTTAAGATTTTTGAATTTTTACCTTTTTTTGCAAAACACTTGGGTTTTTAGTTGACTATTTGATTCTAAATTTGCTATAAGCAATGTCTGGAAGATTATTGTATCTTAGTTTATCTTTTGGGACATGTTATTATCATGAGCTATTAGTACCCACTAAATTCTAAGAATAAAACTACTTGTAATAAATTATACCATTTTTCTGCCACTACCAAATTAAGCTTTTATACTGGCAGCCATGTTAGTGTTCCTTGGACTTTTTTAAAAAAAGTTAGAAATAATAATAACAATACATGATTTTTAAAAATTCTTCCTTGAGATCTGGACATATGAATTTTCTCCTGCCTAGGATCCACTAATTAGGTACATATTTATTTATTATCTAGTCAGATTATATTATCTAGTCAGATTAAATTAATATTATAAAATTCTGTTAAATGGTTTAACATAAATAATTGCTAATACTTTCATGGGGCAGGAATTCATTCTACTCTTCTTTTAGAGCCATCTTCTGGTGAGGTTGATTAATCAATGGTAGTGCTATAATTGTACATGTGTTTTGGGATATTGCTTTTAAAAGCATAGATTTCCAAGAAAGCAGAGAAAAATGTGATGTTACAAAAAGAGCCTTCATTATAAATAATCCTAGAAATTTTATTATACAATATATATATATATCATTGTAGTGGGTCTTTTTAAGTGAATGTTTTGATTTTGCTTTATATAATTTTTACTATCATTTTGGACAATGTGCTCCATAATTTCATTCTACATTTATGGATGTGTATATATTTGTGTAATCATTATCAATCATGTGCTAGAAGTGATCTTATCTATCTAACCTAGAATACTTTTTTCAACCCCCCATCTCTTTTTCTATTCTTCCTTAAAATCACCCCTCCATAGCCATTTCCGAAATACATTTCATAATCTCTTTATTTATAGATATTTCTATTTTTTTTCTTCTTTTTTTTGTATCAATATTTGTTCACTCATATTTTTGAACTGATTTATGGTTCTAGCCTTACGTTTTCTCTTAATTATCCTAATTAATTTTTTTTTTATATATTCTCAAACTAAACATGTTATAAGACTTTTTTTTAGTTCTAACATCAAAGAATTACATAATAACTTTTAAGTCTTATTAATTAAAACCTCACTATTTTTTATTACTATTCATCAACTAAATGCTATCTGCCTATTTTTATTTCTTTAGTTTTACTTTATTCACATTCATTTCAAACTTATTTCAACAAATATTTATTTCTTTTAGCATTCTGTTAAATTCTCATAATTACCCACATTCTGAAATCTTGATCCAGTGAACATTTCTCTCTTCAATATCAACTTTATATTTATCAGTGTAACTTGTATTTAGCAATTCATCTTAATATTAAAACAAATTAGGAGAACGACAATATCTTTATCTAATACGTTTTTTTAACACTTGTTTTCTTGAAATGAAGCAAAAAAAACCGTGAAAACTCTAAATAATTATTGTCTTTTCTCTGTGCATGTGATCAAAAAAAAAAAAAGAAGTGAAAAAGAAATGGTTTATTTTTTAAAAAAAAAAGTTAAATGGAAAAAAAGATTGGGTAAATAGTTTTTATTAAAAAAAATAATAAAAAATTATATTTTTCTGACAATTAAACCACTAAAAATCACATGATCACCATGCTTTATGCTTACACAAACTGTTTGCGCAGAGGCAAAACTTTCAATACAGTAGCTAAAAAGGTAAAATGTGGCTGCTAGAGTGTTGTATTTAGATCCTAAGATCTAGGTGCAGTGCACTCAGATCCAAGTCTTCATTGATGAAAGTCACAACCTAGAAACCAGAGTAGTGATATTGGATGAGTAGGTACTAGATAATGATTTTATGCACAAATCTTCCTGCATCCATTGATTACTCTGGCTTGCACTGAATGGCACTACTATATGGAGAGTTTTGCCTCTGTGAAAAACAGCTTGTGTAGCATAAAGAATGCTGATCAACTGATGTTTGATAGTTTAATACCAATCCTGTGCAATCAGATGTGGTGACTGTGGTTATTAAAATACCAAAGACACCATAAAGTATGAATGCTGAACTGAGTTTAGATCTATATGACTATTCAAGCTAATGAGTTTGAATTGATAACATTATTGTGTTTTTATTTTGGACCCAAAGCTTTATAGTTAGTTAATAAGTTAAAAGATGGCTGTTAGATGGTGACGTTAGATCCTAAGATCTAGGTGCAGTGCTCTCAGATCCAAGACCTCACCTATGAAACCCACAAGCTAGAAACTAATCTGGGGATAGTGGAAGAGTAAGCACTAGGTAGGGATTTTATGCACAAACTTTCCTGCATCCATTGATTACTCTGATTTGCACTGAGTGACACTATTGTATGGAGAGTTTTGCTTCTGTGAAAAACAACTTGTGTAAGCATAAAGAATGGTGATCATGTGATGTTTGGTGGTTTAATGCAAATCCTGCCCAATAGGATTATGATAATTGGTTTATTAAAGAACCAAAGACACCAAAAAGTATGAATACTGAAATGAGTTTAGATCTATATCACTATACAAGCTAATGAACTTGAATTGAAAACATTATTGTGTTTTCATTTTGAACTCAAAGCTTTATAGTTAGATAATAAGGTAAAAAGGTGGCTGCTAGAGGGTTGCATTAAACCCTAAGATCTTGGTGCAGTGCTCTTAGATTGAAGGCCTCATTGATGAAAGTCACAAGCTAGAAACTAATCTGGGGATATTGGATGAGTAGGAACTAGATAGGGATTTTATGCACAAACCTTCCTGAATCCAATGATTACTCTGGCTTGCACTAAGTGGTGCTACTGTGTGGAGAGTTTTGTCTCTGTCTAACAACTATAATATTTTGGAATGAATTGTAGTTTTGTTATTGGCTTAAATAGTGTTAACTTTTTTAAATGTAATATTATCTAGTCTGCATATTTATTCCATATCCATATTATCAGGAATAACATATTCTATGTGATTTAGCCAGATACTGCAAATAGGGGGTATGTAGTGGTCATCATCATACTATTAAAGAAAATCTTGTTTAAATATATATATATATATATATATATATATATATATATATATATATATATATATATATATATATATATATATATGCTGATTTGTATCCAGATGTCTAATATCAGAGGACATCCTAGTCAATTATATAAATAATTGAAACATACCTAGTCTGATCATCTGGGGGGAAAAATCTATTAAGAAATTTTTTATAAATAATTGGTATTTCTAATCTTTAAAAATACATCAATGTATTATAAATCATTTAAAAATATCAATTGGTGTTGGAGATAACTTACATTTAAATGAAACCAATAAGAAGATATACAAATGATCAACAAAACACCACAGATAGAAGGAACAAAAAAATAACAATTCATCATTAAATTTTCTGCAGAGATAGAGCATGTACCTTGGAAATAACTAAAATAATATATTTAGAAGAATTAAATAGTTTGAATCTTGTAAAATGTTAAGAAAAAATTTAATGGTGTCATAAGGAGACATAATTATGAAATAGCAAAAAAAGTTATAAAAGAGAATAGATTCAAAGATAAAAAAAGACACCTTGATATTGGAGGAAAAATTATTTCAGCAATACAGGGAAGTGATAATACCCTAAAAACAAAACATGACATTTTGTGGAAGAGTTCTATAAAAAAATATTTAGTAATTAATGATAGAAAATCAAAATAACTTGTACAATAATATCATTTGAATTGCTTCATGTTTCAAATAATAAATTGCTGATGATTTTTTTGGGAAACCATACAATGTTCAAGAACAGAGTGATAAAATTTTGTAACTCAGTTTTCAATTCAACATAATACCATTAAATCAAACTGTTCAGAGAAACATTTTAACTAAAAAATCAAGAAATCTAATGCTCCAAGAAATATTAAAGTCATTAAATATGACATATAAAAAATTGTTAACAAAGCTATACAACAGGCATATTCAATTTTTTGACATCTCTAGGCCACATAGGAAAAAGAAGAATTGTTTTGAGTCATATATTAAATATACAGACATTACTAAAAACTGATAAGTCAAAGAAAAAAGATCAGTGCATAAATTTTCATGATATACATCTCCACAGATAAGCAAAAAAATACTTAAATAACAATCTTAATTACTTGTTTGGAGAGTCTTTTTAGAATTGATGAGGAGGTTCCAAGTTTATGATCACTAACATAAAATATATAAATAATAAAATATCATTGATGTTTTTTATATATATTTTATTATAAAAATACAAAAGGTAAATATAAAATTAGTTTGATATTTGACATTGTATTTGAGTGCATGCATACATTTATTTTAATCACATTATGACATTTAACAGATCACATTCATAACTTACCCTGGGCTGCATGTAGTCCTCAGGCCATGTCTGGACACCCCTGCTACCTAAGCAATATATTTAAGGCTGCAATATTGTATAGTGATGATAATATTTGAGAACAATGAAAAAATAAAATTAAAACAGTTGATTTTACATACTAAAGTATTTCAAATTGCTAGAACATATGCTGCTTATAACATGATAGAACTAATTCAAATATTAAATAAATTAGATACAAGACCAGTGTTTTGTTTTGTTTTTGTAGATCTTGAAAAGACTTTTGACTTATCCATATTTTTAATTTGTTTAAAGCTTTAGAATCTCATGTCATAAATTTAATTTATATTGCTTAAGTTTAGATTATAAATTTAATATATTGCCCCTTTTAAAAAACATTTATTATAAACTACATGGTGACACCTAAAAAGATCAATGTTGATAAGGATGGTTTCACCACTTGAGTTATTTTGTGCTTTAAATGTGAATCAGAGGAAATAAAATAAACAGATTGCCAGTGATGGCATTATAATTATGAGCAAAGCTTCAGATTGCAAAGAATATAACAAAACTTATTACATGCTTGCAGCAATGTAGAGTTAAAATAATATTCAATTGCTTTTTTAAAAAAATTAAAATAAATATATATATATGAATGTAATTAAAATAAATAGTGAATTATAGAATTAATAATGCAAATGGAAACATTATGCATGATACTAATATAGATTTAAAATTTGAATGGAAGCTTTCTGTAGAAATTTATCTGTGTAACTAATTATGAATATATATATTGGTAGGATTAACAACAAAGACTAAAATGACATCACTGGCATTATTAATTAAAAGGAAAGAATTAATCATGCTGGGGCTGTGTTTATTGACAGAAAAGATACAATAGTTAGGCAATTTAATGTTTAAATTGGACTTCAAGAGACTATATGTGCATATGCAAGATAAAGAACCTTGCTGGAGATATAGAGAAGAAATATTATAAATTCAGAAAGATGAGTCATTACAAAGTGACTAGAAATTGATTGATAATGGGCAATTTATAATAATTAAAGGTAAAAAAAAAGTATTAAATTTATGTACTATAATTTAAGATTTTAGTTACAATAAAATATGTAATATTTATATAAAGCATTTATTTATATATTGGATATTAAAGTAAATGAAGCAAAACCGCCTGTAAGTTTAAAAAACCAAACAAATTAGATATTAGCACACTAGAGAATGACACAAAAAGATTAGGTTAAATGATTTAATAACACTTTATTTAATGATTAACAATAATGGTTTAATTTAGACTTCACCCAATAATTTACATATGTCAAAATAATCACGACTAACTATCAGATTTAACATATAGCACACTGATAAATAATTAAGAGCATTTACTATAGCAAGTATTTACCAGTGGGTAAAAGGTTAACAGAAATTTAATATCTTTAGTAACTTTTCAATTCAGTTATATATGTTTTTATGCAAAATATCAAAACATAACTTGCCATTGATTCTTATAATATATGATCCTTAGATGTTTATTACTCTATTGCATTATCTTAACAGCAGAGTACAAATTAATGTCTATATTTTGTATTTATGAGCTCATTAATCTTACTTGTTATTGGTTATTTTTATTCTGAAGTGTTTTATTGATTAGTTGTTATATTATTTATATAAGAGCAATAAAAATTATTAAATGTCTAAAAAAGTAAGGTAAGGCATTGGAAGATTCAGAATGAGATTATCTTTGTCTATGATTGGTTTAATTATTTCAGTTTGATAAGTTTCCAGGAAATAAGTATATAATTAATAAATAAATATGATTATAATATTTATATAAAAATTTGTCTTATGATATAGGAATAGTCTTGATGGATAAATTTTTTAGAAGGTTGTCAAATTTCAAAACAAACTCAAATTTAGATAATATCTGATTCAAAAGTGAGGGTAATAGCAAGGTTAATGCATATAGTTCACAAATGCAGTAGGACATTGCATTATGGACTGTGTCATGAAGCTCTTATATAACAAGTGGACTTAATCTTTTATTTATTCATCATCACTATTTACTATCATTTGTAAATGAGTATGATTATTTTAACTATAGTAAAACAAATATAAAGAGAAAATCAAAGAACAAAAAAAGGTAAACATGGATTTTGTGATGACGAATAACAGAAAGAGGGGGGGGATTGGAATTAGAATCACTATTTATGAAATTAAATGTTTGGAATTGTGGCTGTACAAATATATAATGATAATAGTATGATTAGTGCATAGAATGACTTAAGAGACTCAAGATTATCCTTTGTATACTAGATAATTGATTATAGGCAATATAATAATAATAATAATAAAAAGTAAAATGAAGGTGAATAAGAATACAAAAAAAAAAAAAATCAAAAAATACACTTTGTACAATTAAACTTTGATGATCTAACATTTTACAATAATAGCAGGAGAAATTCTTAAGAAGGCATTACTCATAGTTAATTCTAATATCTGAAACTTCTTTCTCTATCTGCCAGTTGTGGTTGCTGTAAGTAATTTCATTCTGTACATAATACCATATGTAATATAGTGATATCTCTGAACAATTTGATATATTTTGTTAATAAATAAATATTTTACTATTATTAGTTGAAATTTTCATCCAGCAGAACAATCCATGATTGGTATACTGATTTCTAAAAAAAAAAATAATACTAAAGACTGAAATATAATACAATCTTTACCATTGGTAGTGGAGGGAAGAGGGTTTATATATTAATGGTTTTACTCAGTTGTAGTGTCTATATTACTTACATAATATTAGTGGTATATAAGTTTAAATTTGAGGTCAATCACAGTAAAAGTGTTTTAGCAATATATTACACATTTCGTATGCATAAAATATTAAAAGAAATTTTCAGTTTGGAATAGTTTAGTCTTATATTTTCAATTATAACTGTAATAGGGGTATTTATTATTAAAAATAAAAAAAAATCTCTTAAGCTATTAATTTCAAAATTGTAGTATAGGACAAAATTTTAATATTATTTTAATTAAAAAATAATAATTCTGAATACATTATGACATTTCATTATTAGTTTAAACATATTTTTCAATTTGTTATTAGCAGAATATCTTGAAAATAAGTTATATTTTAGTTTCTATTTTTAGTTAAAGAATAAAATAATTCACTTGTCAGTGATAAAAAATTTTATATATATATTATACAAAACATTGCATTACTTTTTAAAAATAAAAATGAGTTAATATATATTGCAGCATATAGACTTATTTTATATATGATAAAATATTTTTAATCTCCTAAACTGATACTCTGGAAGTCAGCAAAATTCCTCATCTTTATGGATTACCTAATTCCAGAAAGATAATGTTCCCTTAAGGTCTGTCGTTAGTTCTAGAAATTCATTATGTCAAAACTTGTCAAGATTTCTTCTGATAATTCTTACTCCATTGACATACAGGAAACAGTCCTTTGTCAGGGATTCTAACCACTTTGTAGAATTAATTAGGGACATGAAAATGAAAAGAACTGACATAATGGTCAGCTTTGATATGGAAAGTTTATTTACAAAGATACTATATGATAAAGCATTCTCTATTGTAAGGAAAAGATTATATGATTATAATAGTTTAAAAATCAGAAAAATTCTATCTATTTATAGTATAATAAAACTATTAACCATCTGCATAATAATAATGAATTTTCAATATAACTTATAATTTTTCCAACAAAATCAAGGGATAGCCATGGGCTCACCATTGCCACTCTTGCTTAGCAACACTTACTTGGAAGAACTTGAAACCACAATCATTTAATCTATTTCATTATCACCTAAAATATGGCCATCCTATATTGATAATATGTTTGTGATATGGTCACATGGTGAAACAGGATTACAAACATTCTGTATGCATATCAGCATTCTTTGTCAATTAAATTTACAATGAAATAAGAATGAGAACAAAAATTGACATTATTTGATGCTCTTATGACAAGACTCTCTCAAGAGTAAAACAATAATTTATAAGAAACCAGCACATATTGGCAAGTGCTTGGCACATACATCCAATCATATCAGAAGCACAAAACATATAATTATACTATTGCTATGGAACAGAGCTAAGCAAGTTTGTTAAGAAACCAGTGATTTGAAAAAGGAATAGATTTATACAGCTGTCATCAAGAAAATCTTTAATAGATAATGAAAAAAGACACCAAAAGGAAAAAATAATTATTAGTATTGTAATGATTCCATACATACTAGAAATGGCAGACAAATTAAAGAAAATTTGCAGTCAATATAACATTAGAACAACTTTTCCAAAGCCATACCACACTTTGAGGAATTCTAACTGTTATAAAGCCTAAACTGAAAATGTGAAAATCAAAAACTGTGTCTGTGAAATATCACATGAATGTAGAAAGAAATATATTGGTGAGACCTGTTGCCCTGTTGAATGGTGATTGAAAAAACACAAACTAATGGTTAAAAGAGAAAATCAGATGTATCTACAATAGCACACTATATATATATACTAATGAACATATGTTCTATTGGGAAAGGAAGAAAATTCAAAGAAGCTACTCATATGACAATGGCAAATAATTCTATAGGTCAGTGTGTCAATACAAATGTCTGGAAGTCTCTAATTAATCTGGCTCGTAGAAAAAAGGTATTATTAATAAAAAAAATTGAAGGAATCTGGAGGATTTGAACCAACCATCATAAATAAATATATGACATTTTTACAGACTGTTGCCTTTGACAGAATAGCCCAGTTGGTTAGAGTGTTGCCTTAAAATTTGATATTCAGGAATCTAAAGATGTAAGTTTGACTCTTATGCTAATATTGTCACTAGTCATGCCAGTAACACATGAAAAAGAATGAAAACTACTACTACTCAATTCATTGTGCAATTACTCACCTGTCTTGTCTATTTGTGTGTTAATATTAACAAGTTGTTTATATTTGAAAAGTTTAAATAAAGTTTAAAATTTTCTAGACATTCAACATTTAGTAACAGATAATGGAAGTAGTCCAACATATTATCACATCTAATTTATGATAATGTTTAAAAGACCCAAGTTGTATTTATTTTACACTTTAATATTTAATTGGTATAAAATTAAGTATATAAAAGTCACAAGTTTCATACTAAGCATGGAATGCTATAGATAGTTCTGCAATCAGCTAAAGAATGGTGTTTATCTGACATAAAACCAATTGTCCCAAATGACATAATTAGTTGGTATTTTGATGTGGTATCAAAGTTTGTAAGAGTTTGTTATTTGTGAATTTATTGGCTGGTGTGATTTAAACTTTATTTGAGCAGCAATTTATTTATCAAAGTCTTCATCATGTGGGTGGAATAAGAATAATTCTATATTTAACATTGCTGATTTATATTGCAGTGTAAGTGAAGAAGGATTATTATTTTCTAAATAGAATTAATACATTATTGAATTTATAAAATACATACATTTATTACTAAATTTTATATCATAATTTATAGTTTACATGGGTTTAATAAAAGAAATTGGCTTTATATGCTTAATGAAGAAAATTTATATATTTATTATGTTTATATGTCTATTATTTAGAACTGTTATCTACAATTCGTACTTATTTAATGCATTATACAGATCGATTTTTATTTATTTTTCATAAACTTTCAATTATAAAATTGTCTGAATACATAAATCTAGTAATTTAATTCATTTGTGGCCCTTTTTTTTTTTTGCATTATTTTTTGCATTAGTCTAATTGCTCTATAAATTATTTTCTGTAATGGTATGAAAGTAAAAGTCATATAGAGAGATAGAAAAACATCAACAGTATTGAATGCAAATATAAGTATGTAAGGAATAAATATAAAAAGAGTATGAGATCAGCACTGAATAAAATATAAGCAGTTTTAAGCTGCATCTCCGGCATTACACATTGACCGTCAACAGTCATCCCTGTGACTGGATTTAAAAGAAATTCAATAATCAATACCAACTTAAGTCATGATATAGAACAGTGGTCTTCAACCTTTTCACCCCTGTGGCCCGGTAGAAATAAGGATAAGATTTCACGGACTGGCAGAAGTTTACAGATAAATTTTCTTAAAGATGTAACCTGCTTAGCCTTAGATAAGCATAATTGTTATAACTGACCAAAACAGAACACTAGTTAATGTGTATAGTAATGGTGTTGCTTACCTTCACATGTTGAACACTCTTTCTCGAGTTGCGCAGTCATACTGCTACAGAAAACATACAATAACAATCGTTCTCATTAATGTGCTTGCATTTTACGTTTATTATTTCATTGTTAAAATGTGCAAGAATAAAATGTTATTCACCTGAATGTTGAAAAAGTCAAAAGTTTTGATCTTTTTTTTTGGGGGGGGGGGGTGTGAAGAATACTTTGTCATCAACTGAGACAAAAGATAGACACCAAAGTTATTTTTTGTTTGTTTTTATTTTTAAAAAAAGGTAACAGAAATTGGTTTTAAAAATAAAAGTTTTAGTATTTTAGCAGTATACAAATAAAGCCAAAAAAATATTGCCTTATAGGCCAAAAAAAGTGGGTGTATTTTTAAACAAAAAAAAAAGAAAATGAAGCTTGAGAAAGTTAAAAGTTTTGATCTTACTTTATTTTGGGGTGGTGGGGGTATATTGAGAAATACTTTGTAAATGTTAGATAGAACTTATTTTTTGGTTTTTATTTTTAAAAAAAGGTAATAAAAATTGATTTTCAAAATAAAAGTTTAAAGCCAAAAAAAAAACCCACCAAAAATGAAATATTAAAAGAGAGAGTAGAAAAAATTTAAGAGATCAAAAAAAAGTCACGTTACATTTTATTGTTTTAACAATGCTGACAAGCAGCCGTGATTGGCTATCAAAAGCAACCAGAGTTTGTATAATAAAAAACTTTTTCTACCCCCCCTCCCATAAACATCTGTGATAAATAGAAAAACAAATTAATTTATGTATGATTGATTAGATTTTGTTTTTGTTCTGTTTCTTTTTTTTTAATCGGGAAAAAATGGGATGAAAAAATAAATAAAAATTGTTCATATTAATTAAAAGTTTAAAATCGTATTATTTTGTTATAAGCTGCGGACCAGCTGAAAACTTCTGCGGCCCAGTGCCAGTCCACGGCCTGGTGGTTGAAGACCACTGATATAGAACAATATCTGGATGCAGAAACTAAAGTATATATAATAAAAATAATGCTGGGATCATATCCATGCTGATCATGATCAATGCTTTGGGCATATTGTTACCATGAGGGTACAAGCTAATTACATACACAATTTCTAATTCTCTAAATAAAAAAATAAAATGTTCTGAATGGACTTTAAATGTAATACCTTTATGTCATTCAGAGAACTATCAGATATGCAAACACAAACATAAACCCCCACATAAATAACAATCATTATTACTCTCTAGAGCTAACTCGAGATCACAGGATTTTAGGAACTGTGATTGTGAAAAAGTTAAAGTAAAAATGTATACATTTAATTTATTTTAATTTGAATAGTTTTATTGGGATAATTTACAAATCCTGTAAACACTATGCAGTAATGAAATTACCCACACATTTTGTCTCTTTGTAGAACAAATAGCTGGAAGAATAAAAACATTAAAACTAGTAATTTTTAACAGTTATTTAATAAATTAAATAATAAATAATTAGAAAAGTTGACAAATATAATATGATAATTCCAATTTTAATACATTTTTGTCAACAAAATATAATTGCTATGAATATTAGGCAACCTGTCTCGAATGGGCTAAGCGTTTAATATTTTTGCACTCTTTATAGCTTCTTTTTTAAGCGCTTCACACACTTTTAATTTTATTTATTATAATTTCATATAGGAAATAATCTTAACTTGTTGATAACCAACATTAACATTAAACAAAATTGTTTTCCTCTTCAATGATTAAACTTACAAAACAACATTTCAAAGATTAAAAAAATTAAATTAAATCAAACCTTCTTTCTCTTTTCTTATGAAAATGAAAAAGTCCTATATAATTATTTTTGAAGAGAAAATATAGTTAAGAAAAAAATGTTTCAATTAAAAAACTAGTAATAAAATTATTCATTGCCATTATTGTTTATTTTAAATAAAATTATCTATAAATATAATGTGCACATTAAAAATACCTTTTTATTACAGATTTACTTCCTTTGAGTCCTTTCTTTGACAGTTATAATTCTCCGTTATCCTTCATTTTTGTTTTTCTTTTTGTAAGTTTCTAGAAGTTAACTTCCTTCTTTTGTAAAGACAAATTTACATTATGATAGTTTATCCATTGACATTTATTTCCAGGATGTATACAATTAGATATTTTCATTTTTACAATAGAATATTTTCAGGTTTAATCCATGCTGAATCTATCCATTTTTTTCATTCTAATAAATTACAGGTCAGAACTGATACATAATGAGATAGTCATGTGTTTGGATAGAAACAAGATTTGTTGCAGCTAGAAGTATTTTCCATCTACATTTTCTTTAGTGAACAGTTTACATGATGAGGTGAAGTTTGATGATGCTCAGATTTTTGCTATAATCTAGAACATTCTCCTCACATCAATTTTAAAAATCATTTTTAATAGTTGGTGAGATGATTCTTACTTTAGAATTTCAAACTATGTCTCTCTGTTCTCTTCGTGGTTAAATTACTGCTTTTGTTTTCTTCAACAGCTGAATCAAAATTGACTGCTGCTCATAAAACACTGAAATCTACTGCCTTTTTGACCCCATATTTTTTGGAACAATTCTGTGTCCATTCAATCACATATCCTCACAAACATGCCCCTGCTAAATCCTGATCAATTGAATCTATTTTTACAAAAAAATTGTTTAGTTATTTCCTTTTTTTTAATTTAAAACAAATTCTGTCTTGCGTTGTTAGCTGAGAGGTATCGCAGCCACCATGCAAGCAAGTGGTTGGTTGCAGATGGTTGTGGGTTCGCGTCCCGGCCGATGCTATGACATATAAAAAAAAACAAATTCTAATCATAAAAAAGGTCCCCTGTAATTGTTTTTCTTTTAATCTCAAAACAAGACAATCTTTTAATTATCCCTTGATTTGTAAAACATTGCCCTTTGTTTTAGAGACAGATAAGGAGAAAAGAAAAAAAAACAATTTTAATTAATTAAAACAAAATTTCTTATAAAAATATTAAAACCTTTTTTTTTCGTTTCTTTTGAAAACATTTATTTATCTCTCTTATTATTATCTTTTTTTTAAAAAAATTAAAAACTAAATGAAATTATTGAAGAGAGAGAATACAATTATTTAATTTTTCTTATACTTTTCCCTTTTTCATAAATATTTCTTAACAAATATGCACATATATTAGTCTTAAAAAAATGTTTAGAATCATTTAATAAATAAATAAAATATTTAAATATATCAATTCTTGTTATTGTAATGACAAAAAAAAAGCCAGAAGAAAATTAAATATAATCATTTCTCCATTCTAACTTTATTTTTATAAGCTTATAATATTTGACATGGCCAGAGTTGGTCTCTGTCTACTATATAATATTTATATAACTTCATTATTTTGAAACATGATTAATTTTTTTGCCTTCTTCTAAATCCCAATTTTTCAATTTTTTGAGGTTTTAAGGAGAATATCTTTATCAATTACAATTTATTTTATTCTTCAGTTAGTAATTTGCCATTACTTTTTTTCAATTTACTTTATAATTCACTTTGTTACATTCTCATGACTGAAATGCATTGTTTTTCAATTCTTGACTATGGTCTAATATCTTTAAACATTTGTATAGAACAGTTAAAATATTTGGATATCATAATTAAATTGTTGTATCCAAAATATTATAATACAGCTTTTCATTTGATTTGTTATTTTTAGCAATAATCTTTGTTTTTTTAGCTCCCACTCTCTTAGTATTGTGCATTAAACAATTCTCATTGTTATTTGCACAAAAAGTCGTATGTCTTTCAATCACTCATTAGACTGATAAGAGATTTGATTTAAAGAATCTTTATTTATTGAATCACTCCTCTATCATCGCAAAGTTCTATATGGAGGCATTATAAAAGCTCATAAATGTTTAAAAGCATGTTAAAAATAATTATTTGAAGTTCATTGAAATGCTGTTTTGTCTGGATTAAAATAAAGACCTCATCACAGCTTTGCAATTATATTTGTCATTAGTGGTATCTAATGAATGATTTTTAAATTACATTTTCACTGATTTTTAAAATTGTTTTTATGAATTACATTTTTCCTACTGATTAAATATATTGTAAATGACTTAACAATTATTTTTTTAAAAAATTGACCTGGAAACATAAGTATTCCAAATATTGTCTAACTTAAAACCATTTCGATTGCTTAATTATCAAGATGTTCAAGATTTTTTTAAAAAGTACTTTTTTAAATTTTACAGTAAGTTGCAGGTTGCATGTAAACATCCATCTAATTCTTTACTTTCAATTTTCCAAGTTAAATGCCATTAACATGAATATGTAAAATTTTATTTACTATAACCATACATAGAGATAAATTCATATTTTACCTTGTTTATACATGATTATTAATAAAGGATTGGGAGTAGATTACAGATAATATTCTTATATGGTTAGTAGATTTGAATCCAAGCAACAATACTTAGGAAAAAAACTGAATTTTCTCAGTATTGCTATTTTCTTATTGCAAAATTTTAGTACTATATGTTAGGAAAATACTGTTTATGTTGGAATTATAGAGTGAAACTACCACTATGAGAAGGATGATGATGATGATGATTATTATTATTATTATTATTATTATTATTATTATTATTATTATTAATAGTAGTAGTAGTAGTAGTAGTAGTAGTAATAGCAGTAGTATTAATAATAGTAGTAGTAGTGGTATTAATATTATTTAGTTTCTTATCAAGATATTTTTCTGAATCTATAAATGTAGAGATCATATTTTCAAGTTAAGCAGTCGATTTATTCATGTTCTGGAATATTTATACGTTTATGCTTACTCTCTATATACTTTATATTCATAAAGATAAAAAATGGTATGATCTTTTTAGATCACTTTCAACATCTACATTAGGAGTAGTAATTCATACTCAAATGTACATCTTTAAAAAAAAAAAATTGCATGCTGATAATTGTAATAGAATGATCACAATGATAAAAAAAATCTAACAGATTGGAGAAGATATAGATATTTATTAGAGGTATAGTATCATCATTATCAGCACCTCTTATCATGAATACGATTGTTCTTATTCCAAAAGAAACACGATAGATAATTTATAAAAAGCTAAAGGCAAGTTTTGTGATGACTAAAAAGCCAATCCTTGAACATAAAGGTTCTGGTCTTTTCATCTGATTATTTAATATATTGTATGCTCTTTTTTTTCATATGTAATATATTGTATGTTACATGTAAATTAATCCACATTTTGCATTTCTACTTAAAATGCTTTTAAGATATATAATATGAAATTATTGAAATTTTATATGTTGGTTTAAAAAGAAAATAGCTAGCGCATTTTAACTTCCTGGATATCTCTAACACAATGTTTTAATTAAATTTTTATATAATTTAAATGATTGGTTTAATCGTATAATCAACTGTTTACATTACTTTAAACAATTCAAAACAAAACAACACTCTCCATTAGTATGAGATAGTGATCATGTGATGTTTAGTGTTTACATTACTTTAATTTACATGTATAATTAATTCTTAAATTAACTTTTACATTATATAATATACTGTTTATAACACGATTTTAAAACATATATATATATTCTAACAAAAATTGCTTAATCAAAAATTACATTAAAAAAAAATTAAAAAGAAATTAACATTTGAATACAGTATTATTAAATAGAGGGTTAAATTGTTTTAGCATTATGGGACTTATTCTCCGTTTAAAGTAAAAATAAAAATCAATGAATCCCAATCAAACATCTCTTGTTAGTTATATTACATTAAATATTCTCTCTTTTACTATTTATTTTTGATGTCATTATTTATTAATTTTCTATTGATGGTTTTTTTCTCCCAATTAACAATGATGTACGGGATAAATTAATTGCTAATTATCTTCTGCCAATGAGAAGATTGCTTTTTAAATATGTTATAGATATGCAGACAATGGATGCACGAATTGGGGTTGGATACTATTTTAAAAAGCAATACGTTAGATGCAAACTCAACTTTCTATGATGTGATACACAACAGATTATTAGAATATTGTCCTTTTTTTTTATTATTTAACCTATATTTTTTCCTTAATTTTTTTTAAACATTACTCTGAGTACGTCTGTCAGTTTAGATGTTCGTTTAGAATGATTTATGATGATGATGATATTTGTGTCTGTTTCTGCCATGAAATTTTTCTTGAGTGTGATTTGTGCCGAGCTGCTGTGGAGGTACGGTAATTACCTTGCTATTAGAAAACAGATTAATTTAATAAATAGTAAATATTGCTGCATATTATTAGAAAATGAATTTAAGTTATTCCTTGATTTTTTTATTTATTTAATGCAAATGATTTTTATATAATCATAATATTTTTATTATTGTTGTTTAATTTTGTTAAAGCCTCTTTTAGTAAATAATTTCATCTTGTCTTTTTAATTTTTTGTTGCTAGGATACAAGAACTCATGTTGTCAAAGAACTGTATGATACAGAAAAATCTTATGTGGAATCATTGCAAATAGTAGTTCATGTAAGTTTATTTCCTATATTTATTATAATTTCTGTCAATATATAAACAACTTATTTTATTTATAATGTTTACATACTCATAGGATTGATTTTCAATTATCATGTGGAATCTTAAATAAAGAGATAAAAGTAAATTTTTCAAATAAAAATATATAAATTTAAATCCACACACATACATTTCTAGTTTGATATATTAAATATATTTCTAAAAAAATAAACTTTTGCATATATTAACGTATGGCAAAATATGTGTTTGAATTCGGGTACATATATACTGCATAGATATATTTATATAAATATTTCCCTAAACATTAGGCTCTGAGAAAAAGTGGTAGAAAAACTGAAATTCCTGACTAAAGAAAGAAAATAGGATTTAATCCTCGCTTCTAAATAATATAATGGAAAAATTGTCTTTTGTCTGTCTTTTTGATACTTGATTATTATTTGGCTATATGAAGAATTGATAGAACAATAAGTACAATATAATGGTAAATAATATATAAAGCATTAGTGCTTCGGAATTATGATATTAACAAAGCACTTTTCAGAATAGATCAAGTGTTTGTACAAGTCATCATATATTTAGGTTAGAATCTAAACTTTTACTTGGCACATAATGTATGGATTGAAATTGTCTTTGTTAGATGATACAATTTATTAGAACAGTATATGTTGCTCAAAAAGTCAAATGTTGAATGAAATGAGGAAAATGAATAATTAGATGGATGCAGTCCATCTTCATAATTATGTACTTTCAACTAACATAAAATACTAAATAGATTTTAAACTAAAAATTGGTGTTGACTTGACAGCACTTAATAATGATATAAATAAATAACATATATCATTTTATGAGAGTTTAGATGTCAATGTTGATTTCAGAAAATTTTAAGCCCCACCAATTTGCTTTGCATAGTGTTACTGAATTAATATAATCTAGCACATGTGCGTGGGTGGCACAACTATTCCCAAAAGCTATAAAGTGTCAATATAAAATAGCCAACTAAAAACAAATGAGCTGAGCACAATCAAAGGATCTTGCCTTCATAATCATAGCTTGTTACTACATTTAATGATATGCAAATATGCTAATTCAATTTCTTCGATAAAGCATAGCATGTGTTATCTATTTTATATTGACACTTTATAGCTTTTAGGAATAGTTGCACCACACACGTGCAAGTGCTAAAATATATATATTTCCCAAAAGTAAAAAATTATTTGACTTAATTGAATTAATGTAAATAAAGTCTTTGGCAGGTGAGGGATAGACTTATATCTTTAATATATGTGCTAGAAGGGAAGGTAATTAAAGCTAAAGTTATGAGGAATAATTGTATTGATTTGTGTATTTAAATGATCTGTTATTATTGAATCCATATGTTATACAAAAATTATTATGAATATATGTTTAGACAGAAAAATTATTATAAAGAAACTTGGATATTAATTAAATAATGCAATCTAAATAAGATTGAAATAAACATCAAAAGATAATTAAATAAATATTAAAGCATAATCATCATTAGTTGTTTATTTCAGTCTTATTTAGATTTATTTATTTATTTTATATATATATATATATTACATTGGGAACAAATAAGTTATATTAGATATTTGATCATTATAGTTAAACTTGGATATAAATAGATTACATTATAGTTAGAAGCCAGAATGTAAAAGAAGCCATTATTGCTTAAGACTTAAAAGAGTACAGAAGTAATGGCTATTCATACTAAGTTTTAATGCATGTATAATTCTAAAATTGTCTCTTTTGATATTCAGACTGATCTTTACTATTAATAAAGCATGGAATTTTTTTAGTAGTGTGTTGCGGAACCAAGTCAATTCTTGAATTCCTTAAAAGTTAATTGATGTTTTTTTTATATATAATAATTGTATTACAGGTGACTTGATTAAAAATTAAATGTATATTTCTATTTGGCAGAATAATAAATTTCAGGCTTTCTAAATGGTATAAGGATTTAAAGGCAAAAATTTAATATATGGATTTAAAAATTGATATTGTAATTTTATTAAATTAGTTTTACATATATGACAATATTTTGATTAGTTGAAATAAAAATTCAGATGACTGCATTTAATGATATACATTGATAGAGATATCTAGCTTAATAAGATTAAAATTGCTCTTTGTTATTTTAAAAATGGAAATACTCTGAGTCTTGATAAGTTTTTTAGAGAAAATTTAAAATATAACGTGATATGTGAGATTATGAAAATTTGCTGCTGATTTCTAGGATGCTTTTTGTAATTAACAATAGGTAAAGAGGATATTAATTACTACAGTAATTATGAAGTATTGTTATCCATTGCAGAAAACTATCATAAGCAAAACGGAACAAGAAAAAATATTATTACTAATGATTGCAACATTTAAAATGAAAACTACTATTTAACAAGAATGTGCTTCAGTTTTTGTTTTTCATTATTATTAAAGATAGTTTTTAAAATATTTTACTTTCATGAAGTAAATGGAGATCAAGAAGCAATATAGTTTGATACTGGTTTTTTTTTAATTTGAACAGATTAAAAACAAAAATAAGAATTCTCCATAATTTCTGGACTTACAATATGTTAATGATTATTATTATTCTTGCTAATTCAGAAAAAAAAAATCTTTAAAATGTTCTAAATATTTTGAAGGCAATTTCTAAAGAATTTGATTTGGTACTTAATGTTGAAAAAAAAAATCAGATGTTTTATCAATTAATGATATAGAAGAAACGTTTTCCTCAGATTTCAGCTTGATTTGTATCAACATGAGAATGTAGATTTGTTTGAATATTATAATATATTATGTGGAAGTGGGACATGAATCCTGTAATAAACATAAGGTAAAGATAAAAGATAAAATTCACTTAAAGATGCAGCTCTCTGTTATTCTAAGGATATGAAAGAAAGATAATAAAAGCAATCAATATGTTCTTCATTGAAATGGTATCCAGGGCATATATATCATTATGTGGAGATATTAGCTAAGTGACATCTTGAGAAAAAAAATTTAATAATGAATTTGAGAATAATTTTTATGTAAAAGGCATACCTTGTTTATATTATAAAAAGTCTATTTAAATAAGTCAGTATCAACAACTTTTATTAATGGAAAATAGGTAGCATCAAAGAAAATGCAATGGTGAATTGTGCTTTGAAAAGCTGTTTGTTTTTCACAATTTTTTTTTTTATTTTATCTTTTCAGGCTATCACTTTTTGTTTATTATTTGGTATTTAGTTGAAAATCATTCTTTCTTGTTGAGTACTTATTGCTATATGCCTAACCATTTCCATGTAAATAGTATATAATTCATATCAGTGCTTGTATTGATTTCTTAATTTTTTTTACTTAGTATTTCTAAATACATATTTTCATACTCTTTTATTTTACTTCCAACATATATTAGATTTTTGAATTTAAAGTTTAAATTTCATCAAGCTTAAGTCAAACTTTGAAATATCTTGATTAAATGTTTTGTGTTTTTTAAGTTTACATTTGCAATGATTGTAAATATTAATGTTAATTTTTGCTTTTAACAGAAATTTACTAGAGAGCCATCTCATGTAAACATTAAAAATCAATGGAAGCCAATTAGTACTACTATTATAGCAACATTCTATAGTTACTAATTTATTTTTTAACTCTCCTGAAAAAGTCATTAACTAATTATTTATTTCACATAGAAAAATAGACTCCAATATTATCAAATTTTTTATATAAAACAACAAAAACAAAAGTTATAAATAACCAGAGTTGTAATATATGTATTTAAGTTTTTAATCAAAAAACATCTGGCTCTCTGTTTAGTTCCTACTACCATCTGAGATTTGATGGGAAAACAAAAACTCATAACCTACTTCCTATTGCAATTCCCAGGTTTGTGAAATGGATCCAATTCTTCAAGCTCGAGCCGAAATACATGGACTATTTACTCAAGGTGAACCCCAAACCCTTCTTACAGGGGCTTTCATATGCCACCACAGAGGTTATAAAATTGACACCTTGTGTCCCATGTGTGGCAAACAGGAAGAGACCATGGATCATATTCTTTTTTGATGTGATTCATGGTCCTACCTTCAGAACTTTGTGCTGAGGAAAATGACTGTCCCTGACCCAGCCTGGGTGATGATTGGGCATGCCTGTGAGAAAGGTCTATTTGGCATCATCCATCTGGCAACATATATAAATTTCAGGATATGCACCATTAGATGCAAATCTCTGTTTGAAAAAGGAACTGACCTCCTAGTTGAAGATCTCTTGGTTAAATTCCTCTAGAAAGTTAGAGAATCGGATAGGAGAACTTGTCCGGCCTCCCTGGCTGACCAAACCTGGGGGCAACTGAGAATTTAGTGGTCAACAATCAGCTGAATGGACTTTCTTAAGCATAATTGCTCAACCTATAAACTTTTACCGAATTTACTTTGTGCTACCATGACTATGATTGTGTTACTTCCTTGTTAAGCTTCTAACGTCCATACCCCAACCCCAAGAGCTGTATGTTTACTTTAGACTCACATGTTCTCTATACTCTGGCTCTTTGAAACTCACTGCCCAACTTACAGGACATTTTACTATGTATACTTTATTTTGGTTTAATTTTGTAATCTAATAATGTGAGTCATGTGATCTTTGATGTGATTATCAAATATGTTCACCTTGCAAATTTTGTTTATTATACTTTAATTACAGAATGATGTATATATGTTCCTAATGATGCTCCACCTTTTGTTATATCCTATATACTGAAGCTAACCATTTTTGTCATTTCTGTAATCAAAACGTTCACCATACAATCTGTTTCACCCTAATTGTGTTATTATAATTGTATATTTTCCTTTGTACATATTTCTGAGTTTTTATATGTTACCCTATAACCCATGGAGTGCTATATATATCTTCCCAATGGTGCTCCATATTTTATATCCATTGTGTTATGCCTTTGACTGTGAATAAAGTTTACTTTTGAAATGAAATTATTTAGATAACAGAATCAAACAAATATTATAATAGTGATTATATAGTAAGATCTGTTTTAAAGCTACTATTATGAACAAATTATATAATGAACATTTTCATCATTAGATTAAGATTTGCACAATGAAGGCAAATATTACAATGAATATATCTTTGTCCTTTAGTAATAAAAATATACAACACTTACCTTTTTAAAATTATTTTGCTGCTGTATATGTAATTTTAACCATAATCTGAAAAATCAGGTTTAGAAAACTGATTAATGTTGCCTTGAAAAAAAAAATCACAATTAAAAAACTATAAAATTATAAATGAACATCTATGCTATGATGAGTATTATTTACTGATGTAGAATATGCATGGACAAGATATTTTTCAGATTTTGAACAACAAAAATATATAACTTATTAATTCCATCAAAAAAGCGATATTATCTAAATGAAATTAATAATTTATTAGTGTAAGTTTGTTTGATATTTTAAAAGATTGACTTTAGTTATGGAGTATGAGCTAGAAATAAGGGTTTGCATATAATATCAAGAAAACTATAATTTTCAAATCAAAAAGTGTAAATGAAGTTTAGTAGTGATAAATTTATTTAGCTTCAATGTAATGCTACAAAAACAGTTAAAACATTGCATTTACAAAAAATAATTTTATGATGAGAAAGTAGAAGTGATTTTTAAAAGCATAAATTTGTTTAGTTTTTATTACACTGCCAGAAAAATAAAATGGTATCAATAAGAAAATAATTTCCAAGCTGCAAAGTGGAAGTAAAGTAGTTTTTGCGGCTTTAAATGTTAATACTGAGACAAAAAGATAAAATAGAGCACAACATCAGAAAAATACATAATAATTTCAAATAAGCAAGCAGCAGAATTGAAACTAATAATCTGTTAATTTTTAATAGGATAAGTTTGTGTTTTTATTTTATGCTTTTAAACATTAAATTTTAATTTTTGTTAAAATTATATATATTTTTACATTTATATTTTTTGATTTTGTATTAATATTTTTTTTTAATGTTTAAATGATTCATTTAGATCACCTAACTTTGCTTTAAAATATGGGTCTGGAATAGGTTATCCCTAAATATATGCATTTTAATGTAAATTACAATAAACAGATGATATAATGAATAATCTTTGGAACTAAGGTTAATTCATTATGCATAATCATATTGTAACAAAAGCATTTGCAATAATAATAATAATAATTTTATAGAAAAAGTAATTAATAAAAAATTGAATTTATTTTAAAATGATAAATAATTATGAATACAGATTAAACCTTTTGAATATTAAATATATAATTTTTTAACTTATTTTTTTTTTACTGATGTTATTAAGGGAAAAAAAAGTTGAAATTTACTTTAAAATGATAAATAATTATAAATGTAAATTAATCATTTGTGTATTAAATGTATAATTTTATAATTATTTTTTATTGTTATTAATAAGAAAATAAGCAGAGTATTCCAAGATTTAAACTAAAAGATACAATTTGAGTTCAGTTTAAAAAAATCTTACAAGCTAGATTAACTTATAATAAACAGAAAAAAAAAATTGCTAATTTATTTTCAAACAAAATTGAAGCATGTCACAAAGATATTAAATTGTTAACAAACCCTAATATTAAACTAAAAGAAAGATAAATAGAACAAGTAATTTTAATCAGAAATAAAATTTACTAATGAAGTATGATATATATAAATTAAAAATATAACAATGATTACAATTTTATGAAACTCATCTCTTTTCATTTTGTTCCTTATTTATTTATTTTTTTAAATTTTACTCCTATAAAATATTTACAGAAATTGATGATTTCCGACAGGGAATTAAAATAAATCAGTTGGAGTTATCATAGCCGGAGCACAGTAAAGACATAATCAATCAAAGACAAACTAAATAACATTATATAAAATACAGTGCTAATGCAAGCATAGGATAGGCTGAGATATATACCACTTAAGAAATCACCTCTTCTTAATCTGAAAATGTTTTGATTCTAATAAACATTCATTTGGGAATCGCATCAATTTCTTATTTTCATTTCAGATGCAGCTTTTATAAGGTAGTTTTTAACATTGCATAACTTATTTTATTTTTGCTTACCTGATTTAATTGTTTCAATTAATGCAGATGATGGCTTATTGTTTTTATTATACAATTCACATAAATTTTTTCCATGTTTTCTGAATTCATTTTTTTTATCCAACTCTTTTATTCAACTGTATATGAAATCCAACTTCTCCCTATGTTGAGTTGATTTGCTATTAAATATATTCAATTATTAGTCATAATACAGATTAATATAGAACACATTGCTCCAGGTGTTATAATTCTTTTCTGTTGTTCAAGTGTTGTTCACCTGACCATTATCAACTAATATGGAAATTAAACTGTTGATTTTAAGATTCACGAATAATTGAAAATAATGCTTTAACCAATTAGGCTAAAAATAAAATGCCAACATCTCAAATCAAATTTCTTTCTGTCTCAGTTTTTTTGTAATGTCTCTATTTTTTTTACACATCATTCTTAATTATTCCCTGTGAAATGTGTCAGTTTAATTTTTCACATTATATGCCTTTTACACAATCCCTATTTTTTATTCTTCTTCATTGACAGTTTTATTCATTATCTTTTCTCATTTATATCTTCATAAGTAAATGTCTTTCAGTTTTAGTCTTAATTTTTTTTTAAAATTAAGTTGTTTTTTGGGTCTGATTTCCTTATGTTTATACAAAAGTCTTTTATTTTGTCATCAAAATGAGAACTTAATGGGAGTTAAATAACTGCATAAATTTTTGTAATATTGTCTTTCCACTTTTTATTTATAATTTATCATGTGACACTTTCACATTTGTGACTTGGCTGATAATTTTATAGCTTTCACAATGTGAGGCCTTTAATTTATTTTGTCTGTAATAATTCTAAATATTTTAAAAAAAGAATTAGCATTCTTGTTCACAACTATACATTCTATCTGCTTTCAAGAAAAGCTAGCTGATGTCTTGATTAAAACGATTCAGATGTCTGATAAGAAATCCATGTTGTTTTTTTTTGTCGTAAACTCAGAAACAATGTATTGATGCACAACCTATTCATATTTATTTACCATGTTTAATGATTACAGTGTAATAAAAGCTGCAAAACACATGTATGGAACAGGCATTACAGGAGTCAAAGATTATTTTTCTGTTACAATAACTTCCTTTTTTGCATCTGATGTCTATATTAAATTTTAATTTAAATGTGTTTTGAACAGGAATACATTATTAATAATAATTACTTTAATTATTACACTTTGATTCACAGATATCAGACTTAGTGCATTCACAGCTTTGACACTAATCACTTTAGATAAATACATTAATGATCATTACTAATCCTTTATTTAACTAGAGATTATCATTAGTCCAGATATAAATTTTAAATCTTAGTTAAAGATTAATTTAAGTATATATAAATGCATGGACTAATTCAACTTCATCTCTCTTTTTCCATATGTAATTTTTTTAAAAATCTCCACTTAACACATTTTTTTAAATATATAAATTAGTACAACTGGAAAAAAAGTAACAAATAAATGAGCCCCAAAATGTGCATTTTATGTTGAATTAGCACTCATTATTTGTCTCAGATCTCAATCTCTTGCATATGTCTTTATCATTTGTTCCGTATTTATCAATACCAAATTATTCATAATTTGATTTAGAGTTTTATCACTAATCACTTACATATGTGTTAATTATTTTTACTAATCATTTATTAAACTAGAGATTATCTCTAGCCAAGATATAAATCTTAAATCTTAGTTAAAGGTTAATATTTCTAATTTTTTAATTATATACAAACACATGGTAACTTCATTTCCATCTCTCTTTTTCAATGAGTAATATTTTTTACAGACATACTTAAACTTCCATCATATAGTCTTGAGAACTATGAATAAAGACATCTGATTTTACATGAAATGTACATCTTGGGGATCATTTGTCTCTTTCAAGTATCTTTATTCATGTTTCAAGAAAGGTGTTGTGGAGTGGAAGTTTTAAATATTTTTAAAAAATATATTATACATAAAAAAGGATTGAGTTATTCATGTATTTTTTATAAAATTAAAAAAACATATATTAATCTTTAAATGAGGCCTAATTAAAGTTTATATCTGGGATTAGAGATCATCTCTAATTTCGTAAATTATTAGTAATACTTATTAATGTCTAAAGTTTATTATGTCAAAGTTTTGTGGTAAATTTATAATTTATAAACCAAAGTACAGTGTAATAATTTGGTATTGATTAATACAGAGCAAATAAGAAATCAGAGATTAAAATTTGGGCCAACTAATGAGTGCTCATTCAGTTCAAAATGCACATTTTTGGGATATTTGTTTTTACCAGGTGTTTTTATTCATATGTTTGAATAGTAGAGACACAGAGGCAAAATTCTTCATACAGTAGTAGTGACACTTAGTGCAAGCCAGTAATCAATGGATACAAGAAGATTTGTGCACAAAATCCCTATCTAGTGCCTACTCACCCAATATCATCAGACTAGTTTCTAGCTTGTGATTTTCATCAGTGAGGAGCCTTGGATTTGAGAGCACTGCACCTAGATCTTAGAACCTAATGTGACTGTATGGAGAGTTTTGTCTGTTTTTAATTCCCCTACCTTTGAATACATATACAATCCAGTTAGTCTTTGTCTTCACAATTCCCTCAACATATTTTTTGATTAATTTTTATGACATCTCTAATATTATTGAATTTACTTTTCCATTTTATTTTTTATTTTTATAAAGAGATAGCACTGAGAAGTTTAATCCGATGTAGATACTGGTAGCTGTTTCTTTTTTAAAATATATATATATATATTATAGGTTTAATCAAGAACTATTCTTTATACTTTATTATTATCTTTTTGTACTAATAATATGTTGTGTTTAAATTTGCTATAATATTGGTATAGCAGTTACTGATTGTTAAACCAACACTGATTCGCTTTTAAGTATAATAATTAACTTTTAAAAATGTATTTTTAAATATAATAAAAGTCAATATTGTAAAATATGTATTTAATTTGACATATCGAATTTGTTTTATAGAAGTATTTGTTTAAAGTTTTTTTTTTTATGCCTTTTTTTAAAACTTCAAATGTATATTTATTTTCATACCAACACAATGGCATTTGATTTTTCAGTTTATTATAGTATAGGCAAGAAGGGGAGGAAACTGTTCTTATTTACATTTATTTTTCTTTATTCTTTGTTACATTGTTACTAAAGCTTTTCTGTTTTCAAACAGTTTTTTCTTCATTTATTTGGAAAATTTTAATTATAGATATAAAGTTTTGTAATTTGATTTTCTCAACTTTTATTTGAATTTGTTTTGTAAATTGGTAAAAATAATATTCAATAAATTTGATGACTTTATTTTTAAATTAGTTTTAATCTATAATTAAATGCAATATTATTATTTTTTAAATATATATATACGCACATTATGCACACACACTTGTATAAAATTTATTAAAAAGCATTTTTAAGATTATAATTAAAATGTCCACTTCACTGCACATTATTCAAACATCACATATCACTATTCTTTATGTTGCAAAAGTTTACACAGAGGCAAAACTCTCCATACGGTAGTACCATTCAGTGCATGTCAGAGTAATCAATGAATGCAGGAAGGTTTGTGCATAAATCACTATCTAGAGTTTACTCATCTAATATCCCCTGACTAGTTTCTAGATTGTTGCTTTCATTAGTGAGGAGTCTTGGATCTGAGATCTCCCATTACACCTAGCTCTTAGGTGCAATGCTCTCTGATCCAAGGTTTCTCACTAATGAAAGCTACAAGCTAGAAACTAGTCAAGGGATATTGGATGAATAGGCACTAGATAGGGATTTTATGCACAAACCTTCTTGCATCCATTGATTACTCTGGCTTGTACTGAGTGGCACTATTGTATGGAGAGTTTTACCTGTTTTTAACAGCTTGAGCAAGCATAAGAAATGGTGCTCATTTGATGTTTAGAGGTAGAAATATTGTTAAAGATGTAGAGAAATCTCTACAAATTAAAAAAAAAAGTTGATAAAAATAGCTTTGATTTTTTGAAAACAAGAATAAGAAAAATGTAAACTTGGACAATGTCTGTTGATAGATATGAAATGATAAAGATGATAATAGTGGCAATATCTATGATAGTATACATCAAAGGATTAAATTAATTGATCAAAGAACAGTTTAGAGCAGGGGTCCCCAACTCTATGCCCGTTGGCACCATGGCGCTTGCAGACCATTTTACATGTACCCGCCGCTATCCGAACACGATAAAAAATTATTTATCTGATACAAATAAATTTAATTTTTAAAATTTCTTAGAAATTATTGTATTATAATGTAATCAAATTGTAGGGCATACTATACTTTTACAGCGTAAAAAATATAAATGTTAATTATATGTTAAAATTTTATTTTTGAAATAAATATTTTTTTGTGCATTATGTGTATTATTAACAATATCCAACTATAAATTTACATTGAAAAAATAAATGGTGCCCACCATCTGGCTGGTATTATAGAATATGCTCTTAAGTGCAAAAGTTTGGGGACCCCTGGTTTAGAGATAATATGGAATGATTTTTCTTTTTGTTCCTCAAGAGACAATCCCAGTCTTTATGAAATTTTTATCTAAACTAAGTTTTTATACACAACTACACACTTTGTCAAATAAAAATAATTAGTTTTTTACTGCACTCTAAAAATATATATATATTTAGATTATAGTTATAAAGTAAATCAACAGCCATTAATATTATAGTATTAAAAATCAATTTTGATTTCTGAGCCATTGAGTAATTCTTCATCAAAGCATCTCAAACACTTAATCTCATTGCATCATCAAAAAAAAAAGAGAAAAAAGACTACATTTTAAAGATCTATTAACAAATCTATTGCCCAGGTATTGATTCAAAACATTAACAGTAATTTTGTATAAGACTGGCCCCATAAATAGTCAAATAATATTTATTATTAAAATTTGTAATCATTTCTAACCATTGCTTTATATATTTAATATAAACTAAAAATGACAGAGTCTATTTAATCAGTCAATTGAAACTATTGTGCTTA
This sequence comes from Epiperipatus broadwayi, assembly GCA_028023455.1. Taxonomy (NCBI): domain Eukaryota; kingdom Metazoa; phylum Onychophora; class Udeonychophora; order Euonychophora; family Peripatidae; genus Epiperipatus; species Epiperipatus broadwayi. Next base: position 5,231,421 of record JAQFVV010006242.1, read on the forward strand.
TATTTAATTATGTAAATAAATTGTGATTAATATAGAAAATATTTTAATTTGTTGCTTTATTAAGCATCTTAATAATATAAGGCTAATTAAAATTTGTATGTAGTTCTAAAATTATAATGATAGAATAAATTATGATAAAAAGGTGACAAGCAAAAAGAAAGAAATATTAATGATGGTAAAGTATTATGACTCTCTTGTAGTATTTTCTTTCTTAGTTACTTCAACTTTTTTTTCAGATAGAGAACTTCAATTTTTTTAAGTTAGCAATATTTTTTTTTACTTAATGTATGCACACATAACAATTTTATGCTTCTAAAGAACAAATTTGAGGGATTGCTATGATATTTTTAATTGTATACTGTACATGTGATAGCATATTGTTTCTACTGAAACATTTTGAAGATATCCTCAAAAAAAAAGTACTTAAATTATATAAATTTCATTTTTTTCTATTCAGTTTTCACATGTAACCTATTTATTTCTGTTCTGGAATATTTTTTATATGCTAAGCAAAGAATATCTATATTGTGAAACTCCTAAAATACTTCTATTGTTGGAAATATGTAAAAGACTTTAATATATGGCATTTTTTATAAGTAAAATCATATACCAAAGAAATATTTTTTATAAGAAAATCATTACCAATAGACCACCTTTAATAACATATATTATCTTGCATAGTTTAATGTCACATAGAATGGAGATTTAGGAAGTCAAGGTTCATAATTTAGAGCTCAATTCAATTATTTTCACCATTTGAATCTTTTTGTGAATTTCCGAATAAAAATCACTTGATTTATTTAATGAAATGTATGCTTTCCAAGTCTTTATTATTAGAAATATTATTTACTAATTTAAAGCAACATAGTTAAATAGGAATATTTTGTTTATTTTTAAAAATCTATCAATATTTCATAATGAGTAAATTTATTTAAAACATGCATATTATTGGAGTGGAAGGTGGATGCTTATTAACTTTTAAGCAAAGTAATAAACTTCAAATTCATTATAAAAAATAGAAGTGAAATTTATTTCAAGAGTTTAATGTAATATGTATATTTATGAGCATTTTTTGAAAGCTTTTTATGAAACAAGCAGTATTATTAGTGGTTTGCATCTTTTAATGTAATGCCAATTATAAATTGGTATTTTTCATATATATGTAGTTAAATATTTTTAAGACATTTATGAAAAAAAAAATTTCATAATTAAATTAAATATTTAAAAAAAATGTTTATTGCTTAAAAGTTTTTTTCTCTCTTCTTACAGCTGGACTGAATTTTAATTTCAAATTCAACTGTTTTTTATATATTCAAATATTATTTAGATTTATAGTATCTTGATAAGCCATATTAGTTAATTGTACCATTTATTGATAAATTTAGAACATTTTTGACATTTTAACAAAACACTTTATATTGCTGTCATTTTACAACATCATTTCACTAGTTGATAATTTTTTGTTACAAAATTTTGCATTACTGTTACATTTCTGAATTTTGTAAATAAAATTAATTTACTATAATTTTTTTTTAAATTTACTAAAAAATGTTCATCAGCATAAAACTCAATTTCACAATTAAGCCATTAAAAATCTATTATAAATTCAAAATTTTAGCAATAAATCAAATCTATGATTTGAAAATGAATCATGTATATTGGTGTTTTTCAACTTTGGGTCCATAGATGGGTGCTGGTCTGTGGAAATTTCCTGCTGGTCTGCAAAAGATAGACTGGTAGGAAATTTTGTAATAACAAAATAATAAGATTCTAAACTTATAATTAATATAAACAGTTTTTATTTATTTTTTATTATTGCAATTGCTTAAATAAAGTTCATTATATCTCAAAATTTTATTAAAATTATTAGTTAATACTACTATAATTACTATATAATAATAATAATAATAATAATAATAATAATAATAATAATAATTTATAAAATAATTATGTTTATGTATGACATATTATAGTAATTTTTTTTTTTAACTTTAACTTTCGTTTACTCATTTATTATTTTTATTCTTAAATCCATGTTTAATAATGTACTCGGCTGCAATGTGTTATCACTGGTGGACTAAGTTGATCAGATATCAAATGAATGTCAGTCTTGTGATAATTCTCCCACTTTTTCATCCCTGCTATTACATTTAGTAGACATTACAATATTTTGTCGGCTTGCTTATTAGTGACATGTAGCAAAAATTCATATTTTATTGCAATTGTGCATATTATTTTTTGTTTATTTCTTATTATTTCATATTGTTGTGGTATTTCTTTTGTAAAAATTTAAATCCCCAAAAATGAAGACAAAAAAAAAAAGGTCAAAATTAGCAATATTCAAGTGAAAAATAATGATGATACTGAAAATAGCCAAGTACTAATGCTTCAATTTTGTTAGGAATTATAATAAGGAGTTTTTAAAACTTGTTTTCATTTGTTTATTGTTATATCCTTTCTATGTAGTATGTTCCTAAATTCAGTCAATGTTATGAACTCTTCAAAACTTGCTTGTCATTGGACATTTTTGAAAGATTATATGATCAGATGAAAATTCAGAAAAATCTAATGAGTACAGTATAATAATGATTAGTGATAAGTTGCTACTTCAGGCATCTTATTTAGTTGCTCTTCGAATAACTAAAACAAAAAAAAATCATTTATGATTAGAAAGGAATTAGTAAAACCTTGCATCTTGGTTTTTGAAGTCAATGTTGAAGAACAAGTTGTAGAGGTTATAGAGAAATCAAAATATTTTGTGATTCAATTTGATGAATCAACTGATATGAATAATCACGCTATCCTATTTTTCTTCATGAGATATAATGAAGATAAAGACTTAGGTGAAGAATTTCTTAGTTGCCTTGATTTACCAGCATGGATTACTAGTTCAGAGATATTTAATGTCCTTGATAAATATTTTCAAGTGCAAGGCCTAGACTGGAGTAAATGCCCAGGAGTGTGTACAGATTTGCTGCTACTATGACTGGATATCACTTTGGAGTAGTTATGAAAATTAAGAAACTTGTGCACCCAGAAATTTTGTTCACTCACTGCATGATTCACTGGGAATACCTAGCTGCAAAGAAGCTCTCTAATGAACTAAATACTGTGATGACTGACACTTTTAAAATCATTAATGAAGTTTATAGTCAAGCTATGAACTCCACATTATTCACAATACTGTGTGAGAGCATGGATTCATGACACCATCATCATCTTCTACAAGCATGATTATCGAGAAGAATGCTTGTACACCTTTTTGAACTAAGACAAGAAGTAAAACAGTTTTTGCAAGAGTGAAAATCTGACTTAGTAGAACCTTTGTTGGATAATGAATGGGTGACTAAACTTGCATACGTAATAGATATATTTGATACCTTCTTAATAGACTTTCTCTTTAGGCACTTTGTACAGATATTTTTATGCTGAGAAATAAAATGGATGCATTCAGAAAGAAGCTTTGTTTTTGGATAATCATATACACGATATATATATATGTGTGTGTGTGTGTTTCCACTTTTGGGAGAAATTTTGATTGCTGCTGATATCAATCAGACAAGTCATATTTGATATAATAAGTCAGCATTGCTGAAAATTTTAATAATTATTTTACTGAAATGAGGATCCCTATAAAGTGACTTTTGGATTAGTAATCTTTTTTTGGAAGATATAAAACCATGCAAACAAAATCTGATCGAATTGTCATTCAATATTATTCTGATGTCTAGACATAAAATGCAATCGTTGTCTCAATTTTGGTTATCACTTGAAAAAGAATATCCAACTTTAAGCTACAAAACAATCAAATTGTTGATAATTTTTTAGGGTTTGTATTTATGTGAAAAAATATTTTCAGCAATGTCAATAATAAAAAAAAATTAACCAAGAAATGGAATGGATGTTAAAGCAGCATTTCACCTTTTTGAAACAATGCTATAGCCACGCATATCAAAATTTGTAACAATTAAGCAGCATCAGATGTCATACTAACTAAAAATTGTTAGAATAATAATCTTAATAAATAAAATACTAACTACAATAGTTTTTATTTCTGTCTTAAGATTATAGGATTTTTTAAATGCAATTTAATATGAGGAACTTTTTGCCCTAATTACTGTTTTTAGCCTACAAAAAATGGATTATAAGCTTTCTTTTTTAAATTGAATTCAAATGAATCATACATCTCAGTTTTAACCTAATTTAAATCAACTTAAAATATAGAAAAAAAAATAGAGGAAGTTTAAGACAATGTTTAATAACATTCACTGAGATATTTCCCCAAATTAACATTTTATTTTTGCATATTTTACCAATATAATAATTAACTTAAGTAATGCATGCACATTAATGAAAATGATTGTGATTAGACTGTTTTCTGTAGCAGCATGGCCATGTGTGACTTGAGAATGCATGATCGGTGTGTGATGGAGAGCAGCACCATTGCAATACATAATAATCAGTGCCATGTTGTGACAGTTACACATGTCACCCTGTTGGTCCAAGAAATATTATTCCAATTTTTTCTGGTCTGCAGATATGCAAAGGTTAAGAATGCTGATATAGATTGATACTGTTATATTTTGGTGATATATTGGATAAATTGTTTAAAAAAAATGTTAAAATAACAATATGATCAATGGCTTTTTGATACTGTTATGAATAGTATATAAATCAAAATTTTTTATGATATTTCAACTATAAAATTTTTTTATATCCAGATATTTTCTTAAAAAAAGACATAAAATGTTCAAGATAATCCCTTTATCATTTAATAAAGCTGATTAATGAACAAATTTATTTTCATTAATAATGCTTGTTGAACTTTATTGGATTATTTATAATTTTTGTACTAAAAAATCTTTGAATTTTTTTTAATCACATGATCAACTAAGTAAAATCATTTGATTGAATAGTTTGGCACAATTATTTTGCAATTAAATACATTTCACTATGAAAATATGTAGCCTTTACAATCTGAAGATTCTTCTTTCACTTTTCAAAAATCAATACACCACAGTATTTTATTTCCTGAAGTTTCAGCAGTCTTTTAAAAAAATGATTGTTTTATAAGTGATATTTTCTTAACTTGCTTTTTAAATCATCCACTTAATATAAAGTCCAACAATAGAATTTAAAATACTTCAAAGTATAGATTGTCATGCAATCGTGGGTTCTTATTATTTGTGAAGCTAAATAAATTAAGAACTTATATATCCAAAAGTAAGTAAAATCTTGTCAAGCGTTTGTAGCCGAGATGTCAGCACAGCTGCCTTGCAAGCAAACAATTGCTTGCAGACAATTGTTGTAAGTTCGCTTCCCAGCCGATGCTATGACATATGGAAAAAAGTAAGTAAAATCTTTTAAAATAGTAATAATTATACTTAATGTTTGTTTGAAAATTTATGATTGTAGCATTTTAATTGCAGTTATATGTTGGACTATTTATATTGTTTAATTGAATTATTAAATGTTTTGAGAAAAATTTAAACTTTATTTGTAGTTTTTCAAATGCATTCAGCTGCTAATAACAAACAATACATTATTTAGGTATTGATGCCCTGAACAGTTATATTTTAAATATCCCCATTCAATTTCCTACTAGACTGTCACTGGTCAGTGCGAACTTATAAAAATTAAAATGTAAATTAAAATCTAAAATAAAATTTAAAAATGTAGTTAAATGCTAAAGTAAACATACTAAAATAATAATGCTAAATTATATATATATATATGTAAATAAATGTTTGTGTGTATAATTACTGGCAGTGGCTTATTTTATTCTTTTTTATACATTCTTAGATAAGAATTTATTATAAAATATAAATCTCTGCTATTCCACTGAGATAATGACAATGGGCTAATGACCGGAATCAAAATATAAAATAATTTTTTTTTATATATATTCTTAGATAAGAATTTATTATAAAATATAAATCTCTGCTATTCCACTGAGATGGTGACAATGGGCTAATGACCGGAATCAAAATATAAAATAAAAATAAAAAATTTTTTTTAACTTACATATCTGCCTACTATATAAATTTTCTAGGTTCAAATGCCTAGTGCCACCCTGTAGTGTAGATACGTTAAGTCTCTTATTCTCCTGATCGTTATAATTTGGGGGCCTTATACAGCTAGACCCATATACGCACCGAGCATGAAGTGACTGAGGTATGTTACAAAATGGGAAATCGATAACAATTCTCCGAAAATATTGTTGATTAAATATAAATCTCTAAAGAATTATTAGAGGAAGTAGATTGAACCTAAAATTAGGTCAATCGAAGCCTTCCCTGTTAAATTATTTCACAATTGTCTGATTAACTATACGTTGACCATTTGGAGTCTTTACACACCTTTAAGAGCACTGAAATGTTTTACTTCGGCCTCTAGCACCACTCCCGTTCAAGACGATATTATTTTCCTTTTCTCTCCCAAGAGAGTGTGCAAAATATGACTGGTCATTATTGAATATTAATAATTCAAGAAGTTCCGACTGGAATAAAAGAAACAATCCAACTCCCCCGTAAGTTACCCCTATCTAGCTCATTATATGTGTTCTTTAAATCTTAGGTTACTAAGAGGGTTAGCATTTTGATTAAATAACTACAATCCTATCTGCTAACAAATCAATAAATACTTCAAAACCAAGAAAAGAAAACTGTAAACGATTTAACTATGAAATTTACTATTTATTATTTCCAGATTATTATTATATATTTCCCTCCACCAATTATATATAAAAACAAAAATAATTTAATCCAGTTCATATCTCAAATAACGAAAATATAATATTAATGAGATATCACCGGAGTAAATTGAAAATTCATTTACAGAAACAAATGTGTATATATATATAATAAAAAATATTTAAAGGATTGCACAATGGGTGTGATCTATATCCCTTCCCCCACTTTAAAGTATTAATTCAAAAATCAAATGTATGCAGCAAATATCATATGTAAAAAAAAAAACAAAAACAACAATTTAAACACACAGGTCAATCTTGATAATATATGAGTAAATAAAAAAAAAAAAATTATTTATATATCTAAGAAAAACTTTTAATATTATACAAAAATAGAAAAGATAAATGAAATAGAGAAAAAAAAACTATATACACTCATCTGAACTTGTTCTTTCATTAAGTTCAACTTTCATGGACCACACAGCTACTTAACAGGACAGATAGGGCTTCCTTTCACCAATACACATATGAGTCTTTTTTTTATCAGGGTCTGCTGTTTCTCCTATGGCATTTTCAGGTTTGATAGACGAACAAGTGGTGCACTGCAGCTAGAGGTCTACTCCATGATAGTGTAGTAAACTGGAACAAACAGTAAGGCCATCTCCTTGATTATAGGGTCAGTGAGAATATAATTCTCCTGTAGATATATATATCGCTTTCATGGCAGACTAGTTATACACCTCAGCTATACGAATACTTGCTTGTGACTAAAGATTATGCTCAACACGTAGGTCAAACACGAATTAAGTTCTCCAAATATGACTCTTCTTTCTCTTTTTTTTAAACGGATCCGGGATTTATATTGTTGAATGGCTAATTTCAAATTTCCTCTCTTCTTTCTAATCTTTAGACAAGCCAGATACAACTATAAAGCGAACACATATCATTTCTTTTTTCTTTCTGCTTTGTTATTTTCTATAAGCACATACCATTCCATTACTTAGACACTCTGGAGCCAACTCTTATTTTTAGCAACCATAGATCATCCTATTTCTGAAACAAGCTGGAAACAAAGTTTTTATTTTCTTAAACCTCTGCCATCTGATTGCTTTGGTGAGCTAGCAACAACGGAACTCAATGCCCTAAGTAAGTAGCACATATCGCCCAATTAGTACAATTGTAATACCCTCCTACAAACTATTTCATCAGCCGATAATAAGACTACTTTTACATTAATTTACCCACCTTCTTTCACTTTTTATGTATTAAAGTATGATTTCTCTAATACTGGAATTTGTATAGCTTCCATATTGATTAATTGCACCATCCATTGTGTTTACATTTTTTTTAGATAAAATCGACTTTTTGATTTTATCTTTATCCACAATCAACCTGAACAAATTTCTTTTAATACAAAACATTTTTCTTTTGCTAAAAGTAGATTACAATTGACAAAAGGTTTTTTCTTTTTTTTTTTGATAAATTAATATTAATTACCAACCATCTTATTCTAATAAATATAAAATTTAAATTCTAATAAGTACAAAATTCAAATTCCATTTAAACAATTTTTAGGAAAAAGAAAAAATACATTTCTATATACGTGTATCGGAACATTTACAAGTGGTAATAAACTTAAATACAAAAAACTGTTCCACACATAAACAAATGTTACAAGCTTAGTTTTCCTTTTATGATATAGATTTGCCGTGCGAATAAAATTATGAACACATATACTGCATACACTTGTATTGTGGGTATAATATGAATATATAGACCAAACCCATTTATTTATGTACTATATATAAGTACCTTTAAATACACATCTAAATTGATTTAATAGATCTGTTAAAAATTTACAATTTTACTATGATGCATTTTAGCTGTGCTGAATCTTCAGCAACAGCCATTTTGTGCATGGCTGTTATACACGGTCTGGCACAATACCCCCCCTGATGAGACCGTTAAAAAAGGAAATCATTCTTTTTAATGGGCTTATTTAATTATTTATTCTCTTGTCTAATTATTTACATTTTAAATTAAACATTTATATATTATGAGTTTTAACATGAAAGTTATGCCAATTTTGAATTAATCGCTATCTTCCCATAGGGTTTTAAAGACAGAACATTATATGTGCCCTTAATCCCTTGTTCTGTTCTCACCCAGAAAGCATTATCCCCACAGCAATCTACAATTTCGAAAGGGCCTTTATAGAGATTACAAAATTGTTTAAATTTGAACTTCCCTGGATCACTAGCATGGGGTGTCCTAACCATGAATTTATCCCCTATTTGGAATCTATACTTTGGGATTCCCGTCCATTTTTTATGCCTAGTGCTCATTCGTTGCATTTGGGCCTTAGCTTGTCTTTTATCGAGATCCCAGTCGATGGCTCCTTCTTGGCTCCCTGGAAGATTAGTTTTAAACAGTTTTGGAAGGTGTTTTCCAAGGTGTAATCGCATCGGAGTAAACCCGGTGGATTCATTTAGAGACCAGTTAATATAATTTAGTGTCTGAGTTAATTGTTTAACCCACCCCCTATGGTTTGTTGGCAAATAGGTATGGAAAAGTCTACCCAATTCCTGCATGACTCGTTCACAGGGGTTATTCTGGGGATTTCAGATTGATGTTAACAGGTTCTTGATACCTCATTTGGAGATCCATTGGTTCCATTCTTCAGACACAAAAGGGGTTCCATGATCTGAGAGTATTGCCTTTGGCTTTCCCACTTTTGGAAAATGTAAAGTGTCTAATACCTTAGTAACTTCTCGAGTGGTAACAAGTAGGTATTTCTTATTGTTGAATGGTGGCAAGGGCCATAAAAATCTATAGCCATAATTTCATTTGGGTCATCAGGTATGATTGATTTCATTGGGCTGACATATGTTTGATTCTGTGGTTTCGTACGCTGACATACTTCACATTGATTTAGTACAGTGATAATATCCTGGTGCATCCCTGGCCAGTAAAACCAATGTCTTAAGCAATATTCAGTTTTTGGTATTCCATAATGGCCATACAACCGATGCATGTAACTGATGAGGGACCATCTCATTTTTGGAGGTATCATTGCCTTCCATTCATCCTTTGCCTTTTTGGAGTTGATAATATAACACTCCTCCTTCAACTTTATATCTGTCCCTTATCTCTTTTGAAACAGTTCCAGATTTCTTCTGGCATTCTGTCCAAATGCGATTTAGATAGCTGTCTTCTTGTTGCCTCTTAGCTAGTTGGCTTAATTCTTTTTCTATATCTTCATCTTTTCCCTTTATCATGGTACTTTGCTATGTATGCTTGCTCCAGACTGAGGGGTTTCGAGGTTTGTGATGACTGGGGATGTCCACAACCATGTTTTCTGCCCCTTTGCAATATCTCATGGTGTAGTTAAATTCCTGAAGGAATAAACTCCACCAGACCAACCTGCTATTAGTAAGATAGCTGTGGTTTAGAAACTCAAGACTTTTATGGTCAGTTATCACCGCCACTTGAGAGCCTAACAACATGGAGCAAAACTTCTGGAAAGCCCATACAATGGCAAGGGCCTCCTTTTCAGTGACAGTATAAATAAGTTCTGGTCCCTTTAGTAAGTGGCTCATAAAATATACCCCTGTTTGTCCATCAGGTTGAATTTGGGACAGAGTGACCCCAAGCCCATATCCACTACTATCGGTCTGGAGTATGAATGGCTTATCATAATCAAGTAATCCAACGCCACCTGTTTTAAAAAACTTTGCTTTACTTGGTTAAAAGCTTCTTCCTGTTCGGTGGTCCATTTCCATCGGACCTCTTTTTTGATCAATCTGAGCAATGGTTCCATTTGGCCAGCAAAATTCTCACAAAATCTGTTTTACAGAATCCCAAAAATGACCGTATATGTTTCTTTGTCTGAGGTCCAGGGAAATCTCCAATCGCTGTTATTTTATCTGGATGAGGCTTGACTCCTGACTGGGCTACCAAATGACTCAGAAATTTGATTTCATCGGAAGCCACTTTACTCTTCTTTAAATTTATCTTGATATCTTTTTCTTTACATTCCCTAAAAAACTGTTTTAACTGCTGGAGATTTCTTCCATAGATGCAGATGCTATAACTACATATCTACATACATGGTAAGAATTTTCTTGATATCAGATGATAGGACACAATCTAGGCACTGCAGCAGCCCAGCACCACTTTTGATCAGTCCAAAGGACATACGATTAAACTTGTATGAATATCCCCCATACCTGAAGGCAGTATACTGGCGATCATTTGGGTGGAGCTCTATCTGCCAGTAACTGGAAGTTAAATCGAATGTAGAGAATATTCTTTTTTCTTTAAATTTTCCTAGTAACTCTTGTATCAGAGGTGGGATTGTACAGTCTGATATAGTCACCTTATTGAGCTGATGGGCATCCAAACACAACCTTATTGACCCATCTTTTTTTCTAACCACCACCAAAGGGTTGCAGTAAGGAGACGAACATTTACTAATTATGCCCCCATTCAACATCTGCTCTAATTGTTTCTCCACTTCTTTTTTAAGTTGACTTGGGACTGGGTATGACCATGCTTGAAACGGTTCCCCTGGCTTCAGTTTGATCCTCTGTTAATATCCTCTGATCTTCCCTGGACTGTCCAAAAAAATTTCATGATACTTTTGGAATATCTCTTGGAGTTTTTTTGCTGTCCCCATTAGGTGCTGTCTTCACCTCACTCATTTTTTCTTGCATCAAATCTAAAATAGATTGATTTATACAACAAGTTTCCCAAAGTTAGGCAACTGAGGTGGCAAGAATTTAATATCACTTCCCTGGTAGCTCATTATTTCCTTTTTATAATTTACAATGCACTGGTTCTTATACAAGAAATCCGACCCTAATATGACCTCATGAATTAGACCAGTGGTCTTCAACCTTTTTACACCTGTAGACTGGTAAAAATAAGGATAAGGTTCCGCGGAGTAGCAAAAATAAGGATAAGATTTCGCAGACCAGCAGAAGTCTATAGATAAATTTTCTTAAAGATAAGCATAATTGTTATAACTGATCAAAGCAACAATGTTAAATATATAAGATAATGTTTTATATATATATATGGAGTTTATATAATAAAAAACTTTTTTTTAAAATTTTTTTTAGAAAAGTAGTAAAAAATTTAATTCTATCCCCCCCCCCACCATAAACATGTGATAACTAGAAAAACATTAATTTCTGAATGATTGATTAGATTTTGTTTTCGTTCTGTTTGCTTTTTTTTTTAATTGGGTAAAAATGAGATGAAAAAATAAATAAAAATTGGCTATATTAATTAAAAGTTTAAACTCTTATTATTTATTATTACAAACTTTTTACTGTCCATCTAGCACGCGGACCTGCAGAAAAGTTCCACGGACCAAGGGTTGAAGAACACTGAATTAGACTACCCATAATTAAAAATACATGATAAACTGTTCTCCCACTTATAAGTAATTCTAACCATATTTGCTTAGGTATAAGGTTTGCTTTTCGGTTATTTGCAAGGGTGATTTGTGTTGCCTTTAAAGGTAAGGTCTCTATTTGTGAGTTTACTGATAAAATTCTCTGGTATAATCCCTCAGATATCACTGATATCTGGCTACCAGAGTCTAACATTGCAATGACCCCAATGTCAATTTCTAAAGGTATTTTTGGACAACTCTGCTGTGCATATTCTGGTACTTTATCTTCCCAAGAACAGACCAAATTTGACATTTCCTTTTCGATGAGGTGTTTACGCGGCCCACTCTTTACATTCCAATGCTGGGCTGTACCTTTACTATTTTCTTGCAACTTTCTACCACTCCATCTTGCTCTCTCACATCTATGGTATCTAGTAAGTAAGCTACTTGTTCAACTGATTTTGCTCCAGTCAGTATTAGCATCTGTGCAACATGAGAAGGCAAATTACGTCGGATAATCCTAATGATTTGGTCCTCCGACATATTACATGCATTTAAAGTCCACAGTCTTACTACTTGTCTGTGGAAAAACTGAGAGAAATTTTCATTTATACCATTTTCGTATTTCTTCTGCATAATTTGATACAGGATGGTCTCCTGATGCTCTGTGCTCCTGAAATCTCTAATAATCCTGCCCTTATATTGATTGAAGGTTGGAGGGTAGTGAAATAAAGAGTTCCACCAAGCTAATGGATCTCCATTAAGATGAGTGCTGGAAATAGCCAATTTACTGATTTCATTAACTTTATTTATACGAAAGTAAGTCTCCAGACTTCTTATATGAGCCACTGGAGCCTCCTTTGTTTTTCCTTCGAATATACGGATTTTTAAAAATTGGTTTATATTTGGTTGTGGCAGCTGATCACTTCTATCGCTCTTTTCTACAGAAACATCAAGATTATCTTCACTATTCGTAATATGGTTGTCTAGTTCCTTTTTTTCTGTGTTCTGCTTAATTGACGTTCTATTTTATTTGCTTCTATGTCATCCCCCTTATTTTGATTAGATTTATCACGTTTCATTTCTAATTTTTGAAATTTTAACTCTATTTCCCGTAACACTTCGCTTCGTGCATCCTCTATTTTCTGAATGATCTCTTTCTCTTGTTTAGCCTTCTCTGTTTTCCATTTTTATAATTCTTCTGACATTTTAGTCACTTCATTTTTCACAAGGTTTGCGGATTCTTCCATCATTTCTTTTTCCTGCTCTCATAAGCATTTATCGGTTTAATTTGTTTAACTTTTTAGAAGTCAAAGTATTCTATCTTTACATTAATGTTTATTAACTCAATTCCAGAAAACTATTTTATTTAATTTTGTATAATAAATATGCAGTACACCACACCTTACGTTATCCCCTACTAATCGCCCTTTCCTTCAAGCATATTTCCCTGATTTCTATAAACAATTTGCTCTCACATGTAATAATATAAAAAAAAATTTCAAATGCCCCATTCTACTTATATGCCCTAACAATGACAGAATTATTCCTCTAACTTCTGTTAATACATTTATTTTGTTCACAATAATAAACTCTTGCTTGAAAAAAAATCTTTTAACTAAATAATTAAAACCGTATATTATTTACACAACGCCCTCTTTTTTTACTTTTACTTTTAAATTTAGTTCTTCAGTAGGTTTTAATATAATGGAAAAAATTTTTTTCGCTAAACATTACTTTTATATTTACATTACTTTTCTTTTATTAAGAAAAGAAAATCAATAGATTTTTGTAAACGCTATAATATTGGTTTGTGACTACCACATGTGGCCATTTACTGTTTCACTATTATTTATTTTTATACTCCAAACTTCTGTTCATTTATTTATTTTGGTCCATGCTAAAAATTTTTATTTCAAACATTCTTTTCACACATTATTAAAATCCAATCTCCTTTACAAATGTCCTTTTCTTAACTTATCTCTCCTAAATTGGTTTTGAAACCCCAAAATATAGTATAGATTTCTACTAACCCTATCTTTTTTTAATCTTAATCTAGTTCATCCTTAACATGTTCAGGCACCATTTTCTGTACCAGTTTGAAATCTCCATAAGTTGTCTTATATAGCTAGACCCGTATACGCACCAAGCATGAAGTGACGTATGTTACAAAATGGGAAATCGATAACAATTCTCCGAAAATATTGTTGATTAAATATAATTCTCTAAAGAATTATTAGAGGAAGTAGATTGAACCTAAAATTAGGTCAATTGAAGCCTTCCCTGTTAAATTATTTCACAATTGTCTAATTAACTATATGTTGACCATTTGGAGTCTTTACACACCTTTAAGAGCACCGAAATGTTTTACTTCGGCCTCTAGCACCATTCCCATTCAAGACAATATTATTTTTCTTTTCTGTCCCAAGAGAGTGTGCAAAATATGACTGGTCATTATCGAATATTAATAATTCAAGAAGTTCGGACTGGAACAAAGGAAACAATCCAACTCCCCGGTAAGTTACCCCTATCTAGCTCATTATATGTGTTCTTTAAATCTCAGGTTACTAAGTGGGTTAGAATTTTGATTAAATAACTACAATTCCATCTGCTAACGAATCAATAAATACTTCAAAACCAAGAAAAGAAAACTGTAAACGATTTAACTATGAAATTTACTATTTATTATTCCCAGATTATTATATATTTCCCTCCACCAATTATATATAAAAACAAAAATAATTTAATCCAGTTCATATCTCAAATAATGAAAATATAATATTAATGAGATATCACCGGAGTAAATTGAAAATTCATTTACAGAAACAAATGCGTATATATATATAACAAAAAATATTTAAAGGATTGCACAATGGGTGTGATCTATATCCCTTTCCCCACTTTAAAGTAATAATTCAAAAATCAAATGTATGCAGCAAATATCATATGTAAAAAAAAAAAAAAACAATTTAAATACACAGGTCAATCTTGATAATATATGAGTAAATAAAATAAAAATAATTATTTATATATCTAAGAAAAACTTTTAATATTATACAAAAATAGAGAAGATAAATGAAATAGAGAAAAAAAAACTATATACACTCATCTGAACTTGTTCTTTCATTAAGTTCAACTTTCATGGACCACATGGCTACTTAACAGGGCAGATAGGGCTTCCTTTCACCAATACACGTATCAGTCTTTTTTTTATCAGGGTCTACTGTTTCTCCTATGGCATTTTCAGGCTTGATAGACGAACAGGTAGTGCACTGCAGCTAGAGGTCTACTCCATGATAGTGTAGTAAACTGGAACAAACAGTAAGGCCATCTCCTTGATTATAGGGTCGGTGAGAATATAATTCTCTCATAGATATATATATTGTTTTCACAGCAGACTAGTTATACACCTCAGCTATACGAATACTTGCTTGTGACTAAAGATTATGCTTGACACATAGGTCAAATACGAATTTAAGTTCTCCAAATATGACTCTTTTTTTTTTAATGGATCGGGGATTCATATTGTTGATAGCTTTTCTAAAATCCATTTAATGATCCTCCCATGTTCAAATGGCTAATTTCAAATTTCCTCTCTTCTTTCTATTTTTTAGACAAGCCAGATACAACTATAATTTTTAGCGAACACATATCATTTCTCCTTTCTTTCTGCTTTGTTATTTTCTATAAGCACATACCATTCCATTACTTAGACACTCTGGAGCCAACTCTTATTTTTAGCAACCATAGATCATCCTATTTCTGAAACAAGCTGGAAACAAAGTTTTTATTTTCTTAAATCTCTGCCATCTGATTGCTTTGGCGAGCTAGCAACAATTGAACTCAATGCCCCAAGTAAGTAGCACATATCGCCCAATTAATACAATTGTAATACCCCCCTACAAACTATTTCATCAGCCGATAATAAGACTATACTTTTACATTAATTTACCCACATTCTTTCACTTTTTATGTATTAAAGTATGATTTCTCTAATACTGGAATTTGTATAGCTTCCATATTGATTAATTACACCACCCATTGTGTTTACATTCTTTTTAGATAAAATCGACTTTTTGATTTTATCTTTATCCACGATCAACCTGAACAAATTTCTTTTAATACAAAACGTTTTTCTTTTACTAAAAGTAGATTACAATTGACAAAAGGTTTTTTTTTTTTTTTTTTTTGATAAATTAATATTAATTACCAACCATCTTATTCTAATAAATCAATAAATATAAAATTTAAATTCTAATAAGTACAAAATTCAAATTCCATTTAAACAATTTTTAGGAAAAAGAAAAAATACATTTCTATATACGTGTATCGGAACATTTACAAGTGGTAATAAACTTAAATACAAAAAACTGTTCCACACATAAACAAATGTTACAAGCTTAGTTTTCTTTTTATGATATAGATTTGCTGTGCGAATAAAATTATTAACACATATACTGCATACACTTGTATTGTGGATATAATATGAATATATAGACCAAACCCATTTATTTATGTACTATATATAAGTATCTTTAAATACACATCTAAATTGATTTAATAGATCTGTTAAAAATTACAATTTTTATATGATGCATTTTAGCTGTGCTGAATCTTCAGCAACAGCCATTTTGTGCATGGCCGTTATACACGGTCTGGCACAATATTGTTTAATTGAATTATTAAATGTTTTGAGAAAAATTTAAAATTTATTTGTAGTTTTTCAAATGCATTCAGCTGCTAATAACAAACAATACCTTATTTAGGTATTGATGCCCTGAACAGTTATATTTTAAATATCACCATTCAATTTCCTACTAGACTGTCACTGGTCAGGTCAGCAACATTTGAAGAAGAAAAGAGAATAATTGCTTTTGAAATATTGATTTATATACTCACCTGTGTATTATTACTAAGAGTTGAATATAGTTGGAAAAACAAAATTTCAGTTACATGATAGAAAAGTCCATTTTGTTCACTTCTTCATTAGTTTTTATACTTCATGAAAATGAAACTTTTTTATAAAAAGAAAGTAATAATGATTTTAAAATATAATAATAATTTTCAAATATTATATTTTTAGCTTACTTGTGAAATTATTGTATCATAAAGAAATGAAATGCATTGTAATATATAGCATCCTATTTGATATCACAATTAGATTTTACAAAAGAAGTAGTTGATTGAAAGAAGTTGTATTAAGAATGTAAAGAAAAATTCAAGAAAAAAAAATCAGTGCAGATCAAAAATTTAATTTGATTGAGATAAAACTGTCCTTTTATTAAATTTACTGAAAAAAGATGTTTCTGTTTTAAAGATTCAAATGATTGTACAATTTTACTTGGTTGAATATACAATTATAAAAAAAAAAGAAATGAGGTCATTTTTAATTTATAAAAAGAAAAATCCTGAAAAATATATGTATTGAATGATATGACAGGAAATTTTTTTTAAAAATTGCTATCAGGTTATTTTTTGGTACCCAGTCCATAATGTTAATAAATAAATTGAATGAGTATCTAAACTAGAGAATAAAACGAGATATGGAAAAAAACATTCTAATCTTTACTATCTGCAAATTGAGAAATCTGATGATTAATGTCTTTATTTTTACTGTGTTTCAGCAAGGCCTTGTTGGAAAATTCTTTGCCTGCAATGGGATATTTACAGATTATTTTAAATTTTTTACAATCGTTCTATATTAATTCTCATACATTTCTTAAGGACATATATTTCAGTATATTACACCAATGTCACAATTTTATTTATATTATCTCAATTAAATATCACTAATGTTTATCATGATTTTTTTTCATCACATTATTTTTTTTAATCAAACAGTTATGAAAAAAGAATGTCCACCGTATTTATTTGACACCAACATTCCTAATTGCATAGTACATTTGCGAATATAAGCAAAAACCAATTGGATCAATATATATGCATAGTGAATCAATTTTCAGATGTATTATATTAATTATATCACTGAACAGCCTCAGAAGTTAGCTTATAAATAAATTTAATCCTTACTGATATCATTGTCAAAGGTAATTTTATTAATTTAACTAACAAGCTATTTTTTCTATTTTTAATTTTCATTGTTTGTCATATAAGCTCAAGGTATGAGGTGGTATTCATGCACCAAAGTGAAAGTCTGAATGTCACAACTTCTGAATTAACAACTTTCATTGCTGAGCTAAACTATTCAGGGAATGGTTCTCATGATTTTTTTTACCTATAATTTTATTCATTAGGCATATCTTGTATTCTTACTATTGAATTTTTTATACCATTAATAATTTTTTTTTTCATTTTATTAATGATTACCATACTGTGTTTTTATATGATTTCCAAAATAAAGACATGAGAAAAATTTAAACGATTACCATGAAAGACATGAACTTTATTATTACTCTTTTAAATATTAAAGCAAATTATCATTAATCTTTATATTTAGATTTGAATCAATACCATATCACTAACTTTCAAGTTATCAACCAAATTTTTATTTTATCACTCCTGTGATTAAGGTGAGATAGGAGAGATAGGAATGCTTTTTTTTAAAAATCAAATCTTTAACATGCAACTCCCTACATTGCTTTGTGCTGTAGTAGAATACAGTCTTTAGAATTCACAGCCCATGGATTGTAGGTGAATTCTATTCTTTCTAATGCCCAACTTCATGTGAATTTCTAAGCAATTAATTTTTTTTTATTGAACTGCTGTATATAAATATGTATGTATAGAAAATAATCCCAGTGTCTAATGCTATACTGAAATAAATATACAAAACTGAATTCTCATCCTACATCTTTTTTAATTGCCTGCTATGAATTCTAACATTATTTTAGGCATATCAAAAATTCTTTATCAGAATATTAAATGTAGTATAGCAGAACTTGGAACATTTTGTTTATTTTTAAATTGGAAATCTTTGATTTTCTGAAAATTTTCCAGCAATTTCATTAGTCAGATTTTAAAAGTTTTGCACATGTATATCTTATTTAACCACCTTTTATAAAGGGACATTTTTCCATGTCAATATTTTTATGTGTAAAATATTTGAATGTTTTTTAAGTATTAAATTCTCTACAAATAAATATTTGAATGTTTTTTAAGTATTAAATTCTCTATAAAAAAACTAAATCTTTGTAGGTATAGTGAGAGAGTCTTCTATCATATTGTTTCTGTATCTCAGTTGCAATTTCAAAAGTTGATAAATTGTGAGTGATACAAAATGCCTTGTATTCTAAATACTTAGCAAAATTTGAGCCTTTATTGTCAAATGTACTGTAAATTTTGCTACTCCACCCCCAAAATTGCTCTGGATTTTTAAAGTGTATAATTTTATTCCTGGCTTTTTTCTATATATTGTGGATACAAATAAATTTATTTTTGAGATATTAAATAAAGAATACTGTTGTTTCTCTGACTTTAGTCCTAATTCATTGTCACTTGATTAAATGAAAGGTATTTTCCGCTTGGTAGAATAATAAATTAATTATGAAACTTGATGAGAAGACCTACAAATGATTGATGAATTAAAGTTGCAACAAAGGTGCAGACAATTGCTGTTCATAGTCACTTTAAATCTTTTTTTGATGCATTAAAAATAATGAGGATTTGAAAAGGGATATGTAATCCATAGATGACACTTTTTTTATAATGATGATATCTTGAACAGGTGGAAGAAGTATTTGATTCTATCTTTTGAATAATGAAGAAAGAATTTAAACAGTGACTTTTAATGCTATATATATCTTACCTACTCGTTTAAATTTGGATAAATATCCAACTTAATGAAAATTAAAACAGCTTATTATATTTTGAAAGTGGAAAGGCTGTGAATTCTTATGAAATATCTGGAGAAGTTTTGAAATAGGATGATGATATATTAATTTCAAATCTCTTCAAATTTTTTTAGGAATATATAATATCATGCAATTGTGCACTAAGAATAATAAAATTGAAGTAATTATCATGAAATATTATTATTTAAAACAGCATATGTACCTTGAAAGATTATGTTGAGCAGATTACTTCTATTCATAGATGAGTGATTATCAGAGATTTAGTGTAGTTTTAGTAAATTTAAAAGCACTATAGTTACGGTCTTGCTGCAGGAAAATGCAAGAAAAATGTTAGAAATAAAAGAGTGATTTATCTATAGAATTTATTGATTTGATCAAGGCATTTTTAGTAGATCCTTTGACATTTATTGAAATTAATTGTTTGTCTGCCAATGTTTATTCATATTGTTTAGCTTGCATTAGAATTGTTGTTACTACAATAGAAAATCTGAGGAGGCAATTGAAATAAAAACTCAAATTAAACCGCTATTAACTAGCTCCAATTTTACTTTTCATTTTTAAGACAGTAGTCTTTAATCATATAGCATACATCAAAATAAAATACATATTTGATAGTTCAATTTTTATTTTGAACTCACTAAAAAGCTAAAACAAGAATTTCATCTTTCTGGCTTCTAAGAATGATTGTGCTATTTTTGACAACTGAAATGATGATTTACAATAATATGTTTAATGTTTTGAATAAAGTTATAAGATCTTCATTGGATTGAAAAAGTGAAACAAATTAATAATGGAAATTTTTCTAAAAAAATATTTTATAGTGAATTTGAGCATTGTTTTTATGGGAGAAGCAAATACCTTTTATATTGTTAAGATTATCTCAGACATTTTCTAGAAGTGCAACATTGACTGTTTTCATTGGAAATATATAGCTGAGGGATAAAATACAATTAGAAAAGAATGTGTAGTATAGAAGAAGTTAAAAGACATATCACAAAATATCAAAAACATAGACCAATAGATAAGCAAGGTTATATATGTCTATGTATTTGTGATTCAATTGTTTGTATAGTCATTGTAAAGCTTTAGACTATTGTTATCTTTTTCTCTTTTTTAAAAAATTGGAATAGGTCTATCTCATTTATGAGTGGTTAATGATGATATATGATTGCCCCCTCTGTTTTAGGTAATATTCAGTTATTAGTTAAATTTAATTTTTGATATGTAATAAATACTATTAATTATTTAATATGTTATAGATTTCTGAACTCGCCTAAAGGCAGTTTGAGTAAGTGGCAATAGAGTAAATTAAATAATGATACTTGATCATCATCAGTGGCATCTTATTGCCTTAACAGTTTATTCTGGTTTTAATTTCAGAGCTTTTTCATAAATTAAAAAAAAACTCTTACATCATTATCATGCGTTTTCCCTATGAGAAATAATTTATCTCATTAATGTATTTCAAACTTTCTCTCTGTTTATTTATTTTTAAAGAATTCTTCATTAGTGTAATTTCTGTTATTTTTTTTTACTCATTCTGAATGTATTCTATTGAGAATGAAGAAGAAGAAAAAAAATAAAAATAGTTTTCAGTTCTTTTAGATCATTAAAATGTCAACTTTATTTGTTCAGTTTATAAAATTTTTATAGAATGTGAAAATCTGCATCTTACTTATTTATTAATAAAGTTGGATAGTTTTTTTTTTTTTTAAAAAAAAAAAAAGAAGTCAAAATTGTTTTAACAGTTATCTTGTTCACCTTTAATTAAATTATTTTTAGCTATTCGTTTGAAAATCTTTGAACTATGATAAAATGATCTGAAGCACAGGACAATTTATTAAATAGACAATTAGAGTTTTAAAACATTATAAAAAATATTTTAAATAAATTAAACATTAAAATGTAATTAATAATAAGAGACCTGAACACAGACTTTCAAGCTCGCTTTAGCTATCCACTTCATCTCATACAACCAAAATTCCAAGTATATAAATTATACTTGTATTTAATCAAATATTAAAATATTTTAAAAAAAGCTGTTAATTTTCATAATTAATTAATAATATTCATTAAGGCTGTAGCCTCAAGCACATGCGTATAAAATGCGATAGTAGAGACCTCTACAGGTCTTAAAACCACAAGCTTACTCATGAGTAAGCTTGTGGTTTTAAGACCTGTAGAGGTCTCTACTATCGCATTTTATACGAGTAAGCTTGTGGTTTTACAACCTGTAGAGGTCCCTACTATCGCATTTTATACGCATGTGCTTGAGGCTACAGCCTTAATGAATATTATTTACGTAATCAATGTGCGTTTAAATAAATTTATAATTATAATTAATTAATCTAAGTTTCTCTGGTTATATGTTTAACTTATTTTATTTTTTTCTAAAATAAATGTACTCTTTTTTATTTTAGATTCTAATTCTTATAAGTTAGATTTTATAATTATATTTATCTATACAGTGAAACTTTTACTCTATTTTTAAAAAAAATGTGTTTCTAGAACTGCATTTTAATTATTTGTATTTCAACGCAATTAATTTTTTTTTATTCCAAAAAACAAACCAACTTTACACACAGAAAATTAAATATTATAGTACTTTTGTGGTATCTGCTGTGAATTATAATCGTTTAAGCATTAAATTAATTAGGTTATTAAATCAAAAACATATTTATAAATCTATATTAAAAAAAGAAACAATTTAACAACAACAACAAAAAAAAATACGAAAAGCATTAATGTGAAGAATAGTTAAAATACGTGTTTAAATCAAATTGAGTGTGTGTTTGCACGTGCATATTCTGCATAATCTATTTTAATACATTGCACAGACTTATACTTGCATTTATATATATAATATATGCGGGATTCGAACTCAGACTTTCATACGACCTACAACTCTCAGTGTCATCTTATATTGCTGACTCACCTGATCACACACATGTTGAAAAGATAAATAATCACCATTATACATATTTCGTGCTAAACCAGCACTCATCAGTTGGTTCAGATTACCATCTCTACACATATATACAATTAGTACTCAGCTTTATATTAAGATAACCAATCTTCATACTTTAATGAGTGCTGGTTTCGCACCAAATACGATTATTGGTGATTATTTATCTTTTCAACATGTGTGTGATCAGGTGAGTCAGCAATATAAGATGACACTGAGAGTTGTACCTCGTGTAAAAGTCTGAGTTCGAATCTAGCGTATATTACATATATAAATAGAGGTATAAGCCTGTACAATGTATTAAAATAGATTATGCAGAATATGCACGTGCAAACACACACTCAATTTGATTTAAACACGCATTTTAACTATTCTTCACATTAATGCTTTTCATATTTTTTTTGTTAAATTGTTTTTTTTTAAATGTAGATTTTAAATATGTTTTTGATTCAATAACTTAATTAATTTAATGATTAAACGATTATAATTCTTCGTGTCGCATCTCTAATACCACAGTACCTTTTTTTTCTTTTTTCTTCTTTTTTTTTCTTATTCTTCTTTTAATCATATTTTTATTGTTTTTTTTTTTAATGTTTATTCTTCTTATTCTTAGTAAAATAGAAGTAAAAAATAAAAAAGAGTAACATTTTGCATAAAGTTAAACTATTAATTAGTGAATACAATTTTAATTAATGATTTTTTCTATTAGTAATTTCTTACATAATGGAAATAGGTTTTTTATGATAGATTAATCAGCATTACAAGTTCATTAAATGTAATTATTATAGATGATTTATAGTAATAATTAATGTATAAAAAAATTAAATTAAAAAGAAAATGTTTAGAGAAAGGCAGTATTGGACCGGATAGTGAATAATAAATATTACTTTTACATTCAAGAAAGCAAAATATGAATTTGAGCTAATATACAGAGTTGTATGGTGTAAATCCTAATTAAGTTGAAATGTAAGATAAAAGATCATTTAAATAGCTCTCTGCAGAAATTTCTCCAATAGTTTTTCATGAAGTAGTGTTGAAGGAGAAAGCTTTATTCATCAAGCTAGCCAATTACTAGTTATTACATTTGAATGTTTTTCTATCCTATTACTTTTTAGCCAAGATTAGCTGGCACTTCTTTTTTGATCAATATTGGATAGTTAACTTGGATTGTCATCTCTCTGAAAGAAAATCTAAGTTTAAATTGTAATTTGATTGAAACATTTTCTAATTTTCTCTGATCCATACTTGAACTCAAGCCATTGACATAGCAGATAAATATGCTACTACTATTCCATAAAGTGATTGATGTATACATATATTTATAAATTTGAATTTCACAATAAATTATTTCTAAATAAAGTGCTCTTTTATAATGCAACTAGTGGTTAAAGAACTGGAAATATATTTTATTTGCATGGTTTGTATATAGACTTAATATTTTTTATCATTGTTAGTGATATCTATTATTGTTTTCATTATTTTTAACACTTTTCTTTAGCTTCAGAATTGCAGTTATCAAAGGTTGTTTCTTATTTATAGTTTCAAATGCTTAGTAATTCTACCTCCCTTTAAATGAAGAACTTAATTTATATATAGTTTTTTAATCCAAATTTATTTTTTTAAACTGTTCTTTAATAGATCTATATAAAAGTTCTGTTTATGAACTCTGGAAGAATTAAATATATTAAAAAGAAATGAACTTTTTATTTGGAATTTGTATATATATAAATTTAAATTGATTGACAAAATTTTTTATAGCAACAATAATAAAAATAAATAAATTAAATAACAAAAAACAATTATTTGAATTTTTCCTTAGTTAGTTGATATTTATTTAACATAACTGATTATTGTGTCATATTTAAAAAAATAAAGAGCTATGATCATGAGAACCATGACCCTCAAAAGTGCTCAGTCCATGGTTTAATAGATATTAAATATTAGCTTTGTGTTTGTTCGTTTATAGTTTATAGGCTGGTATTGAATTACAAATTATCAATTCACTGAAAATGTGTTAAAAGTTGGTAATAATAACATATCTTTTTTTCCCAATAAGTTATTTTTATTGAGATTAGTGTGCTGAAGTACTGGAACAGTTATTTGACTATCTTTATAAGGAGCAGTGTTTTTTGCTGTATTGTTTCCACCAAAATTATATTTATGACCTAGTAGTCATATAGGCAACACACAATTAGAAGTAATATGATCATATTCTGACTATAGAAAAGAATGACCTTTATAGGCTATAAAATTGTATAAATAATATATATTAAGAGATTGTACAGGATATGCAATGAATCAAGTCTTCTTGTTTTCCATGAAATCAATCAAAAGCCAGAGTTAATGGTACACTGCATGCTCCATTCTGCATTGAGTTGAGATTTAGAAAAAGGCAGAGTGAACACCATGAAGATTTGATTATGTGAGAATATTTTCAGTGCATCATTGTTTAAGATGCTTCTTGGATGAATTGGATGATAGAATTAAACACATTTGTTCTATATGTTTTAATGATTTTGTGAGTTTGGATTGATGTATCACATCCAAAAAATGAATAATTTTTTTTGGTAATTGTTATTATGTTAATTGATTGCTATTCAATTTATAATTAAAATTTATATTAATTAGAGTTACTTACTAAAGATAATGATTTTTCAGGAAAGAGCAAATTACCAATGCATTTTTACGTTTGTCAATCATAATTTTCAATCTAAACTATCAGTTGTACCTTCTGTAGAAATAACATTTGTTCTCATTTAAAACTTAGTTTGAAGATAATAAATACTGTAACAGAAAATATATCATAATCTAATAAATAATAACTATGAGAAAATATCTTTTTAAATATTTATCACCATAAAAATTCGTACTAATTTCATGAATTTTGACATCTTAAATTATTCCAGAAGTTATTATGCTTTCCAACATATTTTATATTAAATACTCTTTTTAATAATAATAATAAAAAAAATCACATCTTATGTTTATATGCAATAAGAAAAGTATTACAAACTTTTAGTATGAAAAGAGACACAGTTAATTAACTTGTCACAAAATTATATTCTACTTGATTCATTAATTATAGAGATTGAATAAATTATAGAAAGTCTACTAGAATTGTTCTGCTGATTTTAATTTTTTTTTTCATTTCATATTACTAATGTGCATTAAGCACTAACTGTGTAGAATGATGTTGATGATAATTAATTATAGTCATCTCAGTAGGTAACATATTTCCAAGTTATGCAGGAGAAATAAATTCTTTTTATCTAATATGATAAAACCGTTTTGAATTAATTTTCATACAATGAACAGAGACATGGTGGTATCTAACAATAATTTTAGTAATATAAATGAATATTTTCATAAGAGGGATGGATGTAATGAGAAAATGTTGAGCTGTTAATACAGAAATGGAGATTTAAAGATTTGATATCTCTAGTTTGCTGTTTATGAAATACATAATAGTGAGAGAGAGAGAGAGAGTAAACTGGGTTTCTGTAATGGTGATTGGTTGCAAGTATGATCGAACCTTTGGGATAAGGCAAAACATACACACAAAAAAATTTGAAAATATAGTGCAATGATTATTTACTTTTTCACAATATCTTAAAATTGGATAGAATCTATTCCCTAAACTTGTATGATGTTAAAGGTGTTGACTGGGACATTGAGATGCATGTATTTGAGAAGGTTGTTCTAAAATGCATGTATAATAAAAGAGGTTGGTTTGAATTGAGATGCATTTATTTGAAAAAGTTGTTCTAAAATGCATGTACAATGAAAGAGGTTGGTTTGAATTTCTACACTGTTAGATTATTGTGATATAGTGCATTTAAAGTAAGGGATATACTGATAAAACAAAAAGCAAATAAAAAGATATATAGCTATTTTAGATAGAGTAAATAGTCAGAAGAATGTTGATGCACTGACTGTAAAAAAGATGATTGCACTATGATGTGGTTTTCATTACCTGGTAGGGATCATACTTTCTAAATGATAAGCCCATAATTGTGCTTACAAATCTAATATTTTTTTAAAATTTGTGGCTAATAAAAAAATAATCAAAAATAAGATTTCTGTTTTTTTTTTCTTTTCATATTTAAATTAAAAACAAAACAAGCTTTTAGAGTAATTAATAGTCCAACTCTTTATATGATCCTTAGTTCTGTTGAGATATATTGGTAGTATTTGGTTTTACCAAGATGTTTATAAAAATATAAAAGGCTTTAGTGGTTTCATAGTTTTTTTTTAAAACTTTTATGAACATTTCTCTATATGGTTTTTAATGAAAAATACAAATATGTTTGTGAATGCTTCTTAATACACTATATGCAATCTACATACATGGACAGGCTATTTAATCCATTCATTATATTCACCAATCCCATTATATTCTCTACTCAGTTTATGCACCCTGTCTTCACTTAAACATTTTCTCCAGCTGATAATGATTGTCAACAACTGGAACTTTGTTTACAAGATATGAATAACAAAACCTTTCTTTTTTTTATCACTTTTTAAGACAACAGTATTATGAGCTATGACAATGTCTCTTTATATTATTTACAGTCAAGGCCATCTACTCCTCATCACTAGAATGAAATAAATAAAGTTACTTTTTACATTTTCATTATTTTTTAGATAAGCATATACCAAAGTAATAATAAACAATATTTAATATTATCAAACCATATAACAAAGATCAAACAACATTGGGTGTATAAAATTTAAAAATGCACACCCATAACTGAATAATATTATTAAATTGCTTCAAACCTTTATTCATTATCTGCAATAAGTGATAAATAATGAATAATTACAATGAAAAATATGGGAATTAGCTGTGATGTCAGATGACATTATAATATGTAAAGAAGAGAAAATGAAGGAAACAGACATCATGAACCCAAAAAACCTTTTGAGTCCATGCATGATAAAGATAAAGCATTTGTATTAAGATTGAATTATTAGACAACTGATATTTTAAATTAATATATCACAAAAAATTGCAAGAAAACATAACCAGATGGTTTCTATGGTTATTTCTTCTGAAATGAAAAAGATTTATGAATTAGCTTCTGGAATGTATAGTCAATGTGCTATTGAGAACACTGCTATATATATGGATAAGATTTTTGTTTGCCAGCTGTATATGCATCTACAATAGTTTAATGAAAACAAAACTTACAAGGTTACTCAATTACTGCTCACGTGATTGTATAATGCTGCCCTGCTGCCCCTAGAACATATCCAGTTATATATATATGCAGTTCAGAATATTTAATAGGGCTCATATAAATATATTAATCTTGCTCAATATCAAATTCAGATTTTCAGCTTTATTCTAATTTTCTAGAGTACATTTATACTGATAATAAATTAAAGGTACTATCTGTACATATAATACAAGATTTTATTAAACTTTCTCCACTCTAGAAAACACTTCCCAGTTACAAAAAATAATCTTGCAATCTTGTTGGATGTCTTTGAACTCTGGTGGGTCTGTGGGAGGTAAATCTTTTCTTTCACTTGATTATCCATTACATCCACTGGATCTGGTTGTATCATCTGATCAGTTGCTTGTGTACTTATTCCCACTGGATCTAGTTGATCAGGATGATTAGCTATGGGCATTTTTTGTTTTGTAATTCAGAAGAGATGACAGCACACTCAGAGAAGTCTGCAGTTCATTGGATAACATAATTTGGGTGTTATCTACATCTATTATTTCTTTCTGCCGAAATTGTAAATGATTGATGTGTCTCTCCAGAATTTTCTCATTATTCAGTTTAACTACTTGAATGTACTTAGAGAGAACTTCCACAACAAATGTACTTAGAGGAACTTCCACAACAATAGTAGGAAACTTTCCTTATTAAAAATCACACCTCCACACTAGTTCACCAATTTAAACTTTTTAACATCAAAATTATTATTCACAATAACTTTTTTATTTGGTAGCAACTTTTTTAAGTGTGTGTGACACTTGTGATGCAGCAACAGTTCAAATGGTGTTTTCATTGTTGACACACTAGAGATGAAATGTTAATAAAACATTGCATCAAATAGAGTTTTATATAGGTATTTGTGAAATATTTTATTCAATGTCACTTTCAAATAGTGTACTGTCTTTTCAGCTAAACCATTTGATTCTGGATGATAAGGAATGGTATGTGTTCTATTTCTTTATCAGATAAAAACTGCTGGAACTCTTGTGAATAAATCCTATTCCATTGTCTGAAACTATTGTCTCCAGAAAATCTTGACCTGTAATGATCTTTTTTAAGGCATGAATAGTACACTCTGCACTTGTGTTTTAACAAGTTTATATCCTGCCCACTCTGAATAAAAATCAATTGCAACTAGGAAGATATATCTATTCATTGGATCCACATTGTCTAAATGTAAGTGTTGCCATGGTGTTGTCACTTTTTTTCATGAATCAAAAAGTTTTTGGAGGCAAATCAGCAATGACTAACACTCAACACAAATATTTTCTCAATATCCTGATTTAAATTAGCCACCAAACATATGAATGAGCTAAGAATTTCATTCACACCACACCTGGATGTCCTTGGTGTAGCAAACTGAATACTTGTTTCTGACCTTCTGATGTTATGAGCACTTTATCCATCCTTGTAACACAGCCACTACACATAGATAGCCTTTCCTGAAATACCCATTCCTGACCACTCCAGATAGGTTTTGCAATATAATTTGGTCAACTTTTAGGCCATCCAAATCAAATCCAATTTCTCAAGCTTTTATATTTGGGGATCATTATACATCCACTTTTCAACCATGGAGCTATTTACAGTTTTTTTTGCTTTCAAATATTAATGTAATTTATTTCTATACATTTCTGTTGGATTTCACAAGCATCTGGTAATCGCAATAAAGCATCGACATAAATAATTTCTTTTCCAGACTTGTAAATTAATATGTGATCATATGTCGTTGACAAATTAATCCAATGAATCATACATTGGCTGGAATATTTGGGAGTTTTCTTATCCATGTCCAAAAATTCCCAGTAATGGACAATGATTTGTATAAATAAAGAATTTACATCCATACACATATTGATGTCATTTTAACAGCAAATATAGCAATGCAAAATGGACATCTCCAATTTTGAAATCTGAAGCATCGGTGTAATAATCACTTTCTGCTCATTGTTATAATGCTTAAATGTTAATCAATATTTTGCTTTATGGACATCTAAACAGGCTCTTTAGTCAATTTCCAGTGATATCTCTTATGAAGTAGTTCATACAAGGGTATAAGAACATGTGATTTCCCTTTTAGGAAACTCAAAAACGTTGAGACAAATCTGCAAATCTTATACTTCTAGAACTTTAGAGGATTTTTAATAGCTCTACCTTTTTTTGAATTAGGGTATTTTTCTTTCTGGTTTATAACATGACCCAGAAATTTAATTTAACATCTAACTCATATATATTTAGAAAAATTAATTTTAGCTCCAACTTTGCCCAGTCTCTCACAAACATTCAATATGCATTTTCAATTCACTTTGGGTTTGAGCAGTTATTAAAATGTCATTTAAATTCCATGTCTTGAAATAAACTATCTAATTTTGCTTGAAACATGTTTGGAGCAACTGTAATTTCATAAAGCACCTTGTTGCAATTATAAAATCCTAGATAAGTATTAATCATTAACAATTCAGCAGTTCTATCTGTAATGAATATTTGATGAAAATCTGACTTTAAATCAATGTTTGCGAAGAGCACTGCCTTCTGAAATGATGCTAAAACTTTGATACACTTGGGACTGGATACAATCCTTTATTCACAAATAATAAGTGTAACATGATAATTTCCATACAACTGAATGCTCTGATCCAATTTCATAGTTGCAACTACTGAGATAGTCCATGATGAATCTTCAACTATAGACCAAGTACCTTTATTCACCATATCTTTAATAGTCTATTCAACTTTGGGTTTTAAGGCAAACAGAACCTTATGCAATTTGCATACCATATCCACCGACCATGTTTTTAATTCATCTAAAATGGGAAAACATCTTTCTCACTTCTGTTTCTAACTGAACTTTTTTTAATTATTTTTAAGATGAATTTTCAATAGACGAAACCAATTTCTTCCTAGTAGAGCTTACATTATTCTCCACAATGTGCAATAGCATTAATATTCACAGGAATATTAACTTTCCTACATATGTCAATTCTTTTGTCATTCACAATTGTGGCTATTAGCTGTATATTTTGAAGCATGTATTTTCTTTTACTGCTGCCATTATTTTTATCCAGTCTTTATATAACAATGCTGTCCAATTCCAATGTAATTTACTTTCACTGACTGTAATCTTTGAAACAATACAACCATAATCTGTGTCATTTATCTTGATAACAGATTTTTGCTTTTTAACCTGACTTCCTATGATTTAAAGTCTGGACTTAACTGTGTTTCACTACTCTTGTCTTTGTTTCTGCAGACACAAGCTAAGTGTTCTTTAATTTTACAAACATTACATTTCTCCAATAAAAAAAAAAAGTCATATATCACATGACTCCACTTTTTTTTTTAAGCTTGTGAAATATAAACAAAGAGCTTTGCTAATTGTTCAACAAGCTTTGTGATAAATGCTTAGCAAGAGAAAGCATTTAAAATATCTATCAGAAACCACACCCAATCCCATAATCAATGGTTTCATGCTTTGGAACTCCTCAGAGAGATGCTATTTGAATTAGATAGCTGGGTTTGAAGACATTTAAGTGTCTGAAAATTTCAGATTTTCTACTCAATAGTCAACTCTTAGATAAATGCTGGCTTTGGGTAGATATTTTTAGAACTAGTTTCTGAAACTATCCTAGCGCTCACTTCTCTGAGGAGTGCCAAAGCACGAAACCATTGGTCAGGGGATTGGGTGTGGTTTCTGATAGAGATATTTTAAATGCTTTTTCATGCTAAGCATTTATCACAAAGCTTGTTAAGCAATTAGAAAAGCTCTTTGTTTATTATATTTTTCCATTTTAAATTTACAAAATTTTTTAACAGGTCTTTTATACCATTGTAATAACAGATCAAACTTTCCTTTGTCTTTTTCAAACTCATAACTACAGCTTGTGCTTTATTTACAGTAATCAAATTATTTTGCATTCTAATTGAAGTCTGAAATTCTGATGCTTTTTCTAATATTACTTCCTGTGCCAAACATTTTCCAAGTGCTATTTTATAATCCAAGTTTAGCTCATTCAGCAAAGTTTTTCTATGGTCAGAAATTCAAAACAATAATTAATCAAGCAACATGTCTTCTCACTCTGAGACAAATTGGTATTTTTTGCAAGGATATGAAGTGCTATATTATAGTCTATGTATTGTTCAAGAGGTAAATGCCCTCTAATTCTAAATTGCAGGTGAGATACACATTTTAAAGTTGCCAGCTGGAAATATGCATTTAATTTGTCTTTTAACTCTTCATATGGAATGTCCTCAGTTTTTAGATCACACAATTGTTTTGTGATTTGTAAATTGTCCTTGCCAGCAAATAACATAAGCATAGCTATTTTGAGTCTTTCTTTCTCAAATTTTATTTATTAGCATATAACACTCAATGTACTCGACATAAGCTGTCCATGCCAATGCATTGTTAATATCAAACTCATGAACACTCCTGTTCAACATTGCCATTATTTATTAACAATAACTTAAACAGGTTCTTACTTTATAAACTAACAACTATCTTATTCTACTGTCAACTTGCTTCATTCTACTGTTGACCTGCACCATTTGCTATATAAAGGGGTAAGATTTATGTTTATCTCCCGTATATACATCTGCAATAATTTAATGAAAACAAAACACTAACTAAAGTAATAAAATAACTTTCTAATAATGAAAAGAATAATAAAATAAAATGAGTGAAACTACTTTAGCTTTTTTAAGCAATTCCAATAAATAGCCACATGATAAACTTTATCTGCACAAACATTGTACACAAGTCCAATTATTTTTGTGTATCCATTTATTTTAGTTTTAACACGCAGATCTTTTAATCTTATTTCTAATATCAGTCATTAATGATTTCACTGACTTCTACAGTGATTAGTGCATACATTGCATATTTCTGTTACAAGTTTGAACAATTTTTGCTCACACAATTGTATAATGCTATTCTGCCACTGCTAGAATGTATCAGGTTATTTATATATGCAGTTCAGATTATGTAATATGCTCATCTCATTTAAATATACTGACCTTGCTCAATATCAAATCTGGATTTTCAGCTTTATTCTAATTTTCTAAAGTACATTTATATCGATAATAAATTTAATGTATTGTTTGTATGTATAATACAAGATTTTATAAAACTTTATTTACAGTAAATATACATATATACACACAGAGCAGTCCAAATACTTAAGGAGATTATTAGAATGCTTGAATAATATGAATTAAATTTTTGTTGTAGCTTTAACCAGATTATATAAGTGATGATTAGCTTTACTGGTAAGAAGATAGATGAGATATTGCTCTTTTGTTTTACATGAAAAGAGTAGAAAGTCTTATTGAATACAAATATATTTTAGAATGCATTATTTTGCTAGATTTGTATTACATAGAAGATTAGTCATTATTTTGCAAGCCATATCTCAAATCAGATTTCTGATAAGAAAGAAAGAGATTGCTTCTGTAGTTAATTGAAAATTGAGTAAAATAGCAGGTTTTTGAAAATAAATGAATGTTTATTGTCTGGCTCAGATCTAGAAAACATTTATTTTCAGATGCCATGATCATGTCATATTTAATAATATTAATTACAAAGTTTGTAAGAAAACCATTTAAAAGCTATCTAAATAAAAATTAGACATTTAAGATGGACAAAGTTGGCCCCCATAAGATGTAGAATATAAACATTGGTAGAGAAACTGTAAAACAATATTAGATTCAATATAATGCTATCCCTAGAATATCTTGTAGATGAAGTCCAGAAGTCATGGGATAAGATTAAACAAATAATAGAAGCTCAAATTATAGGAAGAAAACTATAAGATGTGAAAGAATAATAATAATGATTGGAAAATAACTAGATTTCTTTTTTATAGTAAAATATTTTATTTTTAAAATATATTTTTGATTTTATCTTCTATTATGTAGCTTATAGTGTTTTAATTTCATGATATTTATTAAGGTCAAATATTTTAAACTAAAAATGTTATTTAATTAAAATTAAAATTTTGTTTTTTAAAATTTTATTTAATAATTTTTTCTATAAAAATAATATTTTTGCAATGGGAACAAATTATATATTAACTATCACAATTGTCAAGTATTATTAAATTATATTTATTAAATTATTATAAGTTGCTATTTGCATAACTAATCTAGATTAATTGCTGGTTATTGTGAGTTGATGCGAAAGAAATATTATCTGATTTAAATTTTCAATTTTTTATTATTAATTTTTTGAATTGTAAATAGCTTATTTATAAAAGTAACATTAACTTACAGTTATGATGAATAATATTTAATTTGCTACTTAGCATATTTATATATAATTTTACAGTGATAAATTCTTGTCAGATTATTAATACAAATGAAAATATAATGGATTAAATGATTTAATATAGAAATATGCGATGACGTGTTTTAAATAAGTGTATGTTTATGTACTAACTAACTTTTGATCACCAATTTTTACATTTAATTGGAGTGACATAGTAAAAGTTTACAGCAATTTTGTTGGATTAATAAATAGAGATTAAAAATGAAATACATAGATAAGAGAATAAACAGCTGTCATTGACAATACTATAAGAATTAAGAGTCTGAAATGAAGCTGGATTAGATATGTTTCAAAGAAATTGCAGTAGATAAAAATACATAAATTAAAAAATCAGATTATAAGATACTTAGAAAGAAACTACATGTTAGATGAATGGGTTGAGATTAAGAAGGTAATTCTGGGAAGAGAAACCATATAATAGATAAAGTGAATTAAACTCAAGGGTTATCTTCATTCTGAAATGGACTGATAATGAATGAAATATATATATAATTTTACAATAATTTTTTTGTGGATATTCAGTCCACAAAATAGTTCTTTTAAAGTTCAAGAATTTAAAAAACCATACTGTTGTACACTCTTAAACGTTTTAGTGTCACCATATAGTCCAACGAATGCTGTTTGATCTTGAAAAGTATTCTTCAGAATTTGACAATATTTTAGATTTATAGGATGCCCCAAAACTTTAAATACTATAGGAATTTATAGAATCAAATTCTTTTTCATTAATTACAAATTAAATGCAAAATAATATATATATATATCAATTCTTTTTGTAGATTTTTTTAATACTTGGATATGATTTACTATTCAATAACTATTTTTAAATGCAATTTGTTCTTTGATTGATTGAACCAAAGTTGATTATAAATGGATTATAGTGATCTTTGTAATTATCTTGTATACTGATGTTTGTTACAACATAGGTTTATAGAATAGACAAGTTGTATTGAATTAAGATAAATAATATGGTTAAATCAAAATTATGTGAACTTTTGTAAGAATAATTTATGTTTTTATTTGATGCATTTAAAAGTTTTATTTTAGTTTTTATTAAAATTGAACTATACTGTGTGTATTATATATATATATATATATATATATATATATATATATATATATATATATATATATATATATATATATATATATATATATATATATATATATATAAACAGTATATTGTTTAAATGTTGTTTGATAATAAATTTTTTGTGGTTCTGGAATCCCTCTTTCTAAATACATGCATTTCAATAAAAGCTACAAAGAATGAATGATATTAAAAATGACTTTATGAAATCTAATAGTTTATTATAGCATACTATAGTCTATAAAATTGATAACTCTAATAGACCTAATTTTATAATGTTTTTCTTTTTTTTAATCATCCATATTATTGTATTTTAGTATGTCAATTAGTGTACAGATGTGCCAATAATTTCTTTATATTTTTACCCTTTTTTCTACTTTTCTTTGATTTAATTGAATATCATGTCTTTATATAAAGCATATGCACTTCAAATCAGCTGTCTTAATTGTAGGGTTCCTTTGTTTGTTTGTTTTTGTTCTGTATTACTATACAATTTTATAGGAATTTTTTCCATAATTATTACTCATAATGTCATCACTGGTTTTAATAATAGTAACATTTTTTTATTATTGTTTGAAATAATTTTTTCCTAATACCAAGATGTAATTCTATAGTTTTGAAACTTAATTTCTTATATAGAATGTTTTACTATTTCATAGTATATCATCATTAAATCCTTTTCCATATTTACAGAATTCCATATATTTAGTTCTTCTAAAATGATCATTGTGATGTCAGTGTATTTATTTGCCAGAAATTATTGTTTGTAAATTCTAGTTTAAATTTGTTGGATTATTTATGAAATGAATATTAATAGTTGATATTGTCTTTGTTAATACATAATTTTTATACCAATCTTTCAGATCTTCATTTGATGCTCATATTTTCATTTTCTTCTTGAATTTAAAAAAAATATGTATAATTTTTTTTATTATGAGAATGAATTTCACTCTAAAATGTTTTCTTGAATCTGATTTCTTATCCAATTTTACTGATTATATTTTCTAATTCTAATACTAAAACTTTTCATGACAATTTTACAATGTTGTTTGGTCTTTTCAAAGGCAATTTGTATATTGAAATAGTTTTCTTATTCACCAGAATGAGAGCTTATTGCTTTAAACCTGAATTCCATTTGGTATCTTCAAGTAAGTTGAACAATTAATCTTCCTATATGGATATGTGCATCTGTTATTACCATTTAATTGTTCATGTCATATGCTAATGTGGATAAACTCAACATATATAATCCAGTGTGGTGATTTATTAGTTATACTCTGTATTTAAGATTAAGAAAATACTATGATCTTTATTCTCAGATATTTGATTTTTTTTTTATTATAATGAGTTTTTTTCTATTTGTGCAACCAATATTTCTGTCTGATAGAAAAAAATCATGTATAATTTTTATATCAGTTATCTTTTTATCTTACATTCTAATGTCATAAACTTTGACAATACCCCATTTAGATTAGACAATTTTTCTAATTATAACAATCTTTCCACACTTCAAAATGATCTTCTTGTGAGCAGCCAAGCAAAAGATCATCATCAAATGACCACTAGATCTTTTAGTATAATGGTTCTTAGCTTTAGGAATATAATGACTATTAAGTATTTTTATATAACAAATAGTATAAATGTTAAAAAAAAACATCCACACATACATTCTCAAAATGACTCAATCAATCTATCACTTTAAATCTATTAAATATCTAAAAAGGGAGATAAATAATACTTTCTTAATTTTAAAGTCAGAAGTAAAAAGCCAATAAATCATGGATATTAGTGAGCAATGTATTCATGTTGGTCACATAAATAATCACATGATACTAACAACTGTAATAATGAAATGAATATTTCCAACTTGTGATGGGTACTTTAGAGTGACATCAATTTTTTTTTTCCAATTAATATTTAATATAGGGTATATGAGCACAGACTTTCAGATGACCCACCACTCTCCACTCTATCTAATAACACTGATACACTCAAGCACATATATGCTGAAAAGATAAATAATCACCAATAAATTATGCATCCAATTAATGTTCAAATATTTAATTCTTAAGGACTCATGACTTAGAGATCTGATGAAAAGATATGTTCAAATATTTGTATATCAATAATTGCATACAAAAACAAAGGAGCATTCCATTCTAAAACAAAAAATCAATTATATGTATCTTACTTAATTTAAATAGAGATATTATTACAAATAGTGAATATAATAATAGTGAATATTTATATGGAATCCATGGATGATGGAAGAAAAATAAAAAATCTATTTAGTAATAATGTTTTAATAAGATTTATAGAACAATAAAACAGAATGTTTGTCTGAAAGTTTGTGATGATAGTATTTTACTTGTAATCATACATTGGATTATTTCCATTATTTTGATTTTAATTCCTAAATGTTTTTAAAATATTCTAATTTATTTAAAATGTTCAAATATATTCAGTTGTCGATAATAACATATAGGTTAGTATATGACAAATTCAAGCAGTATTATTATTATTTTCTCTTCTTCAAGTATTATCAACTTAACTGGTCACAGTACAAGCATGGGAATTGAACTTGTGTCTTTTGGATTCATGAATACCGATTTAAAAGTGGCATTATAAAATGTAACCTAGTTGATCAGAATGTCAACCTAGATTCAATATTCATGAACCTAAAGCCTCTCGTGTTCAATTCCTGTGGTAATGCTATCTCAAATCAGGCTGACAATAGAAGAATAAAGAAGAATACTAACTGAAACATTGCATCATATATTACTTTGCATGTTATTAGTAACAAAATTTTAAATAAAGTTTGAATTTTGTAAAAGCATTTAACAATTAAAACCAGATTGTGGAAATAAGCCAAAATACAATTATAAATAAAGTAGAATCTATTTTTATGTATTGGTCTAGAATATATGTGTTTGTTAAACAATATTTTTATTTTTCTACAAATTTATAAATAAATCAACATTTTGCATTGGTTAAAAATTTAGAAAAGTTGAAACGTTCATTTAATTTTTTACTGCATTTATTTTTTCACAACCAAACTTTTTTGTAATTCTTTTTTTCTTCTTACATTACTCAATTTTTAGTTTCAAAATGTTAATGACTTGATTTTTATTTAATCATATGGCCTGTCCAAGGCACATTGATATTTAAGCACCACTACAGTCATACCAAGATGCCACTCACCTTTTTTTTGTTTGAAATTAATCAGCTGACTGCTTTTTAAAATGAATCACTTGCTATGCTGAGTAATAGGCATAGTGCAAGATGGCAAAAATATTATAAAAAAGCTATAATATTTTTGATTATATCCCTATATTAAAGTTACCTGTAACTAGTTCTTTTTTATAATTAATAATTAAAATTGTTATAAGTTTCTTATTAACAACAAGAACAAAAAAATATTTTAAAAAAAGTTTATGTATCACTTCATTTCATTGATTGTTAAATCATCTTTTTTTTTTTAAGTGTCAAAGCATCGGCCAGGACGCGAATCCGCAACCCGGGCAACTGTCTGCTAGTGCAAGGCAGTCGTGCTGACCTCTCGACCAACAATGCAAGACTGTTAAATCATCTTTAAAAAAGAAAATAAAACATATCACTATCACAAAATATCAATGACTTGGAGGTTGTAACTAATAAAAAAAATTTTTAGATGATTTTCTAACTGAAATTGTATTTAGAGAATTAAAAAATAATAGAAAATAATACTTCTTTTTGTTTGTTTGTTTAAAAATTATACTTTTTTGTGTTTAACATGTATCAACTAATGTTTTATTTAAAGAATGATTAATAATAGACCATCAGGTTAATCAACATAATGGTTAGCAGCAGAGAAATGAATAAGAGAAAGGATTAATTCATGGATTATGTATTAAAAATCAATTGAAAAAGAATCAGCAGAATGATAGAGAGAAATAAAATTTAGTCGTAGATCAGTTATCATAAACTGAATATATAGTAACAATAATGAAATGTATAAAAAAAATAGAGGGAAGACTTGTAACTGATTTTAAGAAAGAGTAAGGAAGACAAGGATTTAAATAGGCAATAATTTTTAGAATGTATTTTGACTGAAAACATATTTTATATAACTTTTTAGTGGACATGGAATACTAACTACAATAAATACACATAATAATACAGTAAGATTTTTTTTTAAAAAAATGAATGAAAGAAATCTCAACTGTCTTTTAGATGTCATCATAGAAGAACTAATTATTTTCAATCACATAAAACAATTAAGAGTTGAAATATTAAAAAAATTTCAAAATTGCAATTAATGTTAATTTATTTCATTTTGCATTTTAATTATT
Organism: Epiperipatus broadwayi; assembly: GCA_028023455.1. Classification (NCBI taxonomy): domain Eukaryota; kingdom Metazoa; phylum Onychophora; class Udeonychophora; order Euonychophora; family Peripatidae; genus Epiperipatus; species Epiperipatus broadwayi. The sequence goes on from JAQFVV010006242.1 coordinate 5,271,263, forward strand.
CTGTGATAAATATTTTTAAAATGTAAGTTTTTACTTTTATATTCAAACTATAAATTATTTTTAGATAAAATAAAATAATAAGAATTTTTAAACTTTTGCATTTGATTTTAAATTAATTACAGAAATGAACATTTTAAAAATAGTTTTTACATATAACTTCAGAAATAATTAGAATAAATTTGAATGATGGGTAACAATAAATAAAATAATTTATTTTATTTGTAAAACTTTATTAACTTTACAATTTTAATATTAAAGTATTTTACATTTTTCTTTATAATTTATTTTTTACTTTGGTATTATATTTATGAACAATTCTTTCATAGTATGAATTTTTTCCACACAATAGTCAAGCATTGGTGGTCAAGTGGTCAGCATGCTGCCTTACAAGCAGTTGTCCTGGGTTTGTGGGTTTGCTTCCTGGCCAATGCTTTGACACATGAAAAAAATAGCATATTAAATTACCAAAGAGTTAATGAAGAACTTAGATCTAATATATATAGATCTTTTAATGTAAAGTACCCTATACTCAGAAAAACCATGGTCTTTTTTATTACCAACCCTAAAAATTCTAAAAACACTTTAATGTTTGAATCCAAGTCAATTTCCTTGTCTAGTTATACAGATCTAACACTAAGCAATAATTATATATTAATATCATCTGTTTGTGTAAGATTTATATGCCTGTGCATGCAAGTTGATTTAAATTCAAACACTGATTAAAATTTTGAATTTCATATTATCAGTTAATAACAGAAAAGAATAAAAATGGCTGCTGAATATGAAGATCATTAGATTTAAACAAGATAGTCTTCATGCATTATGTTCAAGCTTTTCATCAATGAACATTATGTCTGAAACTATACAAGATGTAATGGATATAATGACACTGGATATGGATAAAATAGCATTTCCATTTGGTATTCATTGGTTACTCATGCTTAGATTAGATGTTTGTGTGGTGGGGAAAATGTGATTTTAATAGCTTATATTATATATAAGCAGAAATAGTTGATTGATATTTGGTAATATAAAAATTGCAATTATAATATTCCATCTAGATTTGGGTTTAAGTTAAAGCTGAGTAAACATTAATCTAGAGTCACCTAGTTTGAGATTATATCAAATATTAAATTAAATAAGTCTAATATTTACAATCCTGATTGAATCATTATATATTGATATGTAAATAAAACACAAATATATAATAGTCTATCATCATAAAGGCAGAATTTGTTTATGAAGTTTAATATTTTTATAATTGTCTATTGGAAAACTAATTAAAATTCAATTGATAATTATGAAATGGTTATTGTCCTTCAAAGACTAAAAAGAAGGCTAATTAGTTATAGAACAGTTGAAATAGATTCAGTAATCTTTAAATTATTTGCATATATGATGGTTGAAAAAATATTTCAATGGATAAAAAAGATTTTCACAGTGGGAAAGATGTAAAAAATAAATGTTAGTTTGTTTATAATCATATATTTCTTAGAAATAAGCTGGAAAGTAGTTGAATAATTAAAAGCCACCAATGAATGTATCTCCTGATTAGAATCTCTATAAATTTCTTTATAATATTTTGATAATAGTTAAGCAGTTAGATCTATTTTGTAACTAGGAGGGCCATATAAAGGCTAAAAAAGAGGGATATATATAAAAAAGTTCTATTATTATTATTTAAAAAACATATATAAAATATAGTTCCTAAATAATTATAATATTTTGTGAACATTATATTAACTTACACTATTTATAATAAAAACATATTATAAACAACTTTTTGTTATATATTAGCATATTTGGAGCAGTTAATAAATCTGATTAGGAAATTATAGGAAAATAACTATTATACTTAGCATTTGGTAGAGTCCAAAGTAGTCTAAACTCAAAACATTGTCTATATCTTTTTTATTGTTTTTATTATATTTAGAAGAAATGGAATTGTCAATAGGAGGAAAGGATAAAATGCTTTTAATTGATAATAAAGGAAAGCATGTTTACTAAGTTTTGGATGGGCATTAAATATAGTAAAGAATGATAATAAGGAAAACAAAAGTTTTTTTTTTTTTTGAGGAAGATGGAAAATAGAAAATAGGCAATTAAATGTAATTATTCATAAACCATTTTAAATTACCAAAAAGATTATTAGAACAATTGGAATAAAAAATTAATTAATATATATATAATGTTGATAAGGTATAAATACACTATAAATTATATGGGAGTGTCAGTATTTGGTTTAGCATATGAGAATAATAGAATGTAAATGTATGGATAACAAATAAACAATTGAATGGAAGATGGGGTAATCAATTTTTACATGATAGATACAAAAAGCAAGTTGAAAATGTTTATATAATATTGTGAATGAATATTTCTTTGAACTCCTTGACAAAGAAATTCCTGTCTTCAGCTATGTTTTATTGCATCATTTCATCTTCATACATTATCCAGAAGTATTAGAAACTAGTGGTAAATAAAGCTAAGTAACTTTTGATAATTATCTATTTCTATTTTTGTGGGTGTAAGGAAATAATTGAATTTTACTCACAATATGCAGTAGTCTAATTTTCAAACCAAGTGCAACTAAATTTCATATATCTAATCATAAATATACCACAAAAAAAGTGTGATTCTAGTCAGCAACATGAGATTTAATAATACAGTATATGAGATTATTTTGAAATGTAATGTTATATATATTTTAATGTAATAAACATCTTATTTTTATCTTTCTCTCCATTTATTTAAACAAATCTTAAAATAGAAAATTGCAAAATAAAAACATAAGCAAACCAAAAAAAAAAAATAAATGCATTAAATATAAGCTATTGGTAGATTTTTAGTTAAAAAAAAAAAACCCAATGTAATATTGGGGAATATGTTATATGTGTGTGAATACAACCCTACATGCAAATTATATCTTATAGATTGTTGCTTGAAGATTTTGTTAAATAAAAATGATATTTATATGATTCTTAAATGGCTTGGTAATTATCATTTTTTAAAAAGGCTAAAAATAAAACAAATTATATATATATAAAATTACGATATTTAAAAGTATTAATTGATATTCCTAATCTTTAGAAACATTCTAATGGATTTAAATTAGAACTTGCAAATCGTTTTCAAATATTAGCAGATTTTGAATATGAGTCAGATTTGAATGAAATTAATGGGTAAATAACTGATACATTTTTAAAAACTGCAATAAAGATAGCTGGTAGAATTTATGAAGAAAAGAAGGGATATGATGATATATAAAAACAATGCATTAAGAAGGATTGAATATCTCGAATTTTGTAAAATGGTGTGAAAAAGAATTGATAATGATATAAGAAAATATAATTGTAAACTAGCAAAGAAAGCTATAAAAGATAATAAAAGTCTTAAGAGTGTAAAACAACATTTTGGTATTGGTAGGAAACATATCTGCAATAAGAAAAAAATGAAACTATTACTAAAAAGAAAGATGACATCATGAAATGGGTAGAAGAGTTCTATCAAGAATTACATAGTAATAAAGAACAAGTATCTCTTACAACTATTATATCTTCTGAATTGCCCAGAATTTTAAATAAAGAAGTGAGTCATGGAATTAAATTTATGAAGAATCTTAAAAGAAGCAGTTGAAGAAATAGAAAATGTTTGGCAAAGTTATATACCAAATGTCTAAATGATAAAAATGTACCAGATGACTGGAAGAATGTAGTACTAATATTTTAAAATGATGATAAATAAGATATTAGAAATTACAGACCTATCAGTCTTTTATCAGTTTTATACAAATTTTTTATCAAAAATAATTATAACTCATCTACAGAGAACTTTAAATTTCAACCAACCAAAAGGACAACTGGACTTAAAAGTGGTTTTAAATGTGAATCATATCCATGTATTAAGAGAAGTTTTGAAAGGACCAATGAATATGAGTTGTCATTATACTTTGGATTTGTAAATTATGAAAAGGCATTTGATTCTATAAATATTTCTTCAGTGATCAAAGCATTAGATTATCAAGGTATAGATCCAGGATATTGTCATATTCTAAAGAATATTTATAAAAATGCTACAACAACAATTATATTACATAATGATACTAAGAAGGTTAACATTGAGACAGGTGTAAGACAGGCTGACTACATATCTCCAAAATTTTTTACAGCAATGCTACGAAAAGTATTTTGTGGATTAAAAATGGGAAGATAAAGGAATAAACGTAAATGGAGATTATTTAAATCATTTAAATTTTGCAGATGGTGCAGTTGTTTTCACAGTAATGCTTCAGAGCTTCAGGAAATGTTGCAAAAGTTATCAGATGAAAGTAAGAAAGTAGGACTAAAGGTAAACATTAAAAAGATTAAAGTAATATTCAATGGATTTACTCAAATGATGAAAATAAAGATTGACAATGATGAGTTAGAAGAAGTTAACAATTACAAATAGCTTGGTCAGATTATTTCTGCAGATGGAAACAATGGATGAAATTAATTATAAAATTAAACTTGGTTGGAGTGCTTTTGGTAGAAATAACTTAATATTAAAAGGAAATATGCTTATGTGTTTGAAAAGAAAAGTTTTTTATAAGTGTGCTTTACCAGTTCTTACTTATGGATCTGAGTCTTGAACACTTAACAGAAGAGCAATACAAAGACTTTGGACCATGCAAAGAAGTATGGAGAGATGCATGTTAGGAATAACAAGAAGAGATTGAAAATACAATACATGGATGAGAGAACAAACAGATGTTACTGGTATCATTGAAAGAACTAAGAGACTGAAGTGGAATAGGGCTGGACATATTACTAGAAGAGATAATAAGTGGACAGTTGAATTCTTAAATTGGATTCCAAGAGATTGTAAAAGATCCAGAAAGAGACCGCATGTGAGATACATGGATGAAATAAAAAAGTGAACGGAAGTGATATGGAGAAGGGAGACCAGAGATTGGAGAAAATGGATTGAACTTGAAGAGACCTTCATCATGCAGTGGATTAATAATGGTTGACAATGATGATGATGAGTTTTGCATGAAAATAGGTTTTAAATTTTCTGGTGATAAAAAAAAAAAATTAAAAATTTTATACAATATATATATTAATAACTTTGACAATTAGATAGAAAAAAAAAATGTTTTCAAAAACCCGATCTGGATAAATAAATAAAAAATAATAATAATTTCAAGTATTTAAAAAGTTGGAGAAATAATTAACCACAATAGTTTATTTGCATTTGCTCAGAACGTGAAATTTTTATTTTTGCACATGTCTTCTCATTAAATTTTTGTCAGTTAATCACTTGATTTACTTATAATAAATAATTATGTGTAAATATATATGCAATGCAATTAAGATATTAAAATAAATTTTTATTTATTAATATGATATTAAATTTAGTAGTTTTACTTTTATTAACTTGGCTATGAAAATTATATGTAAAATAATCTGCATATTTTTAATTCGTTTTACATCATTTATTTATTTCATTATTATCAATATTATTTCATCAAAATTTCAGTATATATACAAAATCTACAAAGATTTGTACTTGTTGAAATTTATTTCACATTTAAGTGATATTTCATGTTAAAGATAATTACATAAATATTAATTTATGGAAAATCTTTATTTACAACATCTGCATTGAACATAATTTCACATGACTACTATTGAGTAATTGTAGAACATCATGATACAAACTTTATTTGTATCAAGAATGAAAGTACACAAAATTATATTTTTACAGTGCACAAACAAGTGGATATGAGGGCGGGGGGGGGGTTAACATGTGATGGCAATTTTCATGATTATCATATATGTATTAGATATTTGTTAAATATTTCATATTGCATTTTTTGTAGTTACAGTATAATATTGATAACTTTTAATCTTAAGAAGAAAATGTTAAATCTACAACTTAAATATGGAATCAGTAGTTATCAAAGGAGAATAAACTGTAAATATCATTTACCAATTGAAAATACAACACTATATCAGAGACAACCATCAGTACATAGACTAAGAAATAATTGATGGTTAATTAAACGAATGCAAAGATGACTTAATTTCATATAAAAAGCTTAGCAAGTTAAAAAAAAAAAAAAAAGAATATTTATTTATATTGATGAAATTCCAAAAACAAATATTTTAATATCAATTATGAAATAATATATATATTTTAACCCAATTATCTAATTTATTTAGCTGTGAATACATCAAGATATATATAAATAGAAGCCATTTAAAATTTTAAAATGAAAATTCTGAAAAATATTGCTAGTGGCAAAATAGATTACATTTAATTGTTTCTCTATTTTTTTAAACTAATGATAGGGCAGAAATAAACTTTTTTTTTTTTTATAATTTATAGCCCCCCCCCCCATAAAATGTTAATGTTTATGCTTATTTAATTTACATCTCGGTGTTTAAATAGTACAACACTTCTTACTATTGACAGAATGGGAAGTGGGTTCCTATCCTGATTATGTAAAATTCATTGTTAAGTGTATTACGTTACAAATGGCGCAACCAATCACTCGGCATGAAGCACTCATTCCATTACAATGTATGATAAATTTTATTTTTTCATTTTTAATCTAGTAGACATTTATTTTTTAATATACTCTTTAAGTTCATTTTAGCTAGCTTGTCATATAATAATTTTATTTTGATTAATCTGTTTAATTAATGCACATTATCAATTCTTGTATCTTACTTCTTAGATGTAAAATTTTTTATATGTATTAATTTTTCTATGTGATCTTAATCAAGTTTCATGAAGTTACCAATACAGATTTACATAAGGAGTTTGGTAACACATATATAAAGGTAAATCATTCCTAGTGATTTATTGTCCCAGATTGAAATGCTAAATGAAATAATTATAAGGTGGACATGTATTAATGCATCAAATATAACAGGAAATGTCATTAGTAATGTATGAAAGTAAAAATCAGCAAATAGAAATATATAGTATCTGATGATATTTGGAAAAATATAGCAGAAAGCTGACTAATTAGTCAAGCGTTGTTAGCCGAGAGGTCATCGCACTTGCCTTGCAAGCAAGTAGTTGGTTGCAGATGGGTGTGGGTTTGCGTCCTGGCTGATGCCATGACATATGAAAAAAAAAAAAAGCTGACTAATTGAAATGGTAACTTGCAGTGTTATATAACATTATGGTAATTAACTTTGAAACTATGGTTGATAATCAAAATAAGCACTTTGCATTATATTAGAATTTATTCTCTCAAAATATTTTTTTCCGAATACTAATTATATTTTTAGATACTTCATACTTGAACTGAACTCCGTTTTTAGAAGGTAGGCTAATCTATAGATTTAATCCTAACTTGTCTACATCTTTTCATTAAATTTTCCTATTACTGATTTTGAGTTGTAGCTAACATTAAGCAGAGATATATAAAATGATAATCAAATCAACCAACTATTTAATCAAAGTTGAAAATCATGTACAAGAATGAGAAAAAAATGAGAATAATTTTGAGGTTAATAAATTAACAATAGAGTCATTAATGTAACTAAAACAAAGAAATGTGCATAACTACACCATAATTAATATATGTGTACAGTAAATAGTTTAAATTGCTTGTATTTGTCAGATGTCTACTTATAGGTACTTAAGAATGAGAAATGCACAGATTGTCTCAGTAAAAAAATATATTTCAATTTTAAAAAATATAGGTTTAAATTATATAGAAAATTATTATTATTATATATATATATATATTCTTTACCCTATTATTATATATATATTTTTTCTTTACCCTGATAATTTAAACCTATATTTTTTCAAATTGAAATATATTTTTTTACTGAGACAATCTGTGCATTTCTCATTCTTGTTAAGTACTTAAATTGTATCTTGAATTTTTGTAAAAAAAATTACAGATGATTTATTTTTTGGAGCTAAAAAAAGTCCTCTAAAATGTTATGTGAATGATCTCTGGTATCATTTGACTAACTTGTTTATACTCTTTAATCTTGACTGGTAGATATACATTTGAGCATCAAAGTAGTTTAGTTCTGGGCATGGTTAACCCAGCCTTTAATATATTTAATAATAAATCTACAACTTAAACTCCATACTATATCTTGGCGAGATATACATTTTTTTAGGCACGTCATGATCCTCTGCAGCAAATACTAAATGACAGAAATCTGCAGTCTATGGTTTGCAATCTGTAAACTATAAAACTTAAAATATCTTCTTTGAATTACCATTTATAAATTTTCACCATCACCATCCATGTGTTTGCCCTAAGCCTGGTTTCCATGATTCAGAAGTTAATCTGCCCACATGATGTTTTTCAAAATATTTCTGACCTTTTGATCTTGGTTCCTAAATACTTAATTACTTGTAACTTCTATGTATAATAGTACATTTACCAAATTCTAATTTTTAATATATTTTTTAATTTTATACAAATTAATAATTTATAAATTAACGATACACATTTTATATGGTTTGACAAAATTGAATTTTCTACAGTTAAATACAGGCCATAAATTATTAAATCTTTTCATCAGTCAAATACCATACATCTTTGGCGATTTTGTTTTTTAATTAACCAAATCTACTTCTATAAGATAACATAGTGTATTTTCACTAAGACTAACCTTTCTGTTTATTGAAATGAAAAAATAGAATTTTAGATAAATAGTTTCTACAAATGAACATTACAAAATTTATATCTTCATAGTGCTTAAACAAAAATTATTTTAATTTCCAGGATTAAACAATCCCTAAACTCATTTATATAACATTTTAAAAATATTCTCAGAGTTAAAATGCTCCAAATAAGTAAATAAATAATGGCGTTTACTAATCCTTTACATATCTATATTTTGAGGGCATATTTCTTTCCAATAATAAATAGATGTTTATTTACTTTACTGACAATTTATACAATTTTTTCTCACACATTGAAACTTTTAATTTTAAATTAGGTTTCTGATTTAAAACTTTGTATATTTTTATAGTATTAAAGATTTTTAATTTAGATAATATTATGATCGAATCTTCACTACATATATTCACACATATACAGCTTTTCTTAAGATAAATTAACATTTTAAGTTCTTTTTTTTTTTTTTTTGTTTAAGGTAAGTAATTTTAACATTTTAAGCTTTTTTTAAGAAACGTCTGTAAAGTGGATAATTATATACAAAAGCCTTCAGAATCACTTTTTCTGCCGAAGAAAACTCAATTCTTCTTGTCCTGATAAATGATTGCAAAAATCATTCTAACTTAACTTTTTTAATTTGCCAAATAGCATTTAGAAATGCTAAGAGCTTTAAGTATCTTAATGTATTGATTTCCAAAAAGCTTTCTGAAAGGTGGTCATTATATTTAAAAATTTTCTTTATTTAAAAGATACATTATCGATCTGACATTACCTATCTGTATTTATTTTGTTGTTTTGGCATAGACTATTGCAATGGTGAAACTTAGTGACACAAGAAGTCACTTAGTGCAACTATTGTATTCATATCTTCTTGTTATATAAAGTTTTTGCATATATGGTGTCTGGAAGGGTGGCAAAATGGTTGAAAGAAAATAATATAGTGGGAGAAATGCAAGAAGGTTTCAGAATGGATAGGTGTATAGGAGATAGTTTAATTGTAGTCACACAACTTATAGATATGAGTAGGAATACAGGTAGGCAGTTGTATGTGGTCTTTATAGATATAGAGAAGTCGTATGTTAGAGTAAATAGAAATAGATTATGGGTAAGTTTAGTAAATTTGGGAATGAATGGAACTTTAGTAGATCTTATTAAGAGATATGAAAGTAATTACTATACATATCAATTAGGAAATATAAAATCAGAGTTAAAAATGGGGTGGAACTAAGGCAAGAATGTCGTATGTCACCTATTTTGTTTTTGTTATATTTGAGAGAAATTGACAGAGCAATAGAAAGACTAGGAAGAGGGGTAGAGATACCATTAATAGACATGGCAAGGGAATGTATACATTATAGTATTTTATTTCCTGGTGATATCTTCTTGTGCACAGAAAGTAGGGAAGATATGGAAGTTATGCTGAAGACTTGTGGATTAAATTTAGTGAAGAAAAATCAAAAGTAATGATGATAAATGCTGGGGAAAGAGAAGAGAAAGAATTTTTATTGGGGATGTAAAGTTAAATGTGGTGAATAGGTATAACTATTTGGGAATCATTAATTAATTGGAGGGCTTGTTTGGATGAATAGGAGAAAAAATTGATAAATGAAGCAAAAAAAAAAAAAGAAAGGGACTGATAAAGTAATTAACAGTATTTTTACATAATAAATATGATGTATCAAAAATTGTATGGAAGGGAGGGACAGTGTTTAACTTATGATAATGATGTGTTATGTGTTAGAAAGGAATGTTTGATTATTTAGAAAAAGTACAAAGAGAAGTAGGAAGACATGCATTAGATGTAGCTGTATAATTGGCAGAGGGGGCAATTCAAGAAGAAATGGGATGGTCAAGTTTTTATATGAGAGAAACAAAAAGCAAAATGAAAATGTTTGGTAGCTTGCAATTTGTGGATAGTAAGAAAATATCCAAAATAATATTTCATTGGGGTTTGAGTACAGGATAGGCAAGAAGATGTAATGAGAAAGGTAGTACAGTGTGCAGAAGATTTGAATAAAGACTTTACATTCGAATACTTGTACAAAGGATGGAATGATTGTGTTAGGAGGATTGTTGAATATGGCAAGGAATGGGATAGAAGAATAGAGGCATTAATAAAAAATAAAATATTAACTTTGCAAATGCACAAAAAATGACTAATAAACAGAAATAAATAGAAGTAAATTATAAAAAAAAAACAACAACAACAAATAGCTGTGGGCTGTAAAAATGTTTTGTAAAAAATAAATAATGATTTTTTGAAAATTTAGCTTTATTAATTTAAATTCTCTTTAAAAAATTAAAATTGAATGTATAATTTAAATAGAAAAAAATATTGGCATAACGATGCTAATGACTTTTGACTGGATATGCTTTTATTCTCTAACATTAACAAAGGTTTTCTTGTCTAATTTGTTCCAAAATGTTGCAAAAATTCAATAAAATTGAAATATTAGTATTACTAATTATTTAAAAATGAAAATTTAATAATATTATAGGATTCTAACATAATATTGAATTTCAAAAATCTTATATGTTTTCACTTTTCAGCAAAAAATTTTTTTTTATTGATTACAGTTTCAACTGCACCATGCAGTCTTCATCAGATCTACAAAATTTGATCACACATAAAAATACAACCATTACAATACATTATTTTATATAAAATTATTAAATTCCTATCAAACTTTTAAATTTTTTTAAAAAATATTTCCTAATCTTTTCAATTCATATAATATCTTTAACATATTTACCATCCTATTTTATATTCTTTTAAAATCTTTTCTATCCTCTTTCTCTATAACATATGCCTATACATATAACTTTAATAATATAACATTTATATTATTAAGTAATTTTAATTACACTGCTCAAAAAAAATTAATCACTATCAATATAATCTTTCTTTATCTTTTATTTTAATTAAATACTTATTTAATAGTTTGTACATATGAATGGTTATGAAATTATAAAATAGTGAGATATTAAATAACAATATTAATAAAAAAAATATTAGGAATTATATACATTCTCATTTTTTTTAAATTCTATTATATATATAAACAAATGAAAATATATTTATATGAAATAAATATAGAGGGAGTAGTAAGACAATTTTTAGATTTGTTCCTTTAAGAAGTTTTTTTAAATATTAGAAAGTCAGTGAATTTTAATTATTCAATTATTTAAATATTACAGTAAAGGGATATAATTTGTTATGTTATCTGCCAGTTAATGATAAATATAATAATATTTAAAAGTAATGTTTTAAAATAATCATATATTTTTAAAAAAATATGATGGACGTTATATGTAAATATTTAAAATTAATTACAATTAGAATTAAATATTTAGTCACATTTAATTAATCATAAGAATATCAGTTTGAATTAAACTAAAAAAATTATGAGGTTTTAGTATGTATAAAAACGTGTTTTGATTTATTTTATATAAAATAATAGTGCTTATATTTATATTTAAACTCTGAAAAAAATTGTTGAGCAATTGAAACATTAAGCTATTTACAAATGTGAAAAAGAAATTGTTGCATTACATGAAGTGCATAAGGGAAATGATTTCATTATTCATATTAGTAATTGTTTCATTTTTATGTTATAAAGGAAAGACAAGGCAGTGCAAAAATGCTAATATCTTTTTAAGTTTTCTTAATATAACTAAGTTCTGCCTTTTAAACTTTCAATGGTTGAATACGCTTTCTTTTGTTAAAAACTTTTTTATATCTAGTACCTTCTGATATCTAGTTGTGATAGAACTCATAATTCACAAATGGTTTTTTAATTAAAAATTGTATTGTTAGAAATTGAAAATAAGATTCCAGCCATTAATAACAGATATTGCAGGAAAATTATATGAAAAGTTAAACATTTATACTATTGACCATTTGCATTTAGTCATTATTCATATGCTTGGAAACAACTGCATAGAATACAGGGCTTAAAAAAATTATGTGATTAGAATTTCCTAAACCATTAATGCAGTAGCAGAAAAGTAAACTCAAGAGCTAAAAGTGTTTAAATCAATTTCCAACTGAGGATAGTGCATACAGATAAACTACCATTAACTCAAAAATCACTAATTCAAAACTAGACAAAATTGTTGGTATTGTTTTGTTTATTTTTTTTGATTACTATTGTATAAAAATTTTATGCTGATATAAATATAAGCATAATCTGCATTTCAACATGTTATTACTGTAATTTAATCTACAAACTATAAGTAGTAAAAATAATGTTTATTTAAATTTTTAGGAAAATCTAAGTTTATAATGATACGGAATAAGTTTATTGTCAAATTTCAAAAACAATTCATAAATCTAAAAAGTTCTTAGAATCAAAGATTTTGGATTAATGAAACACTGGTATTCCACACACAGTCAATAAGTGTTCCATGAAAAATTATAAAAATTAATATAAGCCTCATATGATTTTAAATGTTGTGCAAGTTGAAACAATGTTTGAACATGTTGAAATATGCTGGAAGGTGATCTGCACATGCCCAATACTGTCTGTGATATCAACACTTGTTAGCAATCTGTCAAAGTAAATGGACATTGGCTTTGTCAACCGAACAGATATTATTCATGACAGTACTTGTTTATTAAATACTTCATTGTATTATTTTATTGAAATATGTAACTTTATTATTATTACAAGCCTTTATTACACTTTTGATTGTTTTATTATAATAGATCTGAGTTGACTCAACTTTGTGACTCACATTTTACATTTGATTTTATATATTACGATCTTATTTTACAATCTTTAATTTTTGTTATTAAACATTTTTATTACAAAAAAAATACTGACACATTTTAATACTTTTCTTTCATATTTACTTAATTGTGTGTTGCCTCTTTTTTATAACACTTTTTTTTTTTTGTTTCTATTACAGTTCTGTCTAATATTAGAATTTATATACCATTCAAAAATTATCCATGAATTCTTGGTTAAAGAGAGGAACTTTAAAATCTGGATGGGCAAGTACTTCTGACACATTTATGATTGGAGAAGAAATTATAGTTTCTTCAAATTTTAATATTAAAAAGCAGGTGTGTCATCTAAAAGCATTACCAAAAAGACAATCCAAAGGGGATTTATGTGATTTGGAAATATAGATGCTTCTAATGCATTGTATGTTTTGTGTAATAAAATATTATCAAATAGTTCATTGATTCTAGCAAAACTTCACAGATACTTAGAAACAAAGCTTGCTGATTACAAAGATATACATTTTAAAAAGAAATGAGATGAATTTCTAGAAAAATCTAAGCTTCAGTTGATTACAATTGTTAAAATTAAAAATGAAAGTGCAAGACATTTTTTCATATCTACCACATTGTACTTAATGGTGAAAGTAATGCAATTGAAGAGATGTTCATTAATGCTTATGGAAAGACATTGTATTATGCATGATAAACAATGAGTCTTTTAAATAAATAGATACATCACTATTTTCAGATAATATTATTTCATGCTAGAGGTCTTTCTGTTGACGTAGAGAAATAACTAATTCATTGACTTACAATTTTCTTCAAATGGATGAGTTTGCAGATGTAGCAAGACTCACTGTATTATTTATTGGTGTTTGTTCATTATGTATTTGATAATAGTATTGAAGATTTATTCATGTGCAAATATTTCCAAGAAAGAGCTATTGGAGAAGATATGTTCAACTGTATTAATAATTGCATTACAGAATAGAAAATTTATTGGAAGTAGTGTATTAATTTTGGTACAGATGATGCTTAAGCAATGATAGATAAAATGAAGATAGTTATAACATGTATTCTGCAAGAAGCTATAGTAAAGAAAGAAAGGAGGACACTAGAAGGCATTGTGTTCTTCATAGGCAAGCACTAGCAATCAAATTTTTTTTTTGTCATATTTAAAACCTATCTTGAATGAAGACATAAAAATAATCAACTATGTAAATTTTTGACTACTTCAATCCAGATAATTTAAATTTTGTGTGATGAGGATAATGACCATACTGCACTATTATTAAATACTGAAATAAGATGGCTATCCAGTGAAAAACCACTATTGAGATTTTTTGAACTTTATGATGAATTATTGTTTTTTTTTTTTTTTTTACATCAAATAATGTAAGAGGATTTCATTGAATTTTTTAACAAATCCTTCATGGTTATGAATCTTGTATATTGAGTAAATATTTTTATTAAGTGCAATGAAATTAAATTATTATTATTATTACAAGGAAAGAAGAATAGAATTTTTAATGCAAGAGATAAATATACATCTTTTGATAGGAAATGACATTCTGAGTTTGTACAGTTGAACAAAATAATTTTAATTGTTTTTTCACCTCACATAATTTTTTAACTGAAATAAATTCTGAAATAGATGATGAAATTTCTACTGTAATTTTAGATCACTTACATGACCTACAATCAATCCACTTGCAATATTTTTCAAAATCTAATAAGGACATTTCCTGACTTCAGAATCCATTTATAGTGCAACTATGCCAATAGACTATAATGTGTCTATGAAAATCTAATTGATTTAATTAGTGACTTAGGATTTAAAACAAAAATATAAGGAACTGGCATTAAATGATTTCTGAATAAATTTAATAGAATATCTTAATTTATCAAAATTAACTATTAGTATTTTACTTTCTTTTACATTAGCATATTTATGCAAGGCTGAATTTTTATATTATGCTAAATCAAAATACAGAAACAGACTGGATGCCATCCTGGATATGAGAAGTCAGAGCATTGTGCCTGACATCAAAAGAATTTATAATTCAAAGACCCAAACACATTAAGAATGTTATTGTATGCTAGTTTATTTTAAAATTTTCTTGTGTTTTGTTTTACATAATTAAAAATTGAAAATAAATGTTTTTTTTTTCTCTCATATTCTTTATTTAATTTATTTATTATTGATATCTACTTAATCAATAAAATAATCAAAGTGATCAATTATAACACTCTATACTATGAAAAATTTAAGAAACTCTGGTCTACTTTTTTTATGTGTCATAGCATCGGCCGGGAAACGAACCCGCTAACCCGGGACAACTGCTTGATAGGCGGCTGTGCTGACCTCTCGACAATCAACGCTTGACAAGTCTGTCTACTTGCATATTAAAAAGCTCAGTTGAATCAAATGATGGGAGCTTTTGCACTAAATGCCATACAATTTTCTGAACATTTAATCATAATTTTTTTTTAATTTTTTATATTTCTTATCAAAATAATTGTTTAAATCTTTCAGAATTAAAACGAAAACAAAAAACATGCCTAATTATATAAGAAAAGACTTTAATAAAAATCATTGAAAACGGTGTCAGAAATATAGTTTCAGAGAAATTAAAAAAGCTAAAAACGTGATAACTGAATAGGGGGAGGGGGTAAATAATAGTAAGACGGATTCTTGGAGAGAGTAAACTAACCCTAGCATAAAAATATAACTCATTAATACCAAACATAGAATGCAAACTTTAGTCTTCAATATTAAAATACTTATAGAATTCAAAACTTAAAAAAAATACTATGTATATTTGGTATAAAAGTAATAAACCTTACAATTATTAAAATAAGTAATTTTTGAGAGAAAAAAAAGGTTGTAATAAAATGATTTTTAATCTAGATTTTGTTTTTTTTCCCCCTTTCGTACTTATTCATTCATAATGATTAATTTTACGAATATAACTGTAGAGGGCTCTTCTAGTTTATTACTTTTCCAAACCAAAGATTCTTTTTTATACCAGTTTAAAAGTTAATTCCGTAATTGAATTAGTTTCTTATTAAAATGCATTGGAAAGATTAAGTAACACACTATGTCATTTAGAGATAGAAAAAAATGTTTGTTCATTAAGTAGCCCAATTTAAATAAAAGTTTAATTGATTTCCTTGATTTATTAGAAATTTCATTCTTAATTGCTTTTATTAATTGAGGTAAAAATAAATAAATAAACGACGTTATATACGAAATAAATATTTGAATGTCAAAAATAGCTTAACGCAACAGCCTTTTAATTAAATGCTTAGTAAATATTACAAATAAAACCTAATTTGATCTATAATTGTAAATCAGGATCCTTTTTTTAAAAAAAAAAAAAAAATAGAATAAGTATACTCCTCATTTTTTGTTTTTGATAATTTTTATAATGTATATAATTCTTAATTAATTTAGAATATTTTTTAAATCATCAAATTTAAAAAATATATATTCATATCAAAACTTCTAAAAGCATATTTAAACTAATAATGTTTAATATAAAAAAAATATATAAGTATCGTGGTAATTCTATATTTCTAAAATTTTAACAGGGTTTTAGAACAAATATTTTGTGAATTAAAATAGGAAGCTATAGGAATAAAAATAAATGAAGATTATTTAAGTCATTCAGATTTTGCAGATGATGTGTTGTTTTTGCAAATAATATACCAATACCATATCTCTACATACTGACAAATCTACTTATAAATAGAGAAGTTTGCGTAACTCTCAATGGAAAAATACTTCCTAGATTTCATCCACATAATTCTATTCCTCAAGGCATTCATCTTAGTTCTCTTCACAACTTATATCAACTCCCTTCTTTTGGAAATAAAAAAGGAAAAATCCAGGGATACATATTCCTATAATTAACCAAACGGTTAATCATATCTTTTCTCCCTTCAAAAAAACTTCCCTTACTTGATAATAACTGAAACACAGGCTTATTTTATACCTGTGTCTATATATGTAATATAGGGTATATGAGCACAGACTTTCACATGACCCACCACTCTATCTAAAAACACTGATACACTCAAGCACATATATGCTGAAAAGATAAATAATCACCAATATATGTATTTCATGCTAAACCAGCAATCATCAGTTGGTCCAGATTATCATCTCCCACACATATATACTATAAGTGCTCAGATATATATTAAGATAGACAATCTTCATACTTTAATGGACAGGCTCCAATCTACTACACACTCCAACTCTTCAACCGTCCATCCAATTGAAAATCTGATGATGGAATGCTCGAAGGCCACCCTGAGGCCAAGATTCTTGTCACACCCATGTTGACCTAAAGTCAATCTGAACCCCACATGTACAGAACATAATCCATTAAATACATATGCAAGGATGGTCAGACATCTCTATAATGTAATAACTGAAACACAGGCTTATTATATACCTGTGTCTATATATGTAATATAGGGTATATGAGCACAGACTTTCACATGACCCACCACTCTCCACTCTATCTAATAACACTGATACACTCAAGCACATATATGCTGAAAAGATAAATAATCACCAATATACGAATTTCATGCTAAACCAGCAATCATCAGTTTGTCCAGATTATCATCTCCCACACATATATACTATAAGTGCTCAGATATATATTAAGTTAGACAATCTTCATACTTTAATGGACAGGCTCCAATCTACTACACACTCCAACTCTTTGACCGTCCATCCAATTGAAAATCTGATGATGGATTGCCCTATATTACATATATAGACACAGGTATATAATAAGCCTATGTTTCAGTTATTACATTATAGAGATGTCTGCCCATCCTTGCATATGTATTTAATTGATTATGTCCTGTACATGTGGGGTTCAGATTGACTTTAGGTCAACATGGGTGTGACAAGAATCTCGGCCTCAGGGTGGCCTTCGAGCATTCCATCATCAGATTTTCAATTGGATGGACGGTTGAAGAGTTGAAGTGTGTAGTAGATTGGAGCCATTAAAGTATGAAGATTGTCTATCTTAATATATATCTGAGCACTTATATATGTATGGGAGATGATAATCTGGACCAACTGATGATTGCTGGTTTAGCATGAAATACGTATATTGGTAATTATTTATCTTTTCAGCATATATGTGCTTGAGTGTATCAGTGTTATTAGATAGAGTGGAGAGTGGTGGATCATGTGAAAGTCTGTGCTCATATACCCTATCTTACTTGAAAATTTTATTTAATAATTATACTAACAATTTTTCAATCTTTTAATAAAAACAAATCTTCTACTTGGAATATATTCTTCCAATTTTTCCTCTACTCATAAATGTTTAGTTTTCCCAATGCACCTCTCATATATTGCAATGAAAACTGCTATTCAAAATCACATTGTTTCAGTAGAGTGCACCATCAATGCATTATCCAAAGCATACCTTTCAATATATGCTAAGGCATCACTAATCAACATTTCATTATTTCCTAAAATTAATTATCCTCTACTTATTACTAAACTTATCTCTTCATTAAAAAAAAATCCTTTATCACCAAACTAATCTGGAATAAAAAAAGCAGTAGCTCTAAGCATAAGAAATATGCAAAAACATATTAAATTCAATGGTCTCTCATTACATAACATTTCTATATTTTATCTTCAGAGAGCCATTAATGAAATGACTAAACTAATTAATGTCATCCTAAGAATTAATAGTGTAGTTCCTGTTAATACTGACACTCCACCACTCATTAACAATAATTTTATTAAAACCTTAATAAATCTCAGAAGTAAGCACAGTACTCTCTCACATAATCTATTTCTAAATAAAATTAACTATTAGCAAACATATGAAATTGAAAATAATAATAGTATATCAAATAATAATCAATCTTTCTATGTATGTAGTATCAAATACATTATAAAAATACAATATAAAAAAGTTCAGATGGACTTTTTAATAAAAATAAATGTCAAAGCCCTTCCTAATAATTATTTTCTTCTACAAGTGACACATCACAAATATAGATTTATTATGTGTTCTTTGTTATAGAAATGAAGAAACATTGGAACACTTTCTTATGAATTGTTCCCCACTTCTTGCTCATTGTACTTGTATCATTAACATGACTCATTCAGACTCATTAACAATCAACAACCTCTTAAAAAATATACAAAGTGCTCCTTTTCCCAATATAAGAATTACTACATTCATTCTTTTTATACTCTGGTATGTAAAATGCTATCTAGGCTTTAACCCCACATTTCATAATACTAAATCACTCTTTCTAAAAAAATAAATAACATTATGACCAGAGATCAAACCCATGCACCAGCTGATATTTTTGTAACTACATGGAATCTGATTTCATAACAACCCAGTGACTTGGTTATTGAATATATTAATTAATATGCATTAGATATATATTGATTATTCCTCAATTTTATGAACATCTATCTTATTGCTTTTCTACTTGAAATCTCTTTTGTTTCAGTAAGACTTGTAAATAATCTCCAATATGTACAGTAAGCCTAATAAACTTTAATTTAAAACTAATACTTCAGAGGGTTCAGTAAATATAACAAGAATCTATCAGATATGAATAGCAGAACTAAAGATAAAAAGCTTAAAAAAATATTAAATGGTGTTTTAGAGATATTAATAACTAAAAATACTTCTGACAGATTATTAATAAACATAGAAACAATAAATGAAATTAATCATACAATTAAATTTGGATAGAGTACCTTTAATAAGAATAGGCTATAATAAATAAAAGTAAGCCTACTTGTTGGAAAAGGATTTTTAATAAATATGTTTTACCAGTTT
Source organism: Epiperipatus broadwayi (assembly GCA_028023455.1). Taxonomy (NCBI): domain Eukaryota; kingdom Metazoa; phylum Onychophora; class Udeonychophora; order Euonychophora; family Peripatidae; genus Epiperipatus; species Epiperipatus broadwayi. The sequence continues at coordinate 5,291,487 of JAQFVV010006242.1, forward strand.
TTACATGTAGATATGAGAGTTGGAGTTGCTTATCAGAAGGACAACATAGAGACTTTATGCTACACAATGAAGTATAGAGATATGCGCATTGAGGATAAGAAGGAAGTATCAAAGTAAAATATGTAATTTGGGTGAAAGAAGATATTAGTATCATTAGCATCATTGAAAGAATTAAGGATTCAAATGAGGCTAGACTGGACATAGTGCTAGAAGAGATCAAAGTAGATGGATGGGTGACATCTTAAATTGCATTTCCAAGAAATTATAAAACATTTAGAAAAAGATCATACATGAGGTAAATATATGGAACAGTAGAGTTTTATGGATCAATGCAAAGAAGGAAAATTATAAATCAGAGAGCTCATCTTCATCTTGCCATGGATAAATAAATGACTAAAGGTAAAAAATATTTCTAATTAGTAATGATATCATTTTTACTTTATAATGGTTTTTTTAGTGCAGTTTTGTCTATAAAGAACCAAAATTTTGGATCTATTTTCAACTGATATATTTTGTTTGCAAATTTCTCTGTCAGAAGATAGGTTGGGCAAATAGTCAGTGAAAATTATGGCCAAGTAAAAATATTTGACCATATCCCAAATTAATTTACTATAGTATCTTATTTTAGAGGTACATAATAAAAAAACCATCTACTGAGGAATGCAAAAAAGATTCTTAGTTTGATCAGTTAAACAGAAGTGTTATGTTCAGTCTGTCTTTTGAAACTTATATGTTACTATACAAATAATTTACTGGTGTCTTTTAAATATGAATTCTGAAAAAAAAAAGTATCAAGGTAGTATAAAAAAATTTTAAGGGGAAGGAATGCCTAATGCCTGAATTAATAAATACAACAAAATATTAGTATAATTATAAAAGTAAATTGTAAGCTGAAATTTGAATAAAATTTATTTAACAAAAATAATGTAATTTTGGAAAAAAAAAAATTAAATTCAATGAAAGAATATTTAATCAGTATGTTTAATCAGTTTTTATTTATGGATGAGAAACCTGAGCCCTTATAATAAAAGCATCTCAAAGATGCAAGTTAAGATATATACTATGCATCACAGAATAATATCAATAAGGTAAATATTAGAATATAAGAAGATAAACTAGTAAAAAAAAATTATATAGTAAGAATTAACTTATAATAATAAACAGCAAATGAAAACCAATTAGATCTGGATTTGAAGAATTTAATTGTAAACTAAAACCATAAGGCTGGCAATGTTTTACAGTGCATGTACCATTTTTTTCATTCACAAATTTAAATATATCATTCACCTATATAATTGTTGTTGTTCTTTCAATTTTTGTATAAAATATGTTAATATAAATAAACAAATGTCTTTACTATATAAAGATTGATAATCTGGGGTTGGGGTATTTAATGAGATTTTTGAGTCTGTTTTGTTTTCATTAATCTTTGGAGTTTAAGTTTGTTAATGAAGGCAGAAAATTAAACTCATTTGTTTTTATTAATTTCATGGATAAAAATGCTTGTTCATATCTGAACATTGGTCTATAATCATTGATATAACTCTGGGAAATTTTTCTTAATTCTAGAAATGATGACTTTTTATTTAGGTACTTATAACCGCAGATCACTATCAAGTGAAGGAAGATTGCAAGAATTAGAAGAACTGTTTTATATTAAATGGGACATTATTGGACTTTGTGAAGTTAGAAGAAAAGATGAAGAGACAATTGATTTAAAAAGTGGACAAATATTGGAAAATACAAGTGGTAGTTAATAGCAGATACCAAATGCAGATAGCTCAGGTTTATGCTCCAATAAGTTCTCATAGTGATGAAGTAGTAGAAAATTTTTATATGGGTGTACAAAAGGCTTTTGATCAGAGTAAACAACATTTTAAAATTGTTATGGGAGACTTTAATGCTATATTTGGTAAACAAATGAAAGATGAAAGTGGTGTAGGTAATTTTGGTTATGCTAATAGAAATGAGAGAGGACATAGACTTGTGGATTTTTCAGAAAAAGAAAAACTTTATATTATGAATTTTTTTTTTTGAGAAAAATGTTAAAAGGAAATGGACATGGAAGCATCCAAATGAAGGTACAGTGGAATTGGATTATATTTTGACTAACAGTAAATACATATTTCAAGATTGTAATGTTCTTAATAAATTTAGCACAGGAAATGATCATCGACTAGTAAGATGTAAGATATGTGTTAGGCAAAACTAGAGAGACAAAAATTATTAAGAAAAACAGTATTTACAGTTGATATTCCTAATCTTCAGAAAGATTCTAATGAATTTAAATTAGAACTTACAAATCAGTTTCAAGTATTAGTAAATTTTGAACATGATTCAGATTTGAATGAAATTAATATGAAAATAACTGATACACTTTTGAAAACTGCAACAAAGATAGCTGGTAAAAAAAAGCAGCAATTGACCAATAAAATTTCTACTGAGACTAGAGAATTTATGAAGAAAACAAGGAATATGAAGATATACAAAAAATGATGCATTAAAAAGGATTGAATATCTCAAATTTTGTAAAATGGTGCGGAAAAGAGTTGAAAATGATATAAGAAAGTATAACTGTGAACTAGCAAGGAATGCTGTAGAAGAGAATAAAAGTCTCAAGAGTGTAAAACAACATTTTGGTATAGTTAGAAATTTATATTTGCAATAGGAAAAAAAAGACGGAATTATTACTAAAAAGAGAGATGACATTATGAAATGGGTAGAAGACTTTTATCAAGAATTATATAGTAATAAAGAACAAGTACCTCCAATATCTATTACATCTTTCAAATTGCCCAGAGTTTTAAATGAAGAAGTGAAACATGCAATTAAATGTATGAAGAAAGAAAAGGCTCCAGGTAATGATGGAATTATAATTGATACATTAAAAGAAGCAGATGAAGAAATAGAATTTTTTTTATCAAAGTTATAAATCAAATGTCTAAATGATAAAGATGTACCAGATGATTGGAAGAATGCAGTATTAATATTAATATTTAAAAAAGATGATAAAGAAGATATTAGAAATTACAGACCTATCAGCCTTTTATCAGTTTCATAGAAAATTTTTACCAAAATAATTATAACTCGTCTACAGAAAACATTGGATTTCCACCAACCAAGAGAACAATCTGGACTTAAAAGTGGTTTTAATACAGTAGATCATATCCAGGTATTGAGAGAAGTTATAGAAAGGACAAATGAACATGAGTTGCCATTATGCTTTGGATTTGTAGATTATGAAAAAGCATTTGATTCTATAAACATTTCTTCAGTGATTAAAGCAGTGGATCATCAAGGTATAGATCCAAGATATTGTTATATTTTAAAGAATACTTATAAAAATGAAGCAGCAACAATTAGATTATATAATGATACTGGGAACATCAACATTGAGAAGAGTGTAAGACAGAGTGACTCCATATCTCCAAAATTTTTTACAGCAGTGCTGCAAGAAGTATTTTGTGGATTAAAATGGGAAACTAAAGGAGTGAAAGCAAACTGAGATTATTTAAGTCATTTAGATTTTGCAGATGTTATAGTTGGTTTTTGCAAATAATGCTTTAGAGTTGCAGGAGTTATCAGATGAAAGTATGAAAGTAGGGGTAAAGATAAATGTTAAAAAGACTAAAGTAATGTTTAATGATTTTCTCAAAATATGAAAATAAAGATTGATTGTGATGAGTTAGAAGAAGTTATTAGTTACAAATACCTTGGTCAGATTATTAATACAGATGGGAACATAATGGATGAAATTAATCAGAGAATTAAACTTGGTTATAATGCTTTTGGTAGAAATAACTTGATACTAAAAGGAAATATGCCTATGTATTTGAAAAGAAAGGTGTTTAATAAATGTGTTTTACCAGTTCTTACTTATGGATCTGAGACTTGGACACCTAATAGAAGAGCAATACAGAGACTTCAGACCACTCAAAGAAGTATGGAGAGATGCATGTTGGGAGTAACAATCTCTTGGAATCCAGTTTAAAATTTCAATTGTCCATCTATTATCATCTCTTCTAGCTATATGTCCACCCCAAATCCACTTCAGTCTTTTAATTTTTTCAATGAGGTCAGTAACACCTATTTGTTCTCTTACCCATACATTGCATTTTCGATCTCTTCTTGTTACTCCCAACATGCATCTCTCCATACTTCTTTGAGTGATCTGAAGTCTCTGTATTGCTCTTCTATTAAGTGTCCAAATCTCAGATCCATAAGTAAGAACTGGCAAAACACATTTATTAAAAACCTTCCTTTTCAAACACATAGGCATATTTCCTTTTAGTATCAAGTTATTTCTACCAAAAGCACTCTAATCAAGTTTAATTCTATGATTAATTTCATCCATTATATTTCCATCTATATTAATAATTTGACTAAGGTATTTGTAACTGGTAACTTCTTCTAACTCATCATAATCAATCTTTATTTTCATATTTTGAGAAAATCTATTAAACATTACTTTAGACTTTTTAACGTTTATCTTTAGTCCTACTTTTCTACTTTCATCCGATAACTCCTGCAACATTTCCTGTAGCTCTAAAGCATTATTTGCAAAAACAACTACATCATCCGCAAAATCTAAATGACTTAAATAATCTCCATTTACTTTCACTCCTTTAGCTTCCCATTTTAATCTACAAAATACTTCTTGCAACACTGTTGTAAAAAGTTTTGGAGATATAGAGTCACTCTGTCTTACACCCATTTCAATGTTGATTTTCCTATGAAGCAATAATGGAAATTTCATAGTGTAAATCTCCATAGCGTCATATCTATTATTGCCAACTAAATCAACATAGCAGTATGGCTTTCATTAACAATTTTGGATCCAAAACAACTTGGAGAATGGTAAGAGAAATTTTTTAATATTTATTTACCCTTGTCTTGATACAAATGTCAATTTACACTCCTTGAATATTAGTCAGGTACTTGTTTGTTGACTAAACCTAAGCCTGCTTGTAATCTAAAGAATAATTTTAGGTCATAATAAGTTGTAGGATTTTTATTTATCTGGAGTTAAATTCTAGATCATGGCATGACAAGTTGATGCATAAATCAGTTTGTCATGATATCATTTGTATGCAGCAAAAGCTTTTATAATGAATAATTAGAACAAATGCTTTTTCTCCCTAAATTAAGATTTATAAAACAAATATAAAAATATATAATAAACATTAAATGGCAGTCATAATTGCTATATAGTTCATATAAGTCTATCTGTAGTAGCAAAAATGTTATATTCATATATATATATATATATTGTATAAAAATATTATTTAAGATGTGTATGCTTTAATAATTTTAATTATGAGCCGTAAAGCTGAATTTGAAGTATGCTAATATTGATATTAAAAAAAAAAGAGTTCAAAATGAAACTCTGATAAAATGGCATAATTCTAATTGCTATAATTTATTTGCCTCTTTTTATGTTTAGAGATAAAAATATTACATATATTTTTATTTAAAAATATTTTTCTAAGAGCATATAATGTAATAATTTTTGTCATGAGTTATAAAAATTAAATTTGAAATTTATAATACTGACATATAAAAATAACATGAAATTCGAATAAATGCCAGAATTCTAAATGTAAAAGTTATCAAATTATTTACTTTACCTCTTTCTCTTGCCTTTGATAAAAATGCTGCATATATTTTTTATTTAAAGTTTTCTTCTAGATCTATATATTGTAGTAATTTTTAATCATGATCATAAAAACAAATTTGAAATTTATAATCTTAATGGGAAAAAAAATGAAAGTGATACAATAGCAGAATTTTAAATAATAAACTTAGTGATTAATTTAATTTGCTTATGTCTTTTTATTTGTTGTGATATAAATGTTGCACATATTTTTGTTAAAAAATATTTTCCTAGGATGCATATACTATACTTATGATCATAAAAATTGAATTTGAAATCTGATAATAATGGCATCAAAAAAAAAAAAATCCAAAACTCTAAGAAAATGATGGAAATTATGGAATCACTAAATCAATAAACTTATTGGCTGAAATAAAAATATGTTTTAACAAGTTCTGTTGGTTGCTGTAGCAAGATATGTATAAAACTTTTCATAGTATTTCAGCTTTAAGTAAAGTCTCAAATATCATTATCACTTTTTATCAAATTAAATAATTTGTATTTAGTTTTTTTCTTGTAATTTGTTCAACTTTGCTAGTTTTTTAAATTTAATTCTTGTTGTATGTATACAAATATTAATTTTCATTATGAACCAGAAAAATAATATCACAAAAGTGATCCCATACTGGAGCACAAAAAAAAAAAAATATTTCTAAAAGAGTAAGCTGTAAAACAATCAGGTCTTTAAATTTTGAATCTATGGTGACAAAAGTGTAGATGGCAAAAGGATTTCACCTTGAGCAGTTTACATTATTACATTTTTGAACTAATGGAAATATGCTTGCTAATAAAGATGAATCAAAAGCAAACAGTCATTGATGGCATCAGTGAAGTGATCATTTTTGAAAGAGTCAAACAATTGTTTGAAGAGTTTTTTTTTTTTAAACATTTCCTAGAATAAATGTTATTCCTGCAAAGGAGTTTATTTCCAGATAAATTTAGTTTACCAGATTCAGGAAAAGAACAAGATTATATAACTTATAAAGTATGGTGAGACTACTAATGGCTGATAGAATCATTGCTGAAAATTATCTGGTAAAAAAGCAAAGATTTTTTTGTGAAATTTTATGACCATATATAAGTTTATATTTTAATTTTATAAATATAGGGGATTTCAACTCAGTTTTAATTTTATAAATATAGGGGATTTCAACTCAGACTTTCAAGCCACTTCAATCATCCACACTATCTCATACTACTGATACATATACACATGCAGAAAAGATAAATAATCACCAGTATACATATTTTGTGCTGAACCAGCACTCATCAGTTGGTTCAGATTATCATCTTCCATACATATATACAATCAGTGTTCAGTTTATAAGATAGCAAATCCTTTACTTCAATGGACAGGCTTCAATATACTTCCAACTTTTCAGCCATCCATACTATTGAATTTTATGCAGATGAATTTTAATTTTCATGAAAATATAATTATATAATTAATTTATAACTGAAACACACAGGCTTATTATATAGGATATATGAGCACAAACTTTCACATGACCCACCACTCTTTTCACCATCTTATAACACTGATACACTTGAACACATATATGTTGAAAAGATAAATAATCACCAATATACGTATTTCATGCTAAACCAGCAATCATCAGTTGGTCCAGATTACCATCTCCACACATATATGCCATAAGTACTCAGATATATATTAAGATAGCCAATCCTCATACTTTAATGGACAGATTTCAATCTACTCCACACTCTAACTCTTCAACTGTCCATCGAATTGAAAATCTGATGAAGCACTCAAAGGCCACCCTGAGACCGAGATTCTTGTCACACCCATGTTGACCTAAGATCAATCTGACCCCTCATACACAGGCCATAATCCATTTAATACAAGGGGTGGGCAAACATCTCTACTATGTAATAACTGAAACACAGGCTTATTATATACCTGTGTTTATATATATAATATCTCGGCCTCAGGGTGGCATTTGAGCGTTCCATCAGATTTTCAATTGGATGGACAGTTGAAGAGTTAGAGTGTGGAGTAGATTGAAATCTGTCCATTAAAGTATGAGGATTGGCTATCTTAATATATATCTGAGCACTTATAGCATATATATGTGGGGATGGTAATCTGGACCAACTGATGATTGTTGGTTTATCATGAAATACGTATATTGGTGATTATTTATCTTTTCAGCATATATGTGTTCAAGTGTATCAGTGTTATGAGATAGTGAGGGGAGTGGTGAGTCGTGTGAAAGTCTGTGCTCATATACCCTATAATTAATTTATATATTTTTTTATATTTAGAATTTTGATTTTTTCAATACTTAAATCATTGTTCTGAATGGTAACTTATCTTGGCCAGAACAGATTATTGATAATATATATAATACAAATAAAATGTCCATTAATTAAAAAAAACTGTTGTAATAACAATTAAAATAATAAATATAATGGTAAATAACTATTATATACAGTCTTTTCAATCTTCAGAAGTACTTTTGCATAATTTCTTAACTCTCCTCAATTGCTATTAAACTCAAACCAAAAAAATGTAACGGAAGCTTACATTGTTTTTTTTTTTGTTTTTTTTTGGTTTAACAGCCATTGAGGAGGGTTTAGAAATTAATCGGAAGTACTTTTGTGGATTTAAAAGACTGTATATAATAATTAATTGCCATTATATTTATTTTTAACTGAAACACAGGTTTATTATATACCTGTGTCTATATATGTAATATATAGGGTATATGAGCACAGACTTCACACGACCCACCACTCTTCACTCTATCTCATAACACTGATACACTTGAACATATATATGTCGAACAGATAAATAATCACCAATATATGTATTTCATGCTAAACCAGCATTCATCAGTTGGTCCAGATTACCATCTCTACACATATATGAAATAAGTGCTCAGATATATATTAAGATAGCCAATCCTCATACTTTAATGGACAGGCTTCAATCTATTCCACACTCCAACTCTTCAACCGTCTATCCAATTGAAAATCTGAATATGGAATGCTCAAACGCCACCCTGAGGCTGAGTTGGAGTGTGGATTAGATTGAAGCCTATGAGGATTGGCTATTTTAATATATATCTGAGCACTTATAGCATATATGTGTAGAGATGGTAATCTGGACTAACTGATGATTGCTGGTTTAGCATGAAATACGTATATTGGTGATTATTTATCTGTTAGACATATATGTGTTCAAGTGTATCAGTGTTATGAGATAGAGTGGAGAGTAGTGGATTGTGGGAAAGTCTGTGCTTATATACCCTAAATATTTATTTTTATTGTTATTATGTATATGTTTTCAATATAAGCTACAATGAACAATTGATATAATAAATGGCAATTTAGAAACAATTTATTTTAGAAGTCTCCAATGTGTATCCTAAACTAGATCACAATTATACATACCTGAAGAAAATCTTTACCAGCTCTTCCATGAATAATATTGGAAAAAATATTGTTCACCAAGTTTTCCACATGCCAGATATGTTTGCTCTTTAACTAAAAAATATTTGAATATTCATTTACTGATCAATTTTGGATGAATAGCTGATTTAGCTATTTGTTGTCTATTTGAAAAGTGTTGTCATGGGATAACAAAAAAAAAAAGTTCAGTAGATTTAAGTAATTTTTTCAGTTTTTTAATTATTGTCAGTTTAATTTATATTGAAAATTTATAATTAACTATATATACTCTCTCTAATTTTCTTTATTGTGAGTAATTATAATTATCTTACAATGAGTCATAAAAAAATCTAAGGAATATTTCTTAATAATTTGACATTATTTTTTCTATATATGTTTTTCTTTGTTTGTTTATTTGTTTGCAACATTTTATCATTAAAACAAATTATTAATTTGTTTCTAAAATCCAGAGGGTTTTTTCTTTGAAATAACAAAAATCTAATTGCCTTTGATAGTAAAATTAAACTTAAAATTATATTGATTTCTTTGATACAAAAAAATACACATGCTTCTTCCGTATAAATAAGAGTTTTAATTCAGTTAGCCACTGAGCATATATTTAGTATATATTTATCGGTCACAACATTATACTCAGTAAAAATTATTATTGATCTATCAATAATAGACGGAGGTTTATTAATTTTACCCATTATTCTTTTCTCCTTTAACTATTTTCCAATTCTAATATTGAAATCTACTTTGACTATCTTAGAATGGTCATTGGATTGTTCAAAAGTTTTCTGTATTTATCTATATAAAGTCTCTATTTCTTCATCATAATGATAACTTGTTGGACCATAAACATGACCCATCTGCATTTGGTATCTTCAATTGAGTAACCAATCTGCCAGATATATCTACAGCATCACTTTCCCATTGTTTATTATAATTAATACTATTTATGATTTTAATATATTGGGTCTAAACAGTAAAATTCATATAATTTTTTAAATCAATGAGCTTGTCATATTTTTTTCTAACTTTAAGAAGTCCAATGATTATTATTTTATATTAGATAGTTTTTCTTTCACTTCATCCATCACTTGAAAGAGGATCTAGAATTGTAGATAGTTAATTTAAAAATTATCATAGAATGGTGATTTAAGTTTTGCAATCAGTGAATTTTTAATAAAATCTGTCTTTTATCACAAAAGGATAACCATGATTTATTTTAATCTTCTACAATTAATAAACAGAAGTGTAAAATTAGCAATCATTCATATATATATTCAGTCATCCTACTTTCTAGTAATCCAATTGATTTAAGAACTATCAGATATTTGAAAAAAAAAGTTATGATTTCTTGATTTTAAGATTACAGGCAAACCAGTAAACTCCCCATACAGTCTAATGCATGCTGGTGAAGAAATCACTCATATTTGATTACCATAATGAATAATCATATGATAATAACAATTACAGTGTTGAATACTCAGGATGTTGACATTAAAAATTTATTCTCCTTGTTCTAATAGCAAACTCCTTTTTGTTTATAATTTGTATATAAAAGTGCTATTATTATTGTTGTTAATTATGATGTATTTTATTTATAATGATTTCACATCTTATGAAATAATTTGTGAGAGAGAGGAGGAGAGCTTGCTAAATAACATTAATTCTTTTTCTATTTAATTTTGAATCTATAAATTGTAAATATGTGAAATGAGGGATTTCTGTATTATTATTAAGCCGTAAGTCATTCTCAACTCTTGGCAATTATATAATGGTATAATAAATAGAAGTAATTTATGAACACATACTACCATGATGTATGAAACAGTGTTTTATTATTAGTATGATTGTGATCAACCGATATGATCAACACCATATTTTATTGTTTTTTTTTTTGAGTTATTAATAGGAAGGTTAAAAAAAATAAAATACTTAAACAAGAAAGATAATAAAAAAATAAACAGAGATTTGTTTGTTAGGTAAGCCAAAATTATAAAATAAAGTGATTAGGATTTTTTCTTCAATTGAATTATGATAAAAGATGACAAAGTTTAAAAAAAAAAAAAAAAACGGAAGAGAAAAATGATGTTATCATAGTGAAAAGATTTTGCTTGTTTAAATAAAATACAGAATTTACAAGCACAAAGGATGATTAAAAAAAATAAAATGTGTTATTATAATGATCATGCAAATTTTTTGCATCCATAAACAGAATTGGGTACATTCCTATATAAATTTTTACATTCATAGAAACTTTTTCACACCCATATATATATATATATGCACATACATAAAGATTCTGAAAAACCTTCGCTGATATTGTTTTAAATGAATACAATTCTATAATTTTCTTTTGAAAAATGACTAATTTTATTTGCACTGTTTGTTTGCCGAATGAATTGATGTGTGGTATTTACCAAGCACTTTTATTATAATGATTTTAAAATTGTCCTTGCTATTTTAATAATTTGATAATGTTTCTATTTTTGAATTCACATAAAATAAAAAAGAAAATCTGTATTAAAATTATTCAAAATTATATATAATCAAAGAATTAAAAGAGAAAAATATTTTTTTTCAAAGCTATGAATTATTGCTAATATGTTTTTATCAGCCAGTTTTCTAATATTAATGTTTTATAAAGTGAATAATTTTTTTTTTTTGATAAATCTAATCTAACATAATAGGTCTAAGTTAAAAATAAAAACTTTATTTAGACAAAATAATTATAGTCCTGATATATATAAAGTTGATTTTAAGCTATTCTTTAATTTTTTAGTCACAATTACCAATTGTGTATGTGTGTTTTCTATAGCTATAGAGAGTTGTCTAATTAGTTTGGGTCAATAAAACTCTTCAAATACGGTTTCAAATACTATTTCATAATATGTTAATTATTATTTTAAATTATGCAAATTTACTTAAATCTATGCACTAATCTAACAGTTTTTCATATTAAGAATCTACTGTAAAGTATATTTAATGATACTAAACAATTTCTGGAATTAGTAAGAGTTCACTTGATTATCATCACTTGTGATTTGCTATTGTTTTTCTTCTAATTCTTAAAAATAATAATGATCATTAATTTAAAAGCTCCTTATAAACATGCAAGGTTTTGTTAATAATGGAAAAAATAAATAATGATGAACAAAAAGTTAAGTGAATTTTGTGATGATTATACAAAATAATCATAAATACATTCTACTCATTTTACTTAACATTTTAAATGCTTTTTTTTTAGTTTCTTTTTTTTTAAAGAATAGGGTGCCTGATAGTAGTCCTTTATTGTCCTCTCAATGAAAGCTATCAACATTATCCCATTAGTGTATCTTTTAAGATATTTATGAAAATGACTCTCAAGTTAATCATAAAATACTTTTTGGTTTTCTGTTATTCATCCATTGACTTCACTTGCCAAATCTAAATAAAGACAATTTTTTATCATCATATCCAACAAGCTAAAGAATGTACCAATGATTTTACAATCTTGTATTGGTACTTTAAAATATTACATAGCATTGTTAATTGAACTTTTCAATGCCTCTGTTATTTTTTTTGTAAGGTATATATCTAATTTTTATACAAAAAGTTTGACATAATTATCAGCCTTATGTACAACTAATTTAATTGAAGTAGTTGTACTGTTTTGATGAAATTTCTAATATTTTAACTTCTTAAATATAGCAGGAATATATTAGAATCTGTTATTCACTTTAATATCCAGGTACATGTTTTTATCTAAAACGTTATTTATAATCATACAATTCAAAAACATACAAGTGAAAAATTGTTTCAAATATTTTTTTCAATACTTTCTGATAAAGTGAACAGAGTGCTTGAACATTAATTACTAAATCCAATTCTTTGTAGGTTGTATTCAAAGCATTATAACATCCTATAGTTTATGACCATATTTGATTTTGTTTTTACAGTTCAAATTAAAAATAATGCCTGCATATAAAATGTTTCTAAAAATTGCCATTATAAAAATACAAAATAAAATTGGAACTAGTATACATATTGTAAAATACCAATTTTCATTTCAAATACTTCAGAGTCTGTATAACATTTTATGTCATAAGATCATATAGCAGTTACATAGAATTAATAACTTCCAGTTATTTTGAAACATTATTATTAATCTTTCTGATTAATTGATTTAGTATTTTGACTCATAAAAGCACTTTATAAATCACGCTTTTGTTCATACCATTTTTCATTTTTTTTTTGCAGTTTCTTGATGACAAAAATATTTAATGTGGCTTTTGATTCTCTAAAATTATACCAGATTTTTGACAGCTACTAATCTATGGCTGGAAGCAACATATTTAGTAAAATCTATAACAGAATTTTTGCTCTAATAAAAACAATATTTTATGATCCCCCCTCATCCCATTTTTTTCTTTACAAAGTGTAATAATGGAATTATCTCCAATTTCATGAATTTCTATAAATTTTTGTTAATTTCAAAAGTATCACCACTATATTTTAAAACTTCTCCAGAGGTCCAAATCAGAATCCACAGAGTTTGTTTTAAGACTACAGAGAATTAATTTAAGCTCATCAAACTGGATATTTGTCCAAATATTGTAAACTTATAGATATATGCATTATTGTATCATTATATAAAAGATGATCAAATTCACACTTAAATTTTCTCAAAATCAACATGCTTTATTCCATCTAATGAACAATATGATCCATTTAATGTATCAATTTCTCATTTTTCATGTATTCGTTAATTCACATTTATGTAGATTTACTAGTGTCTTTTATATATATACATTTTAAAATTATATGGATTTAAAATGTTAGTAATTTTATCTCTTCTGAAAGTATGAATTAACATAAAAAAAATTTCACCACACTTTTTATCATAAATTTTATAATGTGAATCTTTCTTTGCATCTTTTTCATCTACTTTTGATATTTTGCTAGTATATTCTAAATGCAGATTTCAATATACTCCTGCATGCGAATGATATAGTTTTTAAAGAGTTATTATTATTACTAGCAAGGAGATGGAATTAGAATTAAATATGAAGGCAAAATTATATTATCTTTATATGAAAAAATAAAGAAAAAATATAAAAATAGTTCTTCTACATATTAATTCTGCCATATTCAAGGGAAACAGTTAAGCACATAAAATTGGAATGATCAATAATTCATTTAATAAAGCCAGGAATTAGTCATGTAATAAGACATTAAATTTTGGGGTGAAACTAAACATAATCAACAAGGAACTTTTGTTCTTTGTTACAACTACTTACTTATTAAATTAAAAATATATTCAAAAAATGGAGGTGGTCAAATGTGAATAACAAAAATACTGAAAATAAGCCGTACTTAAAAATTGACAAATGGGAAAATGGCGATTAAGCAGTAATAAAAGAAATAATATCAATAATTGAAAAAAGAATAAAATCCTTGTGTTATGAAGACAGATTGCATTGAAAATTCTTGCTTAAAAACATTAAAACAAAAAAAGAATTTCAGTATTTGATATATTAATTTCATATAACTACATTGTAGGAGTTCATCTTTACTGGGATGGCTGCAGTAAAAGAAAATGACATTTTCTGATTGAATTGAGCATGGCTTTGTGAGTGAATATAGTTGAGGATGGAATGTAAATAAAAGCTTTAATTAGTGAGATATTATTTAATCTTTCAGAAGGAAAGATTTGTTGCAAAATAAATTAAAACACAGACCGCAAACATGTCAAATAAACAGAATATAAAAATAGCTTATAAGTTTAATGAATTGTTTTGCATAATCATTGCAAATCTTACATTTAACTTCTTATTCTTTGTCTTTTTATTTTCTTTTTCTGGAATTATAAAGACTACATTCATTTGTGAATTGCATATCTTTTTTTTATTTTGCATCTCTATTACTTTTTTGTTTTTGAATCCTGCTTTTATTTTACTTTTCATTGTTTTAATTACAATAGATTTTTGATATGTATAATAATAAATTTTTAAAAAAATCATTTTTAATTATACTTTTTCTTCATTGCTTATTTTATAATTACATTTATTTTCTTATAGTTTTAATCTTTTTTTAACTTATAATTTATTGCAGTTTTATTACATTAAGGGGCCTTTTTAATTTACGATAAAAGAAAATGGATTAAAAGTCATGTCTAAAAACTATTGTAGAGAGATATTGAATTGAAACAGAATTTTATTCAAAAACATAAATATTATATGTATATATTCTTGATTTAAAAACTTGCTTAAATATTTAGGCGTGAAATACTATGATTAATAATAAATCGCCATTGTTTACTAAACATTAACCCAATATATGTGTTGCAATCATTATTTAACATACGTCAAACATCAGAACTTACTAATTGTATATACTATATCTTTAAATATAAAATGTTAGAACAAATTGAGTTAAAAAGATAGCAAGCTGTAATAACTCATTGCTTGGTTGTTATCTATTCCAAGATCTTATTCTGACAAACAACCTACTTTAAATATTAATTGAAATTCTGTAAAATTAGAAAGGCAAATGGTACAGAAGACCTATATTTTACATAAAACTCTGATATTTTAGTTTTTAGTTTTAGACTATTAGATTGAATAATATAAATGAGTAAAATATGTCTGCTAATTGCATAAGTGCATTATTTCGAAATTTGAATTCAACTTTTCACTAATAAAACCAAAAAACAAACTGATCTGATAATGGGGCTATTATAGCATGGTACCATCTGATATCCATTGGTCACTTAAGCTCAAAGTAAAGGCTGTGGAGTACAATGGAAAAAACTATGTAATTATCCATGAAACCATTATACATCTTAATGTATTTTTATTTTTAAATTAAAAATCTATTTTAATATTTAATTATGGAAAACATTAGCTGATTAACAATTTTTTTGAGTTGTTAGTAGTTGCTTTTGTGATTATCTCTTTTTCTGTAAACCAAAGATTTTTGTCATAGATGTATATGCCCAGAAAACTTACTTTTTCAGTATTATAAAAATATTATTTTGTCAGGTAGATTTAAAACTACTTCATGTGCTCATTGTTGATTACAGAAGATATTTGATTGCATATTTTTCTGCAGGATTTGGCAAGTGGATGTGCTAAATAAAATTTTAAAAAAATCATTATGAGCAATTGAATGAAATTATTTGTGTTCATTTTACTTTTTGGATTTGAATATCATCTAAGATCTTTCATGCAACTAATCATTATAATTATTTACTGCCTATTTTATAAGATATCAAAGATCCTCATTCTTTAAATTTTCCACACTGAAGTTCTATTAAGTGTGGTTTCATTTATTGGAATATTCTTCTGCAACTTTGTATGTGTATTTAGCATTTTATTTGAACATTTGAAGAGTATTTGTATGCATTTAAAATTTTCCAGTTATTTTTCAAATTAATGGAGAGAAACATAATGTTTGCTATAATGACAATACAATATCATGTGACTCTTTCACATGACTCATATTTGCTATGACTGCTTGATTTTGTTTTTACTCGCTAATGATTTATTATTTGTTGGTAAGTAAGTATTTAGCAATAATTAGTTAAAGAGTTTGGCATATGTAATGCCCTTTCTCTAAAGGCAAAAAAATCGGTTCTAATAAGAAATAGACTTCATCATTGCTGAAGAGAAATGTTATTTCATTGGGTAATGAGATAAAACTTCATATGGAAGTGTTTTGTCAGTCAGTAATATTTTTTATTAATAATTTTTATAAATGTATTGATAAACATTTTTGATTTGTTGGCATACAGTAAAAACAAAGAAACCAAGTTAGTTGGGAAATGGAACTATACACTTAAAAATAATTTGTGCTAATGAAGTTAAATTTAAATTAAGATTTTTTTTAAAAATCGTGCACAAATCAAATTAAAATAATTACAGTGTTGTGCACAATTTAATGTAAAAAAAAAATCTGAAAATATTAAAATTAGTTTTAATAAAATAATATTACAGGGAATATTCTGACTAATTTTTATTATAGATGTATAGTGTAGAAATGATTCATGGTAAAAAAAAAAAAAAAATCCGACAAGATCAATATATTTACAATTGCTATAATCAGCTCTACATAGACTAAACATGTCTACATTGGATGAATGGAATGTAAAAATACTACACTTCTTTATATTATATAATATTTAAATTACTTTTTTAAATAATACACTTACTTTAAAAATATCGCTAGAAATTACAACTACTATTAACTTTATATATTTCTAGCATAATCATATTTCTTCATATAAATAAATAATTTAAAGCTCATAACTTTTTACAATGTGTTGTAAACAAAAGAGGTGGAAATATTCCCTCATTCCTATATTTATTACTTCACTAATACTTTTGTCATTTATTTAGTGGGTATAGAGGTACTACATTCCTCTCCATATGTGATGGATTTTTATCCAAGAATTTGCCATACTTATCATCAATTTGTACTGACTATTTTGATTTACAATTATTTTTTCACTTCAACAATCTTTAAAAAAAAAAAAGGAAACTTTTTTTAATAACAACTGTCATTTTTTTTTAAAAAAAAGTAGCAGTTTTGTAAAGTTGATGATGTCATATGATAGTGATTTCATTATAGCTACAACATTCAAGGATAAAATGGCAATATTCATGCTGAAAAATTATAGTATAGTGTAGAGTTTATTATGTTTTGATCATAGAATTAATATCTGATTAATGTAATTACCTAATTTTTATTCATTATACTTGCAAGCTCATTAGTGCTTTCATTTATGACATATCCAAAGCAAGCAAGATTTTGAATGTTAACAGCCACAAAAGCAAAAAGAAAATGCAAGTTTCATCAGTACAATAAATAATCAAAACATATTTTGATTGCATACAATAACAATGTACATTAATAATAAATTTTAAAATGCATTCATTAGATAAAGTATAATCATTCAATCAATTTTGGATAAAAATTTTATAAGTGTTAATTTTTCCCATAGCAAAAAATCCAGTTATTGTAATTGTAAATTATTTTGTGTAAAAAAAGAAAAAAATGATTTCATGCATTTGCAGTTAGTAATCATCTTTACATGAGCAGAAGTTACTAAACATAGTTAAATTATTTCTCTCTTTTTTTTTAAAAAAAAAAAAGACAAATTTTATTCAATACAAAACTAAAAATAAAATTATCATTATGTTTGTTTGTTTTTTTACACATAAATATTTATTTTTATTTATTTTAATAAACATTTTTGTATGCATTGTTTGTGATTCTGTATTTTTTTTATTGGCTCACAAAGATGACTCTTCACACAAAAAGTTTGCTGACTCCTGGATTAGATATTCCCAAAATAAAAATTTTGCTAATAAATCATAAAATGATTAAAAAATAAATTTTAAAATATACATTGTGTTAAATTATTTTTTTCTACATGGTCTATGTAAGAAATAAAATAACAGACAATCAATCAAAAATTATACTTAAGTTATTTTAAAAAAAATTATATCTAATGAAATATTTTTATATAATATATTTATTCACAATTTAGTACTTTTTTTATTGATAATATAGTTAGTAAAATGTTTACTTATCACTTACCTTCTTTTTTCCAATTTCAAATGCTTGTAAATTGGGCTTTTATATATTTTGAATTTTAAGATAATGAATTAAATTTTTTGCCATAAAAACTCATTGTAGCTGATTTTTTTATGTGAGATTTTAGTGAACCATTGCACTTACTATCTGAAGTAAACTTGTATAAATAAAGTTTATTATAGCCTTTAACTCTAATAGGAAAAGGAAATCAAAATATGAGAATTAAAAAATGCATCAGTCAAATGAATTTAACCACTTTTTAACATGAAATCCGATCATCATAAGTTTACAAGTAAACAAACGAAATCTGTAGATTGACTTTTAAAAATTAATACTATAATTACAAAATCCCTTTTTTTAGTCATTGTTAAACTATGTAATAAAAATATTAAATTCAATTTTTATTATATAACTAAATGAAATGTGATTGTAAAGTATTGTTGTAATCAAATTATTTAGAGGGGGGGGGGCAGGAGGAGGAAGCATTTCTAAAAATCATTTAATTATAATAAATTATAAATAAGACATAGACTGACAATATTGTCATGGTCACTGTTGGCAGGATTGACTTTCTTAGTAAATAAAAGCTCTCTGATAGATAACCTTTGTATTTATGTAAAATATTTTTTTTATATTATTCTAAAAGACTAGGTATAAAATTATTAAGTGATACTCTTAGAATAAGGTATACCATATATTTTGCAAGTAGAGATGGTTAAAATAAAATTTTACAAATTTATAACTATTAAAACAAATTTACATGTTTGTTTGTTTTTTAACTTTTTCAAAGAAATATATTTTAGGCTATTTTATAATTAATATCACAAAGTAAATGGTAAAAACAAACGCTATTTTTAGAAGATTAAAATCATTGCTATTCTTAATAAAACGTGAAATGACGGGGCATTGGGTATATAGTTGCGTATAAGTTGTGAATATTTGATAAGACTGGAATAGATTACCCTAGCATGGGGCCAGGGACAGATTAAGTGAAATGGATACTGAAGAATATTTTTTGACTTGTGATGTTTAGTGCAGTAATAGAATAGCAGGTTTTGAATTAAATGTGAAACTCAGACCAGGGTGCATGAATGCTATATGCTCTTTTGAACAATTAACTACATGTTAAGGCATCACTATATCAAAAAATTAAGCATTGCAATAAATTGTTTTATTATATCAGACATAAGAAATATAAATTTAAAAATTATTCCAAATTAGCATTATTCTTATAAATAAATAAAAAATATTTAAGTTGAAGTAAAAAGTTAATTTTTTTTTTTCAATTTTTTCCGCTAGAAAATTCATTAATTATTTTTTAAATAGCCATATTATCTAATGATTTATTCCATACACAATTGTGCCATGTTATTTAACCTTTCTTCTGACATCATGCCTTTTAAGGTAGTTTTTTTTCCATCTTTTTAAGATAGAAAGATATTTTTTCCTAATAAACTGAAAATAGGCAAAGTCAAAACAATTAAAAGCAATTTCTGTATTTGTAGAAGTGGTCTCATATACATTCTGAATTCAAATATTCACTTTCTTTGAGACCAATATATTTTTGTATTCAGTCTTGTGGGGCAAGAGAGGATTTGGTTAGTGGCTTTTATAAATAGTTGCAAATAAATAAACAGAACAATTCCTGTTTAAATTTTTTTCTACAAAGATCAATAATTATAAGGTAAGAATTGATATTACTATTTTAAGCATCATCATCCCTATCCCATGTCCATGTCTGGCGATCATCATGTTTTATTTTCAATTTTTTTTTTAGAATTTTGTTTAAAATAGAATTTTCTGGAATATGGGTTCTTTATGAATTCATTTTATTTATAAATATGTATCCCCCCCCCCAATGTTAAATCTAAAGATAATATATATATGTCTGCAAGCAGAAATAAGCTAAATTTTAGAAAACATATAAATATGGAAGAAATTATTTTACTGTAAAAAAAGTATTAGGTAATTTTTGTAATGTGTGATTAAATTTAGTGGAAATTTTCTCATTTGTGCTAGTATTTAATTACAGTATTATTATGAACATATATATTTACCAATAAAAATTTCTTAAATATAGAACTGAAACATCATACTTGAATTTTTTTGTATGCACACACACAAGAAATAAAAAAACTGATTTAAAGTCACACATGAAGAGATTGCTTTTCTGTAGGTGGTCTGTCAAATATTAAACTTGGAAGTAAATTAAATTTAGAGAATAAATAAATGAAAATATATAGGAATTAATTGACTTCTATTTTTATTGTCTATTCTTAAAGTTTACTATATTTTCTAGTCTGTTATTTTATCATGTCATATCAATTATTTGTGCACTCAGTTTGAAAATGAAATTTTAACAATAACTTTGCATGATAATAAAGATAAAATATATGTTCATTAAAACTAAGCCATAGGAAAAAAAAATAAAACTGAGAATATACAATCATTATCATAAAATAAAAATAAAATATTTAAACATTTAAAAACTCTTTTATTTTAAATTTATTCATAAGTTGTGAATTTTGGTATTTACAATCAGAATATTTATTTAATTTTTAATTCAAGATTTAAGTTGAAAAATATCTTTAAAAATCTTTTTTTCCTAACAAAATAAATATTAAATTATGTAGTAATCTATTTTCAAATATTTATTTAATAATAATATGGATATATTATAATTTAAAAGAATAAATATACACTATTAACCTCATTAGGGCAATTTATACACACACGTATATATGTGCACGTATATATATATATATATATATATATATATATATATATTGTAATAGTACAAAGAATAGGGCATTAATTAAAGGAAGAATGTGAGTTGTATGGTCCCACACTTGGGTTGCTATTTGTAACAGTACACCATATTTGGGCTGAATTATGAAGAGATGGGAAACTATCATTGTCTTCAAATAAATAAAATATAAAATTAAATATAAAATGGATGAGTAAGCCTGAGAGATCAGAAAGAATAAGACTGTAAATCAGGGGTGGCCAAACTTAGATATTGAGTATGACTTTTTTGGTGAAAGTGTACCTGAGGGAGGTGATGTTTTTTTTCAGGGCTTCGAACTGGAAACCAGAAAAAAAGTTATTTTTGTCAGTCCAGGAAAAAATAATGGTTTGAAGTTTTGGTTTTTTGAGAATGTATTTATGAATTGGTGTTGTTGTTTTTTTGTGAGAGTTTTTTAGGTACTCAGAAATATTGGCAATGTTTTTAGAAGATGCGAACTGATGATTTTTTTTCCAATAAGATACAAATTGTTGAAGACATTTTATATGACTACTATGAAATTACCTCAGTTGTCTCTAGTATTACAATTTGTCCATGTTGTTTTATAAAATATTTTTTAATGCACTGTTCTCCACGAGAAAACTTGTATGCAGCTTTAACTCATTTTTAAACTGCTAATTTTTACATTATTTTACCAATTTCATGGTCATTTTATAAAATAAAAATGTATCCTATGATGTTGCCCTCTTTATAATTATTTTACAAGTAAAAAAATCAATAATATTTAAATTTAAAATTATAACAATGAGATAAGACCTGCCTTCCAAGGCCCTGATGGGTTGTTTTACATTCTCTACAAAAGGAAGTGCTTGTTAACAATTTTGATAGTTCTAAGTTCTTTGTTTTGATAAAATGAAAATGTATGTTTTATAGTATTTTTATATATATTTATTATTATTTTTATAAATTATGTGTAAAATATAATTATTTTAGAAGAATAGTTCAGATTTTAGTAAAAATTATTTACTTTTAGACAAAAGTAAATTGAGAGAGAAAACAATGACGTAGGCTGATTTTGTAATAGGTTACGAAAAGTACATTTTATGTTGTCTGCTATAAATTATTTTTATCAATTATAAATAGAAATTTATTATTGAAAAAACTTTCATTTACTTTAATAAAAAAATTATTAATTTGCTTTTTAGAAACTAAACTAAAATGAATATAATTTTAAAAGATTAAATATATTTTTATTGCTGATTCTGTAATTGATCCATCAAAAATTTAGAACTTTAATTCACTCAACCAGTAGGTATTTTGAACAAGGTAAAGAATAAATTACAATTATTAAATTACTATACAAAGTCTTTTAAAAAGTTCACAATTTCTTTGTTTTAAAATCAGTTCATTAATTGAAAATCATTGTTGCTCCAAGACAAGTTATTTTCATTTCTTCTTGGGAAAATGGCAATTAAATATTTCTAAGAATTTTAGTTCTAGCACACAAAAATACTTTAATTCTTTTCACTGTTTTCCAACCTGGGTTTATTTTTGAGATCGACAGTAACAATAGGTGTTATTTTAAATTTAACTATTTTAAAGCGAGAATAATTTGGAATATTTCCTTTTTTTATTTTTTATATTCAAGTCAGCTCTGAATTTATCACTATAATTTGTCAATGTTCATGTCAGCTTCACAGTCGATTAGTTGACTGCAGTCAGTGTTTTCGCCAACCCTGCTATATATTATAATAATCATCAATAGCATGTCAGAGAAGAATAAACATTCATCTTCATGAATGATCAATAATAAAAATTCAACAGTCAATCTTGTGACTGGATTTGAAATGGGTCTACTAGACACCAGACAAATTATTTAACTACTGCCAAATGTAGGGCAGTTATACAACACAATAATCTGGATGGACAGATTCTGGTACTAATCCATCAAAATATATAAAAAAATCAAATAATACTGAAATATAGAAGCATGCTGATTAGCATCAAGTTCCCTGGTTACTTACTACCATTAATGTACTGGCCAACTATAAACTTCAATTTTTAATTAATAAAATAAAATGTAGTGTCTGGACTTTAAAGGATATACCTTTGTACCATCCAGGGTTATCTGGATTCCATATACTAACCTAAACCCCTAATCCATATAACTAACTTCTCTGTTCTAATCTAGCTCAGAAAGCAAGAGGTCTATAGACTACTACTGTGAGCAAGAGATAATTAATTAAATAAAGCATCTTATTCTAAATCTATTTAAATAATTCACAGGTCTATCCTATAATTAAATGGTTTTATTGGGATAATTTAAAAAATCTAGAACACTAAGCTATCTTGAAATAAAGTCACACACACTGCCAGTTCATGTACAGAAGTTAGAAGGAATTAAGACAAAAATATTTTAAAACATTTAATAATTATTTGATTAACAATAAATAAATAGAAATGGCAGGATAGTATGAAACTTTAAGCATTCATTTTATCAAAAAATAAAATTGTTTCATAAAAATTATAATTAACTCCTTCTTAGAAAAAATGCATGGATGCAGTCACTGCTTCAAGTAACTCAAAAACCATCAGTTTTTATGTTATCATAATGTTTTTATGCTTATTTTAAAGCTTAAAAAGTACCATAAGATGCTACCCTCTCTAGAATTATTTTACAAGTAAAAGATCAATAATACTGACTCTAGAAGCTACAACAATGGGAGAAGGCAGGCTTTCCTAGATGGTGATTGGTTGCTTATCATTTCAAACAAAAGAAGAGTGCCTGTAAATAATTTTCACTGCTCAAACTTCTTTGTTTCGATTTTCAAAATGAAAATGAATGTTTTAGAGTGTTTTTTAAAGTATTTTTTACATATCATAAATTATTTTGATAAAATATGCTGAAAATATAATTATTTTAAAAAAATAGTAAGGTTTTAGTAAAAAAAATTTTACTTTTACAAGCAACTTCACCGACATCATTCAGTCAAAAAATATCATAAATAGTAATTTAAAATGAGAATTCTACTCACGCTCTCCTCAACAGTTCTTCAGATTTGCTCATATAAAAGAATTTGAGTCATGGGAATAAGAGGATCCTTTTTATTTCTGCATAAATACTATATCTTGGATTGAAGAGGAAAGTATTCATTTATTTAACACTCTCAAAAGGTGCGTCCTCAATTAGCTTGAAAGGCTGATATTTGAATGTAATGAACATAAATTGAAAAAGAAATCAGCACTAACAACAATTTTGACATTTGTCAACAATTTTAATTTCCCCAAGCTTTTTATTTGATTTTCAAACAAAAATGAATATTTTAGAATATTTTGTTGGCATTTTTTTACATATTATAAATTATTTTGATAAAATATGCTGAAATATTAAGATTTTAATAAAAAATTCTTTACTTTTACACGAACGTAAATTGAGAAAGAAATCAATGATGTCTACAGCACTTTCTAATTTGTTACAAACTTTCTTTTTAGGTCTTCCACTATCAAATATTTTTATAATTATAAATAGAAATTTATTTTTGAAAAAATCTTTGTTCACTTTCATAATCTGACAAATTATTAATACACTTTTTAGAAATGAAACTAAAACAAATATAATATTAAAAGATGAATATATTTTTACTACTGATTCTGTAATTGACCAGTCAAAAGTTTAGAGTTTTACCTCACTCGGCCAACTGGAATATTTAGCAAGGAAAAGATTAACCAATTGATTTCTATTCATTAAATTAATATTTAATTCATTAAACGTTATTTCTTTAAAATAACTAAGAGTTGGAAAAACAACATTTTCAAAAAAATCAAAGATAACAATTCTTTAATTTCAGCTTAATTAATGTTTTGTTAAGTTTTTAGGGGAAAAAATGAATGAAAAAGAAAAAAAATGTTCCAAAATATAAATTAAAAAAAAAAAATCTTTCATAATTTTAAGAGAAAATTGAATGAATTAAAAAAATACATTTTACAATTTGAAACAATTAATAAAAATACTAAAAGTTATCAATTCTTACAAAAAAAATTGTTACTTTAAAAAAATAATTTATTATTGATAAAAATACAGTATGCACACAAAATACATTAAACAATAGTTTGATTCTTCTATAGAGTCGTTTCCAGTTATAATTTCCAATTGAGATTCTTCTTGAAGGCTTCTGCACATGAATATGATTAATTTGTCTCTTCCTGGTATGCAGGATTTCAAGTTAAAAAATAGCAAATTTTATCCATTTCTTTCCACTAAATTTTCCAGATGAGACCAGGACATTTAGAAACTCATGTTCTTGGTTGAAGATAAGGTTGAAGATTACTTTAAGAGATAACTTCTTTACATTTTATTCCATTGAAGGCAGGTTACATGGAGGAAGATGATGTCTAGCTTTTAACTGATTTAGCACATGGTTTTCATTGTAGAAACCATTTTTGTAAGTAAACTCATAGTAAGCTAAAAGCTTCGGTTAAAACTTTTGCTCTTCTATTGAAACTAAGTTAGGAATAATACAAGTCATTCACAATCTGTCTAACCTGATAATTTTTATAACAACCAATTAGGTAATTTTTTTAAATTTGATTGTTCAGCTATAATTTTTTTTTAATTATAGACATTGAAAAATGTCAAGAACTTAAATTAATATCATAAAATTTTTGGCATCTTTTCTAATTAAAAAATTTTCTTGAAAAAAGAAAAACAACATAGTCAATTAATTATACCGATTTGATTTTTTGTAATGAAGACAGATAAAAAGAAAAGAAAACAACAACTCACTGCCAATAAATATAAATATATCTCATGAACCAGGAAAAAGTCCAACTGTGGTAGATAATAGTGCTACAATTAACCACATTTATGAAATGTAAGATTGATGGTATGAATGTCAGGAGAATAAACATCCCTTCCAGAATATATGCCATAAAGCATCAGTCCAAAATCCACTCTCCTCACATTTTATTCCTTGGTGAAACCAAGTTCCACTCAGAGTCAAGCCAGAAGATTTTGGAGGTGCTTGAAGGTCTTGGTTTCACAGAACTAGTAATCAACTACACAGCTGCTGGTGGAGTTGGCATAGTGATAAACAGCCAACAACCTCCAAACAAATTCAACATAATCTACCATGACAATAACATAATAGCAGCAAACATAACCTATGGTAAAACAACATGTGTGTGTTTTTTTTTCATTCCTTTAACTATGTTCCTTTATTCAAAATGTAACCTTTATTAGACCTAATAAAATTTGTTTTTAAAGTAAAAATAAAATTTATCAAAAGCATTAAAATCTTATTTTATTTTTCTTTTTAAAAATATTCTTATACAAAGAACTATCTCTCTTAAAATATTAAAATTAAATATTAAACAATTTACTGAAAATAAAAAGTTTTCTTTTTTTCGCTCTTGATACATTTTTTTAAAAATTAAAAGCAACTGGTAATTAAATAAAATTATTAAAGAGAGAGATCAAAATAAATTGATATGATTTTATACTTTCCTCTCTTTCTTTTACCAACATTTATAGTTTGCAAGTATTAAAATATGCATATTATAATATAAAAAAGGTTTGACAGTTATTTAAAAAAATTGTTTAGATTATTCCTCTATCATGTGAGAAAAAAAGTAAAATATTTAACCAGTTGAAGATCCTTTATTATTGTTTATTTTTAATATAGCATTGTAGCTAAATCCTTACAATATCCCCATCTAATATGGGAAATTAAAGTGAGTTGAAGCCTTTTTTACCCTTTAGTTTAATTCAACCAATTTCATTTCACAATAAAAAGAAAATTCAAGATTAGTTACATCAATAAGCTAAGATACTTGAGTAGTTTTTTACTCTAGTTGTACTGGGATGAATGGTGATTTGTTCAGTTTTTTTCATTTTTTGATAACTTTTGTTCAGTTTTTTTTTTTGCTATTATTTATCTTTTCATCCAGGCCCTTTTCCTTGGCATGTTTTCATTCTTTCATCCATCAGCTCTCTTTTTATATTACTTTTATCTTTCATTTTTGAGAATCTTTTATATTGAATGTTGGGAAAGTCAAAATCTCTTCTTCCTAATTTTTCATGAGGTTGTTGCCTTAGCAATTTCCCTATCATGTCAATACATTTTTTATTTATGTTTTTATCTAACTGTTTATAAATAACAGTAACATCTCCATCATTACTAGTGGCTTTGACATCGATGTTATATTAATTTATGGCATTTTCAACATTATCTCATATTTTTTTTTTATATATTTGGATTATATTGTCATTATCTTCCTGAACACTTTGACCAATTTTATTTTTAATTTCCTCTATGATGATATATTTTGTCTTTGATTTCATTAACCCAATTTTTACTGTTTCGTCTATTTTTTGTAGCATATCTACTCTCATTTTTTTCAACATTTATTTTATTATTTTTCTATTTTTCCCTTATCTTTGTTGGTTTTTTATTCTTCTTTTATCTTTGTTTACTATTTTCTTTTGTTGGTCTCCCTTTTTATTATTTCTCTTTGTTGGTCTTTTTATTATTATTTTCTTTGTTCTTTTTTTTTGCTATCCTCTTCTCTTTGTTAATTTTTCTTTTCATTATCATCTTCTGTTTATTCTCTTTTTTACTAACCTCATCGCTTTGTTGGTTTATTTGTTTAAACATTTCTTGTGTTTATTTTTGACTCTCTTTAAATCTTTTTTGACTGTCCATAAACATTTGTACTTACTGGGCTGACATAGTTATATTCTCTACTCTTTGTGTTTTTTCCATGATCACACTCTCCATGTTTTTCAATTTTTCTTTTGTCAGCATATATGTTTCTATTATAGAACATTCAATCTTCAAGAAATAATTTATTTTACATAGAAAATACAAATATGAACTTTTTAAAAATATATCATAAAATAAGCTTAACATCACCTCCTCTTCCAAGCAACTTTTTACTTTAACTAATACTACTAATATTATTATTATTACTCCTAATCTGCTTTTTTTAAAAACCTTATTATCTCAATACCTGCCTTTATTTCATTATTTTCCTGCATTAGTCTCCAATTTTACCCTCTTCATGTATGTGACTGATTTCTATTTCCATAATATTTTTACTATAAGAACATATGCATGTACAAAAACAAGTTTCTCAAAACTTTTCTTAGAGATCTGATGAGAATTTGACAGCAAAAGAATGCATAGTGATCTGAAACTCTGGGAAAGATACAAAATCCAGTCACTGAACTATAAGTATACAATGCAGAATGAACACCCAAAGGTCTATCTCAATTTAGACACTATAAGCTACATATAACCCAAAATAAAAAATAATAATGCAAAAATCTTTGCGAATTCCTGCTTCTTTGAGTTTTAGGGGCTGGAAAATACAAAATTTATGCCTTGCTCTTTTTTTTGCAGACTTAGAGGTTGAGGATTATGCCACGGCTACATTAACTGAACCATGATAAACAATAGTAAATATAAAAAAGTGAGTTGGTGGCAGTGCATAAAATAGAACACACTATAGAGTTGCATGAAAACATTGCTTCCTCAAGTGAATAATAAAATTCTCCATCCAGCATGATTACTCAAAGTACAGCCAAACAGATTCCAACAGTCAAAAACTCAATCCAATCTCCAAAATCATGCTTTGATGTTCTGTTCATCTTTAAATAAGAACTTAAATAAATATTAATACTACTATTTTATAATTTATAATGAATAAATTATAACAATCATCCTCTACATTCTTGTTACATTTCACAGTAATATGTTTTAAATTAATTCTGAATCAAAATACATAATTTTGTTTTTCAGATGTATTTCCGAGATTCAAGTTATGTGGTCTCTGATCACCGGAACCTGGATGCTAATTGTAACAGTAGAAAGAATAGGGGGTTAATGAAGGAAGAATATGAAGTTACAGGGTCCCACACTTGGGTAGCCATTTGTAACAGTATATCATATTAGGGCTAAATTATGAGGATATGGGAAAACATCCTCATCCCCAAATGAACATGATATAAAATTAAATATAAAAGGAATGAATGAGTCTGAAAGATAAACAAGTACAAGACTATAAGTTATAATAATCATTAACAGCATTTCAGAGAAGAACAAACATTCATCATCACAAATGATCAACAATAAAAATTCAGTTAATCATGTAACTGGATTTGAAATAGTCTACTAGAGACCAGGCTAATCACTGCCAAACTGAGGGTGGGAATACCACTCAAAAAGTTGAGTGCACAAACTCATATGCTAATACATCAAAATATAAAAGAAAATCAAATAATGCTGAGGTACAGAAACATGCTGATGATCATCAAATGCCCTGGTCACTTAGTATCATTAATGTACTGGGCAACTATAAACTTAATTTCTAATTAATAATAAAATAAAATGTAGTGTCTGGACTTTAAAGGAGATGCCCTTGCACCATCTAGGGTTATCTGGTGCCCAAATACCAGCCTAAATCTCTAATTCATATCACTAATTTATGCTCTAATCTAGCTCAGAAAGCAAGAACTCCATAGATGATTGCTTTGAGCAAAAGATAATTAAGCAAATAAAGCAGCTTGTTCTCAATTACTTAAATAATTCAGAGGTCTATCCTACTATAATTTAATGGTTTTATTGGGATAATTTAAAAAATCTAGAACACTAAACTGTCTTCAAGTAAAGCCATACACATTTCCAATTTATGTAACAGGAGTTGGAAGGAATAAAGTCTAAAAAAATATTTTAAAATAATTATTTAATAACTATTTTATTAACAATAAATAAAAGAAAATGACTTGATGGTATGAACTTTAAATATTCATTTTATCAAAAAATAAAATTTAGTTTCTTAAAAATTATAATTAACCAGTTGATTTTTATTTATTGAATTAACTTTTAATCCATTGAGTAATTTCTTTAAAATAACTAAGAGTTGGGAAAACATTTTCAAAACAATCAAAGATAAGGATTTTTGATTTCAACTTAATTAATCTTTTGTTAAGTTTTTAGGAAAGAAAAATGATGAAAAAAAAAAAAAACATGTTCCAAAAAGTAAATTTAAATTTTAAGAAAATTAAATTTTTTTTTAAAAAAAAAACATTTATAATTTTAAGAGAAAATTGAATGGATTTAAAAAAATATGTTTCACAATTTGAAAATATTTATAAAAATATTTAAAGTTGTCAATTCTTAGAAAAAAATTATTACTTTTATATTTTAAAAAAATCTTATTTTTAATTTTAATAAAAAAAATATTGTGTGCACACACAAAAAATACCTTTAAGCATGGTTTGATTCTTCTGTGGAGTTGAGTTTTTTTTGAAGGCTTCTATACATGAGTATGATTAATTTGTCCTCTTTCTGGTGTGCTGTATTTCTTTCCAATAAACTTTAGACCAAAACATATTAAACTCATGCTCTTGATTGAAGACAAGATTGTAGATTATTTTAAGGAGTAACTTCCCTTCATTTTGTTCCAGTGAAGACAGGTTACATGGAGGAAGATGATATCCAGATTTTATCTAACTTAGCACATGGTTTTCATTGTAGAAACCATTTTTGTAAATTAATCATAGTATGCTAAAAGCTTGGTTTAAAACTTTTATTTTTTCTTATTTGATAGCCTGTTTAAGCTTTCTCCTCTACTATGCAAGACCACACTGAAGATTTCTGCTTTTTTTCTCTTTATCAGCTGGATTAAGACTTGATTGTAACTGCTAAGTTAAGAATATTTTTTTCTTACCAGACACTCGGGTCTTCTGACTTATTCACATTCCTATTATTTTTTAGAACTATCTTGTCTATAAGCCAATCACAAACTGTTGAACCTGATAATTTTTATAACAACAAGTTAGGTAAATTTTTACAAATACAATTGTTCACCTATTTTTCTCCTTAATCATAGTCATTGTAAAACAAGTCAAGAACTTAAATTAACATCATAAAATCCTTGGCATTTTTAATTAAAAAAAATTTCTGCAAAAAGAAAAACAAGATAATCAGTTAATTACACTGATTTGATTTTTTATAATGAAGAGAGATAAAAAGAAAAGAAAAATAACAACTCTACAAATTAAAAATAAAATTTACCAATGGTAATAAAATCATATTTTGTTTTTTTCTTTTTCAAAATAGTCAAATATAAAACTTGCTCTCTTAAAAGATTAAAATTAAATATTAAACAATTTATTGAAAAGAGGAAGATTTCTTTTTTCTTTCATCTTAGTACTTTTTTTTAAAATAAAAAATAATTGGTAATTAAATAAAATTATCGAAGAGAGAGAAAAAAAGAAATTTATATGATTTTATACTTTTCATTCTCTTTTGCCAACATTTACAATACATATTAAAATATAAATATTATAAAAAAAAGTTTTGACAATTATTTAATTTAAATAAATTGTTTAGAATGTTTCTACAATCATGTGAAAAGAAAAGTAAAATATTTAAACAATTGAAGACCCTTAATTACTGTTTATTTTTAATATAGTAATATAGCTAAATGGTTACAATATATATATATTTTCTAAGAATTTCTGATAAATTTATTTTATAATAAAAATTAATATTACTTTTTGGTAATAAATTTAAATAATTTTTTGAAGCAATTTAATTCAGAATAATGTAGATAATTATTTTAAATATAATTATTAATATTGTATTTACCTTGAAAGTAGTTATCAATTTATTATAAAATGTCTACTTGAATTCTCAATTATTATGTTTATGTTATAAAAAACATTTTTCATTTTTTTTTTTTTTTTTTTTACAAAAGAAGGTGTTTATAAAAATTTGTTAAAAATAAGAAAACAATTATAAAACTTACCACCATTTTGAAAACACTTTTTTTTTAAAAAATATTTATCCATAAGGTGATATATTAAACACAAGAAGTGCATTTAAAGACAAATTTGTTTCATATAAATATCTAAACATGGATAAAATACAGATTATGTTTAACATGTTAAAGGATGCAATATTACATACTTATTTTTTAATTACTAAAATTCTAAGAAAAGTAGATTAGCAAGATAATATTGTTTTTTTTTCATCAGTAATAATTTAAATCATTATCTTTCTTTATTTCTAGAAAAGTTTCATTTTTAAAGTTAAGATATTCTGTTTTATTTTTAACTTTTTTATTCATTAAATATAACATATATCAAACTGTTTTGCATGTTATATTCTCCAATGGTTATCAAAATTACTATGAACATTTTGTATGAAAATGTTCTGCTATCAGCTGTGTGCACAGAAAGTAAAACATTATGCAATTTTGCATGTGTGTATAAGTTTTTTTTGACAGTCAGATCATTTTAAATTATTCAAAATACTTAATATCCAAGCATCAATCCACAATTCAAGTTAGCTTAGTTGTCATATATTAATTTCAAGACAAATGTTTAGTGTAAACAAGTGTCATATGATGTTGGAATTTAAATAGACCACAATTACAAAATGATATAAAGATTAGAACTACATATATTAGTTATATATATAGGCTCATGATAATTAAAGTAAATTACTATATAATAGTTAAAGATTAAATTCAGGGGAGAGTATTACATTTTATTGAAGTAAAATCTATTGAAAATTATTTCTTGTTTGCCATATTATCTGAATGCCATATGGAATAATTTTATTAGTAATAAACTTATTAAAAAAAAACTAATTGCAGCAATATTTTTTATGTATAATCACACTGAAATTATATTTGTCCCTTGTATTAGAATAAAAATTATATGTTTATTATTACAATATTAATTGAATGATTTATTGTACAGATAGTCATATAATGACAGTTTAACTTTTAATAAGAGAATTTTTATCACTTGAATTCATTAGTTGAGCACTAAGCTAAATTAGCTCACAAACAACTTCATAGAATTTTATTATCTAAAATAATTAAATAATATCTTGCTTATGGTTTACATTAAAGCCTCACTTAGCATGCATTTGTTTACTGTAACATTAGATTCATAAAAATTATGTCAAATTTTAATTAGCATGAGGCAAAATTCAAATAATATGAGTTTATTTCAAATTGTAAAGAAAATTATGCATAGAGTATATGATGCTGCTAGATCTGTCATGGAATAGGGTTTCTTATTATGTATATTTTTATTAAGCTGTTGAATTTTTTTCCATGGATCTTTGTTTTATACATTATTTATAATGTATCATCGGTTAATTAGCTATGAATATTGGGTTTAAATATTGCCCCGAAGGCACTTAGTTATAAAGGATTGTTTAATTAATTAAAGGAAGCTTCACTGGTTTATATCTATTTAACATATTTATATTTATTATTTAATAAAGAATGAAAATTAAGAGATTATATCCATGTAAACAGAGATAACATTATTAACCTTTATTGTTGCCAAAAAAATATCAGTTACTATTAGTTGACAATCCTCCTGAGGCTAAACAAATTTTCTCCATTAACCTACATTTGCTTTTTGATGGGATTTATTGAAGCAAAAGGGGATTCAAACCCAGATTCTTATAAGGATTTAAACACAGCTAGTTATATTTATAGGTACCAGAATGCAAAAGAATTTTTTTTTACATTCTTTAGATAATAATTAATCTTCTCCTAAGAGTTGTTTATGTTTAACTTTTATATTTTTATGGTTGTTTATTTTTAATAATGGAAATTAAGAGGTTATATTCATGTAAACAGAGATAACATTATCTTGACTACCAATTGCTACCAATTGACAATCCTGAGACTAAACAAGTTTTATTACGTCTATCTCTATCTATTTACTTGCTTACCATTGTACTTACCTATATACCCTTATCTACCGATCAATTGACTGAACCATGAAACTTCCAAGATATATTTCTAATTTGTAATAAATGTTTTTCTTAGCTTAGTTATTAATGAATCTTTTTATAAATCAAAATATACATTTGTTGATAGAGCATATTTTCAAATAAATTTAAATTAAAACAAATATACATTTGATGGTTAAAGTGAACCAATTAATTTTGACTTCTATAAGTCAGACACAGTTGACAGATCTGTATTATATACCGAAAGCTCCTGATGTATCTTTTTTTTTTATTACAATTTAACATTTTTCATTAATCAATATCTCCAGACTGCATTTCACACCATCAATGATAATTACATTGGAATTAATAGCTTTAGTTAAATAATGAAAATGAAGACAAATATTGAAATTTTATTAATAATTGCAATGAAAATGCATCAATGCAAATAGCACCTGTTTATTGCTCTATACATACATTGAAAAAATTATATGTACATTATGATAGCACCATATTTTCAAAATACAATTGATATTATGACATTGCAGAATACTTGTCTGGTTAATGCAATGATAGAGTGGCAATCTCTTCCATGGGTTGTT
Organism: Epiperipatus broadwayi; assembly: GCA_028023455.1. Lineage (NCBI taxonomy): Eukaryota > Metazoa > Onychophora > Udeonychophora > Euonychophora > Peripatidae > Epiperipatus > Epiperipatus broadwayi. Next base: position 5,326,254 of record JAQFVV010006242.1, read on the forward strand.
GCTCAGTTCTATCACTTTCATTGGTCTAACTGTAACCTTTAATGCCATGATAAAGTGGTGAACTCTGGATCTGCAGCACTATGGATGGCAACTTCAACTCTGTCACTTCTGGTGTTTGAATTTCTCATTAAAACTCAATGATAAAACATTTGTTTATATATTTTACTGTATTGCTGTATTAATTAATTTTGCAATGAAGATTTATCTTTATTATTATCCCCCCCCCCCATAGCTTACATTTTTAACCATCTTTCTTAAATAGAACAACTACAGGCTTAACCTAATTTCTGATACATTATTAAAATTAGAACATTTGCAGTTTGTAATTATATTAATTTGCCAAGAAAAAAATCAGTAAGTGTTTTTCTTTTACCTTTCAAAAATAAAAAGTTAATTGGAAAAGGAAATAAAAACAAAAAGAATTGGTAAAACTAAATGTCAAATATTTAGCTGAAAAATAAATTTAATTGGAGAATCTTTTGATAAAATCCTTTATGATCAAATAAATAATTAATGTCATCAGCATAGAAATCATAACATCTTTCCACCATTTAAAATATATATATATATAAAATCTTTTGTTCAATTTGTACAACGTAAAAATTTTTATTAATGTAAAAAATAATGAGATAAAATGAAAATCACTATAATGACTGAATCAAATTTAAAATCTTTTTCGATAGATTGATCTATTGTTTAATTCATATATCTATCTTTTCTTTCTATGAATACCTACATACTTATCTATTTATCTAACTGCATATTATCTACTGACTAATTAACTTATTTATTTATCTGCCTGTCTAAATCTATGTATATATATCAAATTAAAAAACGGTAAAATATTAATATCCAATTAATAAAAGTTATGAGAATATAGGCCACAGGTAGAAATGAATTTTTGAGAAGATTCGAATTAACTAGGAGAACAATTTAAAGGTAGCCTAATAATGTTCTATATTTGGTTCTAAATAAAACTTTGGAATTGTTTTTTTTTTTTTTTTTTCAGGCTTCTTTAAGAAAGCTTAGGATTTTTTATTGCAACTGTCCAATTAATGGTAAGGATATAGGCATCTAGTTATTCTTAGCTGGCAGGCAATTAAAACTGTCACTGGTGTTTGTGTATTTCCTGGTAGTTACAGATCAGGAACAGTTTTTTGTTCAAATATACAGTTTTAGAGGCATATCTATATAAGTTATTTTTTTAATGATTTTTTATTTTTACAATTTTATATTGAGAAATATGTGTTAGTTGATAAGTTGAAAAAAAAAAAAAAGAAAAATCGATTATAAATTCCATCTAGAAGATTGATTTATTCTTTTATATATATTATATCTAAACACAACACACTTTAATCATTTTCTTAGTTTGTTAAATGGCAACATCTTTCTTTTTGTCACTCTCATTTTGACAAAATGATCAAAATTTCGAATCTTCCTCAAACAAAACAGCATGCCTTGGAGTATTTGCAAACATGTAAGATCCTGCCTTCCTGAAACATATGTATTAATAAGCCACAATATGACACTTTACTTTCAATTATACCTCCAATAGTGATGTAACCTCAAAAGTTGTTTTACCATAATATCCATTTGAAAAGAAATGTGGTTTGATGACTAAAATTCCATTACTTATTTTGGTCAATAAATTTAACATTAATTGAATGGGGAAAAGCCCCATTGGATTTGTTCAACAAGACAGTCATTGATTGAAACAATTATCTTACACAATGTCTACTAGTCTAGCATTTTATCTTATGCAAAATCAGAAAGCCTAACAAAATAGTGGAAATCCAAGAAAGTCTTTTCATGAAGAGAAAAGAAATCCACAGGAAAAATTCTTCCACGGCAATGGTTACTCAGTGGCTTGGGTAGGGAGACCATGAGTTCTTCATTGTGATAGTTCCAAATAGAATAGCAGTATTCTTATGGATGCGATAAAAGAAAGTATCGCTGATAGATGTACTATATATTCAGACTGGTGGAAGAGTTATAAAAGTGATGAATTAAGACTGTAGGAGATGAACATTTACAAGTGAATCACTGTTATAACTTAGTCATTTCAAGTACTGTATGCATACACAAAATATAGTAACTGTGGGGTCTGGTAAAATGGCGAAATAAAAAGCATTGTGGGACTATGCAACAACACCTGAATTTATGTGGCACCAATTACATAAAGATAGATCTATTTGTGGCTACTTTGCATGCCCTTAGGGATTTCTGACCACAGACATGAACAATTCTTAAATACTTCTTCTCATAAATAAGTAATAACAGGTTTTATTTATGTATTTTTTTTATATATTTATGTTACTATTTCTTTTTTTTTCTTAATTTACAAAAATTATTAACAAATAAAGTGAAAATATTCTAAAAAAAGTTTGCCCCAAAATTGTCTTTCTTTAAAATAACACTAATAAAAAACAACACTGGAAATATTAAATGCAATCACTTTTTTCAGCCATATTGTAGATTTATTCTATGCCCTGCCAAAGTGTATAATTGAAGTAAAAAATGCTTTTGGCCTTCAGCTATCAGGAAATACACAAATACCATGTCACCATTGTTTCTCTATTGTTGAATGATAAGCTTGCCTATCTTTTTTATAAATGAATAAGATAAAAGAGAAAACTTTCAAATTTTAAGATTATATAGTTTCATTGATACATTGATTATTCAAATTATTTTACATATGTTTATTATATTTGCGTGGATTATTGGCAGCATTCCAAGGCAACTAATGTGAAGATTTCCTGAAGTGAATGCATATTATCCAAAAGTTCGTCAGTTTTTTTTTAGGCACACAATGAATGAACTGACATCTTTCCAGATTTCTTTACATTTATATCAATATATGTAAATTAAATATTATATAACAAAAATTTCAATCTTCACTTCATAAATTAAAATAATGGCATACAATGAAAGATTATGGAAACGTTTTTCTAAAAATCTCCACTTCTCTGACAATATGGTAATCAGCCCCCCCTCCCATATATATATATCAAAGACTACAAAAAAAAAAAAAATCAGATTAAAAATAATTATCTGGAGAAAATTACTTTATTGTCAATATGGATAATTTAGCATCTATGCTATAAAACTTCATCATCATCGGTGATAATTTATTAGATATCCCTATATTTAAAACTACTTGTGAAATTTAATGTGCCAATTCTATCATTAAGTACATTATTTCGCAGAGAGTTTAAACTGATATCTAAAATTGTGAACATTTTCAAAAAATAATTTGGAAGAAAGACATTAGAATTTATTACGAAAAACAATTAATTTTAATTAATAAATAGTCAAACAGGTAATGTAACAGTTTAAGATTCATTTCAGTCACTTATGGCGATTTGATAATGGCATCGTTAATATGTTTTTAGTTTTTTCATTAAACTATGTGTATAAATTTTATATCCTTGGAATAGTGCCAATTTTATTTCTTGATTTTCTAGCTTGAACTTGTATTCACCTCGATTAACCAACTCCTTGCAAGATTGTTGATATATTTTCTCAATTACTTATCCAGCAGAGCTGAACTAAGAACTAAATTGAAATAGTTTCTTCATTTACCTTTTTAAAGACTTAGATATAAATGGCAGCACAGTATCATTTATAAATGTATACAAATGAAAATAAAATTCAATGCAGTTGATCAAATGATGCGGAAAAATAATCATTAAGTAGAAGAGTCAAAGGTTTTTTTTTTTTTTGAAAGGATGTGAGGGAGTAGCAAATCATATGGTTCATTAATGTTCATCATTTTGTTAAGAAATGGTTTCATTTTTTAAAAATATATATATTGTATATTTAAAGCCGTTTGCGTTTCTTCATATTTATAGGTGTGCTCGTATATATACTTATAATATTAATTAAAGTTATATGTTTATTTGTACTAGTGATGAGGGAAGAGTTTTTAGAAGTCTATTATTCTAGAGACTTTTTAAAAATGATTTGTTTCATTTATTTGCAAACATTATAGTTCCGGTTATTAGGATTCCTATATTACATGAAAACGTGTGAATGGAATATGAGAGTAATAGATCTTTTCAGGAAGGACTCCATCATATAATAGTTAATGTATTAGTCTTTTATTTTTTCAGATATGTGATCCCTAGGTAGCATAATAAATAAATATCTATATATTTTAATTGGTCAATTATGATTAGTCAAATTAGTGATATAATAATTGAAAAAAAAAATATGATGCAATAATTATCTTTGGTGGAAATCTCATATATTCATGGCCAATCTTTAATAGAATTTGTCATACGTGTTCATTACTTTCAGTGCTGAATATTGGTTTATGGCAGTAATAACTTGTTTTATGTAATTAATTTTTATCATAAATATTATATGTATATATAGCACTATTCAATAAACAGACACCATATATCAGCTTTTATTATCATTTCCAAACCTCCTACTTTTACTGTATTTATTTTAAATCTAAGCCCTATCATTATAATTACTAAATCTGTAATATTTATTCATAATCATGCGTTCTAAAGATTTTTATGTCAATGCTTATATATTTTAATATGATGAAATAAGTTGATGGATATGATCTAGCATCTTTAAATTCAACAACTCATTGTTTTGAGTAATGCAACTAGCATGGATTGTGCACAGAATTAAACAAAACATTTAAATGTTATGTGATTGAATACAGCTTCAAACAATAAAATCTATTTGGAAAAAAATTGCTTGAATGATCATAGATTTATGTAATATATGGCCAAATTTCTAAAATATTTTTAAAGAATAATCAATTTAATTTTATATCAACATTAAACATTATTAATATGCAATTGAATTATGTTTGTTTATGTTATAGTTTTGTAAATCTTTATTTTGTTATTAAGCTTAATTAGCACACATGTTGTAGCATATGCTATATCTAACTAAACTATTCTTCAAACAAGTTACTGACACTCCAGCAATTCTATAAACCAACGTTGAATCAGAACTATTACTCACCAGGCTTCCTAGTTGCTGGATGCTTAAAGTTTTAGCAATTTTCTATATTTGTTGTATTTTTACCTAAGAATAATTTGATATCCATGTGCAACCACTAATTAAATGGTAGTTGTAATGCATATTGACCAGAAATTTGAATGAAAAAGTATGTCTGTTTGATAGTCTGAAAAATTTTCCTTGGGATTTGAACTGAAGCTGAAGTAGATGTGTTATTCATTATGTCATAAAACTTTATATATAAGATTTGAGTTTTTCTGATTACTGAAAAATACTTAATGTTTATTGAAGCTTACTGATTTTTTCAGGTAAATGACTAATGAGTTACCCAGAACAGATTGATAAATGTATATCTAATTATTTTAGTTGGAAGTAAAATTAATTAAGGCAAACCATAAACTTCTCATTAAGTAATAGTTAGATAACTTGGTGAATATTGTCAATATTTTTTTGAAGCTATAATGAGATGCTGGAGAACCATATATTTGTTTGTGTAAAACATTATTTAAATAATCTGTTATGGCAGAAGACTTCTCCACTATCTCACCACAGAAAAACAATGAAAGTAGAAGATATTACTTATCAAGCTAATGAAATGTCAGTGTTTTATTTTACTTCTGATAAAAATGGATGAATATCAATTAAAGCAATAATAATATTTTGATTTGGCTGTGGGCTGACTATTTGGGGGAAAAAGAACTGGCTTGGAACATAAAAATATTTTCATTTTTTTTTCTGAATTCAAACTACAAATTATGAGCATGGATAGTAGATGTATTAATCATTGTGCCATGAGACTTTCTATTTATAAATATTCTGTATATATAATTTGTGTGTATGGATGAATATATGCTATTGATTATTTGTGAAATTTGCACCAGAGATTCTAATTGTAAAAGGTTAGATAGAATTTTTATTACTTTTTTTACAAATATGTAAGGATTGATTTTTTTAGGAGTATTTTTTTCTATTTATTCTATTACAGAAACATTTATTTTTAACTGAGTAATCAGTAGACACTAAGTGGTAGTTGTATATTGATTAGCGTCTAGTACCCATTGATTAATCAAGTTTGCAATAGATGATTCTGTGATTACAAAAAGGAGAATTATTGTAACTAAAAGTGTACATGTGTTGAATGTAAGTTAAGCAAGATGTGATGTTGTGTTGGTATACAACGATTAATGAGCAAAGGGATGGACATTTAAGAAATAAAAATATATTGTGTATTGTTATTTAATCCATTGGTAATAAATTATTAATATTAATTTAAAAAAATAAAAGGAAATAAAAATGTTATATATTATTATTTAATCTGTTTGTAAAAGTTTATTAACATTGATTTTTTTTTAAAAAAAAAGTATTCTTCAATATCTCTATAAAATTGCCATACTTTTTTTAAAAAGATCAATATTTCCAATATGTAATTTCGCAATCTACAACTAGAAGATACATTATTATACAGATAATTTACATATGCATGTATAGAAGTATGTATGCGTGCTCAATTTTCTTTCAGTAATAAGCGAGTTTTAACTTAATGTTATATAGGTTTGTATACTACTATCTATAGGATTACGACATCTTTTTATAGAATCAAAATAGTAAATGGATTTCATGCGTAGTATACTAATTAAATTATTACTTTAAAAAACATAATTTATGGGAATAGGAAAAACATACTTCACAAGTATTTTATATAGCTTAATATATTTTGTAGTTTTTTTTTTTTTAATGAAGCAAAATGTTATAATAACGTAAATTGACATGGCGATATGTATTTAATGTTATGGGTTAGATTGTTTGTTTTATATTTATATCCTCAAGATTTATGTTGTAGATGTATTCTGAATTTTCTTTAATTATTTTATTTTTTAGATAACTTTAGAGATTAGCATAATTAAAAAAGTGTTACCATAGAAATAAGAGAATAATAGTTGCTTTAGTATTAGCTCTGTTTCTTTGTATTTCATCAAATAGAGGTTATTATATAACCAACTTTATGTAATTTTATTCATTATTGTTTTTTAAAAAGAGAATTATAATTATATTGTTTGTACTTACATATTAAATATAATTTCAAAACTTGTTCTAATTATTATTCGTTTCAAATAATTTTAATACGGTTTATTATTTGATCTATATAAGAATAATAAAAACTTGGCAATAACTGATGAAATTTTTTTGTAATGAAAAACAAAAATTCGTAATCACACAAACAGTAAGTTGAGGTCAACAGTTTATTCACTTGCTTAAAGTGATATTTTATTTAACTTTGCTGAGATTTGATCTACGAATTTTTATCTTTTGTCACCACTGTGCAAATTACAGAAAGCAAACATTTTTATATATTTGCACAACTGAAATCTTTACGTTATTGATTTTTAAAAATTTTCACTTTTTTCATTGAATCTTAAATATATATATATAAGTCATATAAATTTTATTAAAAAATTATATCAAGAATTTATTACCAATATTTAACATTACTATATCCACTCACCTTCTGCCCCTTGGTATCATTATTTAATATGAGATTATTTCTTTATCATATTGAATTATAATACTGATGATAAGAAATGGGTGAAGGTGGTAATGTTTACTACTGGTGTGTAATTTCTATATAATACAGTTTATCATGTGTCTTATTTTTTTGGGTATGCTTTACATATTTATAATGATACAGAAGTGCAAAATTGCTTGATGAAAAAGTATTGGAACAGGAGAAAAAAATATATCAACTTTTTTCTCAGGCTTATTTTTGTATACTGAGGGGTTATAAAGCCTTTAAATCTTTTTTGACATTAGTGTAACCAGGAGTTCCCAATCTTTTTTATGCCTGCACTCCTAAAAAATTTTAATATGTTTTCACACTTTTTAATTAAGGTAATAATTTATTTAAGAATAAAAGTGAAGGTGACCAAAACAAATTTGTATAACCAATTTTCAATAATGTAAAAACAAAAATAAAACATATGAAAAAGAAAAAAAATATTACAAGAAATTAAAAGTTGCATAAACACTACAAATAATTAAATTTTCATCCATGCGTAAAATTTCTTTAAAAAAATTATAATTAAGTTTCAAATATTCATAAGTCAATTAAAATTTAATGACTTTTTTGCTCCTGTTTATTGCATAAAAGTTTTTCAAAATATGGCACATTGTTGCTGATAGCAATCTACATGTCTGCCTGTGCATCCAAGTGATTTCTAGATTTTGTCTTTATTGACAAAAGGATACTAAATCCACGCTTGCTTAATTATATCGTCATGAATGAAATGAGCACAGTTAGTGCTTTTTCACAAAGTTTTGGAAACATATCCATTGCTGAATACTAATATTGTTCCAAAGTTTTGTTTTCACACTGCATTTCAAGAACATGATTTGTGCACAATTCGAAGAGATCTTTCTTCAGCTCTTCATCATCTGACATATTATACAAATTAAAGGTGCATGGATATATAATCCATCCATTTTTCATAAGTTTCCACTTTCTACAATTTCTTCACACACACTCAGAATCAGAGACTCATTATCATCAATCATTTCTTTGAGTGATGGAAAATTTAAAAGATTTTCTTTTTTAGTTTGTTGACATCAAAGATATAGCTTTTCTTGGAAAGCATTTAACTTTTCCTAGAATTTCAATATGTTTACATTTTCCTTGGGTAGATATACTCAGGTCATTTATACGAGTAAAAATATCACTCAAATATGCTAGCATTTGGTTGAATTCTTGTGATTCCATTTATCCAGGTAGATATTATAGTCATGTTTTTTTAGAAAAGCTTTGACTTCTTTTCGCAGTTTGAAGAAGCATGTTAAAGCTCTCTCATATGATAGTCAGTGGACTTCCATGTGGAAAACCAAAACTGAATGCTTACTTCTAAAATATTTACAAAGTGATTTAAAGAGTTGGTGGTTCAGAGCATTACCCATAATCCAATTGATGGTTTCCACAGAAAGGTCAAGACTTTTTTTCAACATTGGAGGCAATCTTTTTGATGCCAAATCATGTCAATGAAAAAAAAAAACAGTGAGTACATTGTAAGTATGAAATCTCTTCTTTCATCCATGCAAAAAATCCTGATTTATTTCCTAGCATTGCAGGGGCACTATCAATATACACAGAACCAATAATTTGCATATCTAAGTCATATTTTTCAAATAAGTCCTTTACACACAGGAAGACATCTTTTCCTTTTGTAGTTGTAGTTGTTTTCAGATCTTCACAGAAATCTTCCATTATGACACCATTATGGACATATCTCATTAATGCAATGAGTTGACTGCAATTTGTAACATCAATTGTTTCATCCAACTGGAGAGATTTTTAAGGGACTAGATCTGATATCTGTAATAACTTGATCCAAAATGTCCAAACTCAAATCACCAATTTGGCTTTGAATAATATTATTTGATAATGGCACTAATTTAAGCTTGTTTTATGCTTCTTTTCCCAGAAGAGTTGTTGTGATTTCTAATGCAAATGGTTTTGTCACCTCTTCTGCAATTGTATGGGGTTTCGTTTACTTTTATATACCATGTGGTATGAAGCCACCAGCAGTGGTTTGATAGCAGAAATAAAATTTAAACTCAAAGCAAACTCATTTAGCTTTCAATGATTCAATATTACAGTCTGCAATATCTGCTTTACCATGCCAGTTGTTGAAATGTTCCAGCAGTTTAGATGGCTTCATATTTGCATTTTAAAAGACAGTGTCACAAAGTATGCACATGGGTTTTTACAGATTCTCAGTTGTTCCATATCAAATGAAAACAAACGGCACATAATCATCATTTCATTTCCCTTTTTTTGACATAATGAAGGGTTAATTAATAATTGAAGAATTATAATCTGAAAAAAAAAACAGGAACAAGTTAATTAGAAGTAAAATAACATCAATTATAATCACTGTTTATTAGAGCCACAAGAGAAATGAGCAATGCACAAACAAAGAATCAACAATGCACTGACTACCATAGCATCACACATGAGTTTATATACTCTGCAATCATTCTAAAACATTCTTGAATAAATGTCAAAGGGCATCATTGATTAATTCTTAATACTTTGGAAGTTTCTTGAATCACGATCATGTGAATACATTACACAAATAAATGATAAATAAAAATTGAACTAATATAAACAAAAAAACTGATATGCTATGTCAGGCCTCCTGGAATGCCATCTCACACTCCTGGTTGGGAAAACCTGATATAGATAGCTAAAAAACAAGTGAATAGATACCAGAAGCTAAAAGGGAAATGTTTAGATTAACATATTTTTTATAGGCTGATTTCACGAATATATAACATTGTACATTAGTTCGTTCATATTTATGATTTCCATCCATAACTTTAGTAATCCATATAATTAAAAAAAATAATAATAATTTTTGAGTTTGCAGTGCAATACTAAATATTGCATGTCACAAAATATCACAAGCTACTAGCAACACTCCCTCTCTATTACAAGATTATTTTTTAATGCAATCAAACTTCTGAAAATTTAAATAAAAACTAATCTTAAACTCTCTACAGTTATATATATATATATATAAATTCTTTCTGTGTATAATATAAATTTACTTCATTAATAATGATATACTTGTATTTATATAATGAAACAATCTGGCGTCATTGATGATGTTGATTAACATAAATGATAGGGAGTTTTGCCTGTTTTAATAAATGATTTTATTGAATTAATAATGGTGTTGAGTTTTGTCAAATTTTATTTTAAATGTATAATAAGTATTTTATTTTAAAAAAAATACACTAATTTATTTATCACCTGTGTCAGTTATCATATTAAGTATAAACAAATAATTTTTGGCTTGTTTTTTTTTTCTTTTACTTATTTGTTTTTGTAATAAACAGCTTATTTTGCAAGCAATCTCTTTTGAAACTAAGAATAAGTATCTATTGTCATCTCTAATTCATCAATCTTGTGTTAGTTACTACAATGTAATCTGTTAATATATTTGTAATAGACTGATTGTTTTTTATTTTTAACTTTTATATATATAAATATCAGAGTTGTGAATTGAACGTGTTAGTTTGTAACAACCATTAGGCCTAGTTTACTAGAAGATCTTCCGGCAATTTAGAACTCCCACTATTGGGGTTTGCCTAGAATAACTTTTTGGGATCATTTGCAGTATTATTTCCCTTTCCCATTATTTTGTACTGAAAGCTACACAAAATTCTTTAAAAAAAGGACTCTCATCAAATATTTACTTGAATTCTGATATATTGTAGAATAAATTGACTTCATTCAAAAATTTAAAAACAAAAAATAACTAGTCATTATTCTCATCTTTTCAACCATTATCAATCCATAGCAGCCTATCTTCTCCACATCATGTCCTTATGTCATCATCCATCTCAAATATGATCTCATTTTAGGTCTTCTACAATCTTTGAGAGTTCAATTTAAAACTTCAAATGCTCATTTATTACCAACTTTTCTACCAATATTTCTTGCTTAGCTCCATTTCAGTCTCTCAATTTTTTCAGTGATATTATCATTGAATTTTACTTGCATCTTTTACTCCCAGCATAAATCTCTGCATATTTTATTGAGAGGATTAAATTTTCTGTAGTGTTTTTTACTTAAATAATCAAATCTCAGATCCATAATTAAGAACTGATAAAATACATCTATTTATTAAAAACCTTTTTTTTTTCCAATACAAAAACATATTTCCTTTTAATTTTAAACTATTTCTACCAAAATCATTCCATTCAAATTTTATTTTTATATTCAATTTCATTTATAATATTTCCATCTGCATTAATAATCTGAGCAAGATATTTTTCAAATTCATGATTATTACTCTTTTTTTTTTCTTGAGAAAATCTATTGAACATTATTTTAATTTTTGCAGTAATTATCTTTAGATCTACTTTTTTATTTTCACCTGATAACTTCTGCAGCAGCATTTCAAAATGTAGATGACGTAAATAAGTTCCATGTATTTTTATTTCCTTAGATTTATGTTTAATTCATAAAATATTTTTTATAAAATTACTATAAAATTTTGGAGATATGGAACCATCCTTTTGTAATCTCTTATCAACATTAATCTTCTTAACACTATCATGTAATCTAATCACTGTTGTTGCAGTTTGATAAATGTTTTTTTTAGAATATATTAGTATCCTACAGTTGATTCTTTTAGTTGGGTTGATCCCAAGTTGAGTTAAAATAATCTTGATGAAGATTTTGTATAGAACTGATGAAACAATGATATGCCTTAATTTATGATATCTTTTTATCATCTCTCTTAAATATTAGTACTGCATTTCTCCAATAATCTAGTATATCTTTATTGTTTAGATATTTGGTATATAGCTTTGTGTCAATATACTTTTTTTACTTGTATTTTTAAAATACTAAAAGTAAGTTAATCATTAATTTTATAATAAATTATTGTTTTGTTATTGGTTTAAATAGTATGTTAACTTCTTTATATGAAATATTGTCTGATCTGCATATTTATTCCATGTCCATTTCATTGAGAGTAACTTATGTTTTATGGAATTTAGCCTGTTTTTGTAAATAGTGATTACTCTTTATCATACATTTAATTGTATATCTTACCTCATCATTTAAAATGCTTGACATTTCAGAAGATATGCAAATTATATGAATTACTTTGTTTGTTTGTTTGTTTTTTGTTCCTTGTTACTGTATTATTTCTGTAGAACTTTTCCACACTCTTTATGACATTGTTCCTCTTTTTGGTAATAATTGCATTTTTGTTTTTTTTTATTGCTGAAACAAAATTTCTTCCAATACCAAAAGTTTTTTTTTAAATACTTTTGAAGCTTTATTCTTTTTTATAATTTTTCTTGCTAGTACATAATTATATTTATCTTTTTCATACTATTTTACAGAACTCTAGATATTCAATTTCTCTATGGATCCTTTTTAAATATTTTTATATGCCTTCTTTTCTTCATATACTGATGTGTCTCATTTGAAAACTAGTAAATTGCACTTCTTTTGTATTAACTATCTTTCTTGTAGTTTTTAATAGAGTACTGGTAAACTTATTATTGATTTTTTAAATCTGAACTATCTTTATAGTCTGTTACTATTTTAAAATGACTTATAGAAGAGTTTCTGAAGATTAGGAATAGTGACAATGAATTTTTTTTTTTTAATAATTTTTGTCTCTCTAGTTTTGCATTAACATGTATTTTATATCTCACAAGTCAACGATCACTTCCTGGGATGAATTTATTAAAAAATATTACAATCTTGAATTACATATTTTCTTTTAGTCAAAGTACTTTTATTTGGATGCTTCCATGTCTAATTCCATTTAGCATTTCTCTCAAAGAAAGTATTTATAATATAAAGTTTTTCTTTTTTTGTGAACTCCACAAGTCTGTGCCCTCTCTCATTTTTATTACATAATCAAATTTACCAACAACATTTTGAACTTTTAATCATTTACCAGTTCTAGAACTAAAATCTTTCATGACAGTTTTAAAATATATTTTCTTCTGGTTTAATGAATTTTGTACATCCATATAAAAATCCTTCACTTCTTTATCACAATAAGAATTTATTGGGAAATAAACCTGAATGATAAACATATGATATCTTCCATTAAGTTGTACAACTAATTTTACCACTGTTTAATATACCACCAATCTCCATAACTTTCTATTTTTTTTATTATAACAACTCCACCCGTGCTTTCAATATTGGTGCCTTTGTAATAAAGTACATATTCATATTTTTCAAATCAATTGTTTTTTCATCTTTTTTTTTTAACTTTGTGACAAAGTGCAATGATATCTCATTTATTATTATATTTTTTTTTAGAATTCATATATCTTCTTTCACTCAGAAGTGATCTGCAGTTGCAGATAGATAAATAAAAAGTCATCACTGAATGGCAGTCTATCCACAATCAAGAAATTCTTAGTAATCTCTACCATTAGTCTTTAACCTTACCTTGGCTGATAATTTTATACTCTCCTAAGAATAAAGATTATATTTTCATTTTGACTGTCATGATTGTAAATATGTAAAAAAAATTAATATAACCACTCATTCTATCTTCAATAAAGTGTAGCTGATTATTGTGTTAAAAACTGTCAGGCAACTGAAAAGTAAGATCATAGTATTTTTTTATCTTAAACTTACTTTGTGAAAAACCATTAAATTTACTTTACTGGCTGATATATCTTGACAAGCAGCCTATACTTGGTTATTTCCCATATGAATTATAAAATAATAATAGTAATAGTAGCTGCAATAGGAATGTATGATAGGTGGAAAATTTGTCCTAATTGATTTCTTTAAAGCCTTAAAGAAAAATCTGTCTTCTTTTTTATTAAAAGCAAACTACTTTCTGCATCTGAAAGATTTTTAATCATTATTAATTCACAACAAGGTGAAAAAGGTATTTCAAAATTTAATCTACTTTCTCTAATCTTTCTTCTTCAACACCAGAAACCATATTTATTTTATTCATCCAACATGTGGACACTTTTTAGATCTTTTATAATTTCTTCTAATCCAGTTTTTAGGCTTAAACTGTCCAACTATGATCATACCAGCTCCATTTCAGTCTTTTAATTCTTCCAGTAATATCAGTGATACCTATATTTGCTCACCCATATAATTTTCTTGCTACTTTAAATAGTTATAATTTATATAAGTTAGAAATTTGAGTCCTAAATTGTACTATTTATTTTAAAATAAAATGCAAATAATAGTTAAAATAATATAAAGTATTTTTAATTGGCAATTATAATGCTTAAAATTAATATTTTTTATAATTATTAATAATACATTGAAAATTGCTACTTATTTGTTATTTTAAAATTATTTAATTAATGATAAAATTAATGGGAAGTCAGATATGTTTTAATAAACATGCACACCCATTCCATTAATAATAAATGAAATTTACTTCCTACTATGGTAGTCAATTTATTACTTATTTAAATAATAAATGTTACTTTTAATCATACATATTTCATAAAAGTTCATAAAATCAATAATTAAAATAATAACATAAATTATAAAACTTGAGTGTTAAACTTTGATTTTAAATAAAGAGTATTTTCTTATTAAAAGATAATTTAAATTTTGCATTATTAAAATTAAGAAATATTGATTTAATATTAGTTTTAATTCATTTTTAATATCGTAGACAGTAATTAATATCATTTTAGCTAGACATCTGAAGGTAATTAACCAATCAGATATTGCAAAATTTTTCATATAAATTGAAGATAAGCAGATGATTAGAGGAGATAATCAAGAAATCATTAGAGGAGGAAAATGTATTTTCTTTATCTAAAAATTTTAAGTGTAAACTTTATTAAAATTTTATTATTTTAGTAGTAAAAGTTAATAATAATAATTTTAAAAACATGGAATAAGAAGTAAACTATCCTCATTGGTATTCTACATATGCTAACTACAAACTTATAATAATGATTGGAACTAAGCATCCTTCACTTGGATAAAATGTACATCAAAAAAGAGAAACTTGATGTTACTAAAATGTTTTTGCTATCTAAAATGAAAGGGAAATGTAAAAAACTTATTTCTTATTAATTTTTATATTGCCTTATGATAGAAAACATTTTCTACTAAATATTATCTTTAGTAGTGATAGATATAATTATTTATATTTATTAATACTATTCATATTTAAAGACATGAATTTATTTATGATATTATTAAAATGATAATCACCTAAGAAATAAAGGATATAATTTAGACTAATTATTGTTGCAAAGTTTATAATTACTAACTTTAATATCATTTAGATATTTGTAATTTATTAACATATTAAATATGAATTATTCAGAGGAGTAATATTAGAACTTTCTAATTTTACCAGTATATATTTTTGAATTTTGAGGAAAGAAATGAAATTTTTTAAAAATATAATAAAATATCATTATTAAATGGTGAATTAATTGAATAAATGTCAAAAAAGGATGAACTTATCATGCAAGAAACTATTGTTATTAATGAATAATTCTTATGCAAATTTTATTTATATTTGCAAGTTATGTTATAAATTATGATAAAAAGCACAAAGGGGAGAGAAAAGAAGAAATTTCTCTTCTTTCAAGCAACAGTTGGTCATGATGATGATGTTGTCATGGTAACCATACTCCCAAGGAAGTGTTGTGATTTTTTTTTATTTCAAGGAGTTGAAGAAAACTTTTTACTTATATTATTTTAGTTGAAGTGATTATAATATCATGATAGTATTAAGTACATCTGAATCTCTTTTTATATGGATTTTTTAAATGCGATTTTAAAGTTATGTGATTCATCTTTCTTCTTAATATCTTTTTATGTGGTTTTCTTTTATGCAATAAAGAAATTCATATTTCACTTAAAATTGGATCTCCCCATTTTATATAAATGCATAGATTTGGCAATAAATTTAGATACTGTAGAAGATTTTAAAAAAAGATAATGAAACAAAAGTGGAACCTGTTTATTTCATAGTAAAAATGATTGAGAAAGTCTTCAACTTTCTAATCAATTGGAAAATCATTTTCTTGTTAATGACATGAATATGAATGAGGTCTTAAATTCCAATGAGAGCTAAATAGTTGTATGACTGGATATCATGAGCTTCATAAACAATCAATAAAATCATCTCAAAGTTTAATCACTGATTACATTGTTGCCAGAAAACTATTAACACAGCATGAGACTGAAGTTGGTGCTAATTCTGCTGTTTGTGTTTCATCTTGTGATGAATCTGATTTCTTACCATTTCACAAATGAATTTGTATATTGTCAAATGGCGATGATTAAAATATGTATGAAAAAATGTAAAATAAATTACACATAAAACATATTACTTTGAATAAAATTAAATAGTTAATAAAAAAAGTAAAAAAAAACTTTGTCTTGTATCAATTTTTTTCAAATATTTGAAATTTTTTATTAGACATACTTTATTTCCTTATTTTTTTTTATGTGAATTTTAAAGTAATTTTTACCTTGTTGCTTTGGTTTTATGTGATTTTTGAAAATTACAGAATGTATCCCAAATTTTTCAAGGTAAGTTAAGTCTATTTTTGTAATATTTTTTTTTATGTGGGTTTTCTGTGGAATGTATTTACCACATAATAAGAGACTCAGATGTACTTAGAATTGTTTATTTCATATGTTATTTTTAGATTTAAGTATTTCAAAATTTTTTGTATAAATAAAAAAAAAATGTTCTTAATTATAATTCTATAATGGGAAAGAGATGATATTCACAAGTGTGCCTTCAGTTTTAATCATAAAATATTATGATTAAGGTAATATTTATTAATAAAATATAAGATATTGGTATTTAATTTTAAGCATAGAATCAAGTAAAATAAATGTGTGATATTTATAATAT
Organism: Epiperipatus broadwayi; assembly: GCA_028023455.1. NCBI lineage: Eukaryota > Metazoa > Onychophora > Udeonychophora > Euonychophora > Peripatidae > Epiperipatus > Epiperipatus broadwayi. Next base: position 5,343,644 of record JAQFVV010006242.1, read on the forward strand.
GTAAATTTAAATGAATATATATAATAAAGAATTGAATATATTTATTATAATATAAATATGTGTGTATAATAAGATGTATGATTGATTTCATTTATAAGTTAAAAATAAATAATTTATTATTTTATGACAAATTTTATTATAAAACTGTTTGTTTTTTAGTTTTCTTGGTATGTCAAAAGTATTATAAAGTATTAAAGATAAGTTTAGGTGTTATTAAAGAATTGATGAATTATATTTTGTGTGATGTATTTCATATAGAAACTCAGATTTGAAATAGTGGTGTGGAAAAGTATATTTATTGAAAATTCTGCAGTGTTGTGGATGTGTTGATTTAGGTTAAATATGATAAAGTATAGAGTAAGTCATAATATTTAAGATATAATGAATAGTGACATTTGTCTAAAATCTGTAAGAGTTTGAAATAGTAGCCATGATAGAAAATTAAGGTAGACAAAATATATATGGCCTTAAGTTACATTTAGTTCACTGTATCATTGCTTTTTTATAATTTTATAAGATATCCATCTCACTTGTTTTCATGAAAAATCACATTGGTTTAAAATTGTATAAGGGAATTAAAGATATAAGTAATGGTAATAGGTAGACTTTTCAAATGCTGATAAGGTAAATTAATTTATTTTAAGAATGATGAAATACAAAACAAAAGCACACTAAAGAATGTAAGAAGAAATATTTTATGAATGTTTTATTGGGATATAGGAGATCCAAATTACAAAATGAAAGTATGTTATAAGATATGATGTTGAAAGAAAACCTGATATTTTATTCTTATTATTATATGTAAGGGAATGAAAGTGCCATATTTTAATAAACATTTAAAATAATTAAATATTTATTTTATAACAAAATAATAATAATAATAATAATCACATTCATATCGGCTTTAACCAAATTGTGCAAATGCTTTTTACGAGTGTTAAATAATAAATGAATACCCTCTGACCCATACAAGATATAGAATTTATGCAGCAATAAAAGGAATCCTCTTATTACTACGACTCAAATATTTATATATGAGCAAATCTGAAGTACTGGCACAGAAGGTGTGACTATAGAACAGTCACTTTGAATTACTATATATAACTTATGAATGAATGACGCCGATGAAATTTACTAGAATTTACTGAACGCCATTCCAACTGAAATTAATCATATACATAAATCAGCATTTATTTATTTTTTATAGCGTCTGTATACAATTGTAATCACATTCATATCGGCTTTAACCAAATTGTGCAAACGCTTTTTACGAGTGTTAAATAATAAATGAATACCCTCTGACCCATACAAGATATAGAATTTATGCAGCAATAAAAGGAATCCTCTTATTACTACGACTCAAATATTTATATATGAGCAAATCTGAAGTACTTTATTGCTGCATAAATTCTATATCTTGTATGGGTCAGAGGGTATTCATTTATTATTTAACACTCGTAAAAAGCGTTTGCACAATTTGGTTAAAGCCGATATGAATGTGATTACAATTGTATACAGACGCTATAAAAAAAATAAATGCTGATTTATGTATATGATTAATTTCAGTTGGAATGGCGTTCAGTAAATTCTAGTAAATTTCATCGGCATCATTCATTCATAAGTTATATATAGTAATTCAAAGTGACTGTTCTATAGTCACACCTTCTGTGCCAGTACTTCAGATTTGCTCATATATAAATATTTGAGTCGTAGTAATAAGAGGATTCCTTTTATTGCTGCATAAATTCTATATCTTGTATGGGTCAGAGGGTATTCATTTATTATTTAACACTCGTAAAAAGCGTTTGCACAATTTGGTTAAAGCCGATATGAATGTGATTACAATTGTATACAGACGCTATAAAAAAATAAATGCTGATTTATGTATATGATTAATTTCAGTTGGAATGGCGTTCAGTAAATTCTAGTAAATTTCATCGGCGTCATTCATTCATAAGTTATATATAGTAATTCAAAGTGACTGTTCTATAGTCACACCTTCTGTGCCAGTACTTCAGATTTGCTCATATATAAATATTTGAGTCGTAGTAATAAGAGGATTCCTTTTATTGCTGCATAAATTCTATATCTTGTATGGGTCAGAGGGTATTCATTTATTATTTAACACTCGTAAAAAGCATTTGCACAATTTGGTTAAAGCCGATATGAATGTGATTACAATTGTATACAGATGCTATAAAAAAATAAATGCTGATTTAAATAATAATAATAATAATAATAAAAGAAATAAAATAAGTTATAGAACTTAATAGTTATATGAAGATTAAAGAAAAAAGAATGATAATGTAAATGAATACATTTATGAAATATTTGTAACTTGATTAAAAAATAAATTGTATATTTTTGTTGATATATTTTAATATAAAACCTTAAGAAGTATCTCAGTGTTAATGGAGTACAGTATGGAATATACTGAATCCTATTTATAAATAATTTCAGAGTGGAGTAGGAATTATTTTAGTTTATTATAATTACTTAGTACATATTAGTATATAATGTTTTGTTATAATATGTTAAATATTATTTATTAAATATATGTGTAAATTACTTTAAATTTTGTATAATACTACTACTATAATAAATGGTAATGTTTTTTTTAATTAAACAAGTGTTCAGAGTCTCAGATCTTGTTCTCAAGTGATTGTTCATCATCTTTACCACATATATATTATAATGATTAAAAATATTTGGTATTATTGCACATAATTTGAAATAAGATAATAAATAAGAAAAATATGATGATTGTTCAAAACATTTAATATTGTTTTTCAAAATATTAATTCAAATTTTCTACATCATTCTCAATGATCATAATGAATAGTAATTAAGAAATAGTGATCATGTGATGTTTAATAATTAACTTGCTATATAAAAATAGAAATAATTGAATTATAATACATTGTGATAATAAATTATTTTAAAATTGATTATGATAATTAATAGTGATAAGTGTTGGTTAATAATTTTTAATTTATTTATTAGTCATTTTATAAGAAAAGTGAATTGATTAGTTTAAAAGTAACGAATTGATTATGATATTTGTTTTTTAATTATTTTAATTGTAGCTGGACGTAAGTAAAATCCTTCTCTACATTTGATTATGTAAATTAACTTATTCATTTAAGAAACAACATCTACCTGAGATATATTGAGTTAAGGAATGGTAATAAAGGAGTAGTATAAAATAATTTCAATAAGTAGATGAATATTATATTATTATTAAATTTAACAGAGGAAGTTTTAATATTCAACATAATTTACTTATTTTATTGTGAATCATTGGAATATTTTTGATATTTTAGGGGAGTAGGGTTTTGTGATATTCTTTGTCATTGAGGGTATGCTTTTGGTATATACTCAATGTTAAAAAGCATGCCTTACTAGATGATTGGATAACAAGTCTCATGATTACTGTTATTTTATTATTAAACAATTTATTAATATTGACATAATAATACATTAGACATGAAATGAGTAAGATTGATATTATTAGAAATTTTATTTAAAAGAAAGAAATCTGATAAGACTGAGCTAGAAGTTTGTTGTTTATATCTACCATTAATAATAGTTGGGGGATCGGTCATCTGGTTAGGTTACAATATATATATATATAATGATCTATATATCTTATAATATATATATATATAATGATCTTATCTTCTTATGCACATTATGCAGATATTTGATACAGCATAATCATAAACTAACATCTATTATGTTGAAAAATCCAACTTTTAAAAATGATAATTGTTAATATATTTTGACATGTTACCATAATATTGTAATATTTTTATTATATAAAAAAACTTTACTTGCTGACAAAGTATTATTATGATTTACAAAATGTTGTATAGTATTGCATGAATACACACCTTTTAAGATAAGTGATGTAGTGTTGTTTGCTTACTTTTATTGTGCAGTCATATTTGATGTAGGATGCTAAAATCATTTCAAGCAATATATCTTCTTCAAATGGTAAAATATTAAAAGTTTGTAGCAAAAAAAAAAGTTTTATCCAGGGTTTAATTGTATTTTTTTTTTACCATATAATAAAATGAAGAAAAATAAATTAAAAAATTTACATTACATTAGGAAAAATATGATCATAATTAAGCAGGTTGCTATTAAATTTTAAAGCAATATAATTTCTTATATGATAAAATATGAAAATTCACAGTAAAAAATATAAATTTCTTAATGGATTTTTTAAAAGTTTGCTGATTACACCAACAATAAAGTAATGTTTGATAATTAATTAATATACTCGTAGAAAAAGTAGGTTTTTTTTTAATATTTAGCTTTATTACCATGTATTATGTTGACTCAGAAAAGCAAATTAGTAATAGTTGAAATACAAAAATAAACTAGAAAAAGTATGTTAAATCATACATTAACTAAAGTATGTGAATATTTATTTAGCTAATTTTTATTTTATTTATTTATAGCTAGAATAGGATGCCAGTGTTATTTTAAGTAATATACCTTCTTCTTATAAAATTTGACAAATGTGATAAAATATATATATATATATATTTATATTTGTTTTACATTACTTTTTTTAAAAAAATTGATCATAAATTAAAGTACTTCAAAAATAAAGTAAAAAGTTACATTGTTAAAAAAAACTTGCTTTTATTTTTATATAATTTGTTCATAATTATGCTAGTGCTAACTTTATTCAGGCATGTTTAATAAAACATTAGTGATTTGTAGGAGAAAACACAGTTTATATACTATATTTACACACACATTGGTGCTTTCAATTAAAATGTTTATTCATTAATTGTAGCTAATTTTAAATTATTGTTTAAATTACATTCAAATATCAGCCTTTCAAGCTAATTGAGCACGCGCCTTTTGAGAGTGTTAAATAAATGAATACTTTCCTCTTCAATCCAAGATATAGTATTTATGCAGAAATAAAAAGGATCCTCTTATTCCTACAACTCAAATTCTTTTATATGAGCAAATCTGAAGAACTGTTGAGGAGAGAATCTAGAATTTAATTAATTTTTATATTATAGAAAAACATTATAAATGATTATTTTTTTATGCAATCATTGAATGCATATTTATGGAGAACACATTTAATTTTAAGGAATATTTTACAAAAACTTAACATTATTGACACTTGTAATAAAATGTTGAGTTTTATTCAAAACCAGTGCTTTTTTAATAAAATTAAATATTATTTGAATTTTACATTATTTTATACTTTATTATTTTTCTAAATTAATAATATAGTGAAAATTGTATTTCTAAATTTTTTGTAGAAAAACAAACAAAAAAAAATCCTCATATGTGCAATCAGTATGGTATATTGATTGCAAAACTTTAGTAAAAAGTTAATAATTCATTAATTGCTTGGCAACATAAATTTTAGTATTTCTGATTTAAGTAATAATTTTTTAATACTATTTTTTTATTATTAACAATTATCAATTTTACTTTGATTTCCTGCAGTAGTATGAATAACATTTTTTAAATATAATCTATTATTAATTTGCCTGAGAAACATTTTTCAATGCCAAATTTTATCATCATCATCATCATCATCATCATTATTATTATTATTATTATTATTATTACGTTTCAATAAAGGCTTTATTGATCTCAATGGTTTACATAAGTTTACATCTAGAAAATTTGAAATAAATGAATTTAGTGGTTACACTTTGTGGTTAATGGACTATAACAATATAAAAATTAAAAAAGCAAAAATAATCAGAGTTCTAAAGTTTGAGGAGCTTATTTAGTTTTGTTGTTGTTGTTGTTGTTGTTGTTATTATTATTATTATTATTATTATTATTATTATTATTATTATTATTATTATTATTATTATTATTATTATTATTATTATTATTATTATTATTATTATTATGTTTTAAAGGTAACTTTATTCAAAAACAAGTGGTTACATTGGTTGTTGATTATACATAGTGTTATACATAGGTTTACACAGTTATTACATTACAGTCTGTATATTTTATTAGAGTCTCTTTGCACTTAAAAATTGACTTTTTAGAACTTAGATAGTGGCTTTCACAATGTTTTTGATTTTTTTCACACTTTATGAAATATTTATTGTCCAAGTTTATGTACAATATAAATCAATGATTATGGTTTCAGTAATTTTTTCATGTTCTTGCAACACTGAATTTCATGTTTGCCTTTGTCCTTTTCTATTATATCCTTTATTATAAAGTGGCCTGAATTTTAAAAAGAGACCACGTTGCTGCAAAGATATCAGGTGGTGCAATAATGCTGTCTCTTTCTTTTATTTTTTGCAATTTGTTCCTATAGGTGTTAGGGTGCCTTCTCATGTTGTTGCCCAGTGTAAAAGTGCATCTGGTACACCAGAATGCATATAGGCTGAAAGTGGCTGCCCTTATGGTGGGTATTCCATTATTTTTGAATGTTTGTAGAATCTCATTTATAGTGGTTCCATTTTTCCTATATCCACCAACCATCATTTGTCTTACTTTTTCAAGTCCTGAACAATTATGTATGAAATGGTCCTGTGTTTCCTCATCCCTGTGACACAGCATACACAAGGGATCTATATTTATATAGAATCTTCTGTATCTAATAAAATGACTTGTAGGTAGTGCTTTCAAATTGACTTTAATTATGAAATCGTAAAATTTTGGTTCCAGGTACCATTTCCTAAATTTTTTAAGTAATTGGCTGTTATCAATTCCCAATACAGATATTTGGTTATTCTCAGATTGTTTTTGTGTTAGGAAATCATGTATTTGCCAATATGTATATTTTATTGGACTTTTCAGTGTTACTTTGTTTTTGATGCTCTCAATGCTTTCAAGCAACGTAAAGATATAATTGTTTGTAGGTGGTGGACGATCTGTGGGTGTGATCTCCAATATTGGTTCAATATCTGGAAATCTTTTGACTATGGCTATTAGCAGATTTATTGTTTTTTGTGTCTGAAACACTAATATTGAGTGAAGTCCCAGACCATTCCTTTTTGTTGGTTGGTTAAGTTGCTTTATTGAAATGGCAACTACTTTCCTGTTCCATAGTAGTTTGCTACAAAATGAATTAATTGAGGCTATAAATGGTTTTGTGAAACTGATTATTGGTAAATAGTAGCTTATTTTTGATATTATGAGTTGATTGAATAATGATATTTTTGCGTATATTGATAGATATGATCTGGATAATGATTCTGTGATTCTTTCTGCATCCACTTTGAGTTTGTTTTGTATTGTTGTCCTCATTTGATTCATTCCCAGATAAAATGGAAAACCTAGAAAACTGCTGGGCTTTCCTTGATAAATTTGTTTGTTTACTTTCCCTGTAAAAATTGTCCAAGCAGCTGACTTATTGATATTGATTTTAAGTTTGAATTTTTTTGTATATTCTTCTATGATGTTTTGTAGTGCTTGTAGTTGCTTTTTTGATGTTAAGAATATTGTGATATCATCCATATAAGCTATACAAGGAATGTATCTTTTTGTATTTGGTATTAACACTCCCTGTATTTTTTTTTCAATTTCTTCTAATAAGGGGTTTATGTAGAAGGTGAACAGTAGTGTACTCAGTGGTGACCCTTGTGGTATTGATTGAGTGGGATAGAATGATGATGATGTTCTTCTGTTAAGTGTGATATGTACTTCTCTGTTTAAAAGTAGGTTGGCTATTGCATATAATATTGATCGTGGTATTTGTGTTTCCTTTAGTTGGTTTAGTAAGATTTTTATTGGTACAGAGTCGAAAGCACTTTCAAAATCTAATTGTACTGCAATTGGAGCATATTTCTTCTTCTTAATTACTGAGTTAATTATAGTTTTAAAGAGTAGTGCTGCCTGACCTGTGGATGAGCCTTTCTTTGCATACTGATGTTGTGATATTTTTGTCAGTATAAATGGTTCAATTTTCACCTTTATTACTTTTTCTAGCAGTTTAATTCCTAAAGGCTCCATTGAGATGGGTCTTAAGTTGGTGATCTTGGTAATAGGTTCTTGTTTTTTCATAAATGGTACCATTGATATGTTGTATAATCCCTGTATGCTATAAATTTTTTGTGATATTTGATTTGCCAATTGACACAGGTATGTATTTGTAATTTGGCTAAGATGTACAAGTACAAACTGTGGAATGCCTGGAGGTCCTGGATGACATGTGGGTGGGATTGATTCTAACACTACCTTAAAATCCTCAATTTTAAATGGCATCTCATCTTCAGTCGTTCCAAAATAATCTTCTTTGGGTGTGAATTGTGCATGCTTAGTTAGCTTTGTTTTGAAATAGTTATATATAGGTGCAATCATGTTAAATCCTGCTGTAATCTTATTTTCCGATTCCAGCACCATGGGAACTTTATTTATGGATGGGTACCCCAAAACCCACCTAATATATCTGCCTGTCCATATGTGCGGCTGTGCTATGCAAATTTTTTTCTTTTTTATGCTTAGATATTGTTTTAATTTATTGCAAGTCTGTTTATAGAGCTGGGTGAGTTTAATTATGTTTGTTTGATTATGTTGAACCGGTTTAGACAGACTGATTCTTTTGTATATTTCATCTGCTAATGTAATTAGCCTGGAGGGAGGAATTGATTTTTGTGTGATATGGTTTATATTAAATGAAAGGGTGTTAGTGTAAGCTATGTATCTGGATATCAGGTCCAATTAAAGCTGATTTATTTTATTTATCATTATATAAATTTCTGAAAAAAGTGACTCCATAGTATTGTCTGGTAATAGGATCCTGATCATTTTTTGCAAATTAATTATTGCGCTGTGGTGTGTGTTTATGTTTAGCGTTATTATCTGCGCTGCATGTTCTGAAAATGGGGTTGGGGAAAGTGATATTTCTATTGAATGATGCAGCATTGGGGAATAAAACATTAGATCTATTAAAGTTCCATGTCTATTGTTATAAAAGGATATCGAGTTAGTTGGTAGAAAATCTCCACTCATGAGTGGAAATGTAAATTGGTGTATCCATTTCGTAATAAATTTCTTATAACTTATGTTGAAATCTCCCATAAGAATAGTTGGGTAGGGATTGTTTGAGAAGATTGTGTTAATTGTTATTATTCTGTTAATTACAGTTGGCCCTGGTGGTATATATATAAAAATAATATTTATTGAGAAGTTTTTATTATTTAATGTGGTTATTAATAGATTCACGTCTATATTCCTGTTCCACCTGAGGGTGTTAGTGTGTCTCTAGAGCAGCGTTTCCCAACCTTTTTTGGCTCGCGTACCACTTGGTAGTACATCACGCTAAATTGTACCACTTCGTAAAAATGATTGTATTTTGTGAAATTTATTGCGAGTGTGTTATTTTATTTGCATTATAAATATTATAGGGTGACCATGTATTCACATCACAATGAGACAAATTACATTGAAACACGCTTAAACGATTATAAACTCACTGAAAATATAAATTCACTGTAACATATATATATATGTGTTTGTTCAAAGTTTCATATTTATCTACTATTTTGTCATATTTCGTTTACTAATAAATGGTTTTAATAAAAACACAAAATTATAAAAAACCAATTAATATATTTTATCATAATCAAATATTTTTATAAAATAAATTTAATGAGATCCTTGTGCTTGTTTCGAAAAACATAATTTTTTGAAATTTGGTTCAAAAGATGTGAGGTATACCCTTAAGTCTACAGCTGCATTCAATTTGTTTCAATACTTTTTTTTTTTTTAAATATATGAAGAAAAAGCTCTTTCTCTACTAATTTCATACTAGTAAATGGTAATAATAATTTAAGAGCTTTCTCAGAAAGTTGTTCATAATCTTTAATGTTTAACCAAAATTAATTAGATTGTGTCGATAATTCTATTAAATTTTCTTTCTCTTTTATTGATAATGATGTAGCTTTTTCTAAATGTTCTTCATAGAAGGGGTTTGAAATCCACTTATCATTTGTGTTTTCGGGTTTTGCAAAATATTCCATTAAAGACAATTTTAATCCTGTTAAATGTGCTATTATATTTTCTCGTATATCTTGAGACAGACTAACCTTATTTTCAAACAAAAAAATATGTAGAGTTTTGAATACTTTCGGTTGATTGTTTTCAATACACTGCTTCCAAAAATCTAATTTCTTAATCATATTTTCAATTTTATCATTAACATTAAAGATCGTTATCGAGTTGTTCTGAGGTGTCAAATTTAAGTTATTTATTTGCAAAAAAATATCAGTTAAATATGCAATCACCTGAATGAAGCCAACCAAAATCATACAATTTCGAAGAAAGATCAAAAGAATTGTCTTCAAAAAAAAAAACTGTCCTTCTTGTCTAAATTCGAATAAGCGGGTTATATGGGGATCAATGAATTTTAATAAACAAAGACGATACAATCACAAACAATAACCTGTCACTTGTAAGCCGCGCGGGGAAGTGAACAAGAGTGCAGCACCATGACAACAGTGGCGGCAATATCTCAAGTTACTAATGGCTAACGGCTAAATTTAAAAATGCACTCCAAATAAACGATATCGATTGCTGGATTTTCGATCATCGACTGTACATATTAACAACTTTACTGTATAATATTATTAATTAAAATAATTTTTATGAATTATAGGAAAAAACGTTTCTATGATATTTTTATGATTTGATTTTTTTTATGTCTGCCATTATTGATTATTTTTCGCGTACCACCAACCAGCAACTCGCGTACCACCAGTGGTACGCGTACCACAGGTTGGGAAACGCTGCTCTAGAGCATGCACAGAAACCCATTTTACTCATAATTGTGCTGGATTTATCTGCAATCCGTTATAGATTTTCATTTCTACGAGTCCTAATATGGTAGGTTGGAGTTGTTGTATCCAGTGATTGATTTCTTGTATTTTTTTTTCGAGTTTAATCCCTGAACATTTATTGCACCTATCTTAATTTTCATTGAGTTCAACTTATATTGCGAGGGAGATTTAAATTGGACCATGGTTTATTCTGCCATTTTTGTTTGCATGTTTTTTTCCTGTGGTGATTCTGCTTGTGTTTGGATACGTGTGCTATAGTGTGGTGTTTTTTTTAATTTTTTTTTTCTGGTGTGGTTAGTTCTATTTCCATCTCTTCTGCTGTGGTTTCTTCTGTTAAATTAATCTGATTATCTTCATCCTCATTCATTTTAATTTTCTTACTTTCTCTTGTTTTTTTTTTTTTGTTTTATGCATTTACTCCCTGCTTTCAATTGATGTGCTTTCTAGCATTGGATAGTACTGTGTTATTTTATCCATGATTTCTGTGGTTGTTTTATTTATTATTATGCTTTCTGATTGCTCATCATTTTCATTCATTTTTCCTTTAAGCTCTTTGGGTAGGTTCTCGTTTTCTTTTTCCTCCATTCTATTTAAATTGGGCGGGTTTTCACTGCTTTGATTTTCCTTATTTGTTTTAATTTCTCTTGTTATAGTGTTTACTGGATTGCTAATTCTTTCATTTCTATTAGATATGTTGTTTTCCTGGGTGCTTTGTAGTATAGAGTAGTTTAACTCGTCTAGTTGGTTATTTGTGTCTTCGCTTTCTGTAACGTTTCCTGAGTTTTTTGATGTATTGTTGTTTTTATTTTGCTGTGTTCATTGCATTCCATTGCAATATGTCCTCTTCTTCCACAACGGAAGCAACCTGGCTTAAGCCCTCTGATGTAAATATATAGTGTAGCTTCTTCATCGGTTATGTGTGTGGGGATATTCTCCGGGTCTACTTGTTTATTCAATTCAATTTTGAATTCAAAGCTATTTGTTAGTATGAGAATTGCTGCTTCTTTAATGTATTTTTGCTGGAAGAAAACGACTTTTCCGAAAGGATTCATCATTTTTTGGAAATCTTCCATGTTATAGCCAAAATACGTATTTTTTAAAATTCCGGAGATATTTTTATATTTATTCTCATTGACTGTTATTAGTGCGAAATTACTTAGCATCTTAATTCGATTTCTAAATTGTTCTCTTTGCGCATTTTTATAGAACTGGACCGCCACATATCTGCTATTTGGATGGTCGCCTATGCATTGTACCGATTCAAGCATATTATTTTCATGCAGTGTTTCTATTAGTAGGGATTTGGGGAAACTGTATAGTATGCAAAGACTATCTGTTACAGCGAGTACTATTGATTTATCGGTGAAGAAATAAACGTCAGGAAAAGTGATCGAGGTATTGTTTTGTTGAATTTCTCTCCAGTTTGTTCCAGCATTTCATCTGTCCATTCAATATGAGGGGGGGGGATCATTTTTATTTTGATCCATAAGATTCATGTTTTCCAAATCATCTGCTGTTGTTTTCCTGAACCTTGGACCTTTTGCCGGGCTTACATAATCTTGGGCTTTTTTTGCTATAGAAGCATATGACTTTCTCATGCCCTGCGATGGACCACTCACCAGGTTAATAGGTTGAGCGGTCGCCATTTTAAGTTTTTCAATTATTTTTCAAAGGTATGTTTAAATTTCTTTTTTTTTTAAAAAAAACAAACACTAATATATATAACCAATACAATTCAGTTATCCGCAAAATTATTGAGTTTTGTAGATTTGATTTTTTATCTACTCTTATTAAAAAATTAAATTTTTCTGAGATTTTGGCATTAGTTATTAGATCCGCTAGCTTTTAACTATGCGTTTGTCTATTAGCATTAGGTTCGGATTTTCGATAAAAAACTCTCTGGATTTCTCTGTCCTTTTTTATTCTTTTTCAATCAAAATAAATATTTGAGTGTTTTAAATTGTTTTATTGGACATTTTTATTAGTTATTAGCAAATAAATTGCCTTTTATTAACAAAAAACTAAGAGGTTCTTTCCTTACCTGCTACTAGGTTTGTATCCAGGTGGCGCTATTCTATTATTATTATTAGAAAAATTCTTATCATTATAATAAAGGAAGATTATTTTTAGAGTAAATTATGAAGAGAAGGAAAAACTCAATTTGGAATACTTTCAGGCAGAAAAATTATGAAAGTATGTTGGAAATGACTGCAGAAGATATGGTGAGTCATTCTATGGACTCTGCTAACAAAAAAATGAAGCTTTAAGTCTTAAGATAGCAAAAATATATGAAGTAAATGATAGAAGAAAGAAATTGATTGATATTAAAAATGGAAATAATTAAGAACATTTAAAAAATAGAGCAAGATACAGAAAAGTTTGTTGAATGTAGACTGACTTTATATGTGGAACTTGCTTTTTGGCAGATAATGATTATGTTGATGATGATTACCATTATTTTTTTAAATATATTTTTTTAAATAAAATTATTAAACATACATTTTCTAGTGATGTGATGAAAAAGTTAAAAGTAACATTCGTTTTCTGCAAAAGTAATTAATAAATTGAAACATAATTCATATTTTTTTTTCTTTTTTCATCAATCTTTTTAAGTTCTTTTCAAATAAATTTGTTCATCTTAAATATATGGAATAAGAACGTTTCAACCTGTTCACTTGTGCTTTACATCTAATCTGAATAAATATCAACTTTATTATTATTGCTATCAGCAGTGTTTTCAAAAAAAAATGTTTGATAAAGCAGTTCTTCACTGTCCAATTTCTTTTACATAAAATTAGCAACAAAGTTATTGACAAATTTATTATTTCTATACATTATAAGTATTAATGCTTTTTATTATTTGTATAATATTTATTCAGAGCCTATTAATTTTGGTACTTGAGGCAAGTATTAAAGAATGCACATTTTAAAATTGTTGAAAAGATTTGTTAGAAACAAAGCCATAGGAAAAAAAATATTTATTTATATGTGTATGCTGTGTTCTGGTGACTAGTTCTCTTTCCAAACTATTTACAGTGTCATCTCTGAATCAATGAATGCATTATATAATTACTTAGTTTAGGTAGTTACCATAAAAATTTTAAGATGCTAGAGTATTTGGGTCGTGAGTTACAAGATGAAATATGACATTTTTTTACTTGCTTTAACCCACAATGGATAATATACTAACATTGATTTTTTTTTTTTAAATTTGGTAAAAACTGCTAGGGGAACATTTGAAATGATTCAAACTGTATATGGCAGTGAAATCCATGAGTCACAAGAATGTTTTCAAGTGGTTTACAAGATTTTGTGATGGTAGGTCGCATTTTAAGATGATCCATAAAGGTACAAAACCTACTGTCACATTTTGTGTTCACTCTTGTGATCCAGTCATGATATTATTATTTTTTTGTGGTGAATAGCTCAACTATGTCACTACATAACAGGTGTATTAATCCGGAGATGGTATCACAGTCATTTTGAAGAGAAAACTAATCATCTTTTTACTGGGGCACTCTATGCATTAACAAATCTGTCTATATTCGGTATAATGTCTTATTTTATTGCCTATTTTATTTCAACCCATAAACTAGTTACCTCACATATGGATTCATTCTTGTATATATTTTTAGCTAAATAATCACAGGAATTATTATTAATTAAATATATTCACATTTATATTAACATTTAGGTTAGAAAGATAATTGGTTGTATTATCGGTTGTTGAATTATTTGAAATTAATCACTTCTGAAAATAATGGAATTTGAAAAAAGAATTTAAAATCAATAATGAATGAACAATTCAATTAGCTGTGGTGAAAATTCTTATTGCTGATTTGCTATTTATTACATAACATAATATGCATGAAAAGTTGATTATTTAAAATATTTACGTATCAAAATGAATTTTACATTTTAGAATGAAATTAAAGCAAAATTTGCATTTTTTATAACTGTTATACTACAAAACGTTATTTTAAGAAAGGTTGTAAGCAATTGTTATAGTAGAACAATTAATATTATTCATATTATTAACTAAAACTATTTTTGATAATTTCCTTTCATGTTGTAATCAATTATAGTATTAAAGTTATTAACATGATAGCTATTTTTTTGCAAGATATTTTAATTGCTTTAAGCATTGCTTGCATTAATGATTAATGCTAACATCAGGTACCTCATAGGAAGAGTTTGATGTTTGTTAAATCTTAATTAATGCAATGTCAGTTGGTAAATTGAAAGCTTGTTAATATTGCACTACACTAATTAAATTTGTAAATTTTTAATTGTGTTTTTCCTCATGTAATCAGTGCAACCTTTTGAACATAATTAATTGCTTGTCACCTTATGAAAACTGAAAATCAGGAATAAGATGCTGTGAGGTCATAAAGAAAAGGAGTTATGTTCACTCTATAATTAGGGAACTATTTAAAGCAGCATGTTTTTATGTAATTAATTTGGAAAAAAAGGAATTAATGAATAGATAGAATTCCAGTTTAATGCTTTGGTTTAAAATTTATACTACTATTAAGCAAATATTAAGATAAAAAATTGGTTTCAAAATTTGGCTCTGTATTATTTTACACACACACATATATATATATATCAAATACCATATACATCTTAATGAACACTTTAAATTTATTCTTTTTTGCTGTTGTTTATATGCGATGTAATAAAGACAGACTTGTATAAATACGACTAAATATTTTATTCTGCTTATATGTAATATATTCTAAAATGTGTACATTAATCTACAGTTGATACATTGGCTCAGTGTAGTTTGGTTGCCATAACAACTATTGAGGGCAAAGACTTCAGGTGCCTTTCTAAGTTTATCTAGCACAGCTTGCCTCATGTGTAGGTGCAGTAACACTTCCAGCTATTTTGTAATAGTCTGCCTCATGTATGGTTTATGATCTATCAACTAACTGATGTCTGCGTTACACATAACATTCAAAATCACTCTAACTAAAAATTTTGAGCTAATTAAATTGATTTACATTTTCAACTTGGAACCTATCTATATAAAGATTGATGAAGTATTTTATTCTGTTACTGGTTTGTAAAATATAAGAGTTTGTGAACATTAATTATCAAATCAAAATGGTTATAAGTTACATTTAAAACATTAAAGCATTTTATAGATCATGTTTTAAATTAATAAATAATATATCACAATATTAGAATACTATTAATATAGAAAAAAGTTGAACTTTTTTGGATTTTGCTTTTAATCAGTTCAAATTAAAAACTCCACCTCCAAACCTTTATAAAATCTAAATACTTTTCAATAACCACTGTCTCAGAAATATAAAACAAAGCTTGAGCTAGCACATATTTCTGTTTCATATCAGTTTTCACTTACAATATTGTAAATATTTCACCAGGGCTAATTTACATTTTTTTTCATTCTACTATGTAAAAGCTGTATGACAAGAATAAAATTTGATGGACAACCAGCTAATTTTAAATATTTGTTTTAAACCTTTTTGATTAATATAATCAAATGCCTTATATATATATCAATTAAAGCTATATACAATTTTCATATTTGCTTATATATATATTTGTGTATTTGCCTGGCTCAAAAATCATGTCTATATTGCTTTTTAATTCTTTAAAACCATTTATCTTTAACTGAAAGTACCTGTTTTAAAAAAATTATTTAAAAGTGCTTTTAAGTAATAAAGCTATTCCATAATAAATACTGCAGTCTTTTCTATCTTCTATTTTTATATATTGGAATAGAAACACCTTTAACATCAGAAGACATAACTTGACGAATCCATATATTCCTAAAATATTTCATTAGTCTGGAAAATAGCATATTAACTCCATATTTTTAAACTTCACCAGAAATCTCCATGGGACCTGCAGCCTTTCCATTTTTAATACTAGAAAAAGCTATTTAACTTTTTTTAAAAGCTGAATATGTTTGTTCAAATATAAATGAATACCACTAAAATCTTATTCGAAGTCATTTATCATTATTTAAAAAATGATTACATTTTTTTTCTCCATCATATTGAAAAATTATTATATAAAGAAATACCATCTATGAATTTAACAGAAAATATTCTTGTTCACACACAGACATATATATATATGTATGTGTGTGTATTACTTTCAATATATTAAAACAAATCTAACATAAGGACTGTATCAAATAGCTATATCTTCATTGTAGTTTTAATCCACCAATCATAATTAAGCCTACTAGTTACTTGTTGAATTTCTGTTCTTAAATAATTTCCATTAATCTATACATTCAGTCCTCAATTTTGATTTTCTTTTAATCAAATAATTAATAAATTAATCATCAAATAAACAAAATTTGTTTTAGTTTTAAAGGAATTTTATTTAGGGAGAGTATTGGTTTTTTAATACATTAACTTTTTATAGTACATTGACTAAATGAGAGTCTGTAATGTCAACTTATTCATATTCACATCTTCCTTAAAAGAACGCAATGTGCTGGTCACATGAGAAAGCTTGATAATCTAAATTGAAAATATTAATGCCAAATAGTTGTTGAAATTTAGTGTAAGTCTGATTGCTTCTAAAGAATATACATTTTTTATCAGTATGTTTGAAATAGGTATTATTCTTTTCAATAAAATTTCTATTTTACCTTTGAAGTAGACAGTCTAAAACTTGTATAGAAATCTACATGTTAATATCTGCTTGTGTAACATTAATTCCTAATTTTAATGTAATTCATATTAAAACAGGCAAAACTCTCCATACAGTAGTGCCAACCAGAGTAATCAATGGTTGCCAGAAGGTTTGTGCATAAAATCTCTATCTAGTGTCTACTCATCCAATATCCTCAGACTAGTTTCTGGCTTGTGGCATTCATCAGTGAGGAGTTTTGGATCTGAGAGCACTGCACCTAAATCTTAGGATCTAATGCAACCCTCCAGCAGCCATCTTTTATCTTGACTTAACTACAAAACTATGAGAATAAAATTGAAAATACAATAATATTTTCAATCTAAGATCAATAGCTTATATAGTCATATAACTAGTCTGGTAAGATTGGATGAGTAGGCACTAGATAGGGATTTTATGCACAAACCTTCTAGCATTCATTGATTACTCTGGTTGGCACTGAGTGACACTACTGTATGGAGAGTTTTGCCTGTTTTAATAACAATAATGTGCTAGCATAAGAAATAGTGATCATGTGATGTTTAGTAATTCATATTACTGTTCTCCATATATATTTATGTATATTTCTTTATAGTGATTTATCTATCTAAACAAAAGGGTTCTTGATAATTCTATGGGTAGTTTAAATAATCAATAACAGGAAACTATTTGGTTTCAAAGGATTAATATTATTCATTTATGAAGATTTGCTATCATAGTATAAACTGAGCACTGATTATATATGTGTGTGGGAGATGATGATCTGGACCAACTGATAAGTGCTGGTTCAGCATGATATATATATATTGATTATTTATTTTTTGTCATGTGTATCAATGGTATAAGATAGTGTGGATAATTGAGGGTGTTTGAGAGTCTGTGTTCAAATCCCGTATATTTACAATTAAGCTCCAGGCATATGAAGAATGTCTGTATTTCAAATATTAATTTATAATATTATAAAATTTTTATGAAAAGAATTTTTACTTCAATTTTTTTCCTGTAATACCACTGCCACTTCATTTGAAAGCACAGCCATCTCATGTTTTTTTTATTATTATTAGTATATTTATTATCAAACAATTAGCTGCTTGGAGATCATGTGGTATTTAAACATCAGTATTGATAGACTGAGCTTCAGTCCAATCACATTCAGCTATGAACACATGGCAAACTTAATTCAGTTTGATTATTAATTTTACAAATTTCATTTAAAGGCCAGTGTTTTTGCATAATTATTATTTTGTAAATTATGGACATGTATACCTGCATCATTCTTTTACTCTGCATATAAATATTTGATATTTATGACAAGTTTTTCAATTTCTTGTGTACAGATGGAATAGTCAGTCAGTCAGTAGGGTACTACAACCAAGCAGTAATACTTGGACATTCCATTTAGAACTTCTTCATAAATTTTACTTTTATATCATCATAAATTTTAGTTTTATATCATTATGGGCATAATATATTTGATGTTTTAAGATGTTTTAAATATGAAATTTACTACTATTTTCAATTATGCATACATTAGAGAGGTAGAATAGTACAAATGTTAAACTAATATTTTAGAAGTTAAATTTTGGCAATAAAACAAAATATGAATATTTTGAGAAAGTTTCAATTCTTAGCTGTATTTATTTGCCATTGATTTGGATTATTATTTTATATTCTAAACTACTGAAATGATTTTGTTGTGATCTCTAAATTTATTAATGTATTTGAGTGAAAATGTCTGTATGAATAATTGTATGATGGTGATCATAATTGTGAATTCACAATTTATAATTGGATCATTCAATAAATTTTCCTCACTTATTATACCCAATATAACTTGAAGGTACTTGGTTATTGATTGTGTAGTTGCTGAAATGGAAAAGCATATATTATTAGATACCACAAAACCATATTTTCTATATAAAGCATATGTAACTTAATAATAAAAGTATGTTTTGTAGTTTTGAAATGTCATACTTTTAATATTATTTAGAATAAAGTTTTGGTACTACTTTTGATAGTAGGGAAGAATAACGTTAAGCTTCTCTAAATTTATGTTTTTCTTCCTTTTTAAAAGTTTTTTAATCATTGTAAATCATTAATTATATGCTGCATATATAGGCCTTACATATCTAAAGTAGGCAACCAGTCAGAAAATATATCTAAAATTTTCATTTTCATATTCTTGGGTGATCACTATGCATAACTTTTAGAACTTGAGAGAGGTTACTTGGATGACTCACTATTCTTGATCTCTAGACAATATAGCAATTTTTAACTAAGAGCTCTAGTTTACACATACAATAGTTTTTATGTATCTCTTTTGATCTTTTATTTCTCTAACCCTTATAGATTCATTTAATTAATTTTTGGAATCCAGTTTCCATTGGACAAGTGGTTTATTGTTTATCAGGTTTGTTTTTTGTTTGCTTTTAAATTAATCAAATTAATAGATTTACTCTGACTTTAATTCTTTCAAATCTTTTGCAGACTATATAAGGAATTTTATTTCCATCAATACATTAAACTTTATAAATCTTAGGCTTTGAATTTATTCAATAGTTTTTTGATGTATGCCAAGGGTTATTCTGGAGTCTTAGCCTTTAACAGATGATAATTACCAAATATTTCACTATCAAGTTGATTGACTACTCACTGGAATTCCAAAAGGCATGTAATTCATTTTACACAAATCTTTGTAGATGAGTGCTAATACTCTTGCAGACTGGATAATAATTGCTAATGCCTTTGTGACATATCTCTGACTGATAATAAGAGGTCTAATTATTAATTGACAATGTTATTTTGATTATACAGTAATAATTCCCACAGATTATATTTCTATTGATTTTTATAACTCATTGTAAACACATTCACCATGTCCATTAAAAAAAAGATATTTTATCCACAATTAATATGATTAGCATGCTTTCAACCATTATACAGTCATATACATAGCAGTATAAAATTATAGCAAATGATATCTGTTATACCAGGATGGTATTTAAATATAATCTTTTCTTAACAAACACAGCAAATGTGTTTACATCTAGTTACAATTACTGAAAGAAATTAAATAAGCATTGTATTGCTTTTTATGATGCATCCAATGACCCTTTTGGCTCATCACTTGTCTAGCTCAAATACCACCTTAATCTCAAGACAAATTGAAATGGTATGCATTTGCAATTTTTTGGCTTTATTTCTTGTTAATTGTATGTGGACTTTCCATCTTAAAAACATATTTAGCTTATCATCAAACACATCTGGGAAATTTATTTTTAAATTTATTACCTTTGTAATCTGGTTCATTTTAATTACCACATAGACTAATTAATTGAACCAGTCATGATCTAATACAATGCTGCACTTTCTTGTGGATTCTATAAAAAAACAAGGCATTAGAAGTTTTACTTCATCCAAAAATAGAATTTGGTTGCATAAAATTTTTTTTTAAATAATACTTCAAATATTTTTTGATACAATAAAACACTACAATCTTGTATTGAGTTCTATTAATATCAGCATTTCATTATTAATAATTTGGGCTCCGTTGAATCTGTGCTTTTCACATTTATTTATATTGATTTTATAAGATTTCATTTTACCCTTCAGAATTCTTGGATGGTTTTTTTTTTTTTTTTTGTCTTGTTATTTCCTCTTTTTTAAGGAAACTGTTTTGATATGACTCACTTTATTTTTTCCCAGTGCTTTATTATGACAGATTTTAACAATATTTATGATTGTCTCCTATTTTTGTTTTGATCATCTGAGATATTAGTCTAATACATATTTCTAACTGATAACTTTAAAACTTGTGGCATCATTTTTTCAATGGAACCATTTGATTCATTGTAGTTCAAGTAGAGTTGTCTGGGAAATCACAGATTTAATGGTAATACTTAGGACTATGAACTGCTAAACTCTAAGACTGTGATTCTTAATTCCATAAATAAAAACAGTCTCTCACTAACTCAATTAAGAGATCTTTTAAATTACAGTCCAGCTAAAGCCGAGTTCTGAGGCAAAATCTCCAGCTTTCCCCTCTTCTTTCTGTAACTGTAAGTTGAAATTTTATCATTATAATATAGTTAGGGGATTATAATAGAAATAAGCTGTTAGCAGGAAGATTGTTTTATCAAACTCTAGGCCAAAAGTGTAAAGGTTGGTTGAGAACATAAGATCTCTTGCATTATCCACACACATGCAAATATCATAGAGTTTTTGATCAGGTTTGCATTGATAAAAAGCTGTGACAACATTTGGTCAATTTTTCAGATTGCCCAGATTGAACTCTTCCAGAAAACTAATTTTTAGTATTTTGACAATTGTTATTCTTTTTCTATCATAGAAGGAGAAAAAAATTTTTTTTCTCAATCTTTTTATGGAAATGGACTAATCTTTAGCAGTTGATTGTTCTATATTTTTTTTAGTTGACTCATTCTAATACAATGTTAGATAAAGTCAATTCTTTAATAGTAATTAAGATCTTATCAATCTGTGAGGCTGATCCTGTTATAATTGTGTTAATTCTGTTATGTTTATATACATTTTGCTGCTAGAAAATAATGTATTTCAATGGATAAATAAATGAGATATAAACAAAGTAACTTCAAAATCTTTGTGTCTATTTGCATTTATAATACATTTACAATGGTTAAAGAGTTTATTACTATTAGCCGTAACAATTAGCAGATTGTAAGGAAAGGTAGGATAGTATTTACCACTAGCTTCTTCCTACTTTGAGTTTATATGTCTTACTACATTTTGGCAAATGAGTGACAGGTATTCTGTCAGAATAATTCCAAACCATGGATTACTGATCTTAGTATGACACAGTAATCTCATTTTATTACCTGACCCTCTCTTAAAGAAGGTTTATTTATAACCAGCTGTCCTTATTGTAAATATTCAGATTTATTGACCTTGTTATATGATTGTCCTGTTTTAATCAGTGACTATTTCTTTTACGTTGTCCTTGTTTAATTGGTCATCTATATTGTATACTGAATGAGATCTAGATCACTTTATAATGAGTAAATCCTTTAGTAATAGCTCAAGACGAATCTGTAACATCGATACGTTCCTTTTTATTAATAAAGTCAGCAAATTTGGACTATAATTATAATTCGTCGATTTCTGATTTAAGTAATCCAAACTGACCGCGCTCGAAAGTTGAAAGTAAATACGCTAGGACAATGTTTATTTGATCATCAGTTATCCAAACTAAACCAAAATTGATATGCATGTAGGGTAACATCAATGCATTTATAACAAAGAAAACATCTGATACAAATAAAACTTAAATCAGAGTTTACTCACAAAAACTAATACATATAAGTAGATGAAAATTAAAGAATTTAATATTCTTAGAAAATAAGATGTCTAATCGTAGACCTATCTTCAAGCGGGGTGACTAATAATTTTTAAAAGATACGGTTAGCAAACATTTCTCGAAGTTATGTAGGGTTATCTTTACTATATATTTGTACACACACACTTTATTAGATTATCTGCCGTTTATTTATATATCAGTCCAGTTTCTGCATTAATCTGAATATTTTAGCATAAATTAATTTTATTAAATCCAACGCTAGCTTATTATGTAAATTTTCTAGAGTGCAATTAATTAAAAATAAATTCATTCTTATGTTGTCTGACTATAATTACATTAAATATAGAAACTCTATTATAATCAAATAAGTACTGTATATTCATATCCATAAACCCTGTACTTTTACAGATAGTCCAGAGCTCACTCATTCTTTTGCTGAGTGGAGTTAGCTGGGGAGTTTATTACGACTAGTACACTAGATAATGCCCAGTTAATAAGAATAAAGACGTAATAGAAAAATAAAGATGATATTTATAAAGACAGAAAAATTTAGAATGTCCACAAAAATAGTTTTAACAACTACTATTTATATAATTTATCATTTGAATTATTTGCGAAAAGGAGTTATTAGAAATCTGAGTCATCTTTCACTTTTAAGTTTTTTCATAATTATCAGAATCCGCTAACATTTAATGAATAAGAAAGGAAGCTTTTTTTTTTTTTAAACTTCGTTAATGAGATACAACCCTGTATTTAGAACGTGATAATGATTCTTCAATCCTCTAGACAAAAGGAAGTAGCAGTATGCTTTTAATAGTTGACTGTCATTTGAACAGATCTCATCTAATCAGCTAGTTTTGAATTATTATAAACACGAGAAAAGGTGGCTTAGTGAGGTTTTATCAGGAAATAACCGTTTTTCTGTAATATTTCTTAATTGGAATCATTTAGCTGTGGAAAAATGTGAATTTATATCAATAATATTGATTTTGAAAAATATTAGTATGTAAAAATGTAAATGTATTTTTTAGTTTTTATCTAAACATTGTCTTGAATGACTTTCAATTTTTGATTTAATTATATTTATTTTGTTAAATTTGTTACTATATTTCTTCAGTAGAGGAAAGAATATAAATTTCAGTTATTTAACATCTTGTTAAGTGTACTTTGATTAATCTATAAGGACACATACAAATGGAGTTATTAATTAACAACATTGTAATCATTAGATTTTTTAAAACAATTCCATTTAGTCACTTTTAAATATTATTTAATAATAAAATCAAGTTAGTCCTCTCATATAATCTATCATATATTTACATTAGGTATAAGAGGGTACCATTGGCTTTTTGGGTTCTATTGGAATTGGTGTGGCACCCTAGATATTTTTGCTGTAGTGCTATTTCCTGTCCTTAATATATATATGATACCTAAATAAATATCTATCAAAATGTTTCTTTAAATTGTCATTACCCTTCTACCATTTTGATTGTATTTGTTTAATAGTAATTGCCAGACTAGCATTATTTTTAATTTGGAATGGGGAACCTTTTTTTCAGTCAAGAGCCATTTGAATATTTATAATATCATTTTGTGAACTATACAAAATATATCAACTTAAAAATTAACCTGTTATATTTTATCAAAAATTTAATTAATTTACTTCTAATCATTAAGGGTGGACAACCTTTTCAACTGACAGGCCAATTTCAACTTTCCCTTTTTAAATGAGGGCTGTAATTTTTTTTTTTATGAATTAATGACTGTTAGACTACATCTTTGTGATATATTTATATTCCCAAATTTCTTTTTATGTTGTGGACAGATTAATGCTAAGCAGTTAGAATGCAGTCTTTTATAAACACCACTTCAGAAAATAGTTTCAAAGTTTCTGCCTTTTTTAAAAAAAAAAACTTGCTTTCGCAGAATTTTCTAATTTATTTGTACTTTTTATAAAACTTGTCAGGTACTTGGTGAAACTCTTTTTCAATTTTTTTATTTTAATATTTCTTTATTCCCCAATAATTTTGTTGTAATCAGAATGTTTTGATAAATAGTGCCTCTAATTGTGTTCTTTATTAACTGAAATACTTTCCAGATATATTAAACATACCGATTTACAATTTCTTTATATATATATACATTGATCCATTTCTTTTGAAATGCGTGATTTTCTGGGTCAATTTTTCTTTTCTTACTCAGTATAACTATCTTAATAAAAAATAAATAAAATGCAAGTTTTATTTTTGCTAGTTATACATTCATCTACAAAAATCACTATAAAAACAAACAGAATGCTCTCATCATGGAGATTAAATCTATAATCAGATTGACTGCTCAATATAGATAATTTATTGAAATATTGCACCTATGATAGAATGAAATAGAACTATTATGAAGATTAGAGAGAGAAAAAATGTAGTTGAGAAAATAAATATTTTATTTTACTTAACTCTTAATTCAATATTTCCACTACGGTGCATGTTTATATAGAAATTTTATATAGGCTCATTTTATATACATTTTTGAAATATCTGAGGACCAGATTGAGAGCTTTTGATGGCTGGAATTGATGTATATGGGCTAGAGATTTCCTACCCATCCTTTAAATAAATAAAATGTTTAAATGAGATTAAGATAAATAAATGAAAAATGAAATTATAACACAAGATTATGCTGATAAATTTATAGTTACTTCATCAAGTATTCAGATCATGTTGTAGGACTCTATCAATGACCCACTATATTCTGATGACCAATTATTCATCAGTATGGGAAGCAAGCCATCAGTAATGGTCACGAATATATATGCACATAATTTTTTGTGCAGAAAAATCAAAACTCAGGGAAGAAGGATTGGGAGACCTTTTTACAAGTACTGGTATCAGTTTACAAGGCAGCCCAGATAATGTTACAAGATTCACAACTCTTAATTATAAACCTTTGGGTCAAGAGTATTTGTTTATAGCTTTGTATTAATTAAATAGTTATATGATAATATCTATAGAGTTAATTGACTAATTTGGCTACTTCTATTATTACCAACTGAAATTCTAATGTTACCACATTACTGCCAAAAATATGTAACCAAGTCCGACTACCTGTTAATAATAGATTGTTATATAGTTTAACCAATGAGGGAATAATTTACCATATTTTAAAAAAAAAGAAAATTACTGTTATAGAATTATTAATGATGCTTAATAAGTTTATATATTTTTTAAATGATACATTTATATTACATGGATAGTCTATGATTGTAACTGGAATATTTATTCATTGCAGGAGAATTACAGTTATCAATAGTAATCATCTTTTACTTATAAGTTGTTTGTTGAAATTAATATTTTAAAAATGAAAATATATTTTTAGCAAAGAAGTATTTGAGACATTAGGGAGACAGATTTATGAAAAATTTTGGATGTATATAAGGAGAAATAAAAAATAAAAAGTTGTTATATTATTGAATGCAGGATAAGAAGAACGTGAATATAGAGGGTTTGCAATAAAAATCTTAAGTGTTAGGAATTTAGTAAGTGAATTTACAACATTAAAGAGATTAATTCATAGAGTAATGGATTCAGAACTCCTAAAAAAGCATAAGAAGGACAAGAAAAAATAAAAGGGAGTTTTATGTTAATTGTAGAAATAAGTCTGTGAATCATAAATATTCATATGTTGGTCCCAAAGTTTATTTATTGGACATTTTTTGATGCTTTCTTTAATTTATTTAGTAGAAAACTTTTGTTTCGGAAAGACTTCAGCACTTCACTTAATTGTTGCTCTCTATTTGCATTCTAAATTTAGTCATTTTTTTTCAATAAAAGCAATATTCTATCTTTTTAGAATGTCTGTGATATAATCTTTAAAATGTAAATGGGATTTGCCATCACAAAAATTGTGTTCTAGTTTATCATAATTATATATTTAGGGAATGTATTAGTATTAATTAGCTTTACATTTTTATTCTATTGAAGATGTGTCCTTGTAGAAATAGATTACTTTAGCAAGTTGGAAATGGTGCTTTTAAATCACAAGCTGTCTGTGCTAATTTGGAATGTCAGAACTTTATTAGTACCTGGTAGATTAGATTTTTTCTGAAAAGAAATGAATAAATACAAATTTGAGATGAATGTTTCAGCAGAAATATGTTGGACTGATTACGAAAAGTTAAATGATTGTGGAATTGAATGTTCTAGAAGTAATTCTAAATATAAAATTGATATATGATTAATGATTTAAGAAAAATAATAGTTACTGATAGGATTTTTAAGTTTATCTGTATATGAATAATAGCAATTAAATTTTAAGTGAAAGAACACTTAATTCTTGATAATCTGACTTGTAGACACTATTATGTGTGAGGATTTGAATGCTGTGATTTTGGAGAATAAAAATAATTTATGGGCAAATACGATGTTGGGGAAAGAAATGAAATTGTTGAAAGATTTTTAAAATTTGTTTTAAGAAGTTACTATTGATTCAAGAAAATATTTAATAAAATTATAAAATAATAATATGATTTCAGATAACTAAAAAATTCTGAGAATTATATAAAGAAAAAAATATTAGATTAACTAGCTGTATATGAATAACAATAACCCATAGTTTATAAAATATTTACATATGCAATTATGATGAGTTTGTCATGCAATTATTCATCACAACAATCATTATTTTGTATTCACTATTTAGATAAATAAGTAATTGTTCACTATACAGATCTTTAAAAAAAAAAGAAGCCATTTTGTTATAGTACTGACATCATGGGATACTTAAAACAGGCAAAACTTTCCATACAGTAGTCCCACTCAGTGCAAGCCAGAGTAATCAATAATAGTTATGAGTAAAGTATAAGAAATGGTGATCACGTGATGTGATCATAGGATGGTGACATTAGAAAAGAAATATTATTTAAAATTTTGATAATGAATAGATATTTTTATTTTCCTTCAAATCAAGAATGCTAGTCATTGTAAACATAAACAAGGTAAGCAAAAAAAAAAGGGGGGGGGGGTAGTGGGTTTTTTTTTCATTATATAATTAAAAATAAATATATTCAGAAATAAAATAGAAAATAAGTTTAAGTAAAGTTATAATGAAAATTCTTTATATTGAGACATTTGATGATACTCTTAGAATTTAACAATGGTATTGTACAAAGGAAAAGTGATTTAGAAAAGGTATATCTGTATACTAACATAATATCACTTGATTCTTTCAGCATATTTATATATAGTTTCGAAACATGCTTGTGTAGAGATAATCAATAGTGAGTAGGATGGAACGGAATCACCGTACCAACATGCTAAAGAGTTAAGATACAAAATAGTATAATTTATTTGAAATAATAAAATTTAATATTTATGTTATGATCATTTTTTTACCAATTGAAAACTATTTATGATGGTGTTTTTGTTATTATTGTTATATATTAGGAATAAAAAATAGGATTAAAAAAATATATTTATAAACAAAATAGTACTAAGAAATATATTTATAAACAAAAATGATAGTAATTAATTAATTATATTCTCTTTCTGAAGGCATGTTAGAATATAATTAAATAACAGGATGCTGTGATAGTATAACATGGCCATCATTTTTGGTAATTTGCCATTTACTCCATTAACATACTCCATTAACATAATTTAAAACATCTCCGAAATATAATGAATCCTTTTACATTAGTAAAATGATTAACATTATAGTTTTTTTTTCCCCTCCTGTTTTCTGTAAAAGCTACAAATATGTCAAATTTATAATAAAACAGAAGATTCTTGTCAAGCGTTGGTGGCCGAGTGGCTATCACAGCTGCCTTACTAACAGTTGTCCCGGGTTCGCTTCCCAGCCGACGTTTTGACGTATAAAAAAAACCCAGAAGATTCTTCTCTAGCATTTTCATTTCATTAATTACTATAAAATAATGGCAGACAAAAACAATTACAAGCAATTAGTTTGTCTGATTTTATATATATATACATTTATAATTATTAAAAAATTTGACAGCTGATACCTTCAGCATTTCAATTTTTTACCTGACCTTTATTAAAAAATATTGATCACCTTACCTGATCTTAAGAATGCCTTTTATAGCTAATATTTTATGTTAATAAAAAAGAAAAAACACATTTAAGGATATGCACTATTTTTATACAAAATATAATTAAATTAAACAACTTCTATCTGCTACCAGGAAAGTATTTGTTGACAAGTACTTAGGTTTATTATTACTTTTAAGATCGAACAAAAAAAAAAATTGACACCTATATTCTGAAGATATAACTATCAGATGAAAAATTAGACAGGGGCAGAAGGAAGAAGTTTGAAAAGACTGACATCAACAAATATTTTTTCAAATTTATAAATGACTCATAAGTATTTTTGAAATAATGGAATTTTACCTTTTAGTGTTAAAAAAAAAAAATAGATTTGTTGTTGTCGTCGTTTAATAAAAGAACAAGTTTTAGATTTTTTTTTTTCGTTTCTGTTAAAATATGAGTAAGAGTAGTAATTTTAGAAACTGTATACGTTACCTTTTAGCTTTATACACTCTACTTTGCTGAGAAATTAACTCCCGTATAAAAACGTTTGATTGAGTTTTGGCTTTTAAAAAGAGTTTTAAAAAATCAGTTTGACCAATCAAATAGAATTACTGAATTCTTCCTGTTATTATACTTCGCACATATCACTGAGAGCCCAAGTAACTGACCATATGATATATATATTTTATTATCTGCTTAAATCTAGTTTTCTGAGTACTGAATAATATTATTACAATGAATGCATTTCTTTTTACGATTAATGATTCATTTTAATAAAGCTTGACCTTTCTTAGAGTGTGCTTTTCTGTGAGTTTTTTCAGTACTCACCTTGTACAAATGTTTGAAATCTGAGTTTGTCACGGATTATTATACAGACAGAACTTATGACTTGATTTGTAAATGATTTGCCACACAATCCAACAGAATCAGTTCACATGCCTGCTCAGTATTGTCATCAATCATTGACATGAATGGGCATCCAATTCCTTCTTCATGGCTCACACTTGGGTGATCTTCCTTGAACTTCTTCATTCACACACAATTCTTTCTGATAAAACATTTTTTTCACATTGTATGTAAAGTCTTTGATAAATTTTGGCATTAAACACAGGCCACATATGTTGATCTTCTTTTGTGATAATTACATATGTATAGTTACTGTTTCTGTCACAATCACCTGAGGTAACATTCAAAACTGAACAGTATTGATCATATATGGAAGGGACTATCAAGATAATTGCAGCCAATAAAGATTTTAATATAATCCTTGTGGATAATTTTTGATTCACCCTTGCATCTTATTATTTTAAGAGTAAAGATGATGAGTGCCAATGTTCTGATAACAAAACACAATCATATTTGTAATAGGGGAAAGGTATCATGTAAGTTCAATAGTTGTGCCTATGGTTTGCATTTTACATCAGTCATTAAATATTAATAAATATTGATTATTAGGCATCTTTTAAAACATTTTAAATAAAATAAAAATCTACATTTAATGTTTAAAGTTTGTATTTTAAAAAAAATTACATAATTTTCTCAATATTGATTTACAGATTTACTTTTATTTTTCTTTGAAAATATTTTGATTTATTTTTAATCTTAAAAATCACTTTCTAAATATTTCTTTTCTAACTTGTAATTTCAGTATCAATTACAACTGAAAGCAGTTGATATTTCAGTAAAATGAGTTGAAGTGAAAATTGAATTAATGTTTTATACATCCTTCACATGGAATTATTTTACCAAAAGATAGTGATACCTTACAAAGTTATGAAAATAAATGATTAAATATGTGAGGTTTAACACAACTGTTTTTAATGTTTATAAATGAGTTTTCTACTTGAAGTTTAGATAAAGTAACTAAATAATAGAGTGATAGAACCAATGAATAGCCGTTAATCATCATCATCAGAAAGAGTAGTCTGCCCTTTTCCAATATTCTCATTGAAAATAATTTATTCCAATACCTTATTTTTGGTTATATCATAAGCTTTAATGTATTATTAAAATACTAATATGCAAGGGGGGTTAAAAATAACCAGAATTATTCTCTGGTAAATGTACCTGTTGTTGTACATGCTTCTTCTGTTATATAATTCTTGCAGGGATCCTTTTGCATTAATGTGTCAATTATGTTACTATATGAAATCATGGACCCACATAGTATTTTTTTTGGTAAAGTGTGTTTGCATATTTGGGGATTTAATGTGAAATTCTGTTTCCTTTTAGAGAAAACAAAGAGGGAAAACAATTGTAATGAGCAAAACAGATTACAAGAAAGTGGTTCTGTGGAAAACACGAGTTTACAAATGATTTAATGAAATTGTCACATTCACCATGTTCCAAAAAAAATCATGGTGAGTGAAGTACAATGTCAAGATAATGCTATTTTTTTTTTATTGAGGCTAACAACCCTTTTCTTTCAAAGTTAGTTTTTAATGGTCAGACATTTTAAGTCCAAGTTCTGAAATGTTTGTGTAATATGGTAAAATGTCCGATATTGTGGCAAAAGGGGGACTGCAAGTTTCACAATGACAATTCTTCTGTGAGAAATCTTGAATGTGAAACAATTTTTAATTAAATTCAACATGATCCAGTTTATCTATCAGTCATATTTGCTCGATCTCTAAATGTGTAACTTCTTTTTATTTTCTCAAATAAAAAAATGTCTCAAATTTTTGAAGTGGTGAAAAAAAACGATGCAGGTCTTAAAAGACTTCAATTTGTGTTTCCAGATTACTTTAACTGAAAAATATGTTTAGTCTGGTGCATTGTATTAAATGTACAGCATTTTTATAACACTTAAAGATAAATAAACAATTTATTATAAAATTCCAGCTATTTTTGGGTCACCCTTATATGCAGTAAAAAGGAAAAATTTTCTATCTTCTCTCTACCGAAAACACGGAAAGAAATTACTCATCAAACTATTCATATCCAAGTGATTAGGGTTTATAGTTTTTATTCTTCATTTTACTGTACAGTTAAAAGTATCTAAATAATCCAAAAATTTTATGACTGTCTGGGTTCACTATAAATTTTCTACCTGAAAAAAAAATACCCAGCTTTCTTTATGCCAGAAAAATTTCATAGTTTCCTTTTAATATAAATCCATATAAATTTTCAATTCTTCATAAAAAAGGGGGAAAAAACAATCTTTAAAAACAATGTAAAATAATATTTTTCAATTTTTAATTTTGCAATTTATAAAGTTAGCTAAGTTTCATTTGTGGAATTGTTCCTCATTTTTTGCAGAAAGGTTTATTTGCTTTGTGACTAAAATTTTAGTCACAAATCTTTTATGAGTGACATTTTTTGAAATATTTCAAAATGAAGAAATAAAAAAATCAAGATTAAACACTGATTAAGAATGTTAATTATTGCAAATTTAATTAATGAAACTAACTATCTAGAAATTGGACCAAGATTAGTTCAAATAAAAAAAGTCTTATACATGAATCAGTTTTTGCTACATTGCTTGACATAGAAATTACCCACCATTGCTCCTCAGCCTTTTAGTTTATTAGCTTTACCAACTTAATATTTGACATGTTTTCTAATAGAGTGCAGAATATTAGATGGAAGACTGGGGACTTATTCTGCTTTTGCCAAGATTTGATTGTTTCATTAATTTCTGGTATGGCTTGTTCATTCTCAGTTTGGAGAAATTGCTACATAGAAAAAAGAGTGAAAGTCATCATTCATAAACAGAATTGCATGTGAATAATATTTTTTTATTTTTTAAACAATTTTTAAATTAGACAGAGGTTACATTATGGCAGTGAGCATTTTTTTAAAAATATTATATAGATAGCAGCTCATAAAGCTAAATGCTTATCTAATATATAATTATTTCAAGCATAAGTGGTAATTTGAATTATTACTAACCATAAAAGTTCAAAGTGTACAACTGAAAAAAATTGTAGAATGCCAAGTTGGTTTATGATGTCTCTGGATAAGAATTTGAGAGAGTATAAATATGAATGGAACAATTTTTTATTACTTTTTTTAAGTACATTGTACTTTTTATTGTCAAATATCATGGTGCAGGATACAAGTCACATGGTTTTAGTTTTTGAACAATCATGTTTTTAAGCAATTTGCTTGTAAGTTGATTGTGCACATGTAAAACACAAACCAGTTTAGAGATGAAAATTATGGGCAAGTTTGAAAAATACGTGTAGTATTTTTTCTAGATAATCATTGCACAAGATAAATATGGATTTGAAATTTATTTTGAATCACTCATTGAGAAATGTTTTGCTTGGAATGGCACTTTCTAATAGATTAAACAGAAATTTTAACCATGATTGAGGAACACAAAGATTTTGGAACTTGTTTAGAATCTTAGTAATCAATAAGGTTGAGCATAGATGTATGGAATGATAAGGTATTTTTTTAATCCTCTAAATTATATGTCAATGAGAGATTTGACATTATATTAATCTAATAAATCAGCATGTTTAAAAGCATAATCTATGAATAAAAATTACCTGACATATGGAAGTAAAACAAGTGATGCTATTGAAGAAGGAGAGGAAGAACATTCAACGCTGAGTCAATTAGATTTGTAATATACATTTGGATCTAATATAAGTTACAAGAGATTTGAGATATGCCAAATTGAGATTTCTTTTTTCAGAAGGGAAATCTTGTGATGTTAATTGATGAGCTGTGTGAAAGAGTTTCAGTATGTTTTTATTACAGACATTAGATTATTATAAGTGGTTAGAGTGTTGCATCTAATGGCTATAGTAGGCAAGTTTTTTCATCAAGAATAGCATTCACTATATGAGCTCTCATGATGGTATAAATGCTTTCATTTTCATGCTAAATATTTTTCACAACACAAATGATCAGGTGTGACATAATTATATTTTAGACAAATTAATTGGTATACTAAAAAAGGACAAAGAGTTACCTATAAGAATGATGATAATTTAGTCTAGACAGCTGCCACATAGATGATATGCAAATTTGTATTGGGTAACAAATCAAGGTTTGGAATTGGTTAAGAATATGCAGAATAAGGAGAATGTTTTCAAGGCCTCTGACAATTACAATGAAGGATATTGTTTGGACAATAGTTTCAAGATGAAGGAGGAATGATTTTCAGTGTATTGTTAAATTTTTTTAATCAAGGGGTCTATATTGTAACCCCCAGTCCACATAATATATTACAACTAAAACATAACAATAAAGTGAACATGATTATAAGAACAGAAAGGGCTGGCTATGATGAGTATGAGTACATGGATAGAGCATAAATAGGCAAGGTTCAGTGCACTAAAGATATTCCAGTACATTAACCCTAAATTCCTTATGTTTTAACATTACATACAGCATGAGTATTAAGTTAATCTTTAACATATGAAAGACAACAATATGAAGAGACATATGTTTAACTTGCAATCATATAAGATGATTAATAATCAGGAAGATATCTGTCTAGGAAATGATCATGGACTTAGCAGAATGAAATGAATGATAAGATTAAAGAGGTAATGAAAAGCAAATAATGATTAACCAATTTAAGTGAAATAATGAATAAACCTAAGAATGAGAAGAAGATAAAGGGAATGTATTAAGGTAATAAATGGTTAATTTGGCAATGAAGTGAGGTCGTTGAACGATGAATAAATTATGCTGATGTAATAAAATAAGATGATGGTAGAACTAAAAGAAAAGAAAATATGAGTGAACTGTTACAACAAGGCTAGTGATGGCAATAAAATCCTGAAATACTAATCTAATGCTATTAAAACAAAAGCAAAAGGGTTCTAAGTTTAAATACCCAAAGAATTTTAATTGATCAATAAAAACAATAAGGATAAAGATAAGGGACTAAGGTAATGTGTATCCAATAACTTAAGAAATGAAATCTAATAAACAAAATCAAAGTTTAAATTTATGAATTAATAATTTATTGTATCTTTATTTATATGAATTTAAAAAGAATGGAGAAGTATGGAGGTTGTTTAATATATCTGTAAAGATATTACATATGGGAAAGAGAAAAGTGAATAATTCCATGCGTGGATATGTTTAAAATTTAAAAAATCTGATATATTAATCTTTAACTGAGGTTTAAAGTTTATATCTGTGCTATAGATAATCTCTAGTTTAGAAAATGATTAGTAATAATTGTTATTGTTTT
Source organism: Epiperipatus broadwayi (assembly GCA_028023455.1). Lineage (NCBI taxonomy): Eukaryota > Metazoa > Onychophora > Udeonychophora > Euonychophora > Peripatidae > Epiperipatus > Epiperipatus broadwayi. The sequence continues at coordinate 5,378,627 of JAQFVV010006242.1, forward strand.
TATCTGAGGTGGATGGTGTCAAAGTTGTGAGTGGAGTGAGTTTGACAATGGTAAATAAAAATGTAACAATTTACTATAAATAAATACTTTTCATATAATAGAGATATATATGGGAGATAGTGACCTGGGCCAACTGATGAGTGCTGGTTAAGCATGAAATGCATCTTGGGAGTCATTTGTCTTTTATTCTATCTTTATATGAATTTAAAAAGAATGGGGAAATATGGAGGTTGTTTAATATATCTATTAATAATTTCTCAGGATTCATACAATTTTAAAATTTCAATAATTTTATAAGATATATTCTGGATCAGCAGAGGATTTTACGGTTATCTGAATATAGGAAATTAAGTTAAGTTATACTACAAAATGGAATTACTAAAGGATATCTAACTCCTTTTATTAATAATACTAAACTTTATATTAACTTAACAAATCCATAATAACAATGTAAACATAATAATCATGTTAACCATTAGATAATCTAAATATTTTAATCACAATTACAACAATAATAATGGGACAATAATAGCATCATCTAAGGATAGTTTAGATTTGACCTCTTGATCAGTATGGCTAAGTTTAGTGAATGTTTGCATCTTACAATATATTAAGATATTATTTAAAATCAAATATATCATTTTAAATAACAACTCTACATAATATCAAAGATATTTTAATCAGTCAATAGTATAATTTTATATGCTCTAAATATAAGAGTTTAATAAAATTTATTGATGATATATTAAACATATAATAAAATTAATTATATTGAGTAATAGTAATATGGTGATAGCAGTAGTGATAGTAATGGTAATAATAATATGGATAGTGTTTAGCAATAAGCTTACTAACAACTTGATAAATTTTAAAAAACAATTTTTATTTACAATATTTACACAGTTAAAAAAAAAAAAAATCTAAAAAAATATTTCCTTTTTCAAACTTATCAAAAGGGAAATTATAAAATATATATATAGCTTATTAACATAACTCTGATACTAACAGAATAATGTTTCCTTAAATCAAATTATGCTACATTATCACCTTTTACAATATTATTATTTATACTTATTCTTTAATTTACATTTTTCTAGTTTATTACACATTTAATAAATTTTATTTACTACATATAGATTCATTAAATTTCTTTATCCAAATTTAAATTATAGGTAAGGTAATCACAATGTTACTATTAAATTAAATGGTATGCAGGTTATATTTAATACTAGGCAATTTAAGATAATGAATATTCTTAAAAACGTTAATAATTATGCTCATTTTATCATATTAAGAAGATTATATAACTTCCTATTTTTATTTATCCAAGATGTTGGACGGGTAATATTATTCTAATCTATTTTAAAATAAATCAATATCACTATAGCTCTACATTTGATTTCCTAATATCATGCCATATAACTTTTCTATAACACTATTGAAAATTTTGGTATATTAATATTTAACTATAAATAGCAAATAACAAATGCAGCATGCACATTTGAGATCACTTTGAGTAGTAGACAATAAATATATTTGTGTATGTGAGATCACTTTGAGTAGATAATAACACTAACACAATAATGTAGTACTATAAACTAATATTTAACAGGGACAAACTATTTATTATCATTGTTTGTCTGATGCTGATGTCACTAAATATTAAGCCATCCAGAATTAATAAGGTGAAATCTAATGTCATATGCAATATATCCATGAGTATAACAGTGCTGAGCCAAGACAAATAAGTAACCTAGACCATGGTCATTCCATGACTTTATATGGTCTGCTATTCAGGTGCCACTATCTGGAACACCTATAGAGATATGAGGAAAAGGGAGCAGTTAGTCCCTTATTTAAGAAAACAAAATTTCTTTGTAACAATATAGGCTTTGATTAGCTCAAAAGTCAATGGGCACCATATGTGATCTATCCATGATAATGATGTTTCACACTTTCATGCAGAATAAGGAAGGAAGTATGTCTCATGTGAGATGCACAGATATAAAAGCAAATATAACAATGCATAATATGATAATTATCTAATATGGCAACAACCAAATCAATGTCTATCTTATAAGAATCAACACCAAACAAATGGAATATAATATGGGAATTAAAATAACAATTATCAACTCTAAAGCAATTCTGATGGGTAACAATTATTAGAGGTAATTAAAATACAATATTTAATATGCTTAGATTTAACCAAAATTGATTGTTTAGTAATTATAACTTTACCAAGAAGACATCAAAAAAATAATAATATAATGAAGTTTAATAATTTATCTTGAAAGATTTTACCTTCCTTGTGACCATTTTTTAACATAAACCTATACTGTGAACCTCTTTCATTTCATGATCAAGCCAACTGCTGAACCTATACTATTAAACATACATGGAATTATAGTAACATACACATTAAAATAATAAAAAAATTATTAGATAAGGTTTCTTCGTGTTTCTTCTGTGAAGAAAAGAAAAACTTGAACGTAATAATTTAAAACTGCAGAATTATTTGAAGACCTTGTAATGCTCTTTGCTGTTTAACAATTTCAGAATTATATTTCTCATTGCATTTCTTTTCCATAAATATTGTGATTAACTACTTTTCCTTCTTGCATGCACCAATTATATTATAGAAAGACAACAACTTCCACTTTTAACTTATAATATATAACTAGCATGGAAAATTATCCTCCATAATATCATCCTTATAAATTTTTCTATTTAACACAAACATTTGTAAATATGTATTTTCAAGGTATTTTATCAGAATCATAACTTTTTGGATACTTCTAATAAACATTTATCAGTCAAATTATTATTATAGGGAATTGCCAAATCACTAACTAATTATGATCTTTTCTTTTAAAACTTATTATTTTTAAATGGAAGAAAATACAATGTGCTGAAGATGAACATTAATTTCAATTATTATTGCTGTATATAATTATTAGATTTTAAGGCATAATTTAGTTATCCAGTAAATATTCTATTGTACTTTTAAAATTCACAATATTATTAATATGATGAATTATAATTTTGGAATTAAGGTGAATTGTGAGGTAATAGTGGCAAAATACAATAATTTTATTTAATAATTGTGACAATTCTACTGAAAACTCAGAAAAGTTATATCCATTTTTTAAAATAAATTTGGGTAATTTAAAACATTCAATGTTAAGAATTTCAGTAAAACACTCTGAGAACTTTAGTATTAGTAGTACATTCGTTTATGATTAATGAAACTTATATTAGTATGAATTATTATCATTCTCGGCATATTTTGTAAATTCTATAATGTTGGGTAGAAATTAATGGTTATGCATTTAGTTTAAAATAGCATTTTAACTTAAGAAACACATTTTATAAGTGCAGTTAGAAAAATTATTCAGTAATAAAAGTTATGTATAACTTTTATTATAGTTTGCTTTTAATTTTACCTTGCGAAGGAAAGTTCCAACCTTATTTTCTATCACAATTTTACATTTATAACAATATGTATTATATATTTTGTGGCTGTTATAAATGAAATAATTATAAAACAATTTATGAAACTTTCTGCTTACAAATTCTTTGTGTTTATAATTTAAATTCTTCTTGAGAGCCATTTTCTTGTTTCAGCCTTTAGGTCTCATGAATTTAAATTTTCAAATTATTGGTTGATAGTCAAAAGGTATTCTCTTATGAATGCAGAGTACTTAAAATCGACTCCATGGTTTATGAATTAACAATAACAAATAAGTTGTACTCAGAAAATAATAAATTTCAAACAATTTCTCTACTTTAAACAATAGAGAGACTTCCTTGCCAGTCAGAAATGATCTTCATATTTTTTTAAAAGTTATCTTCCCTTCAAGTTTTTACTAGCCAATTTATAAACTTTTAGCCAAGGGGCTCACTGCAAATTAATAAACCAATCAAATTTTTGATAGTCACTAGAAATATTTGCCTAAAACTAGCAAATTTCCACCCTTAAACTTTGGTTATAATTAATTGAATTTTGTACTAATATTTTAGAACACAGTAAAAAAAAAAATAATGATTAATTATTACTTAGTTTAAAATAAAGATAATTTTAACTTTGTTTATAAGCTATTATTTAACAGTAAAAAAACATTGAAGTAATTGCATAGTTTTATTTAAAATAATATTAAATTATTATATCATAATATTGAAACTGTCAGATTGTATCTGAGCATGCACATACAACCTGGCAGAGAACTGATATATATATATGTTAAACAATTGGACTATTTACTATCCTAAAAAAAATTATCTACTAAGTTCATCTACTATCATCCATTAAAATTAATAACCATTAGTCATCTTGCTGATTCAAATAACATATTTAAATAAAGATTACAATTTATTGTAACTGTATGATTAGGTCTGATGTTTATCAAGCCATATTTTATCAGTGTATTAACCAAAATTTTTTTATTTTAATTAATAGCAACAATGCAAGTAGTGAGTCCTGTGGAATGCCATGACTAGGTTTGAAAGATGTTGATAGATAAATATTGTTTTAGTTTAATTGATATATTGGTAATATAGATCTGGATGGAAATTGTAAGATAGCTATGTTCAGACATAAGTTAGTGTAAGGCAATAAATAGATATTTCCAATTGACTAGATCAAAAGCAGCCTTAAAGTCAATTTGTCATGTAACATAATCTATTAATTTGTTTTTATTGGGGGAAAAAAGATTCTACTAAAAAAAAAAAAATAACACGAAAGGCATGGCAGTCATTTACTGCAAAATATGATAATTTTAGCAAAATAAATTCTTTTTTTTTAATTATTCTTGCAAAATTTTTTTATCATTGTTTTCAAGTGTAATAAGACTAGTTATTTACAGAGGTGTGTAATGCATTTGGTTTTTTTCTATGACAAAATATTAAGGTGATAAAAAGGTTATGTATATTAAGATTGCTCAAACAGAGCTGATTGTGACACTTATGTACATAGGAACAACAATCTAACCAAATTGCTCATAGACATAAGTCTCCAGTTAAAAAGGTGTATATAATTTCTTTGAATAGTTGCTTTGTAGTATAATTTTCTTGAGAAAGTTGTAACAAATATCTTCCTTGTATTGACTGTCTGCTTTTAGATCAGATTTTAGGTTCTTAAGAAGTTCCATGTAGGATTTGGTGCTAGAAAAGAGAATGGCACTCTTTGATGAAATGGGAATATCATAGATATGATATAGTTAAGTTTTTACTTCATTAACGCTTAAATAAATTAATTTATATATATGTGCTCTGCGCACAGGTAATGAAGCTATTAATAAATTGTCAAAATTTTTACTGTCAAGCGCTTGGCAGTAAAAATTTTGACAATTTATTAATAGCTTCATTACTTGTGTGCAGAGCACATATATAGATATGATATAATAGATTTTGTATAATTACCAATATGTTACTTTCTTAGTTTAAGTGTTTTAGTATTCTAGTTGTAAGTATTATTAACTAGTTTGTTTTATTTTGTAAGTTTGACATTGTTTATTTGCAAAATGGTTTGAAAAATCATGAGTCAATGATATCAGTATGTTGTTTTATGAAGTTATTTGAATAATAGTTTGCTAATTGATCAAAGCAGCAGTTATTTAAAACAATTTCAATCAGAGAGAGGTTGTGCAGCTCATAATAATAATAACTAGCAATGATCATGTTAGAAAAATAAACTATGGTTAATTTAAATTTCACATCAATTTGTCATTTAAATATAAACTTACAGAATGGTGTGTTATTTTGATATCTATTTATGTTGAGAATCATACAAGAATAGACAGAAAATGAGACACCAGATAGCTAAATTGAAACTTTAAAATTGTATGGAGATGGGAAAAAGATCAATGAGAGATGTGATTTGACCTCCAGAAAATGAAACTGTACTAGTTTTATGTTTGATCATGGTTGTAGGTAATTGTAATTCATTGTAAGAGTAGTTTAAATCCTCATACAGGATGGTTATACTAGTCCTACAGGAGACTTTTCTCTGGGCAATGAGTTTTTACATCTTTGGTTTTCTGGTTTTAGTATACTGCTATAAAATAAAATTGCTGTAAATGACTTTAATTGCATTAATAGATAAATATATTATGTTTAGTTTTATTAATGGAATTTTTGTACTTATTAGAATCTCTACACCATGAAACAATCTTATGTTCAGTTTATAAAATATAGTTTTTATTTAGAACATTCATAATAGTTGGTTTAGTGAATGATTAAATTTTTGTTTCTGTTACTATAAATATATCACTATAGTGATTCTCTAGAAATTGAATTAGCTGATATAATTTTAAGTGAATTTAGATCATGAATGATTTATCATAGCATTGTTTATATTGTTCATATTACATGAGTTATTGGATCAACAGTACTTTTTGTTGGAATGTACATGGATCAGCTATTTTGATTCTTTTACTATTTTTAGAAACTGAAAAGAAGATTTGATAAATAATATCCTATGTAGTTTTTTGTTGTAATAAAAGAAAATTTTCTGTATATGTGGCATCATAGTCAAAAATGAGAATTGAATCCTGTGTGTCAATCTCAGACTAGTTCACTGATTTGTTGGATTGTAATTCCATAGATTTATCTTAGGATTGGTATTTAAGAATTATAGATTCATTTTCGGTTTGGTGCACTTAGTTTTGTTGATTTTTCTATCGTGTATTTCAGCCACTTTTGAATAGATGCTGACAGTAGACTGCATTAAATTTGTAGGATGCATGCTCATGTATAGTGCTTATTTCTGAAGTGGGTGAAGTGTTTATAGAGACAATTTCTTCCAAAAGAAGTGGATGTAATTTTATCAATTAGATCATTGATTCTGATAAACTTGATAAATTTTTTACTATTATCACTTTTTTGTTAGATTTAATGAAAGTTTTATTACTGCTCTTTAAAAGTTTTACTTCTATTGCTTGCATCTCCATAAGATCATATCTATATGAGATAGAATTACTGTTAATATTTAGTAAAGATTTTGATTTATGTTAATTTACATTGCTGCTTCTGGATATTAGTTCTTTTTTTTAATCCATATCAATTTCATTTATTCACTTCAAGGAGCATATAATCAAATTATTTTTAAATTTATCTCCAAATCATCATTTTATCAAAAAAATAAATATTTGAATTTGATTAATGATCAACTTTATGTGCCTTTCATAACTTTTACATAAAGTATTTGATTTATATTATCTAACCATCATATATCCAATCATCCCTTAGAAGACTGCACTTAGTAATCATCCATAAATATTTATTTATTTTTTATGGATAGGTTTGAACTACATTAAACTAATTTAGAGTGGTGCTTTCTTTTTAGAACATCTAGGGATGCAATTCTCTCTGGTTAGCTCCAACTTCTTTTTTCCCCAGTAACTATTTAATCTTTCTTGCAACTCTATGGAAGGTCATTATGTACACATTTGAGATGAGTTTAATGAAAGAAAGATAGTATGGGCAACTAAATATTTTGAGCAAATCTAATTTTTTCAGATAGTCTTGATTGGTGTACTGAAATTACACATAAACAGTAATTACACATAAACAGTATTACTTTATGAATTAAGTAACAAACTAAGAAATATATATAAAAACAATACTCAAGATTGAATATAAATACAAAAATTAAATATAAATGCATGTTTACATAAAATTTTGAGTTGGAAAGAAATAATATTAAGGATTAAGTATGAATATGTTTATATGAAGTATCAAATTACTCTGCTCTATTAGGATTTATAAAGAATATATATATATAATCATCCTTGTAAAACAAAAATATAGACATAGAAATATCTTAATAAAATTTTATAGACTGTTGAGATCCCTGATTTATATACAGTATATACATTTAGAAAGATCTTAACATAGCTTCTTTAAATAATTCTGTAAGTTTACTGAGCAGATTGATCAATTCACGTCTTTGATAATAAAATTAGTTCATATCAGTTAGTTAATTCAAGTTGAATCCTTTTTATTGTTGGCAATCTTCTGCATGGATATGTGACTGTATAACTGCAGACAAATAAACTACATTAAACATCTTCAAACTTTGACTCCATGGAACTATTTTCAAAAGTTAATGGAGCTACATTGTTCAGATCTCATCTTAGTACATCATTTTCATTTTCACTATACAGAAATTTACCATTGCAAGTGAGTTTAAATCAGTAATTAAAAAGTACTTTAATAGTGGTATTTCTAGAAGATAAATAATACTCATGAAACTAGAACTGGGAGATTTCCATGTTTTGATGATGAATTTAATTTTCTAAGCTACATGGTGCTAATATCATGGAATTTGACTCAGGACTTTGACTCTTCAAAATGCCTTCTCTTTTTCCCCTTTTCTTATTTCTCCTTATATAGCATTTTTCTGAAATACAACTCTTTCTGTAATCCCAAAAATCTGTTTTATTTTATTTTATTTTTTTGTTTTTGGTGTTGTTTTTCATTTTCACTAAATCCTGATTTGTTTGCTTTTGTCTTTTTTATTATTTTCTTTTTTTTTCAGTAATTACTATTAGTTACTATTTGTCTTTCTTTGTTTCTTAAATGATTTAATTTTCAATTAAATTTAACTTGAATAAATTTATATAATATATGTTAAGTACAAAATTCATTTTTAACTTTTAGAAACTTTAGTTAAAATTATTTAATTTTTATCTATATCTTCTTTATTTATGCACTCACATCTGTCTATAGGAAACTATAAATTATTTGTTTATAGTCCTCTCTTAAGCTGATATTCAAATGAAAAGAGATTATGAATGACTTCTTCATAACTAGCAGCTATTTTAAAAATACTTTCATTTTAGTGACTCACATATACAGTCACTTTTATAAATAAAAATATTATTATTACAGTATTTCATATCAATCAAAAGTATCAATTTTTTTAATTTTATTGTTATATTTTAAAATGCTCATCTATCTCTCATTTTAAATTTATTTAGATGAAGTTGCTTGTAATATATGATTCACCAAAACTAACCAAGTTCATATTATGTTTATAAACATTTATATGAACTTAAAGTTTTAAAACTTTTACCTGAAAAATATTTCACTTGATTGCAAGCGAGCTCATGTTGACATTAAAAAGGTTATGGCATTTATCACCATTTTTTAAATAAATAGCATGTTTACAGTTAAGTTTTAAGTAAAGAATTGGTTAAAAAAAAATTAATGCTACTTACTAGTTCAGTTCATTGCATTATTGCCATGTTTAATGTCTACCAGCAGTTAACATCTTGTGTGATCATGTGATGTGCATTCCAGTAAAAACTAATGCACTAATTAATGAGGTCTAATAGTTATTCTAGAAAATGTATGATCTTATTATTAACTGATTCTATAAGAGCATTAGAGTTTTTGTTTGAATCAATCTATCCAAATAACAGTTGCAATATTAAGTAAAATAGAAATATGTGGTTGCATGTTATTCTTCTGAAAAGTGGCTTTAGGATTATCATTCAGAAAAGAAAACATGATAGATCTAAAATTTTAGCCAGATCATTAAATCTCATAACTCCATTAAACTACCTAATAAGAAAAATAATGCTTATGAATAAAATCACCATTTTTACATTGTAATTAGATATGAGCATAACAATTGTCAATATTTTACTTAAATTTATAATCTAGTGATAAACATAATAGTATTATTACAAGACTTATCATTTCACAAATAGTCTCTTAAAAACGTTTTGCAGTTTTTATATTCACACTCTTTCAATTTTATTTTTATTACTTAACTTGTGATTAAAATAGAAAATATGTTAAATTATCTAAAAATTGGATATTGTTATGTGTTAATGAATATTTTTCTGTTTTATTAATTGCATGATTAATTACAGTTGTTAAAAAAAGATCACATATTTATTACAAATACAATATATAATTTAATTATAGTAAGTTGATGAACATCAATGTTTTTTTTTACTTATTTGTTTATTGCCTAGCATATAATTTGGGTTATGCACTTTTATACAGAATTGTTTGTAGCTTCAGTGTATATAAATATATTACTTTTACTATTTTTTTTTAGCTTTGTCATGCTAGATTCTCCCTATAAAGAAATGAAGTTTTGAAAATAAATAATGATTTAAACACATCATCATTTAAATGATAACCGAATAATTAAAATAAAATCTAAAAAATATACTGGATATCATTTTAACATATAGGGTATATGAGCACAGACTTTCACACTCTCCACACCATCTCATAACACTGATACACTTGAACACATATATGTTGAAAAGATAAATAATCACCAATATACGTATTTCATGCTAAACCAACAATCATCAGTTGGTCCAGATTACCATCTCTACACATATATGCTATAAGTGATCAGATATATATTAAGTTAGCCAATCCTCATACTTTAATGGACAGGCTTCAATCCACTTCACACTCCAACTCCTCAACCGTCCATCCAATTGAAAATCCGATGATGGAACGCTCAAAGGCCACCCTAAGGCCAAGATTCTTGTCACACTCATGTTGACCTAAGGTCAATCTGACCCCTCATACACAGGACATAATCCATTTAATACAAGGGATGGGCAGACATCTCTACTATGTAATAACTGAAACACACAGGCTTATTATATACCTACGTTTATATATGTAACATATAGGGTATATGAGCACAGACTTTCACACGACCCACCACTCTCCACACCATCTCATAACACTGATACACTTGAACACATATATGTTGAAAAGATAAATAATCACCAATATACGTATTTCATGCTAAACCAGCAATCATCAGTTGGTCCAGATTACCATCTCTACACATATATGCTATAAGTGATTAGACAAAAAAACACATTGACTATAAATCCTTATGAATGATTATAATATAGTACTATAGATTTGAAAATGACACATATACTATAGTGTTTTTATTATAAGAATAACATTATATAGTAAAATCAATTTCTGATTTAATTTACTTGAGGCTGAGGAAGCATTTTAAAAATTGAGTAAAAAAATATATATGTCACATTTCTTCTTAATTAATTGGCATATATGGGACAAAATAGATTAAGAAACACCTGTTTGAAAAAAGTGAACCAATGAAGACAAGTTAATTAAAGAGTCAAGTAATTTATACATACCTATTAATGCCTTATTCCACCGTTTTATATATATTTAAAAAAAAGAACTATTTATTTAAATAAATTAAAAATGATTTTTTTAAAAAAAATCTATTTATGTAAATAAATGAAAGATGAACTAAGGTATTTAGCCAGTCAACAGCAACAAACAATTGTCAAATAATTAATTGATTTCATTTTTGAAAAAACTTGACTTTGAGGTTACTATTACTGTAATCAATAATAATGTGAGGATAGGAGGAAACTATCTGACGGAAATAAAAATTATTTTTTCCTTATAATATGACAAAGATAGATGAGAATGGAGTTATCACCAAATGCATCTTGGGTAAATGTTTTGTAAAGATAAACATTCTCAAAATCTATGAGAAATATTGTACTTTATATATAGTATTTTAAAAAAATAATAATTTAATATTATTTCAAAAATATTTATTTATTTTTTCATATGGTTGGCTTGTTTATACGTTAGTGAAATATAAATTAACATTATTTAATACTGACTTTAATATGCAGGCAATAATAAATATTTTGCTATCTCTTAATAAGGAAGGATGGAAAGCTAGATTTTTTACTCTCTTATTTCATTGATTAGCAGGAGAAAATCTTATTAAGATGTATAACAAATTAAAAAAAAAAACGTATGCAAATCAGCAGACTTATTAATAGTAGAAATATCAGTCAAGAATAAAAAATAATTGATTTAAAAACATTTTGAATCACTAATACGTTCACTAATAGTTCTAAATGAAAAGATTCTTAATACTTTGATCACGCATGTTAAATACGCATGAAGTTCCGGGTTTGAGCCTGGAATCTCATATATAAAAAGTATTCAAAATTTATTGAAAAATTTGTTCTATTACCCCCCCCCCCCCGTTTAAAAAGAAGACGTAGAAGCAAACTAAAAATCTTAGTGAATTATTTAAATGATTAAATTTTCAGCCATTATTTATAGAGATAGGATTATACTTGAGTTTGTGCTTGCTATTTGGACAAATTATTTATAATGAAGCTTCTATTTAATTACTGTAATGGTAACGAAATTATTATAGCTTGATCCCTTCGCTCTTTTTTGAGAAACGTGATTTCCTACAAAAACATATTTCCACCATTCACTGAAACAACTGCAGTAGTTTGGTTTGCTAATGTTTCTCACATTTTTTTTAAATTCTCATTTTTTTCTTTTTTTATTACCACTTAACCAGAAGTGGTTAGAAAAAATATTAGATTGATAAATTATTTGGTTTAAGTCCAGATGGAGTTATAATCAAATGAAATATATATATACAGCATAGTGAGATCATAAGATAAGTTGGTATATTTTTCAGCTTTCTAGATATGATGATATTGAATCTACAGTTAGTTGTAAAGGTGCATCTTCATTGAATTAGACATGTTAAGCATATGAAGAGCAATAGCCCCCCTTAAAATATTTATATTATAAAGGTTATCTCAACCTATTTCAAAGAGATACATTATTTGTTGCTTGGTAAGCGATAAAAAGTCATGGTTTTATATATATGGATGTATTTGTGATTTATAGATTGAAATGATTGTACAATCATTATAAAATTCATCTCTAACTTTTTATTTTTATTTTGCTTTTTAAAATTAGGATGGGTATACAAATTTGTAAATGGCTGCCAATGAATAATTAAAAGTCTAAAATATTATTTTTAATGAAATTCTAAATGAGACGTTAAAGTAGGTAGTTTGAAATAAATAACTTGAAAGAGCAAGTTAATACCAGTCAAATTTGATCTTTTTTATTGTTCAGATGTAGGACTAGCTAATTTCACTTAAATTTTTTGTGTACTTTCATTCCTATTACATGCTTTTTTTTTTTTACTAGCTTATTGTATCAAAGACATCATTTTGCCTTTTAACTTATTATATTTTTAAATATATTATTATTATTGTTTAATCTTTTCATCATAATTGATATTTTATTTCCAATAATTTTTTTATACTGTTTTTTTTTTTTTTTTTTGATGTGGTTTATTTTTATTATGTTTTGTTAGAAATACATTTTCAATGTTTTTTTAGCACTTTAAAAATCTTTAATTCATGAAATAATTGTTTCTTTCTAAGTCTGTTTGCTATATATATATATTTAATATTTTATTATTGAAATTTAATGATTGATATAGTTATCTTTGTGAAGAAGTTTCCTGTCAATTTCTCTTTTACAATTCATAATTTTAGTTGTCTATTGAGATACTAGAAGACAAATTAATTTATTTGTTGATTATACTGATGGTTATTTAAAGGGATTTTGCCTCTGGGTTTTTTTCTCTTGTATACTTTAATTTCACTTCATATTACACCAACACTTGCTTTTTCAGATATTGATAGCATTTTTGGATTTCCTATTGAAATGACTTAATAACCAAAAAGCATAATTGTGTTAAGACTTCTTGCACTAGACTTTAGTCCAAGTGTGCCCCCCCCTTCCATCTTTATTGTAAGCAATCCAAATAAAATAAAAATATAATTTATAATAATAAACAGCAAGTTGTGTTAATTTTCATTTTGGTTTTTTGACCTGTATTACAAATTGAAGATTTGTGATGAAATTTTCTTATTATTCCAAACAGGCCAACAACTTATGCCACATTACTTAATTAAAACATTTTTATTTCATCTGTGAATCACTTGCAGGATTCTTGTGGCATCAATAATTCTCTTTTTTATTATCATTTTCAGTGCGTAAATAATTTATTTTTCTATGTATGTATATATTTGCCAAAATCTACTACCATACATATATTCTAAATGTATTTTTATAAATTTGAAAAGAATATTTGATGCTTTTCTATACATTTTTTTTACAAATGAAAAAAAATATGTTTGGAAGATATGGGTTCTTTGGATAGAACAAACAATCTAATTATGACTTCACAGTTAACAGAAATTGTATCAGACAAGATGATAAACCTATTGAGAGATTTAAAAAATAGCTAGATAATATAGGATTCTATAAGATGAATAGGAAAAACTTTCCAGAAACTAGTCTTGGTGGGGATATTAGGCACTAGATAGAGATTTTATGCACAAACCTTCTTGCATCTATTGGTTACTCTGGCTTGCATTGGATGGCACTACTGTATGGAGAGTTTTGCCTCTGTTTTAACAGCTTTTGCAAGCATAGGAAATGGTGATCATGTGATGTTTAGAGATGATTCGGTTGTAAAGAAAAGAATGCCTACAAGGTTAAAATAGACTTAACAATACAGGCGTTGTTTTAGTTTCAATAAGAAAAGATTATATAAATAGAACTGCAGTAAGTGATTGGTTATTGGCATTAAACTGAAAGCATATTCAAGAGATCTGGTGATTATTCAAGTATATATGACAACTGATAATCATGATGATGATAATAGAAAACATATATGAAGAAATTAGAAAAAAACATTATTGAGAATATGAAAATAGTTGTGTTGTGATAATAGGGAGTTGGAATACTTGGATAAGACAAAGAATAAATGATAAAATTTAGACTGTGAACAAAAATGAGACAGTGAAAAGTTATTGAGAAAGTAATGTAGTATTTATGATTGTATAGTTTAAAAATCACAAGATATGAATTAAAATTAGGTACAATATTTAAGAGTAAATATTCTCATCCTAAAGTTAGTAGAGATTTGAACACAATTTAGCAACAATAAAACAGGTTACTTTTTAGAAGAATATGAGTTGTGATGAAAATTCAGTCATTGATAAATAAAAGGATGTGAGAACATTTTTCAGAGTTGTTTAATAAATAAAAAAAATATAAATACTAATACATTAATTGATAAAAGTAAATTTAAATAGAAAATAGAAATTATTAAAGGAAAAAAAGATGCACAAATAAAGGCACTTGGTTATTAAAAAAAAGTTAAATGAGACAAAGGCTTGAATTAGGACAGTGAACAAAATGATAGAAAAAGGTAAGATTTAACAGCAAATTAAATATGATTGAGATAAATTAGAAAAGTGTGTTTAGACAGCAAATATCTGGAGATAGAGAAATTGCAAAAAAAAAAATGTAGATTTAATTTTATACATTGTATACAAATTAAGTTTTGATGGTAAAATGATATTCAGAGGAATAAATTATTAGTAAATAATAGAAATAGTAAATTATTATTTTAAAAAAGTACATAGATTGAAATGCTGAAAAATATGTACAATGGATTTTTTATAATGTCAAAAAACTTCACATAAATATATCGGAGAGACTTTCTTTTCAAAAAAATTTATTGATATACATTATATAAACTACATAAATAAAATATAAATATCCAATGTTTCGTCCATTTTTCAATAATAATATGGACTTTATCAAGGTTCTATAAAACAGAGAAAAACAACATTTAAGATAATAAAAATAAAAATAAGAAAATAAAAAATAATAATAAAAAAGAAAAGAAAAATAAAAAAAAAATAAAAATAAAATACCTATAAACCAAAAAATGGAAAAATTGTATAACATAACATCTCCTTACAAAGTGAGAAAAAAATTTTTTTTAACACCAAAAAGAAAAAATATTCACATAAAAACAGTCAATTCTTTTGTACAAATATATAAACTACTTTAACATTTTATTTAAACTAGGATTTAAATGTTCTATATAAATACTCTCTTTGTTAAATCTTTCAAAATAATTACCAAAGAGAGTATTTATATAGAACACTTAAATCCTAGTTTAAATAAAATGTTAAAGTAGTTTATATATTTGTACAAAAGAATTGACTGTTTTTATGTGAATATTTTTTCTTTTTGGTGTTAAAAAAATTTTTTTTCTCACTTTGTAAGGAGATGTTATGTTATACAATTTTTCCATTTTTTGGTTTATAGGTATTTTATTTTATTTTATTTTTATTTATTTTTTTATTTTTCTTTTCTTTTTTATTATTATTTTTTATTTTCTTATTTTTATTTTTATTATCTTAAATGTTGTTTTTCTCTGTTTTATAGAACCTTGATAAAGTCCATATTATTATTGAAAAATGGACGAAACGTTGGATATTTATATTTTATTTATGTAGTTTATATAATGTATATCAATAAATTTTTTTGAAAAGAAAGTCTCTCCGATATATTTATGTGAAGTTTTTTGATTTTATAAATTTGATAATACATTTGAAAAGATAGAAAAAGAAGAAGAAGAAGTTTATTTTTTATAATAGAAATAATAAACCTTTATCAATATTAATTAATATATAAATAACGCACAAACTTTTAGATAGTTACTAAACCTTTTAATATGTGTAGAAATGAATATCATATGTAATTAAACATTATTACTAATATTTTTAATAGAACATGCACAATAAATTTACAGTTGCAAATCTCTTAAATGACTGTGTATAGGAGTTTTATAGTATGAGCAATCATAAATTTATAAAAATAAATAGAACTCCAAAAATTGTTCTTAATTCTGATTAATTACAGCATATGTTTAATGTAAATATTTATTTAAAATATTAAGAAAAAAGAAACAAAGTAGATTGGATTTATTATAAGAAAGTCCAATTCTTTGGAAAATATTTCAACATTTAAGAAAGTTGTAGATAAGAAGAAAAAAAAGATAAAAGATGATCAACCATGAGACAAAGGATCTCAGTAGTCACAAACATTGTTAAGAAGTCTGTAATCTTAAAGATAAATAACCATTTATCTAATAGTGTCTAATTTATTGATATTGCATGTGTATGTATCTCCATTTCTATATGATGATTAGCTAGGACTTCTAGAAATAAAATATTATAACCATAAAGTGTAAATATATTAATTCTCTATCTGAAAGCAGATTGAGCAATTACACTCAAAACCATCTAATCATGATTGGTAATAGTTTTCTAACTTCTTTATAATCATTATAATGAAAGTAGTGACAGTCTCAACAAACATAGGATTTAAATATTAGGATATTTCTGTCAATACACATTCAAATGCAAGCTAAAAAAGTCATGTGACACTGGTTTAATAATTCTGAAAGCTACTAGTGTTATTTTTGAAGTTTGGTTATTAAAATTGTGCTGTAGAATTGATACCTCCATCTGTTAATGCATTCATAATATGGATACCATACAAAACAGTTCATAAAAAGTATATTCATTTTTGTTTGCATTAGATTAATTTTAAGTCTGAAAGCTAATACTGTACTACTAAATTAAATTGTTTATTTGTTGCCTTCTTGTAAACATTATAATATTTGTCTGCAGTAATAGTCTTATTTTAAGAATTGGAAAATTATTAGAAATGACAACATATAAAATATGTGATGCCTTACTTATACGTTATAATTCAAATTAATTCATATTTTATCTGCAAAGAAATAAATAATTCAATATATATCATTATTGTCAAATGTCTCTGGCAACTGAAATATATGATAGTATCTCAACTTTATAGTATTGCGCTGAACATATTTGTATTGTATATGTATTGAATTATACAAAAAAAAAATTATTCACTTCTATTTTATGACTGAGAAAATAATGCACAATGATTAAATAAAATTTCTTTAATTCTATTTATTACAATATAAAACTGAAATGTTGTTTTTTTTTTTTTGTTGTTGTATTTTTTAATAGTAATTTTAAAAAGTCAAAGTGTATGGGTTGATTCGGTTTGAATTGATATAATCAACTTATGTACCTGTTATCTAATATTTGTCACCTTAATTAATCTCTAATTGCCTATGGGTTTTTTCTCAAGCTGAAACAATTAATGGAAAACATCTGTATATGTTAGTAAAAAAGATGCATACCAGTACATGATTAATTAAAATCTTAAATTGAATTTTTGTAAGTATATGTTAGTAAAAAAGATGCATACCAGTACATGATTAATTAAAATCTTAAACTGAATTTCAAAAGATTGTAAGAAACTTAAAAAGTGATAATATGAGAAGTGGATGCATGAGATAAGGAAATGTACTAGAATAATGTTAAAAAGTGAAGCTGTAGATTGGATAAACTGGATTAAACTCTAGGAAATTTTCGTTTTTGTAATAGGTTGATAGTGGTTGAAACAAAAATATAGAGCACAAATTTAAACTATATATTATCAGTTTGTTTGTAGTGTTAACACATTTGAATTTATTAAATAGAATAAGACGATATACCTTATATACATAGAAAGTTTCTCAATATAATCAAGCTTTTCATGAAGGCATATAACCAGTAGAAAAGATGTTTGTTCAATAAGTCTATAGGTATATGGTCTGAGCTTACATGCGTGAATTCCACAGAAATTTTTTTTGTTTTATTTGTATTATATCGTTTGCAAAGAAACATTACATAAGGTTATTAAAAGCCATTAGTTAAATTTTCTATTTAGATTATTCATTTATTTTTAAAATAAACATATCTTTAAAAAAAATGTATAAGATTTTTTCTTTTTGTTCGAAAGAACCTCCTACTAAATAATCTTTTGAGTAATTTGCTGCAAGTAAAATTATGTTTTATCTTAGGATTATGTTGCTGTGCTTTTTTTGTTTTAGTTTTTTTTTTTTTTAAAAAAAAAAAAGTGAACATCTATTTAACCAAGATAAAATCCATTTTTCATGTTTACTTTTCACGTTAATTAATTTTCTGCGTAGCGTTAAATAAATTATATCTATATTTATACCCACACGTACACGCCCAGTTTAAAACGTAGCTTTTGTCAGATGAATTTGTCGTATGTTGATTTTATTTTTCATGTCATGCATGTTTGTTTTTCAAATGTCTTCTGGTAATCGCTTTCATCCTCATATTCTCTTATTAGTATTTTCAGCTCTTATTTTGATCTCTTACTTTCAATATTTGATATTATAATTTTTTTCCCAGAAAATGCAAGCAGATAACATTGAATATGACAATTTCATTAAGAAATAAAATAAACTTTTGCTATATAAAACCGTGTTAATCTGTGTGATAGAAATAATTATTATCTTATCAAGCTCCCATAAGAAAATGACAACGGATCAATTATATATTAATGTATCAATAACTTCACCTTACTGTATAATAATTACAGTAGGAGGTGTTTAAACTTTATAGAGGATTGTAAAAGAGGTAGTATAGAGCTCTGTTGCCCAATTAAAAATTAAACTAGATATAATTCCAATCCAAATAATCCTCTAACTATTCTATTTTTTAAATCTTTTTTTTATCTATTAAAAAAAAAAATAAAACAGTTGAGACTTAAGTTAGATGCTTACAGGGAATTATGTTTTTAATGATCATTGACATCTTATATAAACGTTTATAGTCTTCTATAATCTGTTTGCTGTGATATTACTAACAGTTGGTGCATATACCAATCTGTTTGCTGTGATATTATTAACAAACAGTTGAATGTATTTGGAATATTTAAATAAAATTAAACTTTTCTAAAGACATTCAACACACATATTAGATGATGGAAATAGTCCAATATAAAAATACAGCTAGAATACCATCATCACAACAAACAGTTGAATGTATTTGGAATATTTAAATAAAATTAAAATTTTCTAAAGACATTCAACACACATATTAGATGATGGAAATAGTCCAATATCCTAGCTGTATTTTTATATTGGACTATTTCCATCATCTAATATGTGTGTTGAATGTCTTTAGAAAATTTTAATTTTATTTAAATATTCCAAATACATTCAACTGTTATATTGGACTATTTCCATCATCTAATATGTGTGTTGAATGTCTTTAGAAAAGTTTAATTTTATTTAAATATTCCAAATACATTCAACTGTTTGTTAGTAATATCACAGCAAACAGATTAGTATATGCACCAACTGTTAGTAATATCACAGCAAACAGGTTAGTATGTGCACCAACTGTTAGTAATATCGCAGCAAACAGGTTAGTATATGCACAACATTTCGAGAGGTATTTTCCTCCCCTCTTCTTCAGGTGTTGCTGGCCTGACCAGTGACAGTACTAGCATAGGATTCGAACCTGCATCCTTAGATTCTTGATTATTGAATTTTAAGTTAACCCTCTAACCAACTGAACTATCCTTCCAAAGGCAACAGTATGTAGTAATTCTACGAGGTTCCTCCTGATTTCTCCACTTTTTCCTAAGAGCAAAGTTGATTAGTAGTTTCCATACATTATGTATAGTCACACTAGGTTGGCTTATGGGATTTTTTGTTATTGTCATGTGAGCAGCTTCTTTAATTTTTTTTTGTACTTTTTCTTCTCTATCCAATATTTTTGTATTTTCCCAATCGAACATATGTTCATTGGTACATACATGGTCTGCTACCTTAGACACATTTGTTTTCTCTCTTCTAATCATTTAGGTTCTTGCAAGTGCTTTTCAATGGGACAGTTGGTCTCACCAATATATGTTTTTCCACATTCACATGGTATTTCATAAATGCAGGTTTTTTCTTTTTAGCATTTCAAGTTTAGGCTTTGTAGATGTTAGAATTTCTCATAGTGTGGTATGGCTCTGGAAAGCTGTTCTGATGTTATATTGATTGCAGATTTTCCTTAATTTGTCTGCTATTTTTGGAATGTATGGGTACACTATAGTACCAATAATTGTCTTTTCTCTTGATTCTTTTTGTTGTCTATTTAGTGTTTTTTTAATAACAGATGATGGATAACCATTTTCCATAAGAGTTTGTTCTATAAAGATCTTTTCTTTTTCCAAATCACCAGTTTCTGAACAAACTTCTTTTGCTCTGTTCCACAGTGATAGTATAACTTTATGTTTTGCATTTCTGGTGTGATTGGATGTATAGGCTAGATATTTTCCTGTAAGTGTAGGTTTTCGGTAAACTGTGGTTTTGATTTTGTCATGAGGGAGTTTTGTCACAAGAACATCTAAGAATGCCAGTTTTTGTTCTTGTTCTGATTCTATTGTGAATTTAATTGTAGGGTATATGTTGTTAATGTGTGTCCAGAAAGTTTGTATCAATGCTTCACCATGTGGCCATACAACAAATGTATCATCTACATAGTGAAGCCAAATTTTAGGTGGATATGGAGTCATTTTATGGCTGTGGTTTCAAGTTTTTCCATGTAAATATTGCTAATTGGAGGAGACAATGGTGAGCCCATTCCTTAATTTTGTTAGAAGAATTCTGTGTTATATTGAAAATAGGTTGTTTTTATACAGAATGTTAATAGTTCCATTATGCTATCAATAGGAAGAGCTGTTCTGGTTTGTAAACTATTATCATCATTTAATCTTTTTCTTACAATAGACAATGCTTCTTCACATGGTACATTCATGAATAAACTTTTCACATCAAAGCTTACTAGTAAACCAGTTCTTTCAATTTTCATGTTCTTGATTAATTCTACAAATTGCCTAGAATCCCTGACGAAGGATTGGGTCTTGTATGCCAAAGGACTTAGAACTTTGAGAAGAAATCTTGCCAAATTCTGGCAAGGTGAATTTCTAGAATAATAGGTCTTAATGGAACATGATCCTTATGGATTTTAGGTAGACCATAAAGATGAGGAATTTTGCTGAAATATGATGTTATTTTACTCTTTTCTGAATCAGTGAAGTACTTGAGATGCTTTCTGAGTAATGCTTGTAACTTTGTTTTCATACTTGGTATTGGATCTTTTGTCACTTTTTTATATTGGCCTGCTGTAAGAAGTTCTTTATTTTGTTGTCATAATCAGTTGTATCCATTACAACTGTTGCATTGCCTTTGTCAGCAGAAAGAATAATTATAGATTTATCTACTTTGAGAGATTTAATTGCTTTCCTCTCCCCATAGGATATGTTTGACTTCAATTTTTGTTGCTTGTGAAGTGTTTTTTTTATTCTCCAGGGTAATTCTGCTGCTTCTTCTAAAGGCAATTTTTGAGTCACTTCCTTAGTGCTGCCATTGTATTTAGTAAGGGGATATTAGATGGTGTTATGGCAAAGTTTAATCCTCTTTCAAGAACAGAAATTTCAGTGTTGTCGACAAAAAATTATATTTAGTTCATTTAGGAAGTTTTTTTTTTGTTTACATATTAATCATAAAATGTATTCCTGATATTGTTTATGCTGAGTACTGTATATATAAAATGTATATATGGAATGACCCTGCACATAAGTATGATTGCATAGGTCATCCATTTAACAGTCTATTGGTTATCTAATATTACTATGTTTATAAATATTTGTGCACACTAATATAAATAAATATGTTTTTGTATAATATCTTGCCAAACTTCATTTTGTCACTTCCTCAGATAAAAATCACCAATGGTGCACGTAATTACCAAAGTAACACTATTATCTTTAATTAAAATAAGGTGGTGTTAAAAGAAAAACTGAGAAGCATAAATATAAATTTTTTACATTTGTTATAACATGCATTTATTCTTATCTCATCTTCAAAACTAGTCTTAGTGAAGCCGTTAAATAATAACCACTATAATTAAATATGTTTACCTATATTATAAGTCTATAAAGTACCATCTAGCTTTAATATTCAGTCCTTGTTTTCTCTCAGTTCACTAATCATTTCAGTACAATCAGCTTTTTACCAAGAGATCTGGGGTCTTTGTTTACTTGATATTTCTTTTAGAATAATTATACAAACTTATAATGTAAGTATATATTATAAAATTAACTTATTTTAATAAATATGCAATACCAAATATCTGCTTATTTAAATTAACATTGGTATTTATGTCATTAACAAGCTGTTCAATTCATACAAATGTAGACTTTTCCTCATAAATTGATCTATTTCACGACTAACATGTTTCTTTAATAAGGCTGAGCAATGTGCAGAGACACAAGCAAATGCTTATTGTGATTTTTATGGACAGCCAGAAAGTCCAGCATGTAACTTACAGGTATGAATGATGTGAAGTTTGTTTCTTGTAGAATTATATTTACATGTATATAAAAACACTGGATATAAAATATCTTGCTTCAGTTCTATGTATTTAGTAGAATCTTCATTTACAGATGTGAACATTATAAAATCAGAAATTATTTAACCAATAAATAGCTTAATCATTATTTTATGATTATCTGTTCCCTCTTATAATCTATTTTGTAACACAATGTTAAAAAATTTATGGAGATAGTTTTAACGGTGTTTTTATTTATTTGTATACGTTGATATTTTTAATATATTTAATAAATATTGACATAAGATTTTGACGTTAATATTTTTTCCTCCAGAAGATCAATTCAGTAGATTATAAGCTCACATCTACAAAAGTGAGTAGTTTGCTATATTGAATGCTTGGGTCTGCTGAAGATTCTGAATGTAAGGAAATATATATCTTACATTGTTTTTATTATATGACATTAACCAGAATAAATAAATACCATTTTAATTTTAAATAATTGTCTTTTTTTATCATTTTTTTTCTTCATAATGGAAATATATATCTGTACAATGAAATCTATGCTGGTTTTATCTTCTCTCCTCTAACAACTGTTTAAAAAGATGGTCTTTATCTTTTTATTACTACTATTGTCTTTTATCTGTTTTATGTTAATAATTTTATGAATATGCAAATGCCAATGATATAATCATCAAAAGTTGACACTTTTTTGTAGTCATATAGAAGGGATTAAGACTTTTATTATTCATCACTTATCTATGACTTATCTATAATATTGGATTCATATAAGCGTTTTCTAATCATTTATTTTGTATGTTGTTTAATTTTAAATGTAATTAATGCTTTTATTTTAGAACTTTGTTCTCATGATTTATATATATATTTTTAAAAAATAAATTGAATAGTGATTATATATTTTAACCTTTAAGCCTGTGATGTGCTTTTATTTATTTATAATTCCTGATGATGTATTCTATTTTGTTCATTTCTCTGCTATTTTTTATAACATATACTCGAGTTGTTAATCCAAGATTGAGAAACTATTCACCATAATTCAGGTTTTATTGCCAAAATGTCATTTAAAGTTTTGTTATTATATTGTTAATTTCATAATCATTTTTTTTATTATCATTAATTAATTTATAGGTATTTTTTTTATTATCATTTGTCATCAGTAGTATATAAAATAGTCTAATATCTCTTTTTATAATTTTTTTGTCATTTTTTTGTATAACTCAGTTACAGAAAAAGAATGTTTGAGCTAAATGCTGGACTTAATGTGTTTAGGATTATAGTCGGATATATTTTGAAGAATCATAAAGTCTCTCCATTATTTATTTATCCCTGTTATTGAACTTGCTTGTATAGGCAAATAAAAAGGCCACATACTAACAATGTCTCAATTATTTATGCTTATTAATATTTTCAAAATGTGAAGTGTATTTTTTGTTTGTTTTTAAATATGAAGCCTATATATTTATTTACTTTTATATTTGCTTTTTCATTTAATCTAATATTTATATAATTCCATAATATAAAATTATGATAACAAGTTAAATATTCTTGGTTAATTCCCATTTGAAGAAACTGAGAATCAAAAAAAGGATAATAAAATTGAGTATTCTATTGATACTTTGGTGCCCAAACATTATTTCTTTCATTACCCAATAAATAAATTATTTACATGGGATGAGTTTTTAATTTTGTATATATATATATTTTGTAAATTGCATATATTCTTTAATGCTTTGCATCTATTCATTAAGTTTCTTTTCTGCTTCTAAATCTCTGATTCAGCAATCTGGTTCAGATTTCAGTAGGAATTGTATGTGGGTCCTTGGCTTTATTGTTTCTTTTACTACTATCATCACTATTGTTTTATATCTATATTTTTTTCAGTGAATGCTTTTTCTTCTTTAAAAAAAATTATTGTATTACTAATTGTAAATATAGGGAATTTGAACTCATACTTTCAAGCATCCTTTAACTATCCACACTAATTCATATCACTGATACACATGACCACACACATTAATTATTTGGAGGGGGGCAATGCTTTTTTTTTATTATTTATTTTTAAATGTGATTTATTTATTATTAATTTTATGAATGTGATTTATAATTTATTGTATTTGACAGATAATAAATGTTATCATATGTAGGTATTTAGATCACTCTATAAAATCCATATATATATATATATATATATGGCCACTATATGTTTTATAGACTGTTTTTTGATTTTTGATAAGACTTTTGCCAATCTTTATGTCTTGATTTTATCAGTTTTAGCTTCTTTTTTTTCATTTTGTGTCATATGTTTATGTTTATTGAAATGTACTATTATGATAACTTAAAAATTTGGGAACAAAGTGTAATTCAGTTATTTAATTCTTATCATGAATTCATGATATAATTCTGTAGAGAACACTAACTGTATTTACTATGCAGGTCTCAGTTTTAAAATTCTATGTGAAATAAAAGATATATAATGAACAATAAATGAAAGAAATCATCTACTTCTCTATTATTATTTTCTATTATTAGCATGTCAAATATTAATTATTTCATAATAAAGTGTGTAATTTTGAGGATTAAATTTATAATTTTCAAATTCCTCTAATGAGATCTGTTTTGTTATCTTAGTTTATAATTTTTTTTTAAATTTTATCATGAAAAGAATTTAACAAAATTAAAATTTTAGATAATCGCATATGGTGTTTCTAAATATCTTAAATAATGTCATTAATGTTATTTGATGAACATAATAGAAATTGGTAGTTTAAATGTAGAAAATGTCAGTATCACTCATCATTTATCATCAACATGTATATTGATTTTTTAACTTAGTTTCATTAGTGACTTTAAAAGTATAATCTTACTTTAATGATTATATAATGAAGAGAAATTTCATCATAATCTAATTGTCAGTAATGTAAATCCAGTTTATAATTATAGTTTTAAATTTTAATCTAGAATATTTTCTGTTTTTTTAAATATATTTCTTTCTTGATATTCATTTAAATATTATAATAGATTCCAGAAATGTTTCCCATTTATGGAGAATATTTTTGAAAACAGTCCATCATCAGTATATCCACTTTTGGCCTTCTATATTATTAAAAATGGATCTATCTAATATTTTTTAATCTATGAGATATCAAAAACTATAACATTTATTATTTGCTGTGTGAAAATGCACAGAATAAAAAAGAAATTCAAAATTAGTGAATAAATACAATCTGATAAATGAATCATTTGTGCGTTTATTTACTCACTCTTCACTCACTCTTCATTGGGATTTATTTTTAATTCACTAGCTGTAATTATATAGTATTTCCTGTTTTATAGATAGATGCAGTGTAAGTTTGATTCAAAGTACATTTATTTATTCTATGAAAATATTTATTTTTAAAAATCACTAAAACATAAGGGATCCTCAATATACAGTCTAATTTTGTTTCTAAAAACCCTGGTTATTATGAAATGACTTGTACTGGGCATAGATTTTCTATTAAAATAATATGGCATAGGGGAGATGTATTTAAGATTAATTAAAAATAATTAAACCTTTTTAGAAGGGTGTAAATGTCTGAATAGGAAATATTTATTTTTGTATCTGTCTTGCATTAATTTTTTTTTTTAATTGCTAAAAAAAAAATAGAAAACATACTTTAAAATTATTAATAATATATAAAGTTATATTTTCTTTTACCATTTCTTCTTCTTACTTACACAATATATTAATAATCCACCAATATTGATATGGATACATATAATATTTTTCCATATAACAGTTCTAGTAGTCTAATGTTTATTTTTTTTTTTATAAAATATTAAAACTTTAATCATTAACTTTTTTAAATACATTTTCTTTAATTTATTGTGCTATTTATATAAATGTTAAAAAGCTAGTCAAGGAAAAAGTCAAACTTTTATTTTTTGAATAGACATTTAAAATAACTGTAAAACTGATATTGTTTCATACATATTCTAATAAACATAATTTTTTTTAAAATGTGGAATACTTCAATGTCTTTCATTATTATAGTTGTTAAATATACTAGAATTGATATATATATATAATAAGATTCTACTGTCTTATTTTTCTGCAGTAAACAATTGTGATCCTAACTTGTTTAGTTAATTTCTAAACCTGCTATTATCTAATAATCTTATTAATTGTAAAGCACATAAATTTGTAATAGTTTTAAATATTGATCTTATAATCATCATCATTATCAACCATTATCAATCCACTGCAGGATGAAGGTCTCTCCAAGTTTAATCCATCTTCTCCGATCTTTAGCTTCTCTTCTCCACATCACCCCTACACATTTTCTTATTTCATCCATCCATCTTGCATGTGGTCTCCTTCTGGGTCTTTTACAATCTCTTGGAATCCAGTTTAAAATTTCAATTGTCCATCTATTATCATCTCTTCTAGCAATATGTCCAGCCCAACTCCACTTCAATCTTTTAATTTTTTCAATGAGGTCAGTAACACCTGTTTGTTCTCTTACCCATACATTGCGTTTTCGATCTCTTCTTGTTACTCCCAACATACATCTCTCCATACTTCTTTGAGTGGTCTGAAGTCTCTGTATTGATCTTCTATTAAGTGTCCAAGTTTCAGATCCATAAGTAAGAACTGGTAAAACACATTTGTTAAAAACCTTTCTTTTCAAACACATAGGCATATTTCTTTTTAATATCAAGTTATTTCTACCAAAAGCACTCCAACCAAGTTTAATTCTATGATTAATTTCCTCTATTATGTTTTCATCTGTATTAATAATCTGACCAAGGTATTTGTAACTCTTAACTTCTTCTAATTCATCATAATCAATCTTTATTTTCATATTTTGAGCAAATCGATTAAACATTACTTTAGTCTTTTTAACATTTATCTTTAGTCCTACTTTCCTACTTTCATCTGATAACTCCTGCAACATTTCCTGCAGCTCGGAAGCATTATTTGCAAAAACAACTACATCATCTGCGAAATCTAAATGACTTAAATAATCTCCATTTACTTTCACTCCTTTAGTTTCCCATTTTAATCCACAAAATACTTCTTGCAGCACTGCTGTAAAAAGTTTTGGAGATATGGAGTCACCTTGTCTTACACCTTTCTCAATGTTGACTTTCCCAGTATCATTATGTAATCTAATTGTTGCTGTTGCATTTTTATAAATATTCTTTAAAATATGACAATATCCTGGATCTATACCTTGATGATCCAATGCTTTAATCACTGAAGAAATGTTTATAGAATCAAATGCCTTTTCATAATCTACAAATCCAAAACATAATGACAACTCATATTCATTTGTCCTTTCTATAACTTCTCTCAATACTTGAATATGATCTATTGTACTAAAACCACTTTTAAATCCAGCTTGTTCTCTTGGTTGGTGAAAATCCAAGGTTCTCTGTAGACGAGTTGTAATTATCTTGGTAAAAATTTTATATAAAACTGATAAAAGGCTGATAGGTCTCTAATTTCTAATATCTTCTTTATCACATTTTTTAAATATTAATATTATTACTGCATTCTTCCAATCATCCGGTACATCTTTATCATTTAGACATTTGGTATATAACTTTGCTAATATTTTTTCTGTTTCTTCACCTGCTTCTTTTAATATATCAATTATAATTCCATCATTACCTGGAGCCTTTCCTTTTTTCATACATTTAATTGCATTTCTCACTTCTTCATTTAAAATTCTGGGCAATTCGGAAGATGTAATAGATATAGGAGGTACTTGTTCTTTATTATTATATAATTCTTGATAAAAATCTTCTACCAATTTCATAATGTCATCCCTCTTTTTAGTAATAATTCCATCTTTTTTCCTTATTGCAGATATAAATTTCCTACCAATACCAAAATGTTGTTTTACATTCTTAAGACTTTTATTTTCTTCTACAGCTTTTCTTGCTAGTTCACAGTTATACTTTCTTATATCATTTTCAACTCTTTTCCGCACCATTTTACAAAATTCGAGATATTCAATTCTTTTTAATGCATCATTCTTGCATATCTTCATATTCCTTCTTTTCTTCATAAGTTCTCTAATCTCAGTAGAAATTTTATTAGTCAATTGCTGCTTTTTTCTACCAGCTATCTTTGTTGCAGTTTTTAAAAGTGTATCAGTTATTTTCATATTAATTTCATTCAAATCTGAATCATTAATATGAAAATAACTGATACACTTTTAAAAACTGCAACAAAGATAGCTGGTAGAAAAAAGCAGCAATTGACTAATAAATACTCGATTAAATATAGAATGGAAAATGTGTTGTCAATCTATATTTAATTAATGTTAAAAGTAATTTCTCATATATGCAGTATAATGTCTACATGATATTTGAATAAAAATTAGCAACTCATTGATGTGTGGAAAACACTCAAAATATTGTATGTTTTAAACAAATTATATGATTTTGAGTTTAAATACAGGCTGAGAAAGAGAAAATTTGAGAGAAATATACATGTATGTTCCTCCTGTTCAAGTGATGCAAACATATATTAAGATGATCATCATGGATGAAAAATGACACTATGGTTTCAAAAATTTGAAAAATGTATTTAAGATTGAATTTTACTTATTAATAAGTTTAAATTTAAACACAATTTTTTTATTAAAAAATGGCTTCATAGTGATTTTTTTTTAAAAAACTGACCTTTTAGAAAATGCACATTATATAAAACTGTGGTTTTATTTATATAGATTAATAATAAACATATTTTTCTTATGCATCTATTTGTTGTTTTTTTTTCTAATTTTTTTAGCACTTGCAAATTTTACCCATTGCTGAATGCTATATAAAAAAGTGCTACATTAAATATCTAGATATATAATTAAATATGTTAAATAATTTGGGATCATTCAAGCTTACTAACAGCAGCTACTCATATTTTTTACATTCATCTATTGGATATTAAAAGGTAAATAGTTTCATGCAAAATATTAAAAAATAATTTAGTAAATCAGATTTTCTACAAATTCAGGACATAGTTTTAGTATGCTCAACCAAAAAATACTTTTAAATAACAGAAAAATTACAATAGAAGAAAGATATTTTCTTTTCTAGACCTCTGGTATCTCAATAATAGTTTCAGGGTCACTATGTTTCTGTATTTACTTAAAAAATGTAGTTTACCAGTCTTTGTCTTATGTAGCTAAGACAAAACACAAAACATCAAGGATCTGTTTGATCTAACAATAACAGAATTAAACAATTTAATAAAGTTAAAAATCGGAATATTTATACTTAAAAAAAAAAAAAAAAATTCTGAATATATAGTTATCTTGAAAAAAAAAATGCTTATACTCAATAAATAAATCATTTTTTAATATGTTGTTCAAACAATAATTTGTTAGTTAAGAATATGCTTCAAAAAAAAAAAAATAGTTTGGTTTTAAGTTTAATAACTTTTTTTTTTTAATATTTTTTTAATTGTTCATTGACTCATTTATTTTGTCCATTTTCTTAAAAACTTTTCAAATTTTTTAAATTTCATACCATGTCATTTCTCTAGATATTTTTTCATGGGGATTTTTTAAAAATCTAATTTTACTAATCTATTTTTTATGTGTAACTGAAAGCTTGTTGAATGCTTTGGTTTTTTTTTTTTCCATATGTCATAGCATCGGCCGGGACGCGAACCCACAACCGTCTGCAACCAACTACTTGCTTGCATGACAGCTGCGATACCTCTCGGCTAACAACGCAAGACTGCTTTGGTTTTTGCTATCTATTTCATCATTTTTTCAATTTCCAAAATATTACAAATTTTATTTTTTATTTTTATCTACAATGTTTAGCTCTTAGTCATACTTTTCAGCTTCATGTTATTAGTATTAAACACAGTCAACAGAATGACCCTTCATTTAGATTTTTCAGATTGCTCAAAAAAGTATTCTTGATTATGAGCATAAATTCCGTCATTATTTTCCTCCTCCACTACCAATATTTCCAAAATTTATGCACTCTTTTAAATTCATGATATGACTAAAACATTTTCAATCTGATGATTTTTGCATGAGTTCAGATCTATTCTGATTAAACATCTTTTTTTTATTTATATCCTTAAATTTCTCAAATATCTTGTATCATAAATTCTATTCTTTTTCAATATTCTAATTTTCACATTAAGAAATACCTTAATTTGAATAATTCCAATTTTTGTTTTTAAAAATATGTTTTTTTTACCTTAAATTTTTTTCAAAAATTTCCATTTTTCAACTCTTGATTCATTGTGTTGATGATGATCCATAATTTTTATTAAAATATTTAATCATTTTTAAAAGATTATTTAATAAATATCTAACTTTTTTTTTTTAAAATGAAAACCATTTAGCATAATTTCTATCCACATGTTTGTGTATATATATATTAAGTAAAAAAAAAGTTTCAATTCTTTTAACATTTGTTTTATAACTACATAATTGTTTATTCTACACAATATATTCTATTTCATTTTAATACTATGATATTAAGTTTTTGTTAGCACTGTTATTTTTTTTATAAAATCCTTCTTAATAATCAAATTTAAAACCAGAATATCTTCTTTTTTTTTTATTTTCCTCATTTTTAAAAACTGTTAGTCGATAAAAATTGATTAAATTCACTAAAAATATTTTAGCTTACATGCATTTTAGTTATAGGTGTTAGTTTATAATATTAGATTTGTGGATAATACATGCAAGAAATAATTTCTTCATTCTCCTTGTAGAATCTTAACCCCTTTAGAAAATTTTCTCATTTGTAAAGAGCCAGAAACTAGTATATAAATAAATATGTTAAAATTAGAATATTACAGTGCCAGATAAATATGTAAACTCCTGGTGAGATAAATCCCTAATGTGCTAATTATACATTTCTCATTTTAACATAATTGACTTAGCATTTTAAAGAATATTGTATTTTATATAGCTAACACATGTATTTTTCATTTTATCATTTTTTTGTTTCAGTTATAATTTGAACAATCTCTTTTGAAAAGTTTTCCAGCTTCACTTTCTTCCTGAAATAAAAATCTACTTAATATATTTTACATTTTAATGTTTTCAACAATTATTAACTTCCTTTTTTTAATTTTTTTTACTTTATTACTTACTATAATACCCTATCGTCTTTTAAAGCAATCTTTCATATAAGCAAATTATATAGATTTTTTTTCAAAAATATTTTAACCTCTTCTTTCAGTCAATGTTATTTAACTTATATATTTATTTTATCAAGCGTTGGTGGCCTAATGGTTAGCATAGCTGCTTTCCAAGCAGCTGGTCCGGATTCGCTTCCCGGTCAACGCATTTGACATATGAAAAAAACAAAAAACATATTTATTTTACAGATTTGATATTAATTTGATTATTTAAGAGTATTTTTTTTCTTTCATTATTTTTGATAATAATTAAAAAATTAATAGCATTTTTACTCTTTTCAGTTATTTCTTGATATGTCATTAAAACAGTTTTTAATTTTTTATTTATATAAATTTTAAAGTTTGTTTACCACATTGATTTAACATCTATAATATACAGCATGATACATACAATTCAACCACATTATATATTCTGATTGTTTTATAGATATTACATTGAAAATTATACTTACATTATTTTCTTCTTCTTTTTTTTTTTTAATAACGGAGTGAATATGTTAGTTTTTAAATTTTTTTAAATTTTATTCCATTTTTTTCATTGATTTATTTGTTCAAAATAGTGTTTTATTATTTGTAAATGTATTTATTTTTTATATTTCTAAATTCTATATTAAATTCTGTATCAAAAATGCTAGTAAAAAATTTGAAATGAAAATAAATTACAAATTAAATGTAGTATAAATTACTTAAATAAGTACTCAATTAACAATTTAAATACCATTAAACGTTTTAAAAGAGATTCATTATTTTGTCACTAGAGGTCACTAGAGATTAAAAGGTACTCGATATTTGTTTTTTTTGTTTTGTTTTGTTTTGTTTGCAGAAGATGGGAACATACGAATACTCTTTTATATAAGTGTGCAAAGTTTGATAGCCAGAGTGACGGATGCTAAGTTTAGAAAGGATATATCAAACATATTGCTGGTAAATTACTAAAAAGGAATGAATGAAATATAGATGTTCTGAAGTTTGAATAACGAAATTGTAGACAAAATACACTATTAATGTGTTGATGTGAGTTAGAGACTATATGAGGAAATGAATGAAAATCTTAAAAAAAAGAAAACAATAACAAATATATAGTGAGAGATACATATTATTTGTTTATAGCAGATATAAAGCTTGTTGAAGTTTAATGAAGGGATTAGCATTCTAAACTAATAATGATAGTGGCCCAAAGGAAAATTATATGTTAGAATAAAGATGTGGCAGTAATAAAAGCCAATAAACGGGAGTAATGGGTTGATTAAGGGGTTTTTTTTATATGAAAGAAATAAAATTAAAGTTGTTTTAGGATTGTGGGAGAGGTTGGGGGCAATTTAACTGAATAATTCTGAAAGAATGCCATATTTGATTAAAAGAGTGATAATATTTTCTAGTTTGCTCAATAGTGATTTTTTTTTCTTTGCATTTGTTTAAAAACTAAAATGATTAGGCAGAGAAAATTAGTTTAAAAACTATAAATGATTAGGCAGAGAAAATTCTATGGATACATAATTATGAAGATTGGGCTAGAACAGTGTC
The DNA here is from genome assembly GCA_028023455.1 of Epiperipatus broadwayi. NCBI lineage: Eukaryota > Metazoa > Onychophora > Udeonychophora > Euonychophora > Peripatidae > Epiperipatus > Epiperipatus broadwayi. The sequence goes on from JAQFVV010006242.1 coordinate 5,412,296, forward strand.
TGCCAAATTTTTACCTTACTACACACTGGGCAAGGAGAATTTATTTTGCAGCACACTAAATAAAAAAAAAACATTGTTTTATGAACATATAAATATAGATAATATAATATAATAATAATGTTATTAGAGAGAAGAATGCAATTGATTTTGAAGATTTTGTCAAAACATGGCTATATATTAGTTATACAAACACATAACTCCTCATCTACCATCTGTAATTATTCCTGTTTTTTTTTTTTGGTTTCATTTCCATAAGCACTGAGAAGCTTTATTTGCAAAAATAAGATGATTCAAAGGGCAACAGAGATTTAACAGGTGTAGTAGCTAATCGAGCACATTGGCTTCAAAGTGAAACCCAAAATTCTGGCAATGAGTCCTTGTGCACAAGATCATTTTTCAAATCTATTAAATCTTCTTCTGTAAATGTTAAAAGCAGGTGTGTACTGTTACATCTTGAGAAAGTATTGATGACCCACTGGTATATTTGATAATCAAGTGATGGAAAATGCTTAGAAAATGATACAGAGAGGTTTTCTATTGTCTTTTACACTTCTGATAAAATTTTTAATTTGCTTGGAAAAACCTTTACACCTGGGAAACAATCAAAAACTGTGAGTTTTTAACTTTCCTGGTCCACAGTTCTAACTTGTTGGTGAAAGATTTTAATTTGCTTGTAATTGTAATGTTATTTTCATTTGCTCCTTGCAGATTCGAATTTGAAACATTCAACTTCTCAAAAAAGATGGTTGAGAAATACTACTTCTAGCCACCAATTATCATCATTAAGAAATTCAAATCCAGAATTTTCAGCATCAAATAATCAAATTATTTCAGTTCACAAAGAGATAAATCATGCAAGTATTTTTTCTTTCAAGAGCCATCACACATCTGTATGAAGTAGTCAATACTTAAAATCAGAATCCATAGTTTCACAGAGGGATGCAAAAAGTCTGCAATGTAGTGAATGTGATTTTATGTAATTCATCACTTTAACAATGTCCATTGTCTTCAGGAGATCACCAAGTAGAAATTTTGACACCAAAACTTTGTGATGAATCACACAATGTACAATTTTAACTTGTGATTTTTTTTTTTTGTAATACATGACATGATATGAGACTTTGTGTGTGAATGGAGATAATGGTAGTGACATCTCAAAATTGATTTGAAACTAGTATTTTTTCATCATGTTTTTTATTTTGTTTATTACAGTTGTATTAAATTTTATTTAATTACAGTCGTTTGGAGTTTTATGTAATTTGTTGTGTTTTTATAATCATCTTTAAATTAAAAAATTCAAGAAATATTTAATCATCTTTAAAAAACAACAACAGCCATATTGTTTAAAATATGATGCCCCTAAAAATGGATAATCAAAAAATGCCTATTGAAGAAAGCAAAGGAATGATACTTAAGTACTATTAACTACTACTAATTATATTTGGACTACACACTATTCTCTTTCAAGTGGAGAACTTAACATACATAATACTTTTTTTTAAATCCACATACAAATCAGAGGATTATACTATATTATTAAATATGTATGGTCTCTTTTTACACAAACTTATTTAACATGATTTTGAAGTTATGTGATTCGTGTTTCATCAGAAGTCGATTTCCAATAATGCACTATTACTTTAAATAATAAATTTTGTGCACTTACGTTATATTGAAAGTAATAACATATTATTGGAATTCGACTTTCATCTTAGTAATTTCAATATTTTCAGTGCTTTATAATAGTAAGATTTTATGCAATAATGAAATTAAAATCATGATTTCCACATTTTATGTACACACATTAAATTTTACAAGATTATAATGTAAATTTGTTCAAACATTGCGCGTGTTAATTTTGCACTTTAAATCACATTCTGTTTTTGCTTTTTAAAAAAGAAGGTAATCAATTATTATTTTCTTATTAATGACACTAATCATTAACATGCTCTTAAATTCCAACGAGATCTAAATAGTTGTATGTCTGGATATCGCAAGCTTCGTAAACAATTAATAAAATCATCATCTCAAAGATTAATTACTAATTACGTTGTCACCAGAAAATCATAATAATTAAAATGTGTATAAAAAAATGTAAATTACTGTACTGTAAATTATGCATAAAAATATATTATTTTGAATAAAATTAAATATTATAGTTAAAAAAAGTTTGTCTTGTATCAATTTTTTTCAAATTTGAAATTTTTTATTAGTCATATTTTATTTCCTTATTTTTTTTTTTTTTTTGCGTGAATTTTAAAGTAATTTTACGTTGGTAATTTGCTTTTATGCGAATTTTGAAAAATCACAGACCGCATCCCTCCTTTTTTCAATGTAAGTTACTTCTATTTTTGTGCAATTTCGTTTGCGCATGTTTTCTGAGGAACCTATCTATCTTGTAAAACGAGACCCAGGTGTACTAAAAAATATATACCAATATGATTATTGAAAAATTCTCATTAATGAAATTTAAAAATAAAATACAAATCCAGTAAAATGTATTTACTATTATTGCAAGGTAATTTAATTAAATAGGTTAAATACAAGTAAAGGATAGGCAATAAGCTGGGTGAGAAAGGTAGTACAATATGCAGAAGATTTGGCTAAAAACTTTAATGTCAGTATATTTTTAGAAAAGGTGGGATGATTGCAATAGGGGAATGTTGAATGTTATAGTGGCAAAGAATAAGATAGAAGAATAAATGCATTAATAAAAAATAGGGAGTTAGAGAGATGGAGAACTAAAATGGAAAGTAAAAAGAGTCTAAATATATATGTTAATTTACAATAATAGCAAGGAAAGTAGTTTACTGTTTAAGGCTCGAACAGGATCATTAGGAACAGGGAAATATACACATAAATGGAAAAATGTGATATATAAACGTTCAACCATGTGTTAGAAAATATATATTTGTGAAACTCTAGTATTTGTGTTACTATCAAAATGATTTAGTCTGCAGTTATGTAGGGAAGGGATTGAAAATATTAGGCATCTGCCAATTGAATGTAAATGTTTATTAGCAGAAAGGATACAAATAACAAAGTTGTGGAAGAGTAAATATAAACTAAGTGATTACATGAAAGTAAGTTTTTGGTTTTTATGCTGGATTTGAAAAAAGATAAGGTGGATCTAGATATAAAAGCCATGGTGTGGACAAATATAATGTCGTGAAAGTGAGATAGAGCATGATAGAGAAGAATGTGGGAAAAACATAGGATGGGGAATGGAAAGGGAAAGTAAAGTGGCTAATAGATTTCTCTGGGCATAGTTGCTGAGAGATATCTGATTTCAATAATGGAGAAGCCATATCGATCGCAATTTACATAATGTTCAGTAACTTATTTCCAATAATTGAAAAAATATATATATTTGCAAAATGTACTTCTAAAGAAATATTGGCAATGAATTTTCATAAATAAATACTTTCTGTTTGGGGTAAAATTTTATATAAAAATATTGATCAAAATATATTTTTCTTTCTGTTTATGGTGAGCAAATATTTGTCATGTCAAAATATTCATACTTAAATAGAGTGATGAAATTGTATTAAATGCATGATTGAAAATACAACAAAAAACTTATATGCTACTTCTTTGAAAAGTTGTGAAAGTAATGAGACAACTACTTCAGCATCAAATGGAGAATAGTGTAGAAATAATTGTCACTTTTATGTTCATGTTATTTCTTTTACTATTTTTAATTATTTGTGGACCTATTTACTGATTTTTATCTTGTGTTCATTTATATATATTATTTTCTCTGTTTAAACTCAGATTTAGACAATAGAGTAGTACTATGGTCATGGCTAACATCAGTCATGTTACTGTTGAATTTCCGGAATCCAGAGTAGAGGCGAAGAACTTTAAAAGGAAATAATTTTTTAGGCAATTATTTTAAAATGTAGTGGTTAATTAATTGGTTTTAAAAGCAAAATATGTTATCTAACTACAATGCAATTTAAAATTTTTATATTTTATTATTTATTGTACAGTTAGGTAGTTATATCTATTTATCCCAGATATTCATTTGCCATTTGTAATGATTTTCTTTTCTACTAAAAATAGATTTTTTTGTTATAACGAATTTAGTTCTTAATTTGATTTTCATAAAATAAAATTATCACAGTGATAATAATTATTGGTTTTTTTAAAAATCTAGATGTAAAAATTTTATATTATATTTTTTTCATGTGGAGATTGAAAAAAACTTTTAAGAGTAAACCATTTATTAACTCAGCAGCAATTTTTTAGATTGATCTTTAAGTTATATTATTAACATAAGAAAAATATTAAAACTGCAAATATGCATAGTAAAATTACTATTTAAAAAGTACTGCTATTATTGAATAATACTGACAAGCTTTGAGGACCATGAAAATATGTAAGCATGGATAGATTCTCTTTGTCATTTGCTTCAGTATTGGCGAAACAAGTGAAGAAAGTACTGGATTGCATATTCTCAGAAATACTTAAAATTTATAGTTTACATTCCTTGTTTTTATGTGTATATCTTTTGTAATAACTTATTTTAAAATTAAGATGGATTGCTTTTTAAGGATAATTTTCATTCTAGCCTTACAGAATATAAAGATTTAGTGATATTTTTTTCTAATTTAAGTAGGCTTGATAATGGAATCAGTAGACTGTTTTTTGACATTAAAGCAGGGATCCTCGAACTATGATCCATAGGCTGGAGCAGCCCCCAAATGATTTCAACAGATTTGCCTATATTTTTTTTCTATGTGATTATATCTACATTTATGAAACAAGATAAAATATATGCAAAATTTTGCTGGAAAATTCTTAGAATATTAATTACTTTTACACTTACCATAAAATATTACTATTAAATATTTTGAAGTGATCTAAATACATTTAAATATGATTTAGCAATCATCTTGCATGCAACTTTTCATGAAATTGCCTCTTTTCGATAAATATATGATAAGAATCTCATTTTACAGAGTGATGAACTCTTTCTGATTTTACTCATGTGTGTGCATGCTCATATGTTTGTTGTTGTCAAGTATATTGTATTTTTTTTTATTGTTTCTAAATTTTGTGAGAAAAATATGTTTTGGCATTATTTTAGAAAATAATTATGAACAGTTATTTAAAATCTAGTATGACAAATATTAGCAAATGGAAAACAAAAATCCATATGATAAATAAATAACTAAAATTACAGCTCATTAAATCCTTTTACCCTGAGTAGTTGTGGCAGAAATCAAATAGCAGATTTAAGAGCTTAAGATCATGAATTGTGCTTTTTGTATCACTTCCAACATTCAAACTTCTTATGGACTCAGAAGCAATGAAGCTTTTGATTATTTATCTTTCTTTATTATGAGTTTTCTAATTAAAAAAAAAAACTTATATTAATTATGAGCAAAAAATATTCATATATGAATTAGAATCCATTTTTTTAGCTTCAGATTTTACTCATTATTTATTGCCAGGTATAAATTACAACATATAATCAAATATGATTTTTTCAATTTTATTTTCTCAGCCTGTTTTTTATTATAGAAATTTTTACATGGTCATCTCTCTGCAAAAAGGATTGGGGTTTTCTAGGTTAAAGCATTCTATAGCTAATGTCAAATAATTTGAATTCAAATTATAATTAGAAAATAAATAGATGTTAAGAATCTGTTAATATGTACTAACTGATTTGGTTTTCAAAAATTTGTAGTTTGTTGTTTAGATATCATCAAGATTGTGCCTTGCATAACCTCATATCTATTCCATTTCTGATAATTATGAATTCTTGAGCAATAAAGCGTTTCACTTATCAATCATTTTTAAGCAATTGTGTTTTTATTAGGAATAAAATTTAATGAAATAATTTTTTTAAAATTATTACATTGTCATCATTAAATATATATATATATGTTAAAAGTGTAAATATTTATGGTAGTTTGAGAAGTTTTTCCAAGCTTTTCAATCTTTTGCTTTATGTTTCACATTTATAATTATTTCCTTTTTTAGATTAATAGTTACTTTCAAAAACAAATTTATTGCACATTTAGACAAAGAAATACAGACCGAAAAGTATAAAATAAGTAAATGATTATGAGATAGCATGCAAAAAAAGAAGATATATTTGAGTTGATGTTTGCACAGGAATAGTATTGTGTGTCGGTTCCCCCATCTTTCTCCTACTTTTCATGAATTCTTCTAATATATCCTCCATTATTACTCTAATTAAAATTCTCGTTCTTTCCACAGTATAATTTTCATAATAAATAATCTCTTTTTTATTTATTTTCTTCAATATTTTTAATCTTATTGTTTCGATTTATTCTCTTTATGTTCCTTAAAAATTACATTTCACCCCCCCCCATCTTCTTTTAATTATCTAAGTCTATTATACGCATGAATAATTATATTATTATCTAATACAGTATTCACTAATTACTCAGGCTTTCAATAGATATTAGAATAGAAAGAGGGAAAATTCTCTTGTCATTTTGATTTAAAATCATTAAGATAATTGTTATTGTGACAAGTACTTCTGACACTTTATTTTATATCAACAAATGTTGTGCTATTGATTTTTATTATACTAGTAAAATTTCTGATAATTAATTTTGAAAAAAACTTGTTAGAAATTTCCAATCTAATGCTATGTGTTATACAACATGAAAGATTTCACTAAAGAGATATATTGATAGAGATCTATCATATATATAAAAATGTCTAAATATTTTTTAAGTTATTATTTTCTTTTATTGTTATTTATAAAGTATGTTTTTTTTTTTTTATCTAACTGAATCTAATAATGTTTTTATTTATTTTTAGAAATACCTCAAGCCCCTCAAAAGTCCTGAATTTTCATCCTTGGTAGATTCATCTCTGGTAGATGATATGTTCTTCCAAATTCCTGAGATTTTGGCACATCATGAAACTTTTCTTGAAGGATTGAAAACTCGTTTGGATAACTGGGATAACAAACAAAAAGTTGGTGATGTTATTGTAAATACAGTAAGTAAAGTTTAGTACTCCTTTTAAAATTTAGTGGAAAAATTTTTAAGTGAAATTTATGTTTTAGATTTTTTTTTTTCGTATGCAAAAAACATACTTATTTGCATAATTATTTATAAAAAACAGAAAGTCATTTAAATAAGTTTAATGTCAGTGAATACATGTGATTAGATGATTGTATATCCACATGTGTATTTCCACAACAAAATCTTTCCAATTATTGTTATAATTCCAAAAACTTAATGTGGAAACATTAACATAATTGTGTTATTATAAATTTTATAATTAAAGAATTGATAATATTCGACTATAAATATCATTATGGTTTTATGTTCTATACTTTATTATATTATTTCTATGTGCTATCATTTGGCTCTCTATTATAAAATTATCATTATACAAAATATATTTTTATTTATTAATTTTAATCTCTTTCTTACTAGTTTCTATAATCAGTTGTCTACTTTTGTTTGTTTGTTTTTTTAAAAAATAAAAAAATTGTTAATTTTGTATTTTTTTATTTTTTTTAAATTATTACTTAACTGACCATGGATGTAAATAATTATTATGCTCTTTTTTATATTTTATTCTAAAAGTCAGCCTTCAAATTATTCATTTGCTTTTCTAACACACTTTGTCATTTAGATAAATTCATCATAAATTGTGTAGATATAAGATTTTATTGATATCTTTTATCTGAGACAGTAAAAGAGTTTTTACAAGTTTTGCATTACTTGATGACTAGTCTTAGTACTACTATCTCCATGCAATTTAGTATCAGAAATGACAACATTCTATATATAGATTTTTTTTTCCAGTATTTTTTTCTAGTTTTTCTATTTTTGAAAATGACCATTCTGCTGTTATTTACAGTTCATGCATGTTGCTAGTTTAATATCCCATAAAGTTATTTACGTTTTTTGGACATAGCATGCACCATATCTTGGTCAATTTTGGTTGCAATTTCTTCATTTTAGGCTTATTTTATAGGAAATTCGAAATTTAAAATTTTTATTTCTAAAAACGTCTGCATATGGCATTATATTTTCTCTGCTTGGATGGTTGCCAACTCTGGAAATTGTGCTGTATGCATTTCTAAATGACAAATTCAGAAACCAAACCAAAATGTTCTACACATTCATAATTGATTTTGGAATAAATAAATATATTTATTGTAATTTTTTACAGTTCATAAATAAGATTTTACATTACTTTATCAAAATATAAAGTTTGATTCGAAAAAATTTAAATTTTACAAGATAAATAAGCTTGGTAAAGTGATCACTCTTCAAGGCGAGTCGTTGATGCTAACAACTGTAATTTGCATATTAGGTGTTTCTAATGACAAAGTCAGAAATCAAAATAAAATTTTCTACATGTTCGTAATTGATTTTGAAGTAAATAAATATATCTATCGTAATTTTTTACATTCATAAACAAGATTTTACATTACTTTATTGAAATATAAAGTTTGATTCAAAAAATTTAAAATTTTACAAAAAAAATAAGCGTGGGAAAAGTGATCGCTCTTCAAGAAAAGGGAATTACGTTGACAGCTACAGAACCGAATAATGACACACAGATTGGTTGAAATATAATTTTTTTGTTTTACCACTGGCTATTTTTTTAACATTTTTTTCTTATATTTTTTTTCAGTTATTAACATCATTTTTAATTTTTCGTTACGTTTAATCAATTTGAATCTAAAATTATTCAATTTTTAGAAGCTGAATTTAAAAAATTCTATGTATTTTAGATTAATATTTTAACAATAAAAACTGACTGGAAATGAAACTGACGAATAATAGTTCTCAGATTTAAGTAGTGGACCAATACAAAAATTAGACAAAGATTATAATTTGTCTGTATAACCATACAGATCTGAATGCAGTTCAGTATTCATATATTTTGATATCTTTGGTTTTTTAATATCTGTAGTTGCCATCATCCTTTACCCAGAATTCGTATTAAACCAATAAAATACCACATCACCTCATTTCTTATGCTTACATAATCTGTTAAAACAATAGCAACTCTCTATACAATATGGCCACACAATGTAAGACACAATAATCAATGGATGTTAGAAGGTTTGTGCATTAAAATCCCTATCTATTGCCTATTCATTTAATATCTCCAGGTTATTTTCTAGTTTATGACACTAGATAGAGATTTTGATGCACAACTTTCTATCATCCATTGATTACTATGGCTTACCCTGGGAGGCATTGTTGTATGGAGAATTGCCACTGTTTAACAGATTGTGTAAACATAAGAAATAGTAGTCATGTGATGTTTTAGTGGTTTAATACCAATTCTGGCCAAAAGAATATTGGTGAATATGATTATTAAAAAAACAAAGACACTAAAATATAAAGTTACTGAACTGGATTCAGAACTGTGTGATTAACTAAGTAAATTAGCTAGGATTGAAACATTATCGTGTTTTCAGTTTGGGCTCATAGCTTTATAGTTAACTAGAAAAGTCAAAGATAGTTAGTTGCTGGACAATTGCATTAGATCCAAATATTTAGGTGTAATGCTTTCATATTCAAAACTCCTCACTGATGAAAGTCATAAGCTAGGAAATAGTCTGGGAATATTGGTTGAATAGGCACTAGATAGGTATTTTGATGCACAACCTTTTTAATATTCCTTGATTACTATGGCTTGCACTCAATGTCATTATTGTATAGAGAATTGCTACTGTTTTAATTATATATATATACATATTTGTTGAATTTTTCAGAATTGCTTGTCGAATAAAATTTAATCATCTTTGAAGAATTGCATTTTCTAATAATTTTAACTATAATATGCATATATAAATTAAGATTATAATATAAACAAAATTTTAAAAATCTAATCATGTTTTAAAAATACTAAATTAATAAACTGCATCTGCTAATAATGAAACTGCATCTGTTTTCATTAGAATTTCAAAAAATTATTGGAACAGATATTTAATTGTGATGAAGCAATTGTGAGTGTTTTGAACATAAACATGGTATTGTAAATATATACATAAATGTGTTTTTTCTAATTATTATTAATAACACTATTAATTTGTAAAATTTTTATTTATATTATAATCTTAATTTATATATGCATATTATATACATAAAGCATCAAACATGTATATATTATTGTATTGTATACTTACAGTAAAATAACCAATATTTATTCTATTATAATCTAGGCTTAATAACAAAACACAGTGTAGTTTATAGTTCAACTGTATATCATTATTTTAATTTCAAATTATTAAAAAAAAGACTAAAAAATAAAGGTTATATTGGAAAAAATGTTAATTAATGAATAAACATTTTACTAAGCATATTATTATTTTTTAATAAGTACTAACCTATAGATAAATTTACTCTATAAAAACATTTTAGAAGCTGTAATTAAAAAAAAAATAGAATTTTTTTATTGATGGTCCATCATTTTGCTTCATACATAGCCAGGGAATATTTCCTGAATCACAATTTGTTAAATTAAAGCATGTAGAAGGGGGGAGATTAGCTAAGCACAATATACATTTTAATATTTAAAATCAAGTTACTTTAATATAATCTACATTATAAAATTTGCTTTTGATGTACTTTAAGTTCTATTATCTAATTTTTTTATTTTTATAAAATCGAACCCAAATTTTGAATTTCTTTTTTCTTTTGCAATGCTGTTATTATTTTTTTAAGCAGCATTTTATAAATTTATTTATTTTATACAAATGCAGTTAAAATTTAATAAAAAGTAAAGAAAGAAGAGATTACTGTAATTTTAATAATGTAAATGATTAAGACCTTTTTTGATGATACTGTATTTTTTTAATATTTATGATAAAAGTACTATAATCTTGAGTATATCAGACACAAATTATGAGATTATTGATTTAAAATTGTGCAAATAAATGATATTTTAAACTTAAATTTAATAAACTTTTATTGTATAAAGTTGATCATTAACTGGATTATTGCATGGAGTCATTTTGTTTTTCAAAATTATTTACAATTGTGACAACAATATTTTACAATTATGATGATCATAATTTTGTAAGAATTTTAATTTATAAAATTGATTGAATGAATATATTTTACCTAATTTATACATTTTATTGTTGTGCGGGTTCAAAATATATTTTTAATTACTTACTGCATTGAATGAAAATATTTTTTGCTTTTGTAGTCATTAATGATGATAGTGTTTTTTATTTTGGATATGTCATAAATGAAAGCATTGATTGTTTTGCATAATCTCTGAATGAAAATTAGTTAAAGTACATTAATCATATGTTAATTCTGTAATCAAAACAAAATATATAGCGCATGATAAATAAACTTTGCATTGTACTTTACATTCTTGGCATGAATGCCACCATTTTATTTTTTGATATTGTACCTTTAATAAAATTACTATTCTATGTTGTCACTATTTTAAATATATATATATATTAGTGGAAAAATGCACTATTTTATAGAAATAACTGCTCTTATAAAGCAATAAGATTTGTTAAATAATGCACTTTAAAAAGAATAAAATAAAGAATTGTTATTGTTTTTTTTTTAATAATAGTTTATTTGTTTAAATAAGTACATTAAATTTTTCAGCAATTTGTTGTTTTAATTTTTTTTTTTGTTTTTTGTTTTACAAAATTAGGTGTGTAATCACAATACAGTAGGATCACTAAAATATTCATTTATTTACAAATATTCTGAACAATAATTTGATGATTGGTGTTATTCAAATAAACATTACATCTGTGTGTTAATAAGCAGTATGCTTATTTTGTATTACACTATTAATTTTTGTTTAATAATATTATACTTAATTTATAAATGAAAAACATTTTTTAATTAATTTTTTTTTTTTTTTTAACGGTGAAAAATGTTTAAAGAAAAAATATGACCAAAATTTTGATTTGAATTTTTAAATATGTATATATTGCCTGTATACTTAAACTAGATAGAAGAAAGTTTAATTCCTTTTTGAATTACAATAATTTATTATCAATATAATTAAGTGTTGTCAATTTGCCCTGGAAGATGTAGTGTAGTTGTGGCAAACCTTTTAAAGCTGTGTGGGCCAAAAAATTATAAATATATATCAAATTACCTGATGTGAGGAGCAGTTTTTTAACAGGGAAAAAATTAGTAGAAATTTAATTATTACAGAATTTTATTGAGATAACTTTAAAAATTAGCACAGAATTTTACAAAGATGAGTTGTCATAAACATAAAGTTTTGAGTGAGATTATTGCTGCTGTACATTAAATGCTAAATGCTTTACTTCATGATTATATTTTGCCATTTTTTAATAGTATACATGACAAATTAAATTCTTCACTAATTTTATTTCTGAATCTGTCTTAAAAAATTAATTTCTGAAAAATCCACATGCATAAATGGAGGGGGGAAGTGATAATATAGATATTGCTGGTGGTTTTAAATAACTGAAGGATCCAGGAGTTGTATCCCAAGCTTTTAATATTTCCTCTTCACTGTTTTTTTTTAACTGCATTCAATAAATGATCATTTTCAGTCATTTCCAAATTACTACTCAAATCAACAAACTTATATTTTTAGTCTTGCATTGGTGGTCGAGAGGTCAGCATGACTGCCTTACAAGCAGTTGCCCGGGTTGCGGGTTTGCGTCCTGGCCGTTGCTATGACACTTAAAAAAACAACATATTTTTATATAGAACTGGATTTAAAAGCAATTAATTGCAATTCTATGTCATCCAAATTCACTACTCAAGAATTTTCAAATTTACTTTATATGGTGATGTTTTTTCTGGATATAAAATATGATGTTTTTTTTTTTTCAAATTGCTTGAATTGTGTAAATCTTGAAGAAAATTAATGAACTTAATTTGATTTCTCACCAGATTCTATATCACTTTTTTTTTAAATTTGGAAAATATTTATAGGCATTTGAAATAACATCATGAATAAAAATGTCTAATTTAACTTCAAATACTTCGATTAAATTGAACTTTAAAATGACTGTTTTACTAATATCTTGCATTTTAATATTTAATTCATTTATGATAACTGGAAGCCCAAATCAGTAAAAAATAATTTTGAAATCTATTAAATGTCTATTAACTGATTGTATTATTAAAGAATATTCTCATGTAAAAAAGTATAATTTCTTTTAAACATTCAACAAATTTTTGAATAACTTTTCCATGATTTAACTATCAAATATTATTGTTCAGTAGTAAAGCATTGTATAATGAGTTTACCTTATTTAATAGTTCCAGGAATTTTTGTTTATTTAAAGCATATGCAGATTATAAAATTGATTAATTTTGTTATAACACTCGTAATATCTTCCACTGTCTCTAAAATAGTCTTGGCACATAAAATCTACTAATGTACAATGGTACACATTCAATACATTTGTAAATGAATTGACAAAACTGTTTCCCTGTATGACCATACTGCAAGCAGTATCAGTTGTTATTAATATAATTTTGGAAAGGTGTATTTATATTTCAGAAAATGCATCTATAATTGCAATGCAAATATCTATTCCTTTTGTTATCGGTGCTTATAATGATAAACTGATTAATCTTTTCTTGATATTCTTCTCAACACAATAATGAATAAAAATAGCTAAATTATCTAATCCAGTTACTTCAGTAGTCTCACCAAAAGAAAGAATAATGAAACCGGAAAATTTTATATTTTTTTGCTGATGAGTTATATTTTTAATGAAATGTATATATTTTATTTTTTTAATAATTTTTTATAACTGAAATACAGGCTTATTATATACCTGTGTCAGTATATGTAATATATAAGGTATATGAGCACAGACTTTTACACAATCCACCAATCTCCACACTATCTCATACCACTGATACACTTGAACACATATATGTCGAAAAGATAAATAATCACCAATGTACATATTTCATGGTAAACCAGCAATCATCAGTTGGTCCAGATTATCATCTCCACACATATATGCAATAAGTGGTCAGATATATATTAAGAGAGCCAATTCTCATACTTTAATGGACAGGCTTCAATCCACTTCAACTCTTCAACCATCCATCCAATTGAAAATCTGAAGATGGAAAGCTCAAATGCTACCCTGTTTCTGAGATTCTCATCGCACCCAAGTTGACCTAAAGTCAGTCTGATCCCTCACGTACAGAACATAATCCATTTAGTACATATACTAGGGATGGGCAGACATTTCTACTATGTAATAACTGAAATACAGGCTTATTATATACATGTATCAATATATGTAATATATAGGATGTATGGGAACAGACTTTTACAGGACCCACCACTCTCCATGCTATCTCATACCACTGATACACTGGAATATGTCAAAAAGATAAATAATCACCAATATATGCATTTCATGCTAAACAAGCAATTATCAGTTGATCCAGATTATCATCGCCCCACATATATGCAATAAATGCTCAGATATATGTTAAGATAGCCAGGCTTCAATCCATTCCACCCTCCAACTCTTCAGCCATCCATCCAATTGAAAATCTGAAGATGGAAAGCTCAAAGGCCATCCTGAGGCTAAGATTCTCACCACACCCATGTTGATCTAAAGTCAATCTGACCCCTCATGTACAGAACATAATCCATTTAATACATATACTAGGGATGGGCAGACATCTCTACTATGTAATAACTGAAATACAGGCTTATTATATACCTATATCAATATATGTAATGTATAGGGTATATGGTTGAAGAGTTGAAGTGTGGAGGGGATTGAAGCCTGTCCATTAAAGTATGAGGGTTGTCTATCTTAATATATATTTGAGCACTTATTGAATATATGTGTGGAGATGATAATTTGAACCGATGATTGCTGGTTTAGCACGAAATATGTATATTGGTGATAATTAATCTTTTCGACATATATGTGTTCATGTATCAGTGGTATAAGATAGTGTGGAGAATGGTGGGTTGTGTAAAAGTCTGTGCTCATATACTCTATAATTAAATTTTTTTATGTATTTTCAAAAGCCTCAAAAATAACCAGAACATCTTTTAACCATGTTTTCTTTTAGATATTTCAACATCACCAAAAGGTTTTCCATGTTTATCAATTATGTTTGAAGCATTATACCTATCAGCACTTATATTTGACTGATGGTATTATATTTTTAATGGCCAATGCAATAATTTTTTTTGTTCTTTTTTATTTGTTTCAAAAAGAGATGTATGGTTTGTTTCATAATGCCATTTTATTGATGAAGTTCGGCTTAAAACACAAAACACAATTGCTTTATTGCCATATTTTTCTATTTATCTACTTTCCAATTCTCTGCTATTTGATTCTGATTATTTTTGTTTTTTTACTTACATGGGTTTAAGTAGAACTTTTTTTTTTTTTAAAAAGAAAGAAAAATTGAGAAAAATCTCTTTGTAAAAAATAAATCATTAAAATTTTTTATTTTTATAAGAATAAGACATTGTAGTGACATAATGTTCTTGTCTCTTTCTTCTCACACTGTCTGCATTCCATGTGATGTATGCTGGTCACGAATATACATTGTAACGTTTATTTATATACGTTGCAAATATATTGGCATTTGGTAGAAGCTAAAAAAGTAAATTTAGATTTTTTTTTTTGATTAGTATGATCTTTGTTAAAATGTGCAATGAAAGTTAAAATTGTCATTCTTATTTTTTTTTATCTAATTGGAAATAAAAATTGGAAAGAATAAATGACATGCAGATTACTAATCCAGATAAATTAAAAGAATTCCAAAAGTATAAGCTAAAAGAAAAATATTTTAGCTAATTAAAGCTGGAAGAATAATGCTAAAAAAAATTAAGACTTTGTAATTTAAATTTAAGAGAGAGTGTACAAGATTATTATTTTATATGCTGATAAAAAGACAAAAGAGTGCGCATAAGTTTCATAAACTGAATCGCGATATAAAAAGGAGAGGACAACTTTAATCTAGGTCTTCTCTTTAACTTCTAGTTACGTCTCTGAAAGTTGGAGGTTTCCACAAGCATAACCTGTGGCAAGAAATATACTTCTACACAGGTATGCCTCTTGCTGTACCAAGCTGTCACGCAAGCATGGAAACAGGACTTGTGAAGACCGCTTTTTGCAATAAAAGGGTCACTACAACCGTGCCTTTTCTCCAGCTATAGAACGGAACAATAATGGAAGACGCCGGCAGGAGAGACCAGTGGAAATTCTCATGATTTGGGATCCCATAAACCTACATGAACTTACCGGTAAGTTAAGAATAAATTTTCCTGATAGTGACTTAAAAGTTTGCAAACAATTATTTATCTAAGCTTAGACTACCATCCTGATATAGACTTTTCTTTTCGTATTCAAGGGACTTTCTAATAAAGAATTTTATACAAGATCTTGGGACATTATTAAATTGCTTTAATTGCTTAATCTAACTGTTTTTGTTAATCGATTCATTATCTGGATTAGTGTATGTGTACTTTCCTGTTTAGTTAATTCGTAATTTAACTTATAAATATATTTAGTTTGTTAGAATAAAAAAGATTTTACTTTTATCAACCTTTTCATTGTGCGTTATTAATAATAGTTATTATTTTTTTAGTATTAAATTTATTATTAGTTTAATAAGATTTAAAACTGAATTTACCTTGCCATTATGTTTAAACAAGCCCAGGAATAATAATCAAAAAGGAGAAAATAATTCTCATTATGGTATGATGCAATACCGATTAGTTTAAAAACATTTTTTTCTTTTTAATTTGCGAGATGTTATGTGACGGTTTCAGCGAGTTCTTGTAGAACTCTGGCGCCTATCAAATAAATTAAAAGCTGATCTCGTCAATAGCATAATTCTCAACAATTACCAGGCCGAGTTGATCAGGAAATATAGCTGTGTTTTTAGGATAGAAATACAATTTTCTTCTTTTTTGACATAGCTTGATCAACTCGCGCACAGTTTATATTAGCGTGTAGAGGCCTAGAAATACAGAAAACGTTATAACATACATATGTAACTTCACTAAAACCAGAAAGAATTATGTTAAGGAAAATCAATTTTTGTTAATTTCTCTCTTAACAAAACAAAATTTTATAATAATTATTAACAAATAATTTTAATATAATATAGACTATAATACTATCATTTATGTACATTAACAAATTTTCTTACATGTCATGTCTGTACCCATGCCATAGATTTGCCACACTTGGTCTAGTGCATTCCAGCTCTTCTCTGTAACTTTCAGTACTTGAATTTCTTATGAAGACCACAGCAATTAACCATTCAGTCCCTTTTTAGAGCTTCCAAGTTTACTGGCTGCTGAGACCCTGTGATTAACATTTTTTAGTGTGATAAATCATTTACTTAATTTTTCAGATTTACAAATATCTTTTTTTACAATGATGAGGCCAACTATCTTTTTTTTCTGTGTATCTTTTATTATCAACTGTTCCTAGCATTATACATTTTTCTTATAATATGATTAAAATGAAGTGATTTCAAGAGAGTTTAGATTTAATGTGATCAAGAATAAATTGGTCTCCCAGTATAAAACAAATATGTGTTTTAAGCCAATAAACATCACATGACTACCACCTTTTATGCTTGTGTATAACTGTTGTTAAAACAGGCAAAACTCATTATATATATATTGTCACACACAACAAGCTAGAATAATCAATGGATGCCAGAAGGCTTGTGCATAAAAACCCCCATCTAGTGCCTACTCATCCAATATCCCAGACTAGTAGCCAGAAACTAGTCTGGGGATATTGGATGAGTAAGCACTAGATGGAGTTTTTTATGCACAAGCCTTCTGGCATCCATTGATTACTCTAGCTTGTTGTGTGTGGCAATATATATATATATGGTGAGTTTTGCCTGTTTTAAATATGTGTTTTACTGTAATAAATAGCCTATTTATGTATTGTTTGACTACATTTGTAATATAGAGAAGGGAATAAACCTTTTATGGATTTACATGCACTCACCTATAAGCCAACCTTTTCCCACTAAGTTGAAATCAGAACTTTAACCTATATAATGAATAAGTTTGTACAATTCATTTATTAAGTTATATATCAGGCACACAATAAATTAAAGCCTTGATTTTAGCATGGTGAGCAATGTTGGCTTATATAACAATAAGCTCTAAGCATAAGTGGTCCACTTATGCTTTTTAAACTGATGATTATGGGTGAGTGCATGTAAATTCATAAAAAGCACATAAATGAAGGTTTATTGCCTTCTCTATATTAAATATGGCTTTTATGTTTTTGTGATTGTAGTCTTATCTTTTTTACTCATGCATTAATAAATATCTATGACAAAATCACACATTGTGGAAAAGAATTGCTATCATAATTAACTAAAGATTATATTAAACAATGCAATTAATCATAAGATGCCCTTTGCAAATATTTTAGTGCTCAGTTAGAGTTATGGAATAAAAAAATTTTGGATCAATACTAAATTGGTCATTTCAGAACATCAAATATTTCTCTGGGTGACTATTTATTAGATTATTTTTATTTTTTATTACTAGAAGAAAAAAATTAAACTTTAATTAAATCAAATTATAACTGTATGTATATATTGATATCATTTACTTTCTTTATTACTTTTATAATACTTTATATAAGAGTTAAGCTTTGAAAATATAAGAAGTCCTGAAAAAGATTGCTGGGGCAATCAAAACCATCAAAGTAATAAAAAAAGTAAATGACATTAATATTATATGCATTTGGCAATGCAATAAGAAAGATGAAGTTATAAATGTATGTATGCATGTATATAAAAATATTCCATCACTTTTTTTTTAGTATTTACCACTATATTTCTTATTCAGATTGAATACCATTATTCTCAAATCTTTGGTATTTGGATCTTTTTAGATTAGAAAACTTTATGGGTTTGAATAAAGTTGCTTAAATAATTATAATGATAAAAAAGAGGAAATGCTTAGAAAAATTAATGTAGACAATTTTAATTGAATAAAATTGAATATAATTTAATAGGACATGGAATTTATTAACATAATTTATTAAATATAATTTATTAGCAAATATTCACTAAAGAAAAAAATATTAACTCAATAACAAAATAAATTTAAATTCATTGCTTACTTACATTATAAAAAAAATTATGTGAAAGAAAATATGATAATGAAAACTTTGGTCTTTAAGCATACATATTGATATAAAAATAGAGATATAATTTTCATCTTTTTGCAGCATAGAATTGTAAACTTTTTGCTTTTATATTTTATTCACAGTTAAGATTCAACTTTTTTTTTATAAGTGAGTTTTCTATGTGCATATTTTGGTACATTGTTATAGCAAATGTAATAAGATTATCATCTTTGTTATTTATCTGTTATCATTTGTTTCAAGAATAAATGTTTAGTATTAAATTGCAATTTTTTTGATTTTATATGTTGTATACAGTTGAGATTAATATATATTATAGGTACTCACATAGCATACATCCACAAGTTGATCTTATTTTTTAAATCCTTCAAATTTTTTTATAAACGATAATGTTACAAATTTTGTAGTATCTGTTTGCATGTTCTAAGTCATGGCTTAAATATGCTTGGATATGAACAGCTTTTAAATTTAAAAGTTTCTGAAAAATGGTATCCAACATTTAATTGCAACTTTAAAAAAGAAATTGTAGTTTTAAAATATAAATATAAGGGATTTGAACTGACTTTCAAGCACCCTTCACCCATCCACACCATCTCATATAACTGATATACATGACCACACACATGTAGAAAAAATAAATAATTACCAATATTCTTATTTCGTGCAAAACCAGCACTCATCATTTGGTGCAGATTATCATCTCCCACATATATATATATATAATCAGTGCTCAGTTTATATTGATAGTAAATCTTCACATTTTAATGGACAGGCTTCAATCTACTCAAATCTCAACTTTTCAGCCATCCATATCATTGAAAATCTGAGATGGAAAGCCCAAATCCCATGCTGAAGCCAATATTATTGTCGCATCCATGTTGACCACAAGTCTGAGTTCAAATCCCCTATATTTACAATTAAGCTCCAAGTTTGTGGAAAGGGCCTGGTTTTGAAATATTTAGTTTTAAAATATGTTGATTTTTTTATTCACCCCCTTCCCCTTTACATATTGCTTTAAACATATAATCGCGAAAAGTATATCTCACTCGGATATGATTGTTCATTTATTTTGTTATATTAAATTTTAAACATATGTCTCATGAGTACAAAGTCCTATGGGCATTTAATCACTCTATTTAAAATATAAAAAAAATTATATATTACAATTTTTTTTAATAAAAAAAGTTATTTCTTTTACTTACATTTTTTTTAAAAATTTGGATAATAGTAAATTTTATTTTTGGCACCAGTTGTCTTTTAATTTGATTATTATTGAGTTATCTTGACAAAGAGAACTTTCTTTACTGTTGATAAAAATCTAAGGATGACAAGTAGACTCTATGATGCAGATAAACAGTTATCCTAGACTAGACACTAGTCTGATTAATAAAACTGTTTTGAAACAGGATTGTAATTTAGGTGTTAGTTATAATTTGCAAAAAAAAAAGCTAACTATCTGAAATCTAATAAAATTATTTAAACATTTTTCAAAAATAGATATATGGCTTTATATCAAAATATGCACCTTTAATGAAGAATAAAATGCGTTTCAGCGTAATGCAGACATAAAAGTGTTTCCAGACATTTTTAATTATCATGGTTGTTTAACTAACTGCTTTTTAAAAGGTGAATCTATCCATCAGAAAGTTGGATTTGAAATTTTGTTATTGTTTTTATTATTAATAATATAAATGTTGCTTGAAATTCATTTATCAACTCCAGCAGTGTGGCGTCATGCTTGTTTTTTTAAAAATAAAATATTTCTTAATACTGTTAAAATAATGCTAATAACAGTTCCATTTATTTTAATAGCAATAAAATTTTGTTTGTTAGTGAAATTAAGACTTAACAAAAAGATGAATCACATCTACCAAAACGATTAACACTATAAAATGCTTAACCTACTAAAAATGACTATGATATTGAAAAATATACCATTTATTTAATGTCTAAAGTCTCTTATTGAATCATTTTCACCTTTGAGGGAAATCTGAACTGCTTAAAGTAGTTTGACCAGTGGTTAGAATAGCTTGTTTTGGGGAATAACGTTTTCTAAATTGCTTTCCACCTGAAGAAGGCAAAAAGAAAAAAAAGAATCTTAAGTATGACTAGTTGAATAGAATTATTATTCTTTATCTGCTACTTTGATGCTTAAATGCCATTTGATTTTCTGAGAAATTGATTTATGACAAAAGTAAAGATATGGATTTGATCCTTATATTAGTTTCACATTTCATCCAGTAGTGAAATCAGCATCATATATACAATTGCATTTTTTATTTTAACAACTTTCTTGTCTTCACTCAATTCAGGATAACTTGTTATCTTTAACTTCTAATTAAAAAGACATTGATATTCATTTATCTAAGCACTATTGGATAATTATGTGGATTGACAATGGCTTGACAATCTGGAAAAAAAACTGAGTTTACTTATGATTCAAAAAATATCAAATTTTACAAGGTTAGAGTCAAGCCTTCTATCATAAACATTTGAATTTCCTTCATTCTTATGATAAATAAATTCTAAGAAACTAATTTTTTTTAATGATTATTTATTGAGAAGATATTTTTGATGCTATATTAAATTAATAAAATTCTAAGAATAAAAAATGTTTTATTTTTTTTTCTGAGAAGTAATATCAGGGCTTGAATGAATTTTAATGATCTTTTATTCGAAAAGAATCTTTTGTCAGCTTCTTTTTATAGAGTTCACATGAAAGTATCTTGGTAATCAAACAACTTTATTTGAATTGTCTAAAAACTAGCTAAAAATTTAAAAGTTTTATGATAGTTGAAAGTTAAAGAAATTACTATAATAAAAAGTTTTAATGTATGGAAGCCATGAAAATTATTTTGCAATGTTTTGTTTTGTTTTTAAATTTATGATTATTTATTTACTTAACACATATTTTTATTGTCATACAAAAAATATATCAGAAGAAGACTTTATATAATCAAAATTGATATATCTGTAAATCTTATCTCCAATTAAATATATAACAATAAATATAATGGTAATTAATGATTATATACAGTCTTTCAACTTTGGCAGTTGAGGAGGGTTAAGGAATCAATGGAAGTATTTTTGCAGATTAAAAGCCTGTATATAATAGTTTGTTTATATATATATGTCAAAACATTGACCGGGAAGGGAACCGGGCCAGCTGCTTGGAAGGCAGCTATGCTAACTGCTAGGCCATCAATGCATGACAGATAATAGTTTACCATTATATTTTTTATTTTTATTGTTATTATAATAGTTTTTAATTAACCGACATTTTATTTGTATTATATATATAAAAGAATTAAAACAGGCAACACTTTATACTGTAACAGTCAGAATCGTCTATCTCGCTAACACACTGCAGAATTCAAACCCCGGACACGAAACTGAACATTCTAGGAGGGGTTGCCTTCTAGATATACTAAGTTCGAATCTAAAGCTCAAGTTTCACAGTGCCATCTATGTGACAACGCATCTGATGCCACTACTAGTATGACCTTTGACCAGTGCCTGGTGGTCAGGGAGAAACAAAAGACTCTATACTAAAAGAAGTTTGGGTGGCTAATTAACGTCTATGGATTTACAAAAGAAATGCAGAAAATATATATATAGACCGAGACAGTGATAGGAATCAAATAAAATAAGAGATCAAATTTAGTTTTAAATAATTTCACAAAATTTATTTAAATAAATTATATATATATAATGCCACTGTCTGCTTATATGAGACAGGGATGCGTATTAGATAATTGTGGGCATTATATTTCAATAAATGACAAAAAGATTTTAAAACAAAGTGATATATTCTATTCCTCGGGCTAATAGCATTACGATAATGTGCTTGACGAGATAGGAACATGTGCGAGGTGCTTTGAGCAATTATACAAGTTTAAGAAAATATTTGAAAATTAAGTGTTCTAAAATATTTATTGATTTCGAGAATAGCATGGACTAAAGCTTACTAAGCAACAAAGTGGGAATGTGATCAAAGCATTTATTTGATAATAATATTAATAGAGTTGCATTGGGAGGTCAGTATTGCTGATAATGAATTTATTAAAGTTGGAGGGTGTGACACGTTTAAGTCACGGATGCTTTGTAAAATAAATATAAAATAAAACAATATTGAAGATCCAGAATAATTACGGAGGGCATCTCGCCGCTAACCCGTAGGAAAGTATTTTGATGAACAGCCGAAACTTAGCGACTGGGTGACGATTGCGTTTAATTCCCAGGTGTGTCATTTGTGAACACCCTCTGCCTGGAAACTGCAATAGCGAAAAGAGTCCTTGGAAAATTAAAACAAAGCGGTCTCAACAACCAATTCATTTACCAGCAATACAAGACTAGTGTATATAAAACATACTGAATGGGTTTTACTTGGATTAAGAGAAATGCCCAATCAAATTCCCAGAAATTCATTTAAAAGGGTCCGCACATTCTCGACGTCAATGATGAACTTTGTAATTAAAGTAGAACACGGTAATTAAAATAGGAAAATGCATGCTTGCGGGTTTGAAAAGTAAGTATAGATTTATATATGCAATCATGCATTAGGGGACACATTTAATCATTGACCTCGCACATACTCTCATATTAGATTAAAATCAATAACATGTAGATTTTAAACTATGTGATTATATTATATATTAAAGAAAAGAATCACCCTCGAACGAGTGATTTGCAAGATAATAAAATTGGAAAATTATAAATTTAAAATATGCCTTAATAGCGGCATCTTACTTTCAATAAAGGGAATAGTTCACTCGGTCAAAGACGATTCTGACACATTATCATAATAAAATAAAAGAAAGCTTTATAAATAGAAAATATTAACCCAAGGATAGAGCAAAATGGTTGATTATATTTGAACACTTTAAAGAAGTACATAATAAAGTTATGTGAAATTTCAGAAAACAATTTAGAATAGCTATAGCATGTTAGTTAGGAATCACAAGAGCTCTTGGGTTAATTTAGGGTTACCTCTGGAGAAGCATTTAGGTAGAATGATGGTCGGCAGGTTTTTATATAATTTAACAGCAAAATCTGGAAATGTTCATATTTTTGGCAGCAGAAGCAGTCCCTATGTGATAGCTTCCGATGGTCTGGAGCAGCGGCTGGCTATTCCGAGGGGACATAGCCATCTTAACGCCTCTACTCTGTCATGTCAAGGTTAGCAAATTATTAGAATAGAACTCGGAATGATTTCTCTTAGAAACATTAGAATACAAACTCGAGGACAAAAGAAAACCCTTCTTTTTATAGTAAACTTTAACAAAAGAACTGCCCTGGAGCATTACAAAAATATATCGGACTTATCAGCTGTAATTAAATCTATCCGAATGTCTAAAGGAATTCAACATTAATTAATTTCTTTAGTTAATTTCCCTGTTGACATTCGGATTACAAACTAGATTTAATTAAAAATTACTTTTACTAATTAAAGAAAACCTTAAGTGGACATCTGCTGTTTTTAGATAAACTTATATAATATTAACTAATTAAACTATTGTCCCTCATTTATTTTAAAGAAATATTTGGGATAACTTTTATTAAATTAAATGAAAGTTATTTTACTTTTAAATTGCAATATTTGAATCTATTTACTAAACGAATATTTACTAAATGAGTTTTATTTTAAATCAAAATACATTACGACGGTAATATATTTGTAAATAGATTCAAACAAAATAACTTTAACAATTTATAATTTTGATATGTTTTAAAATGGATATCATAGTGTGTGTGCAATTACGACTTATATAACTTACTTTTTAATAAATCAAAATTATGTGAACATATACATAATCTATAATCTTTTATTTATTTGGGAATGACTTATATATATAATATGAGCATTGTACTCATGGTTTAAAATTAGGTGGGATTTTCGGTATATAAGCGTATTGCAGACACACTATGATAGATTGGGGTTCAAACTAAGGTATGAGGGTAGGAAATAGGTGAGAAAAGGTGAAACGAAGATCTGCAAAGCAGACCTTACTGTTTCACATTCCCACATTCCCTTAGTGATGGAACAAAAAAAATTGTTAAAAAAAAAAGATCTTACAACAGGTGTCCACCTATGAAGCCTGCATAAACAAAATTTACAAGATAACCCATAATGTACAGGATATAAATATAATGATGAAACGAAACTGAATTATATACCCGGATCATATTAATAAATCTACCATCTAGCGAACATTTTTTATTATTCCCCCCCCCTTTCAACAAAATTTTATTAAAAAAAAATCTAATAGTGTAACACTGTTTATATCCGATCTCCTTTTTATATTATCCTGTGACGTGTCCATTTCTCTCTTTTTTTTTTTTTGTTGTGGTTTTTTTTTTAAAAAACTACTATAATCCTGGGTCTGGTGGGTGATATACAAGGGGTTTTAGACTCCTAGCATTATAAGTCCCTCTTATGGTTCCATTATCCTCCAGTAAATATGCATTTGGGCCGCTTACCCGTTTTATCACATATGGCCCTTGATACAGTGGGAAAAACTTCTTGTATTTACACTGGTCCCAGCTACTGGGCTTTGGAGTTCTGACCCATACATGATCCCCAACTTGAAATTGGTAGGACCTTGTTTCCTTTAATTGTTTTTTTTCTGCCCGGGCTTTCAAACAATGAACTGCACGCCGGTCCTCTTCTCAGTCAATTCTTGATCATCCTTGGGCAGGGGTATTTTAATTAATGGTTGCTTTGGCTTACCAAAATGAAGACACATTGGTGTTAGCATAGGAACTCCACAGGTGGGGTCCCTTCTCGAATAACCATTGACACAGGGTTCATATCCCCTAAGAGGCTTCCTTTTGTTGGAGGATGAGAGTAGTGGGGTTGTGCTAACACGGTTCTTTTGGGTCTCGTATTCCCTCCCATCATATTTTGTTCTGATTGACAGTGGGGATTCCATGGGCCATAGTTGATCGTTGTCAAAAATTCCGCCATGACTTCCACATCTTTGATCCTGCTGCTGACCATAAGTCGTTGGATAGGTAATGGCATATTCAGTTGGATTGTATGGATGATGTAGGAATCTGAAAACTTGAACACGGTGAGTGATCTAAATCGGCTTACCAGGCGGATGAAAAATTGCACAAGTCTCTTTGATTGCTTCATACTTCTCCTGGCAAATCGTATTTAGAATCCCGCTCTGCCGATCCTCATTCCAATAATACTTCAATAATGTGTTACAGTAATTGGCAAAGTCGCTCGGTTTTTTAGTCAACATGTTCCACCAATCTCTTGCATAGCCATATAAGTAATGGCTAGCCATCACAGTCTGTTCGCGACCATTCATCTTACACAGAGAAAAAAAATCCCGCAAGCTATCCAAGTGTGGGTGAGGATTTTCCCCTATTTCTCCTCGAAATATCTGAATGGTGATTATTTTATCAATCTGGGTTTGAATCCTGAGGTCTGAAATTAATGTACTGCAGGTTGCATCTCTTGTACTATTGTTGATTTGAGAAATTGGTCGGTTACTGCCAAAGGTCTGACAGCTCTGATTTGTAGTTCTGTCCTCTTTCCAGTTTTCTAGGTAGTGTTCTTCAATATTAAGTTCGAGAGCCCTTTGGGTTTTTTTTACTTTGACAATTTCATCGAGGAGCAGCCTGTTAAATATTTTATACTTTTCCTCTTTTCTTTGGGCTTCCTCTTCATGCTCTCTTGCCCTCTTTTCGCTTCTCCTATACAATTCCTCCAGATATTTCCGATTGAAATCTCCCTGGCTCGTTTGCTGGACAGGTCTCATACTTATTGGAGGAGATTCAAGAAATTCAGATGGGTCCAGTTCTTGTTCATCGTGGTTGTTCTCCATATTATCCATAGCCTTGGATGATTATCGTGATTGATGATGATGACTTTTTCCTTTTATTTTATTGCTAACTATTTAATATATCCTAAAAAATTTTTTTTAATGAATAGGTGTACTTTTAAAACACAATGTATAGCACTGATAAAGCAAAATTTTAAATTGTTTTACATTGAGCTTACTAAAACTAATACGGTTTAAAAAAATACTATTATTATATTTTTCTTGTTTGGCTCAATACGATTATTACGTTTGATTTCAAATTTTATTAATGGCTAATAGGCTATCTCCCTCTCAGTTCTGTTGGCCTAATTGCTGCTTTTACATTTATCACTAAAACCCCAACTACTGCCCTTTTACTACTGCTAAAATTTCTTGTTTAAATCTGCTGCCAACATATATATATATATTACTGTCCATATATATATATATATAGATTTCTTAAATTCGACCTGTCAAATTGTTTTGCTAAAATATATTTTTAAACTCAAGCAACTTTATTTATATATATAAACATTCGCTAGATCCGGGTATAATTATTTCATTCCCTCTTATTTAAGATTTGCAAACATATATTTATTTACATAATTATTGATCCGATTCACGTCTCATTATTTGGTCTATTTGGTCTAAGAAAATTTACACACGTAGCTTGGTGACAAAATTTATTTTAGAAGTAACTCCATTTAATGAAATTATCCTTGGGTGCCATGTCACCAGTTAAAAGGATCCATAGACTGTTAGCTTCCCAAAATTAATTTTAATAACTATTCCATTTAACTACGGGCACTCATTAAAACATTCACATTTTTTTTTTTATTGAATACATTTTATTTTTTACATTTCTGAATTCCATACGAAAGCCTAATATATCTAGGTCATTACAGTACAAAATTATTATTATGCTATCTTGTGCATTGAGCCGATAAAACTTTATTTTGAGAGTAAAATACATTATTTGAAATATTCATAGATTGTCACAATATTCACTTGGGACAATATTTAAGTAATTTACGCCTTGCGTATATAGCGTGACTTAAGTGAAACAATAAATACAGATAAATACAGATGGCTCGTATCACACTATAGCATGTTTGGACAAATTCTTATTATACAGTATAAGTAATTGAATGCCCGAGTCAAACAAAATATATGAAATATACACGCAAATAAACAATAGATATTATAGAGTTTGAAAAATATTATATATCAAAATATAAAGGATTTGAGTGATTAAATACGAAACAAAATGCTAAAATTAAGCTACAGGGATGTGGGTGTTTATATAATTGAGATCTACAGGGATGTGGGTGTTTAAATAATCGAGGCTCCACGTTTGGGCAAGCCATGGACCCGGAAAAAAAAATACTATGTAACAGTCAGAATCGTCTATCTCGCTAACACACTGCAGAATTCAAACCACAGACACAAAACTGAACATTCTAGGAGGGGTTGCCTTCTAGATATACTAAGTTCGAATCTAAAGCCCATATTTCACAGCGCCATCTACGTGACAATGCATCTGATGCCACTACTAGTATGACCTTTGACCGGTGCCTGGTGGTCAGGGAGAAACAAAAGACTCTATACTAAAAGAAGTTTGGGTGGCTAATTAACATCTATGGATTTACAAAAGAAATGCAGAAAATATATATATAGACCGAGACAGTGATAGAAATCAAATAAAATAAGAGATCAAATTTAGTTTTAAATAATTTCACAAAATTTATTTAAATAAATTATATATATATAACACCACTGTCTGCTTATATGAGACAGGGATGCATATTAGATAATTGTGGGCATTATATTTCAATAAATGACAAAAAGATTTTAAAACAAAGTGATATATTCTATTCCTCGGGCTAATAGCATTACAATAATGTGCTTGACAAGATAGGAACATGTGCGAGGTGCTTTGAGCAATTATACAAGTTTAAGAAAATATTTGAAAATTAAGTGTTCTAAAATATTTATTGATTTTGAGAATAGCACGGACTAAAGCTTATTAAGCAACAAAGTGAGAATGTGATCAAAGCATTTATTTGATAATAATATTAATAGAGTTGCATTGGGAGGTCAGTATTGCTGATAATGAATTTATTAAAGTTGGAGGGTGTGACACGTTTAAGTCATAGATGCTTTGTAAAATAAATATAAAATAAAACAATATTGAAGATCCGGAATAATTACGGAGGGCATCTTGCCGCTAACCCATAGGAAAGTATTTTGATGAACAGCCGAAACTTAGCGACTGGGTGACGATTGCATTTAATTCCCAGGTGTGTCATTTGTGAACACCCTTTGCCTGGAAACTGCAATAGTGAAAAGAGTCCTTGGAAAATTAAAACAAAGCGGTCTCAACAACCAATTCATTTGCCAGCAATACAAGACTAGTGTATATAAAACATACTGAATGGGTTTTACTTGGATTAAGAGAAATGCCCAATCAAATTCCCAAAAATTCATTTAAAAGGATCTGCACATTCTCGACGTCAATGATGAACTTTGTAATTAAAGTAGAACACGGTAATTAAAATAGGAAAATGCATGCTTGCAGGTTTGAAAAGTAAGGATAGATTTATATACGCAATCATGCATTAGGGGACACATTTAATCATTGACCTCGCACATACTCTCATATTAGATTAAAATCAATAACATATAGATTTTAAACTATGTGATTATATTATATATTAAAGAAAAGAATCGCCCTCGAACGAGTGATTTGCAAGATAATAAAATTGGAAAATTATAAATTTAAAATATGCCTTAATAGCGGCATCTTACTTTCAATAAAGGGAATAGTTCACTCGGTCAAAGACGATTCTGACACATTATCACAATAAAATAAAAGAAAGCTTTATAAATAGAAAATATTAACCCAAGGATAGAGCAAAATGGTTGATTATATTTGAACACTTTAAAGAAGTACATAATAAAGTTATGTGAAATTTCAGAAAACAATTTAAAATAGCTATAGCATGTTAGTTAGGAATCACAAGAGCTCTTGGGTTAATTTAGGGTTACCTCTGGAGAAGCATTTAGGTAGATTGATGGTCGGCAGGTTTTTATATAATTTAACAGCAAAATCTGGAAATGTTCATATTTTTGGCAGCAGCAGCAGTCCCTATGTGATAGCTTCCGATGGTCTGGAGCAGCGGCTGGCTATTCTGAGGGGACATAGCCATCTTAACGCCTCTACTCTGTCATGTTAAGGTTAGCAAATTATTAGAATATAACTCAGAATGATTTCTCTTAGAAACATTAGAATACAAACTCGAGGACAAAAGAAAACCCTTCTTTTTATAGTAAACTTTAACAATAGAACTGCTCTGGAACATTAACAAAAATATATCGGACTTATCAGCTGTAATTAAATCTATCCGAATGTCTAAAGGAATTCAACATTAATTAATTTCTTTAGTTAATTTCCCTGTCGACATTCGGAGTACAAACTAGATTTAATTAAAAATTACTTTTACTAATTAAAGAAAACCTTAAGTGGACATCTGCTGTTTTTAGATAAACTTATATAATATTAACTAATTAAACTATTGTCCCTCATTTATTTTAAAGAAATATTTGGGATAACCAAATTTGTTGAATCAAAACTAAATCAATGTAAATTAAAACCCAACTTTATCATAGCCTTTTGAATCTCCTTGTATTAGAAAATATAAACTTTATTCTAGTCTGATGTTCATAATATTAAAAATTTTAATTAGCCCAACTTGTCAGGGATTTAGATTTAAAAATTATAATATGATACTTTATTGCACTACTTAATCAAAATCTTGTTAATCCTAAAACTAAGACAATCTGGTGGTGATTCCTCTTATAATTAGAGAAAAATATGATATTAAAGAAGTTAACATCATTTTTATATTATTTATAGAAAAAGTTCCAAAATTAAATTGTAGAATATTATTTTGAAATAATAAATTTAGTTTTACATGGGAAAGTTTATTAATATTAATAGATAACCAGACAAAACAAAGAGAAATGATTTTGTGCATATTTTATTAATCAATATTATTAGTCAAAGTATTAGATTAACACCTATAAATATAATTTATATTTCTATTATATTCAGTTATGCAAATTGGAAAATTGATGGAAATCATAAAGTTCCAGACTCAATACAATCAATAATAGGAAAACTATTAGAGTTCATTAAAAGGAAAAGTACGGTATTACAAAAGTTAAGAATATATTTATATTATATTTATATATATAAAAAAGATAAATTCTATAGATCACATGATCACCATTTCTTATGCTAGTATGCTGTATGGAGAGTTTTGCCTATTTAATAAATTCTATAGTCTAAACTGATAATAGATTGTTTGTATAAGAATTGATCATCTAATATTATTAAATATGATATGTTAGATTTTATATAATCTGTTAACCTTCAATCATACTTTATTAGAATTGATTTATGTGTTTGAATACATTTATTAAAATCTCATAATATTTATAATATATAAAATAAAAAAATTTTAATGACTTGAATTTCAGATTTTCCAATGATAATAGAGAAATTATTCTTTCTGAAATAAATCATAATGATATATTTGTAGTTCAAAGGATTTTGACAAACTAAAGCGGAGCAGTAACTTCTTTGAATTAATAGCCATGCTAATAAACAAGATCCAGATTTAAAATGTTTCAATTCTCATTGTATTTTATCAGTATCATAACTTGATACTTCTACAACTAAACATGTTACAATTCAGTAATTGTATATATTTGAGATCTGTCTTTTTAATAGAATTAAGATATCAATAATATGACTGCCATATTAAAACACAAAATCCGTTATTTACATTTGTAGAAGAATCAGCAGTTGAAATCTTTTTTTCCTTTTAGGATGGTCAATAAAACTTCAAAAAAAAAAAAAAAATTGAAAACAATATACAATCAGGCCAAAGAAGATTTGATAAAATCAGAACACATTGTAAAAATGGGATGAATTTATAAAATGATACATAAATTATTCCATATTTTGTCTCAAGCAACTGAAATCTCTGGCTAGTACACTTAATGACATGATATTTTCAGTTTAATTACATATTTTTAAATGATTATTTCTACTTACATGATTTAAATTTGCAATCAATTTTCAGTTATTGTTTTTTTTCTATATTTTTTATAATTATGATTTTAAATTATAACATTTTGTATCATGATATTGGAAAATAAATATTTTTAAGTGGTGCCTTATTCTTCTGAATTATAACTGATATATAAAATAATTTTGTACAGAAAAGATCACAATTGACTTGAAGCTTGCCATAATAAAACTTTATTTTAAAAGATTGGTTTTGATTATTTAAAAATTGATATTATTTTTTAAGATAAATTTTTTTATAATGAGCATAAAGGCAGTTGTGTTTTTTTTTTTTTGTCATATTGTTGGGATATCATTATAATGCCTGAAAGTTCTTATTGTATTACTAATGTTATTATAATTGATTGATTTAATATTTTGGCAATTTTTATTACTTTTATGTCATTTTAACTCTCACAAACATATATATCAGCGTTTCTCAAACTTTGGGTCGTGACCCAATATTGGGTCACATTAAATTTTTAATGGGTCATGAATATGCACCAAGAAATAAAAACAAGTATCTTATAGCAAAAATCTTTTTACATTTTGAAAAAATATTAGTATTAATAAAAAAAATTAGTAAGTAATACTACCTCTGCTTTGTGTAGTTTTCTCAAATTCAATTGTAAATTTGAACTTAAATAATCATAATGTTAAATTTCACAATTATTTGAAAAGAAAACAACTCACAGCCAACTATAATGCATCTGAAGGGGTGGGGTCATAATTAAAAATA
The DNA here is from genome assembly GCA_028023455.1 of Epiperipatus broadwayi. NCBI lineage: Eukaryota > Metazoa > Onychophora > Udeonychophora > Euonychophora > Peripatidae > Epiperipatus > Epiperipatus broadwayi. The sequence goes on from JAQFVV010006242.1 coordinate 5,445,103, forward strand.
ATTTCTCCCCAACAAATTTAAAATTATCTACCTAGATAAGAATATCTCACATATGGTACCAGCTTGTTAAATGCCTTTTATATATATACTCCAAACTGCCATCATACATACCTCTGAATAATAAACACCATCAATATGCTTACTTCCAACAGCAGCACTCCAGCAATCATACTTGGGGATTTTAACACCTCCTATGAAACCTTTACTAAAAAATACCTACACCTTTTTTTCAGGGGTTTCATTAATGAGAGAGGTTTTTCCCCTCAGCAAGGATATTCCTTTTACAACAGAATGTAGAAAACTCTCATAGATCTGATGTTTTATCCATCAGACCTACATCACAACATAGATATCTCTTAACAACCAGTTACTTTTTCAGACCATCATGCACTAATGGTCTCAGCAACTCTTGATAACTTTAAACCTCTGGTCTTAAATCAAATAATTAAAATGCTAACAAAAGCCTCTGCCAATGAAGCCATTATATCAGAGGCCTATATCCTCTTCTTCAAAATAGATATACTAAACACCCATCCTGAGGAGGCTTGGTTTGCCTTTGTTGGCATTCTTCAATCTCTAATTTCACATTACACTAAAGGCAACAAAGGCCCTACCACACTAATGAATGAACTCGACCAGATAAATTGAGAAATTAAGAATTGCTCTACTGATCCACTACATATCGATCAACTACTTTCATTACAAGAAAAAACAGATATCAATTGCTGAATACATTTCAGTCAAAAGAGCCCAGAATTTTCTTTTAGGGCAGCACTGCTGGACCAGGGGCTATTTGAAATGGGCATTAGGAGCAACATTACCCCATACTCACTTAACATAGATGGTAGTCATATAATAGGCCACCAGATGATTACTCAAATTGCAATGCATTTTAAAAATCACTTACAAAAGGTCACAAATTCAACTAACAAAGACCAACTCAAACCCTCTAACCTAAATAGTCATGACATAACTCCTACAGACCTTAAAACCACCTCTATTCCTTAGCTGATAATATACATCCTGGTATGCATGCCATCACTAAATTCCTATTATTACACCTTAATCACTTCACAATTCTGATACTAATAAAAATGATTAACCATCTATCAATGAAAAAAAAAAAAAGAAATCATGAATTTATATCCAGTAGCCCTGGTTCCTTTTTTTAAAAAAGAACAAAGATCCTTCAAGCATAAACAGCATTAGACCCATCTCCATGACCCCCATTCTAATTAAAGTTATTTAGGGGGTCATTAAAGAAAAAATTCAACACAAGATACTAGACAATATTTCACAGTACCAATTTTCCAGAAAGGGATCTTCCGCCCTCACAGCTATGGGGAGGTAAAGACCCAGTTTCATCACATTAGGAAAAATAGAATGTCAAGACCAATAACAGTGCAGCTTGACATCTCTGAAGCATTCGATTCAATCAACATCCTCCTCTCAATCCTTATTAACCTGGACATTCTGTATCAAATCATACGCATTATTGAGAACTTGCTTTACAATTGTCAAGTTCATATTACATCAAATGGTACATACACAAATGGCTTTCTACCCAACATTTCACTGCCACAAGGATTACCTTTGAGTGCCTTGTTATTCATTTGCTACTTGAACCCTCTTTTAAGGGAGATAGAAAACTCTCTTCCAGGGGTATACATTCCTCGACTCAGAAAATTCATTAAACTATTCGCTTACATGGATGATGTTCTTGTCATACTCCCAGATCAAAAACATCTGTCAACACTATATTACATAATAGACAAATTCTCAAATGAATCAGTTAAAATTCAATCCAGATAAAGACTTCCTCGGTTTTCCCATTTACATGTCTCAAAAATCTATGTCCAAGCATATCCAGAATTTTTTTCTGAACTCTACAATTTGACTAGTCCAAACACTCTCTAGGGTATACTTTTCATTACAAGGGAAAGTCTCACCTCAATATGAAAGTTATATTTAAAATTGCTTATTATCCTCCCATAATCACATTAACAAAATCATTTATAAGAAATATCAATAGACAATGCTTCCAACTCTTATAAAGAGGAAAATAAATTCCATAAGTATGGCAGGGATGCAACTCCATCATAAAGCAAATAGTATGTCATTGCATTTTATTCTATCCTTATACTATCAGAAATTCTATACCCTGATTTATAACTTGGTTTTAAAACATGGCAACTTTATTACTTCAGAAGTAATACACCCAACTGACAAACCACCACCTCATAACAATTCCGGCTTGATGTTATTCTTCAGTATCTCAACCAATATCAGATAATCACCAATATCACTTTCAACTTCAAAATCTCTAAATGGGATGCACATCTAATTTTGCACCCAATCATCAATAATATAAAACCATCCTTAGGGATCAACAATTACAAAATCATCTCCTTATTTAAATTTCCTAAAAAATTTCTTACTTTCTTAATTAAAGTAAATCAAAATGTCATGCATACTAATCCCTTTTTACACTTCAAGAGATATCTAAATAATATTGATCCAATATGCCCACTCTTCAAGACACAAGAGGATACTTTTGACCATATTATTAAATCATGCCCTTGGCTGGTAGGCATTAGATTGCTAATATCTCAAAGCTCGAGCATTGAGTTTTGCAAAATTTTATCATTGAAAGACTCCTTACAAAGTAGACAATTTCCTTTCATTAGACTTTCATTATTTTTAGTTCATACAATCTGGAGCATCTGTTGCAAACTAATATTCACCTTCCCACCTCCAAATCAGGACCTCATATTTATCAATCACCTCAATAAGTTAAAAAATAAAGACTTTATACTGTCTTCAAAATTCCTCTGTAATAAGACATGGAATCTCTTTCAAATACCAAAAATCACCTAAGACATACACAATCACACACAAAATTTGATACTAGAATTTCCATTAGAGATTCTTCAGGGGATTAAATTTTAGATCTGTCACAGATTCTCAATCAGGATGTTGAGGTCAATTATCTACCTCTATAACTTCTTACCAAGAAAGACAATGTATTCACATATTCTTAAATAATCAATTATTTTACACTAATAAAGTTATTTTTGAAATTAAAACACTTTTTTTTTGGTAATTAACAAAATGTTTTAAGCTTTTAAATTAAAAATATGTAGTTTAACTTTAACTTAAGTTTTAACTTACAAATTATTTGTTCATTATAAATACTATCAAATTGACCCGAATATATACAGTACCATGCTGATGTAATATCTCTTTTATTTTATCTTATAATTTATGTAATAAACAGTAATTGTGATGCAAAATAATAAAATATTAATATCCGAAGGATTTAAAATTGAAAGCTAATATTCTATAATATAAAAAAATACTAAAAGATTGAGAATTAAATAATTAAAAAAAAAGGATATTTAAAAATATAGTTGAAATAATATATTACTGATTACATGTTACATTATTTCATTTCCAATGTAATAAAATATGACAGACTAATTCAGAAGAAAACATAATTTTTTTTTCATATGTCATAGCATCGGCCGGGACGCGAACCCGGCCGATGCTATGACATATGAAAAAAATAAATAAATTATGTTTTCTTCTGAATTAGTCTGCCATATTTTATTAAATAGGTAAACTAATTAGAAAACAGATTTTAAAAAAGTTAAGGTAATTCAAATGATTCAATACTTTTAATCATTATAAAGATTGAATGCCTAAGATTGAATGCCATTTTATAGTTCATGGATTTAATGTGAATAGCAAGCAACTTTTATATATTAGTTTTTTTTTTTTTACAACCTCCCTTACTGGCTGGTGCTTTTAAATCAAATTTATTTTCTTGGTTACCACAAATCCAAAGTTGTTTTTTTTTAGAGAATTTTAATAAATATTGAGTTCATATAAATTTGTCTCAATCTAGCATTATTTAGAATTTCAATTAAAAGTTTTGAAAAGATTTATATATATAAAATATATATTTTTAAAAAAGTTCTAGTTGAAGTGTTTTCTGTAGCTTTCTATGAATGTAAATATTGGATACTGGAAAAGTATTGGTACATTTTAATTTTAGTACTGGCCAATCTTTTGAAAATACTGCAAACTGAAAGGAAAACAAATAATTTTTAATCAAGTTACACGTGATGAGCTTATGCTTGAAACATAAATTAACCGGCTAAAATTTAATGTAATTCATTAAAAAAGCATATAAATTTTGAGAATATAAGTTAAAAGTGGATTTATTATTGTAATAGTGAATGTGTTTTGTTGATAAACCAAGCAGATGATTTATCATTCTACAGAAATGCTAATCACCTGATAGCTTGGAGTCGATGTTGACACTTAATAATAGTAATAATAAATTTTCCTCGATAATGATTTTTTTTTACTTGCTATAAAATATATTTTTTATATATTTCAGAATAAAATAAAGAGTATTGTAGGTTTTTAAAAAAGAAAATAATTTGTTTACTTTTAAATATTCATCTTTATTTTGTTCTTTGGTTTTGCTAACATTTATCAAACAAAAAAATTCAAAACAAAAAATGTATTGAAAGAATTTAAATCTCACAGCAAACACACACATACAAATTTCAAATGAAACAACAAATCATTTGTCAAATGTATTGTAGATTAAGAATCGACTTTTTTTTTATTTATAAAATATACTTTCACCATTGATTTTCAATGATTATAAGTTGAGTGTTGTTTGAGAATAATAATGAAGACTACCTTTCAAAATGATGGAGTATATTTTTACAAATTCAAAATTAGGTGGTTCTTTTACCAATCATTTATAATTATAAACTATATAAAGAAATACCATCTGTAAATGGTTAATACATCTCTCTATATATATTTTATTATTTCTTTCTTGTTTTGTTTTGTAAAAAAATTAACAGTTTTTTCTTTGTGAAAATTATTTGTATCTTTCTTATTCTTGCATTCTTTTATCATCACATCTTTCCTTTCTCCCTACAGTATATTCTCTTTAATTCTTTTATATATAACTATTATATACTTCACTTTCCTCAGGAGTAACTTTTTTTTCTTTCAGGTGTCAAAGCATCGGCAGGGAAGTGAACCCACGAACCTGGGACAACTGCTTGTAAGGCAGCTATGCTGATCACTCGACCACCAACACTTGACAACTTTTTTATTTACACATTTTAGTGCTTTGCTACTTTTACCATTCGCCATAATTGTTTTGATTTTCTTTGCTCTTTCTCATCTTCACATACACACATGTATTGCTTGTATATTTAGATGCATGATATCAGTTGGTGCATATATTATTATTATTATTACTACTACTGCTGCTACTTCTACTTTTTTAGCATTATTAAATTAACATTCATTCATAGTGTTTATATGAAAAGCAAAATATCATTCGTAATTTTTTAATATTTTATATTGCTTTGTGATTGTTTTTCTTGTTTCAAAGCAACTTTATTAAGTCACTAAAGTATGATTCACCTATGCAGGGACCACATTCTGTCACCTGTAGCAGTGGGCCATAGAGGCTACAATGATATCTTGATATTCTACATACAACTGGGTGATGGTCAAAGCAATAGAACTATCTTATACAATAGATTAGGTATTATAGGTATATATATAAAAAATACATTCCGAGTACTAACATCAAGAAAAAACACCAAAAGAAGGAAAAAAATAACATGAATTATCATAGATCAAATGTCAGTCAATTGAGGGGATGCTACATCCATTTGAGATAAAGTCCATGTGGGACAATTGACTCTCAACCCATCTAGAAAGTCTTTGCATATATTTAGTATAAATTTAACTATGCTAACTAGTATAGATATTAGAATTACGTTATTAAGAACCAAAATAAAGAAAGCAAACAAATAATGGCAATAAATATAAGGAAAAAACACATTTTTCACAAAAAAAATATTAGACTAGACAAGTTGAAACTTAGGACAGATTTCATTGTAAGATGAAGGGTTTCAATAGGTAGAAAAAAATATATCTGGTTATGTAATAAAACGTGCAATTTAAAGAGGAAAAGAAAAAAAAAACATTTTAATTAAAAACCTTCAGATGTTTTCTAAATCTAAACTGATATAAAGATATATCACTATAAGATATCAAAGTTTTCAAGAAAGATAATTAGTGGTTTAGTACTAAGTTACTAACATAATGAATTGTGTTTTTATGTGAGACTCATTTGTTTATAATGTAGTTTTAAAAATGAGTTTCTAGATTAAATTAAGAATACACAGTACTCCGCTAACTAATATTTTACATTTTTTAAAACTGTGATTAAATTTCCATATATATATTATAACAGAATGGGGTTTAAATCATATATCATAGTACAGCTATCTAATAAGACAAATTGCATACACAGGCCATGGATTCATCCACTAATGATGAATTATTAATGATTTTCTTTCCTAAATAATATCAAATACATTTATTGGGATTAGTTTTTAAATATATATCTTCTAATTGGCTGATGCCATTATCTTTGACTGGAAAAATAGTTAATATAATGATAATCATTGTATTAATTTTCTCCAGATACCAGAAAATAGAAATACATATGTGATGGTAATTTCAAAACTCCCATTAGGTAGCAATCTACCATTTCTTTAATCAGTAAGCAAGTGACAAAGATAAGATACACCTTGAATCTAAAATTAAATATTGGTTTGTCATTTAAGTATGGGAATTGGGAAATCATTTTTATAATACAAGGACATATTAAGTTTTTTAGTAGACAGTTAATTAAAATTTGAAGATAACAGCAACAGAAAAATGATAAAATAATTCCATAGTTACCCATAACTATTGTGTTATTTATATAAATAACAACTTCCATGCAAAGGAATGATGGCAATGACATGAGAAAGATAGACAAAATAAAAAAAAAATTGTAGCTTTCGTAAGAGTGGATTAGTGACTTAGGATTACATTATTTTAGTTATACATATATTTACTCTAATATTTAATTCTTACCTATATAATCTCACTCTTTTTATAAGATAAATATAAAAATATCAGTAATAATATTTCTTTATATATTTCATCATTATTATTATGATGCTGCTGATACAAATATAATCATAATTACATATCATAATATTGAATACTTTTGTGCAAGAAGTTAATATAAAATAAAGTCAATGTTTTTCTTAAAATTGAAATATAATTTTGCAAATTTTGATATCATTGCTACACATGGCAATGTTTTCTTGAAATATCCACAAAGATTCTAATGCATACAGCTACCACTGAAATATTCATTTTTAGATCTTCATTTCAATGTTAATATCAACTGGCTTATGATTTACTCTTTTTATTGTAGACTGGTACACGATTAACTATGCTGTTTTTATTTTGAATATTAGATAATGGCATATGTTTACCTTTTTAAGCATGAATCAGTTGAGAGTTCAGTTTGTTTTATGTTTTTGGATTAATTTGAATATTTTATTTTAAATATGATATGCTAGCACAATTTTTTATATTTTTTAAATGAATCCAACAATAAGATTATGATGGGTTTCATTATTCAAACACATATTTTCATGAATTATTATCCTATTTTGGTGTATTGTCTTTTTTCACTAATATTGTAGAATATTTATTCTAGTAAATATAATTATTTTTAAAACATTTCCTTTTTGAATAATATAATAGTAATGGATTTTTTTTACTGTAAGTATTTGGTTCTTTTTTTTTTTTACTTAGAACAATATCTTAATTATCCTCCAGAGTTATTTAATAAAATGATGCAATCTGATAAGTTTAAAGAATAAATTTTTATAGTAGAAAATATTACTTCAAATTTTATATTTTTAATACCTTTCTTAAATATGATCTATCAAAAGAAAAAACTTAAATTTACTCTTTCCTTCATTGTAGAAAAATAATTCTGACAATCACAAATTTTCATTGGTAGTCATCGATTAGCCACCGCATGTTGCTTGATGTTGCTGTTTCTATGCAAAAGCACAGAAATATACCATTTACATGGTCTACAGAACAGTTGTTCATATTAGCCATTAAGCAGACCTATATGGCATTGCACACCAATATTATGGTGCGGTTTTGTGCTGCATGATACTATGCAAATAGTGCATAGTTCACAGATCACTACACTATGATGTGGGGGTGTGTAGAATTTAAGTGGGCCTAACTTGTTTCATGTGCATTTGAAGTATTGATTTTTCACAAGACCTGATGTAGTTTTAGATAGTAATAATTGTAAGTCCATTGCTGCATTTTCGTACACATCTTTTTAAGGTGAAATAAATTGCAAAAGTGTACGTCCCAGCAGCATTATACAGAAATCACACGAAAAATGTAATTTGTGCAAGAACAGCTATGAGACTACTAAAACAGCTGTGATGTGTCATTGTTTTTCAAAGCATAAGCTTGGTTTGATCAGACAGTAATTTTAATATGGAATTGTTGCATTTTATTAAATAATGTTTCAATAAGCTAATGCACATGCACTTTGTAGATGTCACTATATAAATGAATATTTCCACTTTTTCAAACACAAAATAAAGTCTTTGGGAAAAGGTAGAATGAATCCATCTATCTTTTCGACCCAAAAATATATGTATGAGCAAATCTTAAGTGTTTGAAAATGAAAGCATGAAGTTGTTAATTGATCACTTTAAATTACCTTTTTACTATGTTAATGAATGATGTTTGTGAAATTTCTAGAATTTATGATACGTCATTCGTATTAAATTAAACATATGTAAACAAGACATTTTCAAACACTTAAGATTTGCCCATACATATACGTTTGGGTTGAAAAGGTAGATGGATTCATTCTATCTTTTCCCAAAGACTTTGAAAAAGTGGGAGTATTCATTTATATAGTGACATCTACAAAGTGTATGTGCATTAGCTTATTGGCTTATTGGTATTACAGTTTATAAAAACATTTTGCTATATAAAATAAATGTCTTGTTTACATGTGTTTATTTTATTAAATTGATATTGATATGTAATTGAATCCTAGATATCTATAAAATGTTACAAATATTTTAAATTCTTTTATTAAAGTTCATTTTTCTTAAATTAATCAGTTGGTAACATTTTATATTTATCTTTTGATAAATGTAAATTAAAGCAGTGGTCTTCAACCTTTTCACATTTGTGGCCTGCTAAAAATAAAGATAAGATTTCGTGGACTGGCAGAAGTTTAGATAAATTTTCTTAAAAATGTAACCTGCTTAGCCTTAGATAAGCATAATTGTTTTAACTGACCAAAACAGCACACTAGTTATTGTGTATTGTAATGGTGTTACTTATCTTCACATGCTAAACACTCTTTCTCGAGTTGTGCAGTCATACTGCTACAGAAAACATGCAATAACAATCGTTCTCATTAATGTGCTTGCATTTTACATTTATTATTTCATTGTTAAAACGTGCAAGAATAAAATGTTATTCACCTGAATGTTGAAAAAGTCAAAAGTTTTGACCTTATTTTTTTTGGGGGGACGGGGGTGAGAAATACTGAGACAAAAGATAGACACCAAAGTTATTTTTTGTTTGTTTTTATTTTTAAAAAAAGGTAACAGAAATTGGTTTTAGTATTTTAGCGGTATGCAAATAAAGCCAAAAAAAATATTGTTTTATAGGCCAAAAAAAAGTGGGTGTATTTTTAAATAAAAAAAAAAAGAAAATGAAACTTGAAAAAGGCAAAAGTTTTGATCTTACTTTATTTTGGGGTGGGGGGGGGGGGTGTATTGAGAAATACTTTGTAAAAGTTAGAGACAGAACTTATTTTTTGGTTTTTATTTTTAAAAAAAGGTAATAAAAATTGATTTAAAGCCAAAAAAAAAATCGCCATAGAAAAAATATTAAGAGATCAAAAAAAGTCACATTACATTTTATTGTTTTAACAACGCTGATAAGCAGCCGTGATTGGCTATCAAAAGACAACCGGAGTTTGTATAATAAAAAAATTTTTTTACCTCCCCCCATAAACATCTGTGCTAAGTAGAAAAACAAATTAATTTATGTATGATTGATTAGATTTTATTTTTGTTCTGTTTCTTTTTTTTAAATCGGGAAAAAATGTGATGAAAAAATAAATAAAAATTGTTCATATTAATTAAAAGTTTAAAATCTTATTATTTTGTTATTACAAACTTTCTTGCTAGTCTAGCTGCGGACCGACAAAAAACTTCTGCTGCCCGGTGCCAGTCCGCGGCTCAGTGGTTGAAGACTACTGCATTAAAGGATCAATTATGTAAACAATATTATTTAAGAAATATTTTGTAAATTTCTATTTTAAGTTTATGTCAAATATTAAGTTTGTAAGTCATTGTACCAAATTCCTAAAATTTTTCTGAATAAAATCTACATTTTTATTAATCTAAACCTTAATTAAATAGGCTTTGTTAGTACAATGACTGATAAACTTAATCATGCTTGCTGCTGTTTTCTTTTAATTAGAAAATGAACCCTTGGGGCATGTTTAATGCAGGATTATAGTTTTCCCTCCCAAGCAGGCACCAACCTCAGAGAGCAACTTAGAGCAATTTCAATTGGCAGTTGTCACTGTAGATTGAATCCTATAGATAAAGCCAGATTACATAAATAGTGGAAATTTTTGATAAGGGATTATTATGATTATTGAATGAGATTATTTGAAGAGTTCGCTGAAGAGACTAGTTTAGATTTACAGTACATCATGGCGAAAGAAATGATGGAGTGAAAAGATTGGCCATTGCTTTCCGGAGCTTTGTTCCACCAGCTCATCAATGCCATCCAAAGCTCTCAACATCTAGTCAGAGACTGCACTGGGTCAAGGAAGCCTGCTAAATGATATGACTGTATAACTGCCTGTTTCAAGCCATGGAATGTCTACCGATTGATTCTGAGGTAGCATCCAATTTGCCACAAGCCACTGATTTTATCTTCATTGTTTTCTAAATCAATGTTACTATATATATATATATATATATCTGTAATGTTTATACAACTTAATTTTAAAATGTGTCTTTTAATTTTTTTTTCTTAAATTTAAAATAGCAATTCTTATAAAAATCTCACATTATTTTGATGCGGCAAATTTAAATTAATTTTTTGTTGGTTTATTTATAATATTGACTTACTGAAACTGCCAAGTATATAAATTCAATGAGCAACTAACTTTAAATCTCTCCCTCTTATTTTCCCCAGTTAAAAATCATTACAGGATACTTAATTCCATTACATTAATTAATTAAAGAAAGCTCGTTTAGTTTTGTACCTTTTATATTATAAATTTATTTTAAATGATTGAAATTATTTTAAAGATTAGGTATATTATTATTATCTCCAGTTTAAAATGGCTTTCGTAATTATTTTTGAAAGAATAATGAATTTTATTAAATCAGTTAAGTAAAATCTATTACGATTTCGGTAAAACAAATGTCTTAAAAGAAAATCGTTGAAAGCATTTTATCAGTATATGTTTCATACATATATATTTTTATTTGTCAGAAAATAGTAAAATGGCGATGTATAATTTATTATGCTGTATATTGTCAAACTTCACTAGAAGTGAGTTTGATATTTAATGCCCCATCTATGTTAATTAAAAGACAGCCTTATTTTGTGATCTTTGGTAAACTATTTGATAACTCAGTAATAAATGAAATATTTGGAAAGTGTGGAAAACATTTTATATTTTAATTTTAATTCTTGCCTTTCCTGTTTATATTATATTTTATGATTCATTCATTAATGGCTAAGGTTTCTGGGGACTTTCTATTATGTCAGGGAATGATTATTTTAATCAGGATTTAAGTTATTATTTTTGTTAGTGATATACTCTCTATCTATATACATCTAAGGCATTATGTATTTATAGTTACAACCATTCATTTATTATTATTATTTTGCTTTGCTACTTACCCCTCAAGACCTTCGGAAGTTTAAATATGACCGGTCCAATCTTTCACTTTCCCTCAAAGTAGACATAGTTTATACCAAGGGATTCTTTTCCAGGCATTGCCATTAAGATGTGTATGGGAAGTCCAGCACTTCAAATCTATTATTATTATTCAGAGACATGTTTTGACTGGAGAAGCCAGCATTTCTCATGATTTAGCTATATTTACTAGGAATTTTCTTTAGCAAAGCTACCCAGAGGTTCATAACAAACTTCATTTGTTCTTTTGTTGTAATATATATCCTTTATTATTTTTTTTTTTTTTTTAGTAAGCATGAAATTTTTTCTCTCCAAAAAGCACCCCCCCCCCCAAAAAAAACCCAATTAATTAAATTTATATATTTGTTTTTAAATTTTTTATTTAAAAACTACTTTTCTTTCCACACTCATTATAGTCAACTGATTTAAATGTAATAGTGTTATAAATGCACATCTTTCATATCTTGTTATCTATCTATCTATATTTATATATAAAATAGATTCATTTGTAATCTTTTAAAGAGGGCTAATAATATTTTATTGTTGATTGGTTCTTGGTAGGCCAATTAACAAATTTTACATTGTGATCAAAGCTACATCAAAATGAATTCAGGAAATATAATAACCTAGTTCTATAAACATAACTCGAATTATTTTTGTATAACAATAACCAATTTCTTAATAAATTCCTATAATATTATTATTTGAAATTAGCTTAGTTTGTCATCACTCCAAATCTCTAAGGTTAATTACTCTGTTTATTTTTAATATTTCTTTGATTTAAATTCACTTCTTTGTAATGTTGCCAGAAAGAATTACAATTATTACCGTTCAAACCATTAGTAATCGATATCCAATCACATCTGTACCATTCTGCAATTCACTAAATCATTAATTTCTTATATAAACCCATTATTATTTTGAGTCTCTTTGTGAACCATGACCTTCAGCTGGGATGGAATAAAATCAAGCACTGCTCATGTCATCATATCCATTAGTCACAGAGGCAATAGTTCAGGCAAATAGGTTAGGATTCACCCTTGCCCTGGCATCTGTGTCTTGTGCATTGTTGGATTCAAGGTACTTTTGCTTGGATTATTGGTCTTGTTGAATGAATACACGATTTTGACCGGCACAATACGTTTGGGTCAAAAAGATAGATGGATTCATTCTATCTTTTCCCAAAGACTTTATCTTGTGTTTGAAAAAGTGGGAGTATTCATTTATATAGTGACATCTACAAAGTGAATGTGCATTAGCTTATTGGCATTACACTTTATAAAAACATCGCGCTATATAAAATAAATGTCTTGATTACATATGTTTAATTTAATAAGAATGACATATCGTAAATTCTAGAAATTTCACAAACTTCATTCATTAACATAGTAAAAAAGTAATTTAAAGTGATCACTTAACAACTTTACGCTGTCATTTTCAAACACTTAAGATTTGCCCATACATATATGTTTGGTTCAAAAAGATAGATGGATTCATTCTTTTTCCAAAGTCTTTATCTTGCGTTTGAAAAAGTGGGAGTATTCATTTATATAGTGACATCTACAAAGTGCATGTGCATTAGCTTATTGGCTTATTGGTATTACAGTTTATAAAAACATCACGCTATATAAAATAATTGTCTTGTTTAAATAATGTTTCATAAATTATTTTAAAATAGTTTTCAAAATGTCGTTGTGGAATGTTTCTAATATTTATATATTTTTTTGTTTGATCAGAGATAATTTTAAAATGGAATTCTTACATTTTATTAAATAATTTTGTTTTCTAATTTTTTAAAAATATTTTTCAAAATGTCGCGCATGTTTTGGACGAACCATTGGTTCCCCTCCCTGCACATTCCAGCACTACATGCTGCTATGTATAGTGTAATTAAAAATGTTGGATCAGAGTATTGCATCTTTTGAATGATCCTTTGGATCAACAAAAACAGCAGTTTGCCTCCATGCATATTCCAGCGCTATGCGTTGACATGTCTAATGTAATTAAAAAATGTAAAAAAAGTAAATGTAAATCCCTATTAAAAAAACAAAGAAACAGGTGAAAGCATTATATTTATTTGTTTTTGAATAAATAATAGCAAAATTGTAAATCAGCCTGGTAACATTATATCTGTTTGTTTTTGACTAGTAACAGAGCCATCAAGTAGCATGCGTGACTAATCGACAACTACCTTTTCATTTTTTGGGTAATTAGATATACACCTGGGTCTCTTTTTATGTGGACTTATTTAACATGATTTTGAAGTTAAGCGATTCCTGTTTCACTGGAAGTCGAACTCCGATAATGCGCTATTACTTTAAATAATAAATTTAGTGTACTTACGTTATATTGAAAGAAATAGCACATTATTGGGATTCGACTTTCATCTTAGTAATTTCAATATTTTCAGTGCTTTATAATAGTAAGATTTTATGCAATAATGAAATTAAAATCATGATTTCCACATTTTATGTATACACACATTAAATTTTACAAAATTATAATGTAAATTTGTTCATTGTGCATGTTAATTTGCATTTTAAATCACATTCTGTTTTTTTAGTGTCCACAAGTTTATTTTTAAAAGGTCAGTAATAGCAATGGGCACAATTAAATTTGACAATTAAAAATTAAAATCTGATTTTTAATTGTAATTAACAATTTAAAAATTACTTACGATGACTTGAAATTAATGTGATGTGAAATTTGATTTTTAAACGGAATTGAAAATTAAAGACAAAAATAAGAATTTAATTTTTAGTTGTTAGTTTTATAAACAATTAATAAAATCATCGTCTCAAAGATTAATTACATTGTCACCAGAAAACCATTGACACAACATGAGTGTGAAGTTGGCATTAGTTGTTTGCAAACGAACGTGTTTTTTGGCAAATAGCTATAATAATTAAAACATGTATAAAAAATGTAAATTACTATACTGTACATTATGCATAAAAATATATTATTTTGAATAAAATTAAATATTATAGTTAAAAAAAGTTTGTCTTGTATCAATTTTTTTCAAATTTGAAATTTTTTATTAGTCATTTTTTTTTATTATTTTTTTTTTGTGCAAATTTTAAAGTAATTTTACGTTGGTGCTTTGCTTTTACGTGAATTTTGAAAAATGACAGACTGCATCCCCCCCTTTTCAATGTAAGTTACATCTATTTTTGCGGATTTCGTTTGCGCGTGTTTTCCGAGGAACCTATCTATCGCGTAAAATAAGACCCAGGTGTAATAGATTAAGTTAATTTTTGTTTTACATTTTACAAAATATAAAAAAAATTGTTATATATATATATAAACATTATTTGCAATAGGTGATTTATTTTAAGAGTATTTAAATCAAAAAATGACACCTCAGTATTAAAGTAGAAATTTGTATTTTAATTTGTAATTTATTTATTTTTAACTGATCTAGAATGGTAAAATAAGTAACCCCATATAATTTATATAGATGTACACATTCACTTCCATTTTTTATAAGTATATTCAACATATATTGTTAGTAGCTGTGGGTTAAAAAATCTGATTAACTTAAAATGATAAAAAAATTTCATATTAATTTTGCTTAATAAACTACTATTTACTATCATAAAGTATTATAGAGACATGGATTTAATGTATGTACATGCCCATATTTTTCTTGGAGGCAGCATCCTTTTTTTTTTACTTATATAAATCAATTTCGGTGGAAGCATTATTGCTTAAATTTAATTATCTATTGTCTACTTTCACTACACTTTGCATTGAAAACTTTATCTGCATGTGTAATTCAAGACTATGATCTGTACAAAAAAAAAGCTCTGAGGAAAGTACTTGTTATTGTATTGAAATGGCAGTCATTTAGCTATTATATTTTTATTATACGAAAGCTTCTTGAAATTACTATGAATATATATATTGTAACGATCCGGAGAATGTGACTTACATAATCTGCACTACGGGGCGCCATCTAGGCATTTGAACCTAGAAAAATTTATAATGTAGGCAGATATGTAAGTCAAAAAAAAATTTTTTTTTTTTTTTTTAATATTTTGGTTCCGGTCATTAGCCCATGTCACTAGCTCAGTGGAATAGCAGAGATTTAATAATATAATCTAAGAGTATATATAAAAAAGAACAAAATAAGCCACTGCCAGTAATTAACATACAAACATTTATTTATGCACATATATATAAGATTTAAAACTATTTTAGTATTACTTTTACATTTTAACATTTAACATTATTTTTAACTTTACCTTAGATTTTAATTTACATTTTAATTTCTATTATATTATAAGTTTACATTTTAATTAAGTTCGCACAGATGGGATTATAAAAGCTTGTTTTAATATGTTGCTATAGATCGGTTACATAGATTACACGGTTAAAAACATTTCAAAGTAAACATAAACGATCAAAAGATAAAATCATTGATACTGGCAATTGCAGAGGGAAATTTATAAGTAACCCAGTAGTATTCACCATAAGATACTTGCATTGTCACCAATGATTTAAAAGACATCCGAATAAATACATTTTAGATACTCACCGTAAGGTATCATTATTTATCGAATATCTATATATTTTGATCAAATATGAAAACCCAAAACATACTTAACCGATAACCAATCCATGCAAGCGTCCATAAACAACTTAAATTTAATGCATTTTTATTTAGGGTCGAGCATGAATAGATTACATAGATTTGCATTTGAAAATAAAATATTCTATCCCTATTTAACCTTAGGTTAAAATTCGTAGTCAAACTGGCATCAATTCATCTGATATATCGATGTATTCAATGTAATAAAATATGGCAGCACAAAAAGTTAAGAGAAGAATTGCTTCTCATGAGATAGGAATATTACATGTATCTGCAAAGAAGAGCAATAAAACAAAAAACTCCATAGAAAGGAACTGCAGTATCCAACTTATAATTCCTTCCATAGGCAAACGGAAGTGTGCGGCGTATGAAGCGATTCTGCCCGTAGCGAATCAATATTACATCTACTAATCACACCAATATATCCAATCCATTGACCCAATTTAACCACGAAACAAATAACCTAAGATTACCCTCCCCTAATATAACTTTACAAATCTATACAGCCATTCACGCCCGACTTAAGTTTAACATTGATATATTTTAATTTATCGGAAAACAGAAATCATAAATAAACTTAAAGAACAAAATTAAATAAATGGAAATGATATTACACAAATAAATAAAAAATACATCAAATAACATTTTAACTACTTTAGTCAGATAGGAAACTAATGCAATTATTTTAAATACGAAAAGTTTTTAATTTAATGTTCATTAATTGTAAAGTTCTTACGGTTTTAAACAGTTCATCTTTATCTGTCATTTGTAAGTTTGAACGGGAATTCCCATGCCGTCCTGAAGATATTGGTATACATTTAGCCGATGTTTTATTTATTCATTCGGAGGTTTTTTAATTTAGTTGGTCCTCAATGTAGAAAACGATAGTTCATTTCTCTTTCTTTCTTTGGCAAAACTGAAGTGATTGAATCGTGCGTCTCTTCAATCGCTTCTCCCGCACCTCCGCACTAACACCTATCTGTCACATCGTAATAATCATAATCCAGTCACTAATTAATAATTTCCAAATTTTCCTTTTATACGTATTCGAAGGATTGACTTGGCATTATGTCATCGATGTGATGATCCTTTCGCTGAGGTCCGATTTCCCGATGGATTTCTTTCATTGGCTATTTGTTTCTATTGTTTTCCTATCTGACCGATGTTTTTACATTTAAATGCCCAAGGCTGGTTTACATTTAACTAATTAACAATCATTTCCATTTCTGATTAATTAACCTGTTTTCCGAATCAAATATATAGTTTTTATCTCTAAATCTTTTTAAGTTTTTGTTTTTAAAATACCTTTTCTATTTTTAATACAGTTTTATTTTAATAATTTTTTTTTTTATCTGTGCGATTTAATATATACGAGTTTAAGATGATATTTAATTTTAATTTTTAATTCTTAAAGAAAAATTTTAAATGCGAACTTTTTAATTTACTTTCATGTTTAATAAATATAAAAAAAACAATGTAACGAACGTCTGTGCTCGTTACATATCAGTAAAGTTGCTTAAAAAAAAAATGATCAAAAAAAAATATATTTTACTTAGGGTTAGTAATTATGGTACACGATTGACAAAGACATTTACAAAACATCCCGTTAATAATTTTACAAAAAGACTATATACAAAAAGAAAAAATGTTGACTATCGCTTTCCTAAGGACCATCCACGTTTACACCTCCTCCCCCCGAGAATTCTATTTTATTTTATCCATTTTATTTTTACTCACGGCATGACAAGCAAGTTATTTTATAAATTATTTATTTAAGAAGGTTGCATCGAAGTAAATATATTTTGAAAGATAATGGATTTATACGTGTATATTTGCAGCACAATTATAAATACCACCAACTTATTTATGACTGATTAAAATGCTTAAATAGGATTACACTGAAGTAAATTCCCAATGGTACTCATCGTAAGGTACCACATTTCGATCATAAACTTACGTGGCTGTGTGCGCCTATACACGTTAAAGCATAACATATATCAACAACAAAAAAAACATATTTATTGCAACCTTTTGACTTTTTTTTTTTTAACAAAAATTAGCTTTAAAATTTTTTTCACTTTCTTGTGTTTAATATATATGCACAATTTCTTTTACTGGCAGAGCTTTTATAATATTTAAAGTATACGACTTATGTAAACAAATAAAATATTTCATTCTGACAAAATTTGCTCAGGGTATATGTGGTTTATTAAAGATCGGTCCCAGATTGGGAAAGCCAGTTGTAATGATCCGGAGAAGGGGAATATAGCTTAACGTAAACTGCACTACAGGGCGCCATCTAGGCATTTGAACCTAGAAAAATTTATAGAGTAGGCAGATACGTAAGTAAAAAAAAAAAAAAAATTTTTTTTCCTTTGCATCCGGTCGTTAGCTCATGTCACTAGCTCAGTGGAATAGCAGAGATTAAATAAGATAATATCTGATCTAATTATATTTCAATATTAAAAAAATAAATAAAATAAGCCACTGCCAGTAATTAACATACAAACATTTATTTATGCACATATATATAAGATTTAAAACTATTTTAGTATTACTTTTACATTTTAACATTTAACATTATTTTTAACTTTACCTTAGATTTTAATTTACATTTTAATTTCTATTATATTATAAGTTTACATTTTAATTAAGTTCGCACAGATGGGATTATAAAAGCTTGTTTTAATATGTTGCTATAGATCGGTTACATAGATTACATGGTTAAAAACATTTCAAAGTAAACATAAACGATCAAAAGATAAAATCATTGATACTGGCAATTGCAGAGGGAAATTTATAAGTAACCCAGTAGTATTCACCATAAGATACTTGCATTGTCACCAATGATTTAAAAGACATCCGAAGAAATACATTTTAGATACTCACCATAAGGTATCATTATTTATCGAATATCTATATATTTTGATCAAAGATGAAAACCCAAAACATAATTAACCGATAACCAATCCATGCAAGCGTCCATAAACAACTTAAATTTAATGCATTTTTATTTAGGGTCGAGCATGAATAGATTACATAGATTTGCATTTGAAAATAAAATATTCTATCCCTATTTAACCTTAGGTTAAAATTCGTAGTCAAACTGGCATCAATTCATCTGATATATTGATGTATTCAATGTAATAAAATACGGCAGCACAAAAAGTTAAGAGAAGAATTGCTTCTCATGAGATAGGAATATTACATGTATCTGCAAAGAAGAGCAATAAAACAAAAAACTCCATAGAAAGGAACTGCGGTATCCGACTTATAATTCCTTCCATAGGCAAATGGAAGTGTTGTAACGGTCAGAAAACGTGTGACTCGTAAACATAGTGCAGAATTCGACCACCATACAGAACAGCAGCACCATCGAGTAGCGAAGCCACCTGTGGTACTGAGTTCGAACATAGTTTATCGGTTCCACAATACAATCCACGAAACAACGCATCTGATACGACATTAGTAAATATTTCCTTAGGCACGGTGGTCAGGGAGATGCAAGAGATTCATGATTTTATTCTCGAGTTAGCCAATAATCAAACTAATATTAATTAAACATTCATATTTACATAATCGAGGAAATATTATACAGAATGGGTATTGAATAAATGAAATGTAATTGCAGACGTATAGTTTAAAATTATTTATTAATACATTTTAATAAAACAATCATTAATAATAATATTTTGTGGATTTAAAGCTTCAGTAGCGGGATTTGCGACATGATTATATTTTACAGAATACATTTATTTATTTAGACATTATTTTATATTGAGGATTTCAGTAGCGGTATTTCCAATACTGAAATGTTTACAAAAGGAATTCACTTATTTGTTTGCATAATCTAGCTACCTAAAAATTCTCGAGTAAGTATTTCTAATGCATGCCTTGGGGAATTTATACCTTTGCAATGCAAGAGTCTAAAGTAAGATTTAAGAGTAGTGGCGGACATATATTTATTTAATTAAACTATTTATTTTATGACTAAGGGCAAACATTTATTTGAGAGTGAATTATGAAGATAATGCAGAGGCGGAGTGATATATAGAATAATAAAACTTGGTAAAGGAACACGTGGTACGCTTTAGAAAGGCGATATGGAATGGTAGTATATTGAAACTGCAATGCTGCGAATGGGTTTATAAGAATGTTAGGCTGGTCTCTGCCCTGACCCGACGAAGTAAGGTGTCACATAAGCATAACCAGGGACAAGCAGTCCGTGTCGCATTTTTGCCGGCTGGCTGCATGACATTGTCAAGTCCTACGGGAGCATTTATTATGTCCGCTTGTGTAGGATGACGGGGGTTAATTTCAACCCTGAAGAATCCGGAATATTTACGGCGGAATAGATCATCGCATCTCTAAAACGTAACACATGTATACTGTATAAATGATTATGATGAGATTTCAATAGATTTCTAACTTGGTCCTACATTATCAACATTTATTAAAGAATGTTGGCGACTCTCAAAGAAATGTAATTTTCTGGAATTATTCATGATGATTTAGTAAATACAAAACATATATATAAATTGGGAATTATTATAACTAATACGCCAGCCATTTGCGAAGTTGTAGACCCCTGCATTACAATAAATGAAGCCTTGAATGCGTGTCGATTTATATGAAAGTTCAGTTATTAAAGAAAGTAAATATTAATGAAAATTTGACACGCATTCATTGTTTTAAGCGATCATAGATTTAAACTTTGAAAATAGAGACAATTGTGAGCATGCAATAATTAAATAATAAATATAGATAAAATGTAGATTTTAGAAATACGCACCCAAGATAGAATGAGGTAAGCTAATTAGTAGAGAAATTTACACATTAAGTTAATTATTCAGTTTTAGTTATACATATGGTAGTTTTACATTTTATAATTTAGATAAGTAGTATGAAGAAGAGCTATAGCATATTATTAGAGTACTCTAGAGTTTGAACACAGACAGGTACCTGTTTTATAAGAAGTTTTCTGATTCCATTAATTTAGCAGCAAAAAGTTCATGAGTGGCAAGTCTTTCTTGTATTTAGATATTCATTTAAATTCATGGCAGCAGCAGCTTTTTCATTTATTTCAGGCAGCAGATCTTCATGGTGAATTTATGATGGGCAATGGAAAGTTCAGCATCCTAGGCCATCTCCCGATGGAGAATAATCTAGGTGCTTTACTCGGTCATACCTTGGCAGGAACAAATTATTTTTATTATTTTGGAGACTCTCAGTGATCGAGAGCAAAGCTAAAGTTTAAGTGAATGTCTCCAGCAAGTCTAAGATGGCCTTTTTTTTTTATCTTGATCTTTCACATTTCTGTTAAGATATTTTTAGGTTCTACTTAATCTGCCCTGAGGATAATCAATGCATTTAGTTGGTTTTTTTTTTAATTAAAGAAAGCTGCCATTCTATTGTTTACATTTTACATTTACTAATTAATTTTGGGGAATTTTTCTTTAATTAATCTATTATCTATCACTGACCGATGCTTTTAAATTTCAAAAACAAAAAGGGAACATAAGATTATTTTAACTTTTAATTAAATATTACATCAGATATTTTTAGAATTATTATGAAATGAAATTTAAACAAAGCAATAAATACGAACTTTATAATCCAAAATAAATGATTAAAATTATACAAAATTATATAACTAAAAAAAATCTAAATTATATTATTTTATCCCTATTTATTGCCTTTAATTTGAGATCGAAATGTGTGCGTGTTTATGCTGAATTCCACATATACTTATACATTTTTAATATTGTTACACACACAATTCGATATCAAAAAGTTTAAATTTGGGTGGGATAGACCGGTCAGTGAGAGACGACAGAAAAAGGTGAAACTTAAGATTCGAATACGAATCTTACTGTTTCAGTGTGCGGCGTATGAAGCGATTTTGCCCGTAGCGAATCAATATTACATCTACTAATCACACCAATATATCCAATACATTGACCCAATTTAACCATGAAACAAATAACCTAAGATTACCCTTCCCTAATATAACTTTACAAATCTATACAGCCATTCACGCCCGACTTAAGTTTAACATTGATATATTTTAATTTATCGGAAAACAGAAATCATAAATAAACTTAAAGAACAAAATTAAATAAATGGAAATGATATTACACAAATAAATAAAAAATACATCAAATAACATTTTAACTACTTTAGTCAGATAGGAAACTAATGCAATTATTTTAAATACGAAAAGTTTTTAATTTAATGTTCATTAATTGTAAAGTTCTTACGGTTTTAAACAGTTCATCTTTATCTGTCGTTTGTAAGTTTGAACGGGAATTCCCACGCCGTCCTGAAGATATTGGTATACATTTAGCCGATGTTTTATTTGTTCATTTGGAGGTTTTTTAATTTAGTTGGTCCTCAATGTAGAAAACGATAGTTCATTTCTCTTTCTTTCTTTGGCAAAACTGAAGTGATTGAATCGTGCGTCTCTTCAATCGCTTCTCCCGCACCTCTGCACTAACACCTATCTGTCACATCGTAATAATCATAATCCAGTCACTAATTAATAATTTCCAAATTTTCCTTTTATATGTATTCGAAGGATTGACTTGGCATTATGTCATCGATGTGATGATCCTTTCGCTGAGGTCCAATTTCCCGATGGATTTCTTTCATTGGCTATTTGTTTCTATTGTTTTCCTATCTGACCGATGGTTTTACATTTAAATGCCCAAGGCTGGTTTACATTTAATTAATTAACAATCATTTCCATTTCTGATTAATTAACCTGTTTTCCAAATCAAATATATATTTTTATCTCTAAATCTTTTTAAGTTTTTGTTTTTAAAATACCTTTTCTATTTTTAATACAGTTTTATTTTAATAATTTTTTTTTTATCTGTGCGATTTAATATATACGAGTTTAAGATGATATTTAATTTCAATTTTTAATTCTTAAAGAAAAATTTTAAATGTGAACTTTTTAATTTACTTTCATGTTTAATAAATATAAAAAAAAACAATGTAATGAACGTCTGTGCTCGTTACAATATATATATATTGTGATGATCGCACATACTGCGGTCACACATATAAATATTAAACATTCAAAGAATATTAAATATTATGTTTGGAAGAAAAAAAAGAAAAAAGCGAGCTTGGAAAAATTTATAGAACAAAGAAATGTTTCAACTAATTAAAAAAAGAGAGGGAATTAGAATCAAAAGATTCTTATCTTTTACCCTCAAAAGTTCAGGTTTTGGTGAAATTAAAATATAAAATTAGAGATATTGGAAATGTATGTTAAAAAATAAAGCGATAAAGAAATATAAATAAAATGCAAGTTAAAATCCGATTTTGAAAGAAAGTAAAGTTTAAAAGTAAAATAAAAAAACCTTAAATAGCGCGCAAAACAGAGAAAGTAGACGTGATCAAAAGATAAGGATGTGGGTTTTAAAGTACACATTTGACGATAAACGAAATGCATGTATGGAGTGTATTTGAAGCAGGATATAGACAGAAATAATAAATGCTTGTCCAAATTTAAAAAAAAGAAAAGAAAAACATGTATTAAAATCTGTTTAATTAAAATCAAGAATATTGAAATAAATAAAGGTACATAGTGTTATGAGAGTGGGTAAAACCAATTTACATTTGGCCGAAGGCATAGTAAGAAAGAAGGTGTGAATAAAAGTGAAAGAAAAGATCGGAAGGACAAAGGCTGGTGGAATTTTTTAATTAAAAAAAAAAAGTTTTCATGAGAGATTAGAGCTAGAGACTTCGTGTTGAGAGGGTGGTAAAACACAGCTCTGATAATCAACCGATATAGTTAGCAAATATGATTTTTAACATCGGTGCTTCATCTAGAATGGCTGGCTAAGGCCATCGTGATCGCTGGTCGATCTGGACTTACTGTACTAATGGTTCTAGTCAATATGTAATAACCGCCATCATAGCACCTGCCTATGTATTCATTTAGTTGCCTTGTCCTCGATGCTTTGTCCTTGATGCCTCATCTGTGATGCCTTGAACACTGAGAAGCTATACACAACCAAATCTAACCTACGAGCGACCGTCCCTCCTAAAGAAGTGGAGAAATCCATGTGGCGGTCAGCAGGACGTCGGATAAATTCAGAGACTAAAACCTAGGTAAAGATACATACTTTTTTTATATATTTCAATGTGTACATCATTGACTTAGACAATGGCCACCTGCTTTTTGTGAATGATAAAGACATTCTTGAATTTTTTTTTGATAAATACCCAGAGTGACGATTTATAAATGTATCAGCATTTATAAGAGTTTTTATGTGTTTTTTTTTCTTGTAGCACTATAGATCATAATCTGTTTTATAAATGTATTTTATAGATTTTTTTTATGATTGATTTATTCTATTAAATATTTTTTTTCTATTTAAATCTGTCTTGTCTCGTTCTTCGCCATGTTCAAAAAGGGATAGTCCGGTCTTAGGGTGGGAAAACTATTATTCATTTTTTTTATTATTGAATT
This sequence comes from Epiperipatus broadwayi, assembly GCA_028023455.1. Classification (NCBI taxonomy): domain Eukaryota; kingdom Metazoa; phylum Onychophora; class Udeonychophora; order Euonychophora; family Peripatidae; genus Epiperipatus; species Epiperipatus broadwayi. The sequence goes on from JAQFVV010006242.1 coordinate 5,470,084, forward strand.
AACACGTGAAATTTGGTGGTGCAGTGTTTGATTCCGTTAAATTTATAAATCATCCAAGTGCTGTAACTCTGTCAAATCTTACAGTAGTCAGGAGAAAGTTGATCGGGAAACAGAACCTGGGGTTATATCCTTATAGCATACAGGTTCGGTCAAATACAGAGATAGACTCGTCTATTTCCGTATTTCTTTCTGCTTGTGGTAATGGAAAGTGGACAATTTTGAATTATAGAATTCCCCATTATGTACACATAAAAGGGAAGTGCAGCCTTCGATCGTCATGTGCCGTTACATATTTTAGGGGCCTGTCTGGGATGCCCCACATTGGGCACATGATGATCGAAGGCTGCACTTCCCTTTTATGTGTACATAATGGGGAATTCTATAATTCAAAATCATCCACTTTCCGTTACTGCAAGCAGAGAGAAATACAAAAATAGACGAGTCTATCTCCATATTTGACCAAACCTGTATGCTATATGGATATAGCCCCAGGTTATGTTTCCCGAACAACTTTCTCCCAACTGCTGTAAGATTTGACAGAGTTACAGCGCTTGGATGATTTATAAATTTAACGGAATCAAACACTGCAACACCAAATTTCACGTGTTAATTCAATAATCAAAAAAATGAATAATAGTTTTCCCACCCTAAGACTAGACTATCCCTTTTTGGACATGGCGAAGAACGAGACAAGACAGATTTAAATAGAAAAAAATATATTTAATAGAATAAATCAATCATAAAAAAATCTATAAAACACATTTACATTAAATAAAACAGATTATGATCTATAGTGCTATAAAAAAGGAACACATAAAAACTCTTATAAACGCTGGTACATTTATAAATCGTCACTCTGGGTATTTATCAAAAAAAAATTCAAAAATGTCTTATCATTCACAAAAAGCAGGTGGCCATTGTCTAAGTAAATGATGTGCACATTGAAATATATATAAAAAGGTATGTATCTTTACCTAGGTTTTAGTCTCTGAATTTATCTGACGTCCTGCCGACCACCACATGAATTTCTCCACTTCTTTAGGAGGGACGGTCGCTTGTAGATTAGATTTGGTTGTGTATAGCTTCTCAGTGTTAAGGCATCATGGACAAGGCATCAAGGACAAGGCATCGAGGACAAATCAACTAAATGAATCCATCGGCAGGCGCTACGACGGCTGTTATTGGAACGAAGATTATCAGGAAAATCTTCGTCACCTGATCTCTCAAGATAAATGGCGACCTGGTGAACCGTTCATTTCTTTTTTTAGAAGGCAAGTGGCGCAATTATGCTCTTTGACAGCAGACCCACTATCTGAACAATAAATCGTCAGGATAGTCCGCCATAGTTTTCCTCATAATGTCGAGCAAATGCTCATAGGAACTGAAAGGAAAATAGTGGAACAAATGGCAGAATTGTTGAGTGCTTTCGACAGAGCTAGACCAACTTTTGATATGAGAGATAGAGGATTCAAACCCCAACTTAGAGAGCCGGCTGTAAACGCTGTAAGATATAGACATAGGTCAAATTCGGGGAGTCCCCAGAGGAGACGTTATTCTAATAGTGCCGAGAGAACAAAAATCTTTCGAAGAACCGACAGCGATCCTGACATTCCTTATACTAGATTTAAGGAAAGTCCCAGGGGTGATTCTCAATCCCCCAGCATGAGTGGTAATATGCAGGAAAAAAATATGATAAAGAACCACCAGACAAAAATTAAAAATATTAATCTGACGGATTCGCTGGCTTGACCTAGTTATTAATGACCATGGACTCGGAATAATGGAAAATGTTTAACAAAGTTTAATGAAATAAATGAAAAAACGAGTATCAAGTTAGTTGAATAATTAAAAATGATTAAAGGTAGTCTTAGTAAATAAATAATAATCTTAGAGTTTTTAAAATGTTAAAGCAATGATAAAACGATTTATGTCAAAACCCTTGATTATGTCTTATCGATGATATTGATATCCCAGCTCATAAGTCTAGAACATAGCGGAGCATGACATACACAAAATAAATGTGTAAAATCAAATTAGACAAGCAAAATGATTATATCAAAAACCCTCGATTATGTCTTATCGATTCTATTGATATCCCACCTCATAAGTCTAGAACATAGCGGAGCGTGACCTAAACAAAAAAAAATGTGTAAAATCAAAATAGACAAGCAAAATGAAAATGTTTGTAGAATTAAATAAATGAAAAAGATAACGGCATTTTTAGAATAAAATCACGTTAGATATTTGCATAACAAATGAATCACAATAAAGTAAAACAGGTTTTTTTTTCTGAGTACGTGCACATTAAAATAAAATAGTTTTGAATATACGCAAGTTAATAAAAGTTGAATAAATAATGGATCGTAATATAATAAAAATAGTTTTCTGAATACACGCACATAGATAAAGAAGTTAAAATAATGGTTTAAAAATAGTATCATAAAACTAATATTTAAAGTAATGTTCGTAATGATTAAAAATCAATATTATAAGATTAGTGTAAAGAAATATTTAAATAATGTTTCTTAAGGGTTATAAATAATACTGGAATATAAATGAATAGTGTAAAATATTGTTCGTGTAAATTTAAAAATAAGGTTGGAAGATTATTAATAAAAAAAATAAAAGTCAAACTAAGGTGTATTAAGAATGTGTAAGTATACATGTGTATATACGCGCACATACACTGGTAATATTCGGTAAATACGATACCTCATGCTGCGTATCTTAAATGTATTTATCCAGATATCTTTTTTTTGGTTATTTTCTTGGTACTGCTGCACCTTATGATGAGTTCAAAAAGGGACTTATTTATTATAGATTCCCTGTAAGCAAGTCCAGTAATAATTCGATATCTAGAATATTAGTAGGTGTAGAATTATGCTGCACGTATACACATGTGTTAAATAAAGATGTTCGTAATGATTTACAAATAATATTATAAGATTAGTAATAAAAATATAAAGTCAATCTAATGTGTATTAAGAGTGTGTAAGTATACATGGGTATATACATGCACATACACTGGTAATATTCGGTAAATACGATACCTCATGCTGCGTATCTTAAATGTATTTATCCAGATATTTTTTTTTGGTTATTTTCTTGGTACTGCTGCACCTTATGATGAGTGCAGAAAGGGACTTATTTATTGTAGATTCCCTGTAAGCAAGTCCAGTAATAACTCGATATCTAGAATATTAGTAGGTGTAGAATTATGCTGCATGTATACACATGTGTAGGAATTATCTAAAATAATAAATTAATAAATCTTTACAGTCAACAATTAAAATTGCAAGAGGTAAAATGGTGTAAATTGGAGGGGGTGTAATGTGCCAATGCCAAATTGGCACATGTATATAAAATAATTTTGTATAAAAATTATTATCAAAATCTTTCGGAAAAAAGGATTTGAAATAAAAGTTACAATTAATTACTTTAAAGAGGGGAGAGGGAGTTTTCCTATAAAAAAAATTAAAAGTTAAAAATCTCTTTTCATTCCAGTTTAGTAGAATAAATGCGTAGATATGTGCGATGGTAAATAGAAATAAATGTTAGCTTATTAATAAGATAAATGCGTGTTAGAATAATATTAAATAATAATAATAATAATAATAATTGAAATGAAATGTATTTAAAAACACAGTGGTGGCCTACTAAAGATATAAAAACAATACGTTTATGAAAGCTATTACTAATCAAACAATCAATCAAAAAACATGTTGTCATAGGATTAGTTATCAAGGAATTTCGACAACACCTATTGCACTTATTCCCGGAGGATATCAAAATGAAAACAATTCGCAGATATAAATAGCTAGATTTTATCGAACAGGCTAGTGTTGAGTTGGCAATTCAGTCTAGTTTCCAGTGACAGTTTGTTTCAGTACAATTTCTATTATGCATACAGAAACCAACATGCACTGTTGAGCAGCCTTGGAAATATACGCTTGTGCTCAAGCTTTTTTGTCCAACAAGATCATCAAAACCTGCCTGTGAAATAATGTCTTCATAATAACTCCGAAATCCTCCGTCAAATGTTCAACTGTCTTCAAGAATCGTCAAAATCTAACCGGTTAGATATAATCCATCAGAAGCAGCAGAAGCAGCCAACGACAATAAAAAAAATCCTAGGTGTATATTTTATTATTATCATTTATACGTAGTAGTCACCACTGTAATCGCAAATATTCAAGATTCAAATTATATGAACTCTATCATACATAAAATGAACTATTGATATGTGTGTGTAAGTTTCAAATGCTATTAATGCTTTAGTATTATGTTTATGAATGTGAAATGATTTAAAGGTCAAAGATTATTTATGCTTTTTTTCTTAAAATATATTATCATGTGTTAATTTAAAAAAAATGTGCGTGTGTTAAAATTGGATTTATAGAAATGTTTATAATGCATTAATGTTAGTTAATAAATTATCTTTAAAACTTAATTAATGATAAGTAAATTAAATTATCTTTAAACTTAAACTTTATTTGTCAGTCAGTTCTTCTTACCAACCTTTTATTAATTATTTCCACCACCAATTTTTGTACAATTTGTTATTGAATAAAATTAGACTGAGCTAGTTTGAGGAAATGTTTTGAGCGCTGGATTATGAGCCTACTGCCTGAATACGTTAGTCCTTTGGACTAGCTGGCGCTGGGATTTACTCCGAAACAAATAAAGTATTTGGATAGTAGGGGTTTGAATCTAGCAGCCAAGATGGGCGATTGTTGATAGTTACAGCTATCAATAAGATCTCCCATTTTGCTCGAATGTGCCGGCTCGTTCACGTATCATTTATAAGATTATAAATGTATATGAAAGGAGTTTGAAAACCGGTCAAAATTTATATACATATAAGTGGGTGGTTTCAGCAGTTCGACCTGGTACATAAATGGCACCCACGCAATTATTTTTAAAATATATTTGGTAGAATTCGATGAATTTCTTAATTAAATAGAATCCATTAAGAAAAGGAATTTAATTAGTAAAACATTTTTCTGAATTAGATAAAAATAGATAACAGGAAAAATTTGAAACAACGGGCATGATTCGCTACTAATTAGCAGATTAAAAACATAATGGAAAAAGGGTATAAATAAAGAACTTTTCTTTTGTTCTTGGTCTTATGCTTGCTGGTAACCTGTGCTGAAGGTCAGAGAGAAATCTTAAGAATTTTGTTGGAAGAAATTTTGCTGAAAGATTGGACAATATAGCGAACTCTTGCTTGCTGTACTTACTTCAAGCTGCACTCTATTCTTTCAGCATATAAATAAAAGAATACAGAAATGTGTTGCTCTGCAGAAATGCAGGGGTAACTTCTTTGCCTTCGCTCTCCTTAGCTGTTCCTGATGCAGGAGTCGTAATCATGTAAGCCAGCCAGAGAACAAAAGTATCTGCCCTGTATCCGTGAAAATCTGCCCTCAAAACATGGAAAAACAAGTTTGAAGAACCGAGAAGACCTGCAGGGAAACATCAAATGAACTCATTTTGACCCACCCATCTAGTTACCGGTAACATTCCCATAAATTATTAAAATATCTTTGTAATTTGCAATTTCAATGTATATTTATGCTTTTCTATATATATATATATGTTTTTTTAAATCTATGTATTCGAATCTTGTGAAATTATATTTCATTAATTGCTTTCCTTTCTTTTTTTTTTATATCGTAATGGGAGGGGTTATTATATATAATGGTGGCCATAGTTCTTAGTAATTTAATTGAAAAATACTTCGTTTTACTTTCTGCCATTATACTCCCGTAATTAAGTTATTTATTTTATATAAATATTTATTTAGAAAGAAAAGGAAGCAAATCATAGAAAGTGCAAAAACTATTTTAAAATCAAGATTTAAATGGCTAAATATTTTATTATAAAACTTTCCAAACTTTAACTTAGTTTTTTTATATATATAAAAGAAAGATCCTTATCAAATGCCTGTATATTTTAGTCAATGAAGGGTTACAAATTTAAAGTTATATTTTAAAGAGCGTGAAATAAAACATTCGCATTTATATTTTAGTACTAAGAGAGAGTACATTTTGACAATATGTATTAAAAAATTATTAAATAGCATTGGCTTAGTGGTGAATGGGTTAAATTTCAACTAAATAAATAAAATATCCGCCCACTTGTTCTTTTTATTAATTCAAATTTTATAAAGGTGAAGTTACTATTTTTCTGCGGATTTTCAGTGATAGTTGAGCTTTCCTAAGTAAAGATCGTTGACCGTATTTATATGGTATCGTGCCTCGGGTGATCTACTAGGCCGCTCAGCATAAAATACAGTGCTTCTTTTGCCAAGTTTGCTTAGGTTAATATACCTACATTTGGACCTTCTGAAAAATAAATAAATTGTTCAGGATCTCATGTTGATCTCAGTTCCTTAAATGTACGTAACTGGACATAAGCAACAAAAATTCCGATCCTCAATCCGGGTCCCGCGTTTAGCGAACAGATTCCATTTTCTTTCTAACCTAGTTTAGAGACAGAGAACTATCCAGTCTTGTGTTAACCTCTTGGTAACTGTTATGTCTCGAGCCTCACAGCCCACTATATGCTATCGCCTGTGTGCATGGTCTTATACATTTATTTTTATTAGGAAATCTTTCTCAAAATATCATCGAAATGTTTCAATTATAGCTGGAAATTCCTGTTGGGGTCACTTTATCATTCTTCTTAAATCATAAGTAGGGCGGTGATTTAAACCTGTCCAAAGTGTTTAGTTGAGTTTGACCACCTATTTATTTCTATGTTCTCCAACCACAGAGTTAATGAATCATCTCTCTCTCTCTCTTGATTTTTTTTATGTAACACTTCCATTGGCTGGAATATTTTACGGAAAGAAATGATAATGTAAAATTTTGTCTGTTCTTATCCTTATGATCAATGGATCTTTCAAATATGTCTATCCAGTTGCAGTGAAAATAGCCTGTGACACTATTAATAAAACATTGTATGAATTCTTTTAATGTAAATAATAAAAGTTTGTGTTATCTTTCATTCACTATAAATAAAACCACTTAGTATTGTTTTTCTTTTGTGACATACGTATGTACATCTGATCATTATATATGTAAAAATTCCTTTTTGTGGTCTCTTCTTTCCCTGACCACCGGGCATACATTAAGATTAAATTCTAGTGAAGTTTGGGGAGTAAGTCGCTTAGTAGCAATCTAGAGGAGTAGGTGAGGTTCGAACCCCCTCTATCTGCATCTCTAGGTTAGGTTAAAGCAGCTCTACTTTTCTTACCATTACAGTTTTTTTTTTTTGTATAATCTGGACGATTTTGAATTATAGAATTCCCCATTATGTACACATAAAAGGGAAGTTTAGCCTTCGATCGTCGTGTGCCCATTACATATTTTGGGGGCCAGTCCGGGATCTGAAATTTCTGTGCAATTAATAATCACATGTTAAAAAATTTCATAAGACCATGTAAATAGTTTAAAAAATAAAAAATAAATAATATATATATGTGTTTCAATATATAAAATTAGCGTTGTAAGTTAAAGTGGCGAGAAGTGAAGATGAAGGGATAAATGTTTGCTTTATAGTACTTCATATATGTGTTTCATCGTCAGGTGTGTACAAAGAATAGAAAGAGGGGGGAATTATTTTTTGTTATTATTATGAAAGTTTGAAATGCGCAGTGAGGGATATCATCAGAGACAGAATATTGAAACAAAGTTGTAATGAACAAAGAACTGATTATATCAAATGATTGCTGTAATGTAATATAAATCGTTTCAAAAAAAGAAAGAGAATAACACAAAGTTTCATGAAAGTTTATGCTAGATAATAGAAAAAAAAAGATAGTCGCATAGCCCAGTAAAGTTAAAGAATAGATTATCTGGATGTAATTAATTAACGAAAATAAAAAAATAGTTAAGTTAGAAATAGTGAAACAGTTTCAGTAATGTGTAGGTATAAAGGTTAAATGATTAAAATAGTCGAAATTAAGTTAGATGAAGAAAGATATATCTGTGAATTAATAATCACGTGTCCTAGTTAAGCGGAAAATAAAATATTTAATGATAAAAGGAATCCGCGTGTATAAGTTAAATTGAAGAAACTATAAGTATTGTCGCGTCTTTTAGTTAAGTGAAAATATATATATATATATGTGATTCTAGAATAGTCGCATGTGTAAGAGAAAAAAAAATATATGTGTGTATGATCTTGCTTAAAACAGCCGTAACCTTAAGTGGCCGAATTTTATAAACGTAGGAGTAGAAAAATATATATATCGGAAGGGTAATGTGGGAGATACAGACGAACAAAATGAATTTATAATGTATATCGTCAACAGAGGAACGAGTATAGTATTTAAGTAAGTTAAATTTAAAAGAATATATAGACTCGATAAATAATGATACCTTACGGTATCTTAAAATGTATTTAGTCAGATGTCTTTTAAGTTATTGGTGACAATGCAAGTATCTTATGGTGAATACTATTGGGTTGCTTATAAATTTCCCTCTGCAATTGTCAGTATCAATGATTTTATATTTTGATCATTTATGTTTATTTTGAAATGTTTTTAACCGTTGTAATCTATGTAACCGATCTATACTCAACATTATTAAAACAAATTTTTATAATTCCATCTGTGCAAACTTAATTAAAATGTAAACTTATAATATAATAGAAATTAAAATAATAGATTATTTACGATGTGACAGATATGTGTTAGTGCGGAAGTGAAGGAGAAGGGATGGAAAAGACGCACTCTTCAATCCCTTCAGTTTTGCTAAGAAAGAAAGAAAAGAAAAAGAACACATAAAATCTCTTATAAATGCTGGTACATTTATAAATCGTCACTCTGGGTATTTATCAAAAAAAATTCAAGAATGTCTTTATCATTCACAAAAAGCAGGTGGCCATTGTCTAAGTCAATGATGTGCACATTGAAATATATAAAAAAAGTATGTATCTTTACCTAGGTTTTAGTCTCTGAATTTATCCGACATCCTGCCGACTGCCACGTGGATTTCTCCACTTCTTTAGGAGGGACAATCGCTCGTAGGTTAGATTTGGTTGTGTATAGTTTCTCAGTGTTAAGGCATCATGGACGAGGCATCAAGGACAAGGCATCGAGGACAAGGCAACTAAATGAATCCATAGGCAAGCGCTACGACAGCAGTTATTACATATTGACAAGAACCATTAGTACCGTAATTCCGGATCGACCAGCGATCACGATGGCCTAGCCAGCCATTCTAGATGAAGCACCGATGTTAAAAATCATATTTGCTAACTATATTGGTTGATTATCGGAGCTGTTTTACCACCCTCTCAACATGAAGTCTCTAGCTCTAATCTCTCATGAAAACTTTTTTTTTTAATTAAAAAATTCCACCAGCCTTTGTCCTTCCAATCCTTTGTTTCACTTTTATTCACACCTTCTTTCTTACTATGCCTTCGTCCATATGTAAATTGGTTTTACCCACTCTCGTAGCACTATGTACCTTTATTTATTTCAATATTCTTGATTTTAATTAAACAGATTTTAATACATGTTTTTCTTTTTTTTTTTTTTAAATTTGGACAAGCATTTATTATTTCTGTCTATATCCTGCTTCAAATACACTCCATACACGCATTTTGTTTATCGTCAAATGTATACTTTAAAACCCAGATCCTTATCTTTTGATCATGTCTACTTTCTCTGTTTTGCACGCTATTTAAGATTTTTTTATTTTTTTTTTAAACTTTACTTTCTTTCAAAATCGGATTTTAACTTGCATTTTATTTATATTTCTTTATCGCTTTATTTTTTAACATACATTTCCAATATCTCTAATTTTATATTTTAATTTCACCAAAACTCGAACTTTGGAGGGTAAAAGATAAGAATCTTTTGATTCTAATTCCCTCTCTTTTTTTAATTAGTTGAAACATTTCTTTGTTCTGTAAATTTTTCCAAGCTCGCTTTTTCTTTTTTTTCTTTTTTTTCTTCCAAACATAATATTTAATATTCTTTGAATGTTTAATATTTATATGTGTGACTGCAGTATGTGCGATCATCACAATATATATATATATATATATATATATATATATATATATATATATATATATCATATATATATATATATATATATATATATATATATATATATATATATATATATATATATATAGTACTAGGAAACCTTACACTGATGGTGATGGCACTTATACTAATGATTCCTGCATTTACTACTATATCAATGTTACAAATATTTTCTGTGAACATATGAATTATTTAAAACATAATATGTATTTCTTCAATATATCCAAAAGTTAGTTGATATTTAATTAAAAATAGATCTTAATGATGATATAAAATCTTCAGTCCCTTATATAAATATTTATATCTCATACCCTAGTTATATTTTCAGATCGTCATATACCAAATCCGATCTCAGATCTCATTTAATATTTATTTTATAAGGGTTTATTTGAATGTACCAGGTTTGAACATTGTTAACCTGCATTCAGGTATCACTTTCTTCTAAGAAAGACCACATATGAATATTTTACTCCCTGGCATTATCATCACAGATAACAATCCCTCTTTTCTCAACATAGCACATGAGCATTTAGTATCAGTGGTAAATCGATATGTGTGGATGAGTAGTGAGACAACTGAGAGAATGATGCATAGGCAACTAAATAAATTAATTAACAATATTAGTTATTTATTTTAGATATCCTCAATTGATTTCAAAAGTTACTTGTACACATTACTATTTGATGATTACAATTAATAAAATGATACAGTTCATTGAAAAAATTTTTTTGATCAATTATAAATACAGAAATGCATTTAACTAATCTTTAATTTTACATTAATAAAATTTGTTAATGATAAATAAAATTTTTTTAAAAATAATGTATACATTCTAAAAAATATATAATATACATATATTCACATTTTAAGAAGACCTTATATATATATAAACACAAAAAAAAAGACTTATAAATCCAATAAATAATATTATATTTCAACCAGAGGACTGGTTTTCATCAGAAAGAAAAAAAATACACAGTAAAATGGCGATAATCAAAAATTACAGATTTGGTAAAAGATTAAAAATTTAACAAAACCCCCTGATTGGTCACAAAATCTAACACAGAATATCTACCCAATCAATGACAAAATTCAAACAAAAAAAAAACAAAAAACTACATTCCCTCCTAATCAAGCTTAAATTCTATTTAAATTAAAATAAATATAAAAATAAAAAATCCAAAATTAAAAATTAAAATATACATATGTGCGTACATAGAAAAATTAAACTATGCTCACATACAAAAAATAGCTGTGCTCACATTAATATTCATTAAAAACTAAAATACTTATACATTTTAATCAAAAATTATAGTTAGTGCAACGTACAATAATTTATAACTAATTATTTATCTATAAACCAATTAAACACAGATATTAAACATCCATGTAACCAATCTTTACATAAAAAACCTCATATAAGAAAATTTTCACATAAAAAACACACATATAGAAATCATTTAGGAGACCAGGTAACCCAGAGATGTAATAGTTCCAGTGTTCAAATTCAATCCATGTGGTTCTAAGGTCTTGAATTTAAAAATAAAAAAACTTTCCTTTTGTTTCCTCTCCCTTGTAGAAGAAAAACCTTCCTGAAGAATCACTACTTTTAAATCATCAATTGAATGATTCGGTAAGTTAAAATGTTTTGAAACCGGTCTATCTTTATTCTTATGCAAAATGTCAAATCTACGATTAGTCATTCTGACCTGTAAACTATTTGCTGACTCACCTATATACTGGTTTAAACATCTACTACACTCTATATAATATAATATTATTTATTGGATTTATAAGTCTTTTTTTGTGTTTTTATATGTATTTTCTTTGGTTAGTTTGTTATATATATAATATAATTCTTATATATAATATATATATATATAGAATAATATTAATATATATATTTATCTATGGTTAGTTTGTTATATATATATATATAATTCTTATTGCAATTTGACTCAAGATAGTTTAGTAAGCTTATTAGCAATGGACTATTTCTGATGTGAATTATTACCAAGTCTTCCGTTTATTCTAGTATGAGTTTATTTGGTTCTGATTAACCTGTTGTTTGATTAGGCAGGCTAGATAAATGCAGGTGACTAGAAAAACAGTTCTGCAGGCAAAAAGCTATATATTTCATTATATCCCCTGTTTTGGGCTCCTTCTAGATGTTTCTTTGAAGTTGGGTAAGTCACATCATAATCTCTGATTAGCACACTTTATAGTAGCTTCGCAATTCATGTTTCCTTTTTCTAGATGGCTGATTTCATATTGGTGCTGAAAAGTACTATAATAGTAGTTTTCTTAGACAATCTAGAATGCTTCTGCAGCTAGAATTGAATGCTTTTAATTTATACAAAGCTGCCAATGTGTACGTTAGCTTTCTATGGATGTTGTATATGCTTGTTTTTGTTTGATCAAATGAATGTAATGCAATTGATAGCTAAAATATATTTAAATAATATTTACATGAAATAAAAAAATATATATCAGATCTCAACAGCAATAAAAGTAACTATTGTAATGTATTTTTATAAACATTGTTGTAGGTCATTTTTAACTGCTGTTTATAATTAATGTATTATTATTTCATGTAAATATTTTTTAAATATATTTTAATTCTCAACTACATTAAAGTGTTTTATTTTACTAATGTGAGCAAAGGTGGCCCTTGGCTTTTCACATATTAATAGAATATTAATAAAAATAAACGTGTATAATGCAATTGACTATTAAAATATCTTTCTAATATATATATATATGGTTATATCTTGAACAGTAGAAATTTTATAATATTTTATTATCTAAATTCCATTTTTAATTTTTGATATACTGAATATCAAATAAAAATTTCCCTCATTAATTTTCTCTATTTCTCTTGTACCATCATCCTTATTAGAAAGTTTAATAATTGAAATATATTTATGTTTAAGTTTCATTTTATCCATACATTAATAGAAAGTTTGGTAAAATATATTTATGTATTCATTTTCAATTTTTGATATATTGAATAGCACATAAAAATGTTATTTGCTAATTCTCTCCATTTCTCTAGCTATCCCGTTACATTAGTATAAAGTTTGATAATTAAAATATATTTAGGTAATATTTACATGAAATAATTATCAGTATCACAAAAAATATAACTTTTATTAAATACAATAAATAATTTTAAAATAAATTATGTTATATTCATCATGCCATCATTATATGGCTATAAAATGTTAACATCATCATAATATATGCAAATAAATTAAATTCTTGATCCAAAACAAGTTTAAATAATTAAAAATATATTTATTCAGTTACCAAAAATTAATTTTTTTTCATTTCTCTAATGTGTATTTCAATATGCAGGCCACAACATTTTACTTTACCCCATAAAGGAAAATGGTAAAAATTTATCTAATTCATTTTTTCTTTTGCTGTACCCATGGCCATTTTAAAATTTACCTTTTCACATGTTAAATATATTTAAACTGATATTCTAAAAGTTTATCAATTTCATAATAAAAGTTTATCAGATTCAGGAGTATTTTTCTTGCTGAAAAATTTCATTTTAAATTTTACTTAACATGTGTTAACTTAAATATATATTTAAACTGAAATCCTTCAGTTTTATCAAATCCATTATTATAACTCATCTAAATTGTCATTCCTTAAATGAGAAATTAAATATGTAGTTACAAATGCAATTTTGTTAGCTCAAAATATATTTACAAAATCAAATTGTATCTCAATTTATCAAAAACTATACTTTTTATTTAAAAAAATTTCCAACTATGTTATTTTTAATCAGTGTTGCCCTCTTTTTGTTTTTTAATGAAATAATTATGATAGAGATTTTCTACACATGTTTATATTAGAAATTATGTAAGAAATTCCAAAAAATAGTAACTCATTGGTAGAGTAGTACAAAAAATATACTTAAGAATGGGGTAAAAGTTGTCTTGCATTGGTGATCGAGAGGTCAGCGTGACTGCCTTGCATTTTCAGGCAGTTGCCCGGGTTGCGGGTTCGCGTCCCGGCCAATGCTATGACACTTAAAAAAAAAAAAAAACAATAAGACTAAGACAAGTTATGATTACCATTAAAAAAATAAGGAAAGAAAAGAAATTTTAATATCTGACAAAATTATTACTTTATAGTTTGTTCATAATTTTTAATTAATCATTAACTAAGTTTAAAATTACATATTCATTGATAATTTTTTTATATTCCTCACAAAATTTGCATCCAAATCATATATAATACTTCTTACTTGAGATAAGTCATAGCTTCAGAATTTATAAAAGTAGTAGCATAATGATTCTTCCTTTTTTTTTGTACCTCAAAAGATAAAAAATCTCAAGGCATCTGTAAGAAAAAAGCTCATCCTAATAAAAGATACAAAGTAAATCATTTCCTGAAGGTGAATTTGCATTTGTAATCTTAGCAATTGGCTTCTTGTCTATCCAAAACTAGAAATTGATGGCTACTGTCTGTATCAATGATAAAATGAGTTTTCTGTCTTCATTTTATTTTGTTTTGGGTAAACCAGTGATGTTTATATTTTTTGTGCTCGCCAGTGATGCTATCTTGTTATATTTATTGTTCCATAGAGATATAATTTATTGTTAAGGGAATAGAGCTTTGTGCAGAAATAATAAGCATAAAATGAAAACAAGCAACAATAGTATAAAATATTTAATGCTATCTATAAAAGTAATCTATAAGTGATTTACATATTATTAGGTATTGATATGATGATATCAAACTTATGATCATTATATGAATAATATTTCTTCTGAAAGATCTATTTATTATTTATTATGTATTGCATTGGTGGTCGAGAGATCAGTGCGACTGCCTTGCACTAGCAGGCAGTTGCCCGGGTTGCGGGTTCGCATCCCAGCCGATGCTATGACACTTAAAAAAAACAAAAAAATCTATCTCTTTCTGGTTGTCCTCCTTTTTTTCATATCTTTTTCTTATTACATTTTTCTAATAAATAAGATTGCCTCATGAAAATAAAACTGTATTTTGGTTATTTGTGATTCAATTGGTAGTTTAAGCAATCTAATCTGATGAAATATTTGAAATTTGGTTGCTCAAAATTTTCTCTAAAATCTTTGCTACTAGTATTATTACAGTTTAAAAATACCAATACTTTTCTTAGTCACTTCACATCTATAGCCCCCCTCCTCCCCAAACCACTATAGTTTGAATAATTCTAATTTCTACTTTTAAACATATGCCCTACATTAAAATCTTTTTTAGGTATTCAATCACAATTCTACCATTGCTAATTTATGTTGAATTTCTTAAATTTTGAATCCTTTGTTGCTAATGAATGATTCAAGATGGCGCTATCAACTGCTGGTCTTATTATTATAATGTGCATAACTACAATTCTTTTTTTTCTACCAATTGTTCTTCAATTTTTCTAATGAAAATCTTTAAGAGTTATATATTTTCAGTGTGATGTCAACCTATTCAATAATTCACCATTGCTTTTTTTATTTGTTTTGTTCTATGTGAAGATTCCCCATAAGAGTAATGAAATATTTTGCTACAACTATTTATCTTAACACATTCCATAATTTAGTCCTTTTTTTAATCATTAAACCAGATATAGATTTTTTCTAGTATTCTATAGTAGTTAAAATTATCCACCATATATCAACAATAATATTTGTAGTTCCTCATTCTTTTTTAATTCCAGCTTGTTCATTTAACAGGTGTCTTTCTTTATAAGATTCTATTCTATGCTGAATTATTTGCAGGATATGCTGATATTTAATATTACTATAATGTATGTGATTGAAATTAACTAATTCTATAAAGTTTTTTTTTTAATGATTATCTTTTTTAAATAACAGTGAAAATTGTAAAATAATTCCTTTTTTATTTTATTTATGTGATTTAGATATATATATAAAAGTTTTGCACTACTTTTAATAAAATTGTATGCCCTTGGACTGATAGAAAGATAAGGGATTCGATATTTGATTTTCCAAATGTGACCTTGATATTATGTCTTGATAGATGGTTTGATTGCTTGTCATTGTATGCGAAATTAAGATTTTTTTCTTAATTAATTATAATAATTTTATTTAATTATCAAAATTGCATTATGTACATTGCACTTTATTTCCTGAATTATAAAATATTTTATATCTCATTTCAAACATGTGCAATCGCCATTTTTGACTTCATAATCCATTCCCAATTCTATTGTTCTTTCATTTGAAAAAAAAATAATAATCTTGCCTTATTAACTAGTGCTTTGTTTACTATTTTATCTTATTGAAGCCTAGGGTAAAACTGTGGTTTAACTATTATCTGAGCTTTTCAGACAGTGATTATCTTGTGCTTACTCTGACAAGTACCTGTAATCAACAGGTAATTGCTGAGTGACACACCTTGTTAAACCAGGTGATTATTCTAAAAAAAAAAGTCCGTGTAAACTACAATTTATTTTATTAATTACAATATTTAATATTGCACAATGAATATTTATTTACTCTGTTCGTGCGGTTAAAAATGTGCACTTTTCTGATTTTATGCCTGTATGTACACACACATATATATAGAAACAATAATAAAAAAATTAATTAATATATATAAATAAAATAAAACAAGTAAAATAACTTATCTACACAGCGGGTTTTTTAATATTTCAATGAGACTACTGTTTTATTTTAATTATAAATTTTCTGATGAAAACCAGTCCTCTGCTTGAAATATTAAAAAACTGCTGAGTAAATAAATAAATATATTTGTTGTTTTTTACTTACATATATATATATATTCTCAAACATGTTTTAATAAGCAAATTGATTTCTTTGTATGCAAGATCCCATGCTTATTATCTGAAGTTGAACCAGAAAATACCATTAATTTTGCCACCCCTGCTTTCTCTGAAACCGAAATACTGAAACAATAATTGATAAAGTATAACTGTATGAAAATTGTTTATTATTATTATTGATGAAAATTGAGATTTTGTAACAAATAGTCCGGTCGTGACCACATGTAAATACATCGATGTCATTTATCGTTTGGATGTGTCAGTGTGGGTTTGGGGCGGTTCTTGTAATTCAAAATGGCCATGAGCGCATACATACTAAATCCATACCCAATAAATTGCTTCTTCGCACCAACTTTGTCCCTTCCCCCTCCTAAAAAAAAAAAAATTCATTAGGCATTTTTTTCGAAAGTCATCACAGTTATATCAGCTTTTCTTAATACTCTACTGAATAAATTAGTATTGCTCTTCTCTTTAATTTAATAACTGGTGAGTCCAAGAAGTCATAGTCTTATTTAAAACAAACATAACCTTCAAGAAAATATAATTAATGTTCATCATAATCACATCATTTACTTTCTTCAGTCATTTCAATATTTATTGTTCAAGCCTTGTTCTTACTTAACTATCAAAGCAAAGCATCTTTTACATATCTTGATTTTCCAAAAGAAATAACTCATGAATGATGACATGGATCATTTAAAAGTGATTAGAATTATTTATTACCTACATCTTAAACAAATTGGATTAACTATTATTCAGATCTTACTATTATATTTCTGAATATCTATATTTTTTTTAACACTAGTAGCAAATTCCTTATTGTTTTTTTTTTTTAATTTAATTGCAAATTCAGTAAAGAAATCAGTCTATCTTTTATTATAATCTCACCATTGTTCTGTACAGATACATAGATAGTTAACTTCAGATAGAGAAGAAAAGTAAATATTTTTTTCATAAATGATTAGGAATGTCAAATTTTATTCATTGTGTTACACTGATTTATTAATTACTTGAAATTATGGCTCTGTTTTGTCTAGAAAATTCAACATAGTCTTAATACATGTTTAAACATCTTCCAAGCTAGATATCTTCAGAATAACTATTTAACACTATCTCAACATGACATAGTGGAAACCTAACTAAGAACATGTTATAGTTTAAACCTTATAATCAAATCTGACAATTGAGTACTCAACTATTTTTGTCTTGTTTCACCATAATAAGACACATGACAATTAATTGATTTTTTAATCTCCTCTGAGACTAAATTAAGTAAAGCATTATGTAATTTAAAAAAATCTTACTCTGTTAATAAATTAGATGTCTATACATTTTATTGAATAAAATTTTACTTTAAAAAACTATCTTTATTGATTTGTCCTAAAACATTATTTATATTATGTTTTTAATTATCATCTCTAGAATATTTTTTTTTTGTATCTTTTGTTCATTTTATGCCTATTTTGTCTTATAATTCTCTACATTGAAAACATTTCTTATGTTGGGAAAAATTATTTTTATCACAATATTTAATGGTTTGAGTGTTATATATAAATATATGCAAACATACACACACCTATACAAATTAAATGATGAAGTAAAGATTTTAATGGGCAAAAAATGTATTATCATTCATAGAAACTTTTGGGTACAACTATGTAGAATATCAAAATACATTATTTCTCATGTTTTGGAAAAATAACATTTGGCTCATTGCAAAAATATAAAAAATTGTATATGCTCATACAATGACACCCCAAGCCCATCAAAGTCAAAAGTCCCTTCCCCTCTCCCTGAGTCATTAGGAATTGCTTTCTTTAATATTCTACACAATTGTTCCCAACATTTTTCATGAATTATAATAAATTTAAATAAAATAAAATATATGTAACTATTTTTTAACACAGTAAATTGATAACAAAAACTAAACTAATGAATTTAAAAGTAAACAACTTATTTATTTTCAAAATTAATAATTAGATGTTAGTTTTTCTATAGTTCTATTTTAAGTTATTTGAGCATTTTATTGGCATCTGGTGCATAACAATTCCTTTTTATTTCATGATTTTTTTTTTAATATTACTCAAATCAGAATTGATTTTGGAACTTTTTAGTTTTTTGATTTTAGAGAATTAAATAATAAAATAGAATGATATAATATCACTATTTTAATTAATTTTTGTTTATTTTTTAAAGAAATAAAACTTTTATTTGCAAGAATTTAAAAATGCATAAAAGAAACTACAATATTTATTTAGCAAAATGTATCACCAGTTTCAAAAGTTTTACTACTTAAGCAATTATTATAAATAAAATTTATTTATATATGAGTGCAAATAATGCAGGTTGAGACATCTGTAAACTTAACATCTCAAATTTTTTTTTATCAAATCTTAGCTCTTATTCCATGAAGAATTAAATGTAAACAGACATAAATAATTCATGTCATAGAAGAATCTATTCCAAGTCTCTTTACGTAGAAAAGGTAAAGGAGAATGTTTACTTATTTAGGCAGTCAACTATAGTTCATTTTTTTCATTTTTTCATCCCCTACATAAGAATTAGTACTATTTATTTTTGGCTAGTTGTTTGAAAAAATTATAAGACCTTGCTTGGAAATTTTCAGGTAATTGGAAAAAAAAATCAATGTTCAATTGAATTTGAAGCTAAGATTTTCACACCATACTAAATGTCATTTTTAAAACTTAATTTTGATGAGTGTAGATGTTGTAGAATGATGTACATATATAAATAGACATCTGTTTATCTATTATTTCACTTCTGTAATAATATTAACCATGCATGACACCATATTGATAAAGTCATGTGATATTTTGGCATACTGGGAAGCCAATTTTCCAACTTGAATGTTTGTATTATATTAAGAAAAAGGTGATTGGAAGTGTAATTTATAATTTGATGGGATGAAATATAATTTTTGAAAATTAACTTTAAAAATTGTCAAGAATATGTATAAATACCCAACATATTTTTTTACTTTCTCTTTTTTTTTTTATAATGATCCAATAAGTTTCTGGGGTTTTCCCCCTTAATTTATTAATATTCTACAATCATGATGTTAGTATCAATAAATACTAGAAATATTGTCTGGCTAATTAAGCTTTCTTCGTGTAGATTGAAATTGCATCATAATTATTGGGCAATATTATTTGTACTATTTTTAAAATTTTAATATCCTAAAATTTTAAACCTAAGTTTTAATTTGAGAATAATTTACAATTCCCCCCCCCCCAAATTCTCAATTTTTCTCTTTAAAAGTATTTTTAAATATTATAAATCTGATTGCTACAATTCAATTTACAGCTTTTTGTAATCTAAAAAAACAAACAAATAATTTAATAATAGTGTATTTACCTAAGACAGTAATGCCAAAATATGTGTGATTTGTTTTATAAGTATTGCACTTGTAAATTGATTTGTAGTATTTTGCTATAAAAAATTATGATGAAGATGCGTGTGTGGAGGGGGGGGGGATTGAAACAACTTATGAAGACTGTTTTTGCCAGAAATGCATCTTGGACATTTGTTTTCTTCACAAATATTTATATATTTTAAGTGGATGTAAAGTTTGAAAGTTTTATAATATATTAAATATTAATCCGATGTAACTATTGTTGCAACTAGTTACATTCAACTATATCATAGTGGGATTTTTTTTAAAACTTTTTTTTTAAAATATATGCTTCTCAATAACATAAATATTTTAAGTTTATATATATGAAACAATTTTTAATAAATGTGTGTGAAAGTGTATTTTTGCTTCTCTTTTTTAACTTTGCTTAATTGTTGACTGATCATTTGTGGAGCAGATTGCTAATGACAGTGACAAATTGTTTGTGATTCTTAGTTATATACATCTCTGTAAGAAGTATTCTTATCTTCATCTTTCATCTCCCTCTCTTGATCAACTATTTTCTTAGCAACTCCTGTGATTTATAAACACTTTATTAAAGGTTGCAGCAAGATCTGTGAATGATTCAGCTGAATCCGTTTTGAGAAATACTACTGCTTATTCATAGATTTTCTATCCACATAAAATGTTAATTTCCGTATACATATAATAAGTACATGTGAAGCTAGCTAATATCTATAATTTGTTTTTGTATTAATCAAACAATATTTTTATTTACTCTATTTCTACTATACAATACACTTACTCCAGATACCAGTTCCTGTTAGACATACATATAGGAATACACTAAATTCAATTTGTGTCTTTATTTTTTTAATAGCACCTCTGTTATCTTGTTTTTGATCATTCTCTTTGTTTGTTTTTTCTCTGACCAATGGCGCTGATATTGATCATGATTTTGATAGTGGATATTGGACATATAAATATGCATATACATAATCATATCTGCATACATTTTTATAAGATCAGTGTTATAAATTAAAGATAAATATTAATAATATGCTTTATCTACAGAAAAAAATGTAGAAATATTTTTATTATTAATGCATTTTTGATTCTGACTGACTTTGTCGAAGAAAAAAAACAATTATTATATTTGAAATAAAATTGAAAATACAAAATTATATATTTAAGTGTGCATATTCTAAAATAGATTCAGTTAAACATTATTAGATTTTATATTGACTGCTGAATCTGCATTATTAATAAACTCCTATATGTTTTCAGTCTTTATGTTTCATTCAGTACAAACCATCTACTTTTTTTAGGTTTGAAAATACGACCAAGTATTCTTTTATGATTTAAAAATACTGATGAAGAAATTTCGTTAATGTTATTATGCATGTATATGTGCTTTTTTAATCTTATATTAATATTTACTCTTGATTCATTGTAGTAGACATTAGAGCAACTTGCATCCTAACATTTAATTACATAATGTGCAGACACTTTTTGGGGTTAAGTTTATCTTTGCCATTACTGATTAATTCATTGAATACAAACTTTAAACAAAAACTTACACCATAAACTCTTAGATTTCATCTTAACTTATAAACTGAAACACACAAGCTTATTATATACCTGTGTCTATATATGTAATATATAGGGTATATGAGCACAGACTTTCACATGACCCACCACTCTCCACACTATCTCATAACACTGATACACTTGAACACATATATGTTGAAAAGATAAATAATTACCAATATATGGATTTCATGCTAAAACAGCAACAATTTCTACACATATATGCTATAAGTGCTCAGCTATATATTAAGATAGCCAATCCTCATACTTTAATGGACAGTCTTCAATCTATTCCACACTCCAACTTTTCAACCATCCTTCCAATTGAAAATCTGATGATAGACTGCTCAAAGGCCACTCTGAGGCTGAGATTCTTGTCACTCCAATGTTGTCCTAAGATCAATCTGACCCCTCATGTACAGGACATAATTCATTTAATACATATACAAGGGATGGGCAGACATTTCTACTATGTAATAACTGAAACACACAAGCTTATTATACACCTGTGTCTATATATGTAGTATATAGGATATATGAGCACAGACTTTCACATGACCCTCCACTCTCCACATTATCTCATAACACTGATACACTTGAACACAATATGTTGAAAAGATAAATAATCACCAATATACATATTTCATGCTAAACCAGCAATCATCAGTTTGTCCAGATTACCAACTCTACACATATATGCTATAAGTGCTCAGATATATATTAAGATATCCATCCAATTTTCATACTTTAATGGACAGACTCAATTTACTCCACACTCCAACTCTTCAATCATCCATCCAATTAAAAATCTGATAATGGAATGCTCAAAGGCCACCCTGACATACTTAATGATAAAGTTCAAAATGTTTTCAGAGTAGCATCCATACATAGTTTAAGTAATTAAATGATTGAACGCAGATTGCTCTTATATATACTATGCTAAATTAAGAACAAATCTTAATTAAGATTTAAAAATCATATATATATATTCAAATTTTATTCTTATTTAAGTGCATCTTTCATCTTAACTCAATGATATCAGCCCAGAATTCAAACTAACCTTTCTCACTCTGGATGTATTTTTGAAACACTCAGTTCACTTTTTTAAATGAGCTCATATTGTAATTTTAACTTCATATACACTTTTTTTTAATATTTTTTATTTCAACTAAGACAATAAAACCAATTACTCAGTGGTTTAATAGATTTATAAATTTAGATGATAACAATCAGCCCCAAAGCTATCAACAATTTTAACTTAGATCAAGGCAACCTCCTCTAACACTATAGTCTGATATATTTATATGGACACTAAAGATTGCATCTTGACAAAGAAAGTTATAATTGACTGTTTATTAGTCTGCTTTCAGAACAGGTTATATTTGCCTGATTAATAGGGTTTGTTTAAACTTCTTTGCATTATTAATCTCATAGTCCTTGGTCAAGTCACAATTTGGTGTCCATATAAAAATATCAGACCATAGGTAAAGATGGTACCACCTTTATTGTTAGAGGAGGTTGCCTTGACTCTAGGTTGAGATTGTTAGTAGCTTAAGGGTTAATTGTTATTATATATTTCAACATTCTATTTTATCACTATTATCTGAAACATATTACCAAAGGCATGTGAAAAAATAAATGGTCTGTAAGATGGTCATTTTGTGCTGAACCACTACTTATCAGTTGGTCCAGTTACAATTTCTTACAGATATATTCATCATTTGTTTAAAATTTTATAGATATCAATTTACTAGAGTGGATTAGGTTAGCCATTGTTCTTTAAAAGTAACTGTTTTTCTCTTCTGCATTCAAGTTTAGACTTATTTATATGATTTGTTAAATGATTATGAAATGCTTTTAGCTATACTACCTTAGGTGATTTAAATACCTTGACCATTTGCAATTTGCAGACTGGATACATACTTTTGTTCTAGTAAGTTAGAAAACAATACAATTTTGCCAAACATCGAAGGATTGTTTTAAAATCTAATCTTAGATTTTAAAACTGACTTAAAATGTAAAAATTTTCACTAATGGGTCTTAAATTATATTTCTAAATTTATCATATTTCTAAATTTGCTAATGGGTTTTATATTAATTAATTTAATTGTATTCGAGAATATTCGGCATGATTGCATCAGATTTTCTGACCACCATTATTGAAAATAAAGAAATATTTTTAATACAATTTTAAATATATGATCTAGTACAATATATTAATATAATTATTATTTTATAAGTAATCCCCCATCACCTGTTATATGTACATATCCCTTAAGCACATATATGACTTTTAAATGACAAAAAATATTTATTTGTTTTATTTAAATTTTTTAATTTAAGATACTTGTAAATATCTTCGTCAAAGTTATCTTTAAGACAAAAGCAAAAAAAATTTGTTAGATAAGTATATATATTAATGTAGGGATGGAGTTTGAATTTGGTTTAGTGGTGGGATATTAGAGGGGGCTGTGAAGCACAACCTGACTCAGATTGATCACTTCAGTGTATTGAAACAAATAGACTTGAATGCATGTTTTTGTATTTTCTGTTTGATTTTAAATATGGATAATAGCAAGGATACTTAGCATTGAAAAGACATTAAGTTTGGTTATATTTTCAATATTTTCACTGTTTATGAAAAAGTATTTGTATTATCTTTAATTTATTACATTTCGGTGACAGAGTTATCATAGCTTTTTACAAGATCACTATTAATATTAAAGATATTAATAAACACAATTAAAATTATTGTAAAGATTGACGAATGTAGAAAAGGAAACATTTAATAATAATACAATTTTTCCTTCACTTGACTATATAATTGTTTTGCATACATTAATTCTGTATACATAATGAAGCAGTTTCTTTCATCTCATACAGCTGAGTGCACTTTTGGTGGTGAGCACCATAATCAGAACTCTCATGTTACCTGCTGTTCTGCTTTATTTATACTAAGATCTAATTATGCATGCTATATAAATTAAATCACTTAAATATTCCATTTATTAGACTGCTGTATACTGTTTTTCATTTTCTTTATTACATTTCTGTAGTTGGTAATAAACCAGGCCTATTTGACTTTTATTTTCCTGTCATTTCTCTCTATACACCAAGTTGACTGACTGTGGATTGAAGCTATGACCCTATTGTTTTTCATGGTTATTAAAAATAGACTTGTATTCAGGTTTATGTTTAGCACCCCTATATAAATATTTGTGCTGCACTATTCTCATTGTCTATTGCAGCACAAATACTTATACAGGCAAGCTTAAGACAACCCTGAATATTGGATTGTTTTTAAGGAGCAGGAAAAATTAAATGGTCATAGTTTCAATTCACATTCAGTCAATTTGATGGATATAGAGAGAGATTATGGGGAAAGAAATGTCAAAATAGGCTTGGTTTATTGCCAACCATAGAAATGTAATAAATAAAAGAAAAAATAGTATCTAGCTGTCTAATAAATGGAATATTTAACTGATTTAATTTACATATCATGCATAATTAGATCTTAGTATAAATAGCTATGATTATGATGCTTACAGCCAAAAGTGCACTTAGCCATATGAAGTAAAAGAAGAAGAAACTGCTTCATTAGACATTTGAACTAGAATATGCAAAGGAATTATGAATGCTTAATATATATTGAGAATTGTTTTTTTTCATATTAGCTGCAGGATAATAGTTGTTAAATAAGAATTTAGCTAAGTTAATCTTATTTAAAAATTTACATATATATGGAATAATCATGTGACCAAATGTAAGAGTTTTTAATATTAATATTAATATTGTTTAATTTTTATTGGGTATAGCTGTAAAAAAAGAATTTTTTTTTCTTTTCTGTAGTTTCATATATATATATATTATTTTTAAAAAGAAAACAACAAACAAAAAGAGATTAAAAACCTTTATCTCCAAAGAAATTAAGTGCTAAATGAAATGTTGTTTATCAATTTGTGCATTAATAGACTTTTTTTTTAAAAAAAAGAATTTTTTTGTAGTCAAGGTTTAATACAGTAATTCTTGAAGTAGCTATGTGATTAAATAAAAGATTGATAGCAGAATTGTTTTTTTAGAAATCAGTAAAATTTAGTGGAGTTTACAAGTGGTGAGTTCAGCAGGCAAAAGTTCAACCTGTAAGTCTGATACTAAATTGATCTATTCTTAGTTTTAAAAAAATTGTTTTTAAAACAATGTAGTACAATGGAGTTTACAAGAACTATATGATGAGCTCTTGCTAAAAGCTGATCATTGTTGACCAAACAATTTTATAAAAAGAATATAAAAATAAGAAAATGTCCCTGGAAGAAAGTTTTAAATAGTCTTATGTACTGATCCTTTCAAAATCATGGCTGTCTCAGCTTATGATAACCTGAAATAAAAAGTAATTGTTAAATTAGAAACTTGGAGCTATAAAAGGACGGAAGAAAAAATGGATGAAAATATTTTTTTGAATAAGTGATAACAAAAAAATTTTGTGTAAAAAGATTGACAAAATTATTATCTGCAAAATTCATAAGAAGAGACACCCAACTAAGCATTTATTTATAAAAGCAAAACAAAAAAATTTAGAATGAGATGATTATGTCTCATGGCATACAGTAACATGGTAGTGGATATGCATATAATGCATATATATGTATATAAAGTTGAAAGAAAAAGTAGGAAAAAAAAGTTTTTTTGTAGATCATAAATTAAAACTTTTTTTTCTATTTCTGGTTTTTTTAAAAACTATTCAACTTTTACATTTGTAAAAAATTGCATCAAAAGTTATAGGAATAATTATGATTTTATATATAAAATCAAATCTTTAGTATGAAGATTATTTGCATCTTTCAACACGCTTTAACAAGTGTTTTATTGACAATAGAAACATTTGCTAGTAAGCTAAAGTTTCCACCTCAGAATTACAATTAGAGGCCTAGTTATCTTTTTTATATTTCAATCTCTGCCATTTTTTTTGTTTATACTAATTTAGCACATGTCTTTATCTATAAGTGAGATATTGATAAAAACTGATCTCTTTTTTAAATCTTATTAATTTTTTGATTCACAAATGTCTGATTTTTTTCTTTAGCATCAATATGAATGATGCATAATTATATGGATGCCTCTGTAATTTTTTTATGTTGGGCACAGTTTTTATTTCTATTTTTTGAACTGTACCTAATTTTTTACAAGAACATCTTCCAAGTATGTTTTTTTAATTGTTGTTGTTCAAGTAAATTATTATATATTACTAAGCTATATCTGCAAATATTCTTGGTGAAAAGGTGTATATATTATAAGTACATATTAAATATCTAATGATTTTGCACATTAAAAAAAAACTGACATTATTTTTAAAATAGTTATTTAATATTTTAACATTATATCTGATTGTTAATCAAGTTAAATTCTAGAGACAAGCCAGAAGTAAAATAAGAAAATGAAGGAAAATAATGATTTGTTAAGTTAAATTTTACTTAATACATTGTACCGATCAGTTTTGTATGTTCACATAACAAGATCTAACATCTAGGCAAAAGTACCTTGAATCCAATCAATTGAAAGATATATAAGTCAGGAACACTCATGAATTCTGCCCTATTTGCCTATTTTCCAGATCTACCAACTTATGAGCAACAATTCCGATGATATCAATCTAATTTCATCTTTCTCTACCAGCATCACACATCGGAGACACAAAAAGACTCTTAATTTAAGTTTAATGGTGAGATATTTAGCATGAAACACAATTTAGAAGTAATTAAAGATCATGACCTATCATATTAATTATATAATAACGGAGATCATCTAGTCAATAGGTGCATAACATATTAATTAAAATATTAATTTAAATAAAAGAAAACACAGTGATTCGGAAATGTTATAATATATATATTTCAAGTTTATTATTTTAACAAAACATAAGTAAATGCATGTCATCATTAATTGATCATTGGCCTCATAAATATTACATAACAGTAAGTCATAGAGAAATAATATCACATTTGGTTGATAAATTAAGAATCAAATTTAATAGATGACTTTATTTATAGTTGCAGCTATGCCAATAATATGTACTATATCGATGAATATAAGATTTAGCACTATTAAGAAATATAATATTGAAGTGCCACTATACCTCCAGAAAGAACAAAATAGCATTTAACCGATTTGAAAGATAATTGTAATTTGATAATGAAGCATTACATTTGTACAAAAATATAGTTATTAATTCAGTTTATAAAATGACAAACGTGTGTGGGATAGCTGATGAATATATATTAATAATAATAAGGTCATCGCAATGATGCGCATTTTAAATAGTGGACATAGATATCTGTTTAGCAAAAATCACAACTTTACGGTTTATGGATGTTTATGGGTTTATTAGAAATGCAACGAAAGGCGGTGCATGCATGACGGTGACTTTGATGTGATCCAGTCATGGATCCAAACATGTGCTTCATGGAATTCATTTTGAAAAATAGACTGATATAAGTCTGCGACGTTAGCAGAATCGGTTCAGGAACGAAGAGCGATCGGCTATGCATTTATTGGGCTGATTTTTCCAGAGCAATCCCCATATAAAGCATGCACATATGAACAAATGAGTCCCCAGGGGGGTTAAAGCCTGGTTCTTGGACTTCGGGAAAGATGATGGGGTGCGGCTTTGCGATACCTCCATCGGAAAGAGAAGCACGAATATATAATGTAGGAACGAATGTGCCTATATGCACGCAATGCTTGGAATAACAAAATATATAGCTTTAAATTTAATGCCCATAACTTATAGAATATCCTGCATAATGGTATGATCTAATCGCTAAACAGGCATGGATGATTTAAATTAATTAAATTATATAAATTTTTAAGACATAAAGATTCCCCTTTCCCTTTACTTTAAATTATTAATAACTTCCCTCACCATTTAATAAATACAAATTTCGGTTAAAAGAATGCTATTATTAGAAATAAATATGTTTATATGGAAACAAATGGGGTGGTGGAAATAATTATATTTTACATATATGAAATACATTTACAGTTGGGATTAGTGCATTTTAAAAAGATTAAAAAAAACATTTTTAGAAAAACAGATGTTGATCTGTTTTTCTACAACAATTTATAGGATAATTACTTTGTTTTCCAAACTCACAAGCATCTGCATAAGTCGAATAAGACTTGTTTTTAATTAAAATATGTTCTTAATTACCCTGTAAGTGATGGGTAGGGAAACTAGAAAGGAATTACATGCTAGCGAGTTTGAAATATTTCTGGCACTTTAAAACACAAAAATACGTAATATAATAATGAAATAAAATATGATTGCCGCATGGAAATAATAAAAAAGAAAACATATTGAATAGAGGCTCAATGATAGAATAGATTAAGTTATATAGAGTTGTATTAAATAAAATTACATAAAATATAAACATTTACATAAGATATTAAGAAGAAGAAAGCATCAGGATTATTGTTGTTATAGAAGGCTGAACTTAATAGAATCAGAGAGTGGCTAAAGTTCTTTTACCTTTCATAAATAGTAGTGGTTCTTGATGTTTGGAATGTTCATTGGCAGTAATCCACTAGATCTAGGTTTGGAATAAGTCATCACAAGTAGCATTTTTAATGATTTAATTGATAGACATTTGAAAGTTCATAGGCATGGAATCCGGAGCTTTTCTTACAGGAACGAGCATGTTGGAACAGAGGGGAAGGTGAAGTTTCCCCTACTCACTGCACATTGGATGAAGATTCAAACTAGCATGGATTATGTTGACCATCGTTAATTTATGGTTCTCCTCTTTTTTGGATTCAAATCCAGCAGTATTTATACTCCTTTTTTGATGATGTAGTATAGCACTTAACTGCTGGACTTGAGGCAATTTGAACACTTTAGCAAAGCCAAAATCTGCTAACCGGATATCTTTTTTTTGTAAGTCTTTTGAAACAATGCCATCCTGTTACAAGTTTCTCGAACGATTGTTTTAAAATAAGTCTTATGATTTTAAAACAAGTTGGTGTGGATAAAATTTCCACTAATGGATTTTATTTTACTATTACAAATTGTAATCTTTTACTTTTAACTAATGGGCTTTTCCGGGTAATTGTTTTCAAGAAACTTCTTAAAAGAATTGCATCATTTTCTGACTGCTAAATTAAATATAAAAAATAATACATTTCATATATGACTTTTAAAATACATGAATAATATAATTATTAATACGATTTATTATCAGACTCCCCATACTGAAAATATATATATTTATCCATTACGCATGCATACACATTAAAATAATATTAAATATTTATTTATTAAATAATTTTGCATTAAGATATATAAATATCTATGTCAGTTATGTTTAAATGCTTAAACAAAGTAAAAGTATATGTTAGTAAATATATATACGTGCGTAAGGATGGGTTTAAACATGGTTTGGTGGTAAGAGACTGTAAGTGGGCTATGAAGCACGATCTGAGCATCAGATCGTCTGCTTCAATATCAAGTACTAAATATAAAATAATTCATAGTAAACAATTTGTTACAGATCACTTAATAACAATTAACTTAGATTTTGCTAGTTTTAATACATTTAAATTATATTAGATGTATTTATGGATAGAACACTCAGTAAAATAGTGTAATTGTATAAATATATGCTGTTACATCATTTTAAAATGAAAATATAAAAAAAGATCAGTAAATAAAATTGATATATAAAAAAGTTAAAATTTAAATAATAGAGATATAAAATGCATAGATGGTAGTCTGATTAAATTATTTAAAGTTAAAAGAATGCAATAAGGAAAGTTAAAAATCCAAGATCAAAAGATTAGATTTTACGGTAAAAGAACAATAAAAGCTGTTAATTTATTTTAAAGTTATTTTTAAACTAGCAAATGGGCCCTTGGGACACTTAAATGATTGAAAGTCAGATAGGAGATAAAAATTAAAAGATTATGGTGTTTCATGCTTTGGAGCAAACTGGCCAATGAAGCTACCAACAAACACAGTCCAGAAAGGAAAATCATCATGACCAGTAAGATTGGAGCAATATCAGGAGTGATCAATCCGAAAATTTGGTGATAAGAGAAGTGTAATACTACAAAAAGAAAGGAAGAAAAAATATAGATTTTATTATTTATTGATTGATTATTGAGTGAGTAGTGATGACTGGTTAAAAATATTTTGCAGCTGTATTACAGACTCCATGATGTAGGAGTCTCACAATAGATTTCATTTCCATTATTTGTGCTGAGTGAGGTGGTCCCCCAAATGACGGTTCCTGAATAAATGGCAAGTAGTGGTTTCATTAAGGAGAACAATTAATAAAAATGTGATAACTGTGATGGATTTTAATACACCAGCCACAATCTGGAGGATTCATTAAGATATATCATGGAAAGTATAAACTTTTGAATGCAATATGAACTTTTAAATAGTTATCTTAAAGAAACTTTCAATTAGTGAACTTATACGTAACTTCTAAATAAGCTTTTATCTGACAAACTCAGAACACTAAATTATTTAGTAATATTTCCTTTTTTTGTGTATAATGTTTGCTATCAATCATTTCCATCTTTGTTAACTAAATTTAAAGTTAAGTGTAAATGCCTACTTAGATTTGTTAAGTTTAGGTTAGATTATATGGGATTAATTTTGGGCTGATTCTTTCATAGTTGAGTCTATGCTGGTGGATGGATATACAGGCATTTTATGTCAATGTAATCTGGAGAGGTGCATTAGATTCTCATTCACTTGTGCCATGCTAGCATATAGGGCATAGTACTGAGTTCAATGTATGGCCCAAAAAGTGAAGCCATCATGTTTTTATTGGTGATAGAGGTATTTCCTACACCATTTGATTTCTTATGTTTTATGGATAGAGATTATAAGTCAGCAGAGACTGCTCTCTCTTCATATTGAGCAGTACATTTATATATGATTTCTTTACCAGATAGACACACATTCCTGTGCTGGATGACGATCACTTTTTAAATAATATCATGCTACAGATGCACATTCCTGGCAGCATGGCTTTATGTTAACATCTTCATTTACCATTGGCTACATCAGTATGTCAGTAAGCTAGTGTTGGTTTAGCTGTGAGCTTTTAGCCTGAGGTTAAATGATTTGGAAGTCTTTAAATGTGTATTCTATGAAGTTTATTTTTAACACTATAAAATATTAAATTATATGAAAATTTCCATCTGTGCATATTAAGATAAATATCATGATTTAAATCTGTCTACTAATGTTAAATAATCTAATCTTCAAATCAGTTTTATATATGTTATATGCAAGTAATAAATATTTATCTTATTAGTACTGGTATTGATTTATTATTTTATTATTATTATTTTTAATATTTTAAAATATATAATTAAAAATAGGTTGGAAATGTTATTATAAAACTCGGTTCCTCCATGAGCTAGTGGCTAGTGCTATCAGTCATTAAAAGTTGAATCCTTACCCATATGTATTTGCCTACTTTATACATTTCCTAGGTTCTAATAGACTAGTGGTACACTGGTGTGGCAATTGGGAAAAAGGTCTCCCACCTGACCATTATAATAGTAATAATAAAATAAACATTGTATCAGGGAATCAAATATTTTAGACGATTTTTTAGTTAATCCATAAAATATTCTTTATCTTTTTCTTGACTTCAAATGATATTAATTATTTATTTATAAGTGAATAATTAAATATATTCTTGTACATAGGAATGCAGGTAAACAAATACACAAATAAATAAATGTCTATTTCCATGAAATTAAAACATAAATCAGTAAGTTATCTTGAAGTTCACTTTATAAGAATTGTTTTTTTTTCCCCAATTATGCTCTTATGAAGAAATTCCTTTTTAAAAGTCTTCATTTGAGAGCATCTTGTCTTGTGTCATGGTTAGCAATTTAAAATATGATTGGACAACAAATATTTTTTTTGCCAGATGCTCAACCATTAAATGTCTTTTAGGATTTTTTTTTTTTACTTTTTAACAAAAATAAGTTTGGGTGATGAATATATATCATAAAAAGAGGTTTAGCTCTATTAAAATGATGAACTCATACTGATCCCAAGAAGTTTTATTCCTATAGAAATATATATTAATTGATAATTTATTCATAGCATTCATTTTATCATTAAAAAGTATTACTACAATAATATTGGTCATTTAGACATTTTATAATTATCTAAATTGAAAGCTTAAGGACCATTGTTGACTTTTATTTTCACTTGATAATATTAATTAGCAAGTAACAAAAGACAATAATAATGGATAAATGGATAACTTTTTATCTTTAAAAACAAACAAACAAATATTTGATTTTTATTAGTATACATATAGTTTTAGGTACTTTGGTATTAGAGCTGCAACATGGAGCATGTATTACACCAACTGCACCTGTTCACAATCGTATTGAAACAGTAAGATTCGTTTCGAATCTTAAGTTTCACCTTTTTCTGTCGTCTCTCACTGACCGGTCTATCCCACCCAAATTTAAACTTTTTGATATCGAATTGTGTGTGTGTAGCAATATTAAAATGTATAAATATATGTAGAATTCAGCATAAACACGCACACATTTCAATCTCACATTAAACACAATAAATAGGGATAAAATAATATAATTTAGATTTCTTTTAGTTATATAATTTTGTATAATTTTAATCATTTATTTTGCATTATAAAGTTCGTATTTATTGCTTTGTTTAAATTTCGTTTAATAATAATTCTAAAAAAATCTGATGTAATATTTAATTAAAAGTTAAAATAATCTTATGTTCCCTTTTTGTCTTTGAAATTTAAAAGCATCGGTCAGTGATAGATAATAGATTAATTAAAGAAAAATTCCCCAAAGTATAATTAGTAAATATAAAATGTAAACAATAGAACAGCAGCTTTCTTTAATTAAAAACCAACAAAATGCATTGATTATCCTCAGGGCAGATTAAGTAGAACCTAAAAATATCTTAACAAAAATGTGAGAGATCAAGATAAAAAAAGAGGCCATCTTAGACTTGCTGGAGACATTCACTTAAACTTTAGCTTTGCTCTTGATCACTGAGAGTCTCCAAAAATAATAAAAATAATTTGTTCCTGCCAAGGTATGACCGAGTAAAGCACCTAGATTATTCTCCATCGGGAGATGGCCTATCGGATGCCGAACTTTCCATTGCCCATCGTAAATTCACCATGAAGATCTGCTGCCTGAACTGAATGAGAAAGCTGCTGCTGCCGTGAAATGAAATGAAATATCTAAATACAAGAAAGAATTGCCACTCATGAACTATTTGCTACTAAACAATGGACTCGGAAAACTTCTTATAAAACAGGTACCTGTCTGTGTTCAAACTCTAGAGTACTCTAACAACATGCTATAGCTCTTCTTCATATTACTTATCTAAATTATAAAATGTAAAACTACCATATGTATAACTAAAACTGAATAATTAACTTAATGTGTAAATTTCTCTACTAATCTAGCTTACCTCATTCTATCTTGGGTGCATATTTTTAAAATCTACATTTTATCTATATTCATTATTTAATTATTGCATGCTCATAATTATCTCAATTTTCAAGGTTTAAATCTATGATCGTTTGAAACAGTGAATGCGTGTCACATTTTCATTAATATGTACTTCATCGGGCTGAGGCAGAGACCAGCCTGACATTCTTATTTCCTTAATAACTTCACTTTCATATAAATTGACATGCATTCAGTGCATCATATATTGTAATGCAGGGTCTACTACTTCGCAAATGGCTGGCATATTAGTTGTAATAACTCCCAGTTTATATATGTTTTGTATTTATTAAATCTAATGAATAATTCTAGAAAATCACATTTCTTTGAGAGTCACCAGAGTTCTTGAGTAAATGTTGGTAATGTAGGGCCGAGTCAGAAATCTATTTAAACCTCATCATAATCGTTTATACAGTATACATGTGTTACGTTGTAGAGACGCGATGACCCATTCCGCCGTGAAATTTCTGGATTCTTCAGGGTTGAAATTAACCCCAGTCGTCCTACACAAGCGGGCATAATGGGTGCTCCTGTAGGATTTGACAATGTCATGCAGCCAGCCGGCAAACTGCGACATGGACCGCTTGTCCCTGGTTATGCTTATGTGACAACTTACTTCGTCAGGCCGATGGCAGAGACCAGCCTGACATTCTTATAAACTCATTCACGGCATTGCAGTTTTGATATACTGCCATTCCATATCGCCTTTCTAAAGCGAACCACGTGTTCCTTTACTTAGAGTTATTATTCTAAACATATCACTCCGCCTCTGCATTATCTGCATAATTCACTCTCAAATAAATGTTTACCCTTAGTTATAAATAAATATTTTAATTAAATAAATATATGTCTGACATTACTCTTATAACCCATACTTTAGACTCTTGCATTGCAAAGGTATAAATCCCTCCAGGCATGCATTAGAAATACTTACTCGAGAATTTTAGGTAGCTAGATTATGCCTTCAAATAAATGTATTCCTTTTGTAAACATTACAGTATCGGAAATACTGCTACTGAAATCCTCAATATAAAATAATGTCTAAATAAATAAATGTATTCTTTAAAATATAATCATGTCGCAAATCCCGCTACTGAAGCTGTTAGTCCATAAAATATTATTAGATTGTTTTATTAAAATGTATTAATAAATAATTTTAAACTATACGTCTGCAGTTACGTTTCATTTATTCGATACCCATTCTATATAATATTTCCTCGATTATGTAAATATGAATGTTTAATTAATATTAGTTTGGTTATTGGCTAACTTGAGAATAAAATCATGAGTCTCTTGCATATCCCTGACCACCGTGCCTAAGGAAATATTGACTAATGTCGCATCAGATGTGTTGTTTCGTGGATTGTATTGTGGAACCAATAAACTATGTTCGAACTCAGTACCACGGGTGGCTTCGCTACTCGATGGTGCTGCTGTTCTGTATGGTGGTTGAATTCTGCACTATGTTTATGAGTTACACGTTTTCTGACCGTTACAGTATCAATCCGTTGATAATTTTGTAATCTTGGGATCTGTCCAAAATAATGTGTACATGGATCTTATATATGACTTTTTTGGCTAAAAAAAATGTTTACATGGATCTTGTACTTGGTATTTTGGCAAGATTTACAAAATTATCAGGAGGGATGATATGAATGTGAAAAGGACACAATACGTTTAATATATGCCTCCATATTGCAAGACTAAAAGTAACTAAAAGTAAAAACATAATAAACATATTTAACATTTTCAATAAGAAGTGTATGATTTTAAACAAGACATTAAAATATGTATGTACGACTTAGGGCGCTAACAACTTTTAAGAACAACATTTGAAATTTAAAAAAAATTGTGATTTTAATGAAATGATGGCATTACACAACAAAAATTGTTAGTTTAAATATGCATTAAATAAACAGTAAATGATGTTGGTTTTTAAATAACAAGACATTCAAATATGTACAACTTGGACACAAACAACTTTTAAGAATGACCTTTGAAATTAAAAAAAATGTGATTTGCAATCTTAATGAAATGAAAGCATTATACAAAAAATTGTTTGTTTAAATACACACTAAACAAACAGTGAATGATTTTCATTTTTAAATAATATTTATAAAAACACATTAACTATAAGTATGACTTTTACACTAACTTTTAAGAACGACATTCCCAAACAAAAAAAAAAAATCATTTGTGATCTTAATGAAATGACCCCATTACACAAAAAAATTGTTACTAAACAACAGTAAATGACTTTGGTTTTTAAATAATATTTATGAAAACACATTAATTACATTCATATCGGCCTTTCAAGCCAAATTGTGCAAACGCTTTTGCGAGTGTTAAATAATAAATGAATACCCTCTGACCAAACAAGATATAGAATTTATGCAGGAATAAAAGGAATCCTCTTATTCCTATGACTCAAATATTTATATATGAGCAAATCTGAAGTACTGGCACAGAAGGTGTGACTATAGAACAGTCACTTTAAATTACTATATATAACGTATGAATGAATGACGCCGATGAAATTTACTAGAATTTACTGAACGTCATTCCAACTGAAACTTAATCATATATATAAATCAGCATTTATTTTTATAGCGTCTGTATACAATTGTAATTACATTCATATCGGCCTTTCAAGCCAAATTGTTTGTTCAGAGGGTATTCATTTATTATTTAACACTCGCAAAAGCGTTGGCACAATTTGGCTTGAAAGGCCGATATGAATGTAATTACAATTGTATACAGACGCTATAAAAATAAATGCTGAAAACACATTAAGTATACTCATATGATACTTACTGTGTAATACATAATAGGAATTGTCACTTGAAACAAAGCATTTCACATGTTATATTATCACAGAAAATAGAGAGCTCTACTAAACAATTTTTCCCTGAAAATGTAGCACATGATTGCAGAGTATACTGGGATTTTCAACAGAAATGCTAATGAACGTACTTTTTTATATATATAAATAAATTAACCCCTCCAAAAAGGAAACAAAAACTGAAAATATACAACTGTATATGAATCGGAATAGCTGTTGTCAAAAAGAAATCTGAACAATAACTGAAAATGTCAAAGTATTACAAAAAAAAAAAAAGATTGCATTGATAAAGAATATCATGTTTTGTCATGTATACTCGCAGGGTTTATTTCCTTTCAATTTGATGACACCGCGACATTACACATTTATTGTGGGTGTGAAAATACCTCCCATCTCCCCTACCAAAGTACCTATTTTTAATTACATAAATATATATGGAATATAATGTGTGATAAATGATATTGTATATTGCCATAAGAATCAAAATGACATTTATATATAACCAAAAATTATAGAGCATTTTTGAAAATGGGAATTTTTTTATCAGCAGATTCCCAGAGATATGCATATTAAACTTTGAGGCAAACATACCTATGTTATGTCTAGTTTATATTTTCGAATGAACAGATAGATAATAGTAATAGTTACTAATTGTCAAATTTTTTAAAGTAACTTTTATATGTCCCCATTTTTATTAATTATAGGTTTTCTATTACAATTATTATCTTTTTATAACATTTATATATTTTTTTCTTTTTCTTTTCCAATTTTCTAATCATGTGAACAGCAATCGTTCTTTTTTCTCTGTTCTCCTTCTTTTAACCACATCATATTAAAATATTTTATTGCAACACTTATTTTATTAACATTATTCAGTTGATATGATAATAATTTTATTTTGTATATCATTACAGTTAATAATGTTTTGATCTGAATTTTTTCTTTTAGAATTGCTCCTTTTTGTTTTATTCATGGTTTTAACATTACTTTTTTTTTTTTTTGGAAAAGTAATTATTTTTTTATGTATAATTCTATCCATATAGTTATAAAATTGTGATTAGATTCTATTTAAGATGAATTTCTATATATATTTTTTTAGTATTTTTACATAACCTTACTTAATCTGTCACTATTATAATTTAAACAATGATCCCCGTAGCCTATTGGCTATATGCCATCTGCAAGAAGATCATTGAAATAACCAATTGAGTGTGATCGCAGTAATTTATTTGGCCCAGACAAATTTTATTTCTTTATTTCAGTTACAATATATCTAGGAAATTTTAGCTATCCATTATTTGTATATTGAAGATTTATTATTCAGGTGTTCATGTGATGTTTGAAGACTGAAATGTAAGCTTCAGTTCAGGCTATTATACTATATTACTATTCTAAATCTTGCAGGGGACTGACATTTGCCATTAACCTAGTAGTTAAGAAATATTATGCTAATAATTAAGATACATAACTATTCAAAGATCCTGTTGAATAGTTATTAAAAGTAGAGCAAATATATATATAATTTTGCTTCAAAAAATTTTCAATTACTCTTTCTAAACAGAATTGTTTGAAGCAATCTAAGTGTTAAAAGGTTTTAACAGTAATTTAAATACATGTTATCAGATCAGTAAATTTTATAAAATGTTTTCAAGTATATTGATAATTGAACTATTTAACAGATGTTATGCCCGTTGGCTAACAGGCATCTGTTATCATTTAACTTCATTGGCTCTTTTTTCCTCCAGGGAAACAATTTAAAAATTGTTCTCTGATGTATTATTTTGTATCCAAACTGCTAACATTTCAATTCCTAGGTAAAAAAATGCTTGAGTCTTCATGTCAAGTTTTCAAGAGAATATTTTATATTGTATTTGAAAAAAAAAAAACTTATAAGATATACACCTTTTTTTTTTTGTTATCTCAATAACAATACTTATAAAATATTGTTCAAGAAAGAAAGCATTGCATTATTTGAATAAATCCCATATTTGCAGTAAAAATTAAAACAAGATTTTGAAAAGAATTACTTTTTTTTCAGAAAGAAAATATTTAAGAATTAATAATGTAGTTATAGAAATTATTAATACTGCTACTATTCTTCAAAAATATGATTTGAGCTTCCAAAAAAAGATGTGGGTACTAATATAGCATGTAATCTAATTGAATTTGGATAATTTATTCTCTAGATAATGTCATGTAGAGAAACCCCTGAAAAATTCATTCTTAAGAAATAAGGGTAATTGTGTGTTAGACCTGCTGTGAAATATTACATACATATTAGTCATGCATTAACTTTCTAACTTTGTGATCTCATAAAATAACATTTGTAGGGGATCTTCTGACAAACTTAATCCATCAATTTTGATAAACAATTATAAGTAACTTTATTTATACAAAATGGTGACCTACAACTTTATTTACTGGAAATAAATGTATATTTATGTTTTGAAGCAAATAGAGTTATTTATACCAATGATGAGAACTAACCTTATTTCTATAAAATAGTTACCTATAACTTTATTTACTGGAAATAATTTGTCTTGCGTTGGTGGACGAGAGGTCAG
Source organism: Epiperipatus broadwayi (assembly GCA_028023455.1). Taxonomy (NCBI): domain Eukaryota; kingdom Metazoa; phylum Onychophora; class Udeonychophora; order Euonychophora; family Peripatidae; genus Epiperipatus; species Epiperipatus broadwayi. The sequence goes on from JAQFVV010006242.1 coordinate 5,509,840, forward strand.
CGCAACTGCCTTACAAGCAATTTCCCGGGTTGTGGGTTTGCGTCCCGGCCGATGCTATGACACTTGAAAAAAAAAATACATGTATTTATATTTTTCTTATGAGAAATGATGTTGCAACAACTAAACATTTAGCAATATATATTTATTCCAATAAAAAAAAAAAAAGCAAAAGATTCTTTTTTACAATCATTAGGGCAAACTGAAATTTTTTATGTCCTGAAAAATACAAATGAAAGCATAGCTATGATTTACATTAAAATATTCATATTCCGACAGCTTGCAAGTTGTCATTTTTGTAGAATTTTGTGTTTTTCTCAGGATAATGTGCTATATGCACAAACTTCTCACAGACAATTATTCCAATCTATGATCATCTTTTGAAAGTAATGGACTGCATCATCTTGGGTAATGGGCAGTTCCCAAATTTTTAATTATTTTATTGGATAAAAAAGCCATTCAAAAAAATTCATTTGGCAGGAATTAAATCTGGATAGTAAATTATGTGTACACCTTACTTTCACCAAATAATCAATTGGCCATCCCAGCAGTAATCATAAAGTTGTCTATGAAACCAACATTTCAAGTAACAACTTTTCTTGATCGAGTTATTATCTAATATTCATATAAAAATATTTATTTGCCTTTTCACAGCATCATAAATGTGTTTAATTGGTTCTTTATTTAGACATTTGTTTGTGCCATTGACTTTCATCATAAGTCTAATATGTAAGTACTGAGAGATGCAATATAATAAATAAAATGTATATATTTTTTTGTTTTAAAAAAACAACAAAACTTTTTAATGACAATATTAACTAGGGTAAATGTTATTTTATTATACTATAATAATGAAATTAAGAAATATTTGATTATTATTAACTTCAATATAAAAAAGTGATTTTAATGTTTTAAGGTAGTGTTATGTCTGATAATTGAATGAAATGTAAAGTTTGTTTAAATATCAAATAAAATTGTTTATCTGTAATATACAATTAAAATTATATTATGTTTTGATACTCTGCCATTTTAAATATTAATATCAAAATTATATATGAAGAAAGAAATGATTGCAAGCATAAAATAAAGGAGGCATGGTTTATTACACAAAATAAATATGTAATGAATCAAAAATCAAATAGCATTCAAATCAGCAAAAAAAATTATGTTCTCAGCCGACTAACCATGAATATGACATGAAAGTGTTCAAAGTACTAGGTACAATAAATCTCTCTAAATTTTACATTAATAAAATTACATACATTTGTTGAAATCATTAAAAATATTGGAAAATCTAAAAATATGTTTAATTAGAAGCTTAAGGCTATAATTAGAAATTGTCACTAATTAATAGATTAAAGTTGTTATTTTAAAACAACTGAAGTGATATTTACACTCTAGAGTTTTGAATATAAAAAGTCTAGAAGAATAGACTGAGATATATATATTTTGTAGATAAATAACTAGATCTGGGGTAAGGTTGCATAAATTTTGTATGATTTTTTTTTGTAAGTTTTCAGATAAACTTTAAGCCAATGACATTTAGGTATATAGGATGTCTTAGATTTAGAAATAAATGCTAGGCAGTAAAGGAAAATATAAAAGAATTCGATATAACTTTGCACCTACTCACTAAGGAATGTAATTTTGGTACTCTGTTAGAAGACATGCTTCTTGAACAGTTGTTGTGAGGGATAACTGATAGCAAGCTTAGAAGCAGTTGTTGAGTGATTCTGAATTGACCTATATGAAGGCTATGGAAAAATGCAGAGCATATTGTTGTTAAACAAGTAAGCGAGTTCTAAAATGTTACAGAGATTGTGAACCCCAAACAACTGTTAATATAACAACTTGATTGAAAATAAAGAAGGAAACATACCAAGAACTGCTAAAGGCACTACAACTTGTTATTATTGTGGAAAATTGAACATAGAAAAAAACAATTGTAAATGTAAATTGACTACTGTAACATGTGATATCGCAAGTCATTTGTCTTGAGTTTGTAGCAGAAGGCAGAAAAAATAAAGTCAATCTTCTACCCATCTGTCAATCTAAAGCAAGTGACTGTAAATGAAAGACTAATGTCAAAAAGACAAACATCAGTGACAATGATTGAATCTCACTTAATGTTTTTATTTGTGAATGGTTAGTTAAAATGGAGATTGATAGTTTTGTGTCAGAAATAATTGGTTAAGTGTTGTAATAAAAAATAAGAAAATAATTCCTAGAAATAGAAGGGATAGCACACATACCTGTAAAAGTGAGCAGGTAAATATGAAATCTACCTCTTTACATCATTACAAACAATATAAGCCCTATATTAGGCAGAAACTGATTTAAACAATTGGGTATAAAAATAAAAATAGTTAAAACAAATTAAATTGAAATTTGTGGTTTATTTAAATCTGGTCCCCTCTAAATTAAATACACTATTTATACATATTGAACTAATAAAAATTCTCACCCTGTTATTTGTAAAGCTAGAAAGGATCCCTTTGTATTAAGATTAAGTTAGACAAGTTCTCAAAGAATTAGTAGAGTAAGGTACCAATACATTTGTGGTGGAGTCAACATGGACAAAATGTTGGTAGTTGTGATATTAAAACTTTATGAGACTATTTACTTATGATGTGATTATCATATAACTATAGATAGGTATTGTTTGCCTGCAAGTTTGTAATTATGGCATTTTAGTTGTGCTTATATTTGTATGTTGTGCTATTTTTATAATCTAACATTACATATTGAATGTCTTTAGAAAAATTTTTAAATTTATTTAAATTTTCTAATTACATTCCATCATTAATAATAGCACACAGGTTAGTATATCCACATTTAGAGTAGTAATATTTTCCTCTCCTCTTCACTTCCTGGCCTAACAGTGACAGTACTAATTTGGGAATATTGAAATTTTAAGGTAATGCTCTAACCAACTGAGCTATTCTGCCAAAAGCAACAATCAATAGAAATTGTATATACTTAACTATGAGGTTTCTCCTGATTTCTCCATTATTTTGTAAAAGCAAAGTAAATTAGTGTTTAAGTGATTATGTATGTCAATTAGGTTGACTTATATTGTCAAGGGAGTAGTTCTTTAATTTTTCTCCTTTATATCTTTTTCTCTCTGTCCAATACTTTTGTATTTTCTCAATCAAATATATTCATTTCAGTTCAAAGTTCTTAGTCCTTTGGCATACAAATGATATACTGGCAAGCTTTGATATGAAAAGTTTATTCACAAATGTATCATATGATGAAGCAGTGTCTATTGTAAGGAAAAAAATTAAATGATAATAATAGCTACAAACAAAACAACTCTTCCTATTTAATAGTATAATGGAACTATAACATTCTGCACAACAATAAAATATTTTCAATACAAAGTATTTTTTCAACAAAATCAAAGGATAGCTAGAGAGTCACCATTATTACTCCTAGTTAACAATATTTATATAGAAAAACTTGAAATGGCAGCCACAGGTATTACTTCATATCCAGATAAGGTTTAGCTTCCCTATATAAATGATACATTTGTTGTAAAGCCACTTAGTGAAGCACTATTATAAACATTCTGGATAAACATCAACAACATATGTTAATTGTAATTATAAATTTTGATGCTTTATCTCTCAAAAATGTAATAAATATGCAGGATATATAAAGCAAAGCTTTACTAATGTTAATTAAGCGTGATGTGCTTAACATGCTTTCACCTTAGAAAAGCCATAAATGTAGCAGTGGTTGTAATGAGAGTATGGATGCATATACTTTATAAAACTACTTCTCTCTCTCTCTCTCTGTCTTTTTACTCAAAAATAACTGCAACAAACATCTTGATATTTTAATATCATTTCAGAAATGGAGTATTTTTCAGTTCTTATCTTAATGGAAAAAATATTATTTTAAAAATATTGAAAATCAAATTTCATTTGGGAAGTAAATTGTTATTACATTTGTCAGATTTTTATAGTTATTGAAATTGTTTGCTTTTTTTTTAAAGAACTATTTTATTTATTTTGTATTTTCTAATTTCTTAAAGAAAAGTTTCTTAATGTTTTTTCCTATGTGACATCATCTGATAGTTAGACTATCCACAGTTTAGGTAAAACATATTAAGGTAAAACATATGCTATAATAGCATCAAAATATGTTAATGGTTCTAATAATGCATTTTGACCTGAATTGTCATTTAGTTCAAGCCACCCATTTTTCTCAATTGCTACATAAATATTGTTTTGCCTTTAATTACAGAATTATATAACCTTAATCTTTCTATTGTTACTTGTTATATATTTCATGGTAGCATTGCTGTTGCACAGACTTTTGTTTGACTTTAGTCATATTGCAAAAATATATATATATACTTAAGTAATAGCAAAGATGAATGTAGGAGAAAGAAGAGAAAATTTAATAGATGCCATAGTAAACAAAGATGCAAAAGAAGATAAAAAAATAAGTAACTTTTATTTAAAATGGTTATATATAATATTTAAAAATAATTAATGTATATGTTTAAATTTATAATGTTTTATATTCAGTTTGGGTTGGAAAGAATACAGTCATAGCATTACTTTATTAATATGTATTCTCTCTTTATTTTTTAAATTATTTTTAAATTATTTTTTGAAGATATATATTAATATATTTGTGTATTATAAATTATGGTAAAATATTTTTATTTTTCTGCAAATACACAAAACAGATTACTTTATTGAAACCAGCATATATGTTACGGGAATTTATTTATTTTTACCAATTTATTTGGGAGGGTTAATTAAATTACAAGTGTTTAATTGAAAAAGTCTGAATGGATAAAAATGCATATTAATTTTTTCAGTATAATGATTTCTACAGATATAAGAATGGGTACTGAATGGAAAGAGAAATAAATACTTTTGAAAAATAGAAAATTCATTCATTTATAAAGGGTAATAAATATATTTGATTTTAGTAAAATTTAAAATCTATTTTTAAAATGATCATTTGAATGTTTATTGAATGATAATTTTTATGAATAAGTGCTGATTCAAATTCAGTATTTGTAAATTAAGTTTCTATAATAAATAATTAGATGAATTAGTTACAAGATAAGATGCTTCCACTGTATTTTCAAGGACAGTGAGTTCTTTTGCCATTTTATTTATTCATATGTAATAATTTGTTCAAGAATTACATGACAATTGTAATACCAAAAAGACAATTGACTAATTTTTTTTTTCTTCATTGTGAATCAATTCTTGAAGCTTTTAGATTTTGTATCATCTTCTCACCAATGAGTTAACCTCAGAGTTATATATTAATTCAGTAGTGGTTGCTTTATTTATGTACTGTGTCTTAACTTTAATGAACCCTTCGTATCATTAAGATGATTAAATTTGGATGTGGGATATATACTGAATACGTTATTATTATTCTGTAAATTTACCATTACCAATTATTATTATTATTGATGTTGTTATATTATAGTCACATCTCATACTGTGTGTGTGTGTAATTTTTTTAACTTTATAAAAAATTACAAACTAAATATTAACAAGAATGATAATTAATAATTTTTATCATAAGTGAGTAACAATATTGTTATGTATTAAAATTTAAATAAATAAAGTATATTTGTTTTAAAAAAAATTTAAGTTATACTTATTGGCCATGCTGAAAAATTTGCATTTAAAATTTTACCTAAATCATTTTCTAAATTGACAAAAATAAAATAATGCTCAATAAATTCTTAAATTAAGAACCAAGAAAATGAAGTTGATTTTGTTATTAGTTCAAATTAAAAATTCTATTATCAAACCTATATTATGAAATCAGCTATCATGATATTAATCTTGATGGCTGCTTTTAAATCTTTTAAAATATTTTTTGTATTAAAATATTCAATAATATATTTGAAAATTGATATTATAGTATCAAAGATATTTTAATTAAAAAAAAATTGTGAGAAAGTAGAATATATTGGAGAACAATGCCATTTTCAAAAAAAAGATTTACAACAGATGTTATTGGATTTGTTCTAACAATTGCAAAGACATGTATTGAAAAAGAAAAAGTGGTATGTGTTGTGTGGATTTAGAATCATCTAGAATAATCATATGCATATCTTGAGAAACAAAAGAGTATATTTAATGATTTTAACTGTTTATACTTATTTTATACAGAATGTAATAAGTGTGCTACGCAACTATAGAAAAAACTTGTTGTTTCTATAAATTAAATATGATTTAGCATTTTCAGGAACATATGACATTTTCACATTCATAGCAAGATAAAATAGAATAATAATGAGAGATGAGTGTAATAAAGGTGACAGGACATTAATTTATCCTCTCCTATGTGGCCATTCAATATATCAAAAGAAATGATTCAAAGAGAAAGATAAGGGAGTCTTTCTATATAGCCAATAATATGAATGCAGTCTCATTCTTCCTTTTCTCCAAAAAAATGGATGCTCTAATTTAATTAAATTTTTTCAAATATATACAATTGCACTCAACTCCCCATTGTAATTCTGTTTCATTTTGCTATGAATATGAAATGCCATAAGTTCTCAAAAGCACTAAGTAACATTTAATTTATAGAAAGAACAAGCTTCTCTATATTTATGTATAAGCACAAAAGAGTATATGAACAGCAAGAAGTTTTATTTGGAGTATATATATATATATTAAATAAAGAATAAGCATTAGATTGAACAACAGAAAATGAGGAAGTGAGTATGAGAAGAAATATTAGGCAATAATATTGCCTGTCACCTATGCTTTTTTAATATTTATTAAAAGACATTAAGTAATATTTACTGAGGCTATAACCTTGATAATATGCGTATAAAATGCGATAGTAGGGACCTCTACAGGTGTTTTAACCACAAGCTTACGCTATGGAAGAAAAGAGGGAAGGTGCCAATTTTGTAGCTAGAATAATAAGATGTATAAGATTTATAGATGATATTGTTCTTGCAACAGAGAATGGAAGGAATTTTAATGGAAGAGTATATTAAATAAGTAATGAGGATTAATGTGAATAAGACCATGGCCTTATGGATGGAAAGAAATGCAAAAGGAATAAGTTGAAAATTGATGATAAGGTGTTCCAACAGATGAATGAGCTAAATATTTGAGAAGTTCACTGAATGAGAATGGCAAAAGAAATAATGAAATTAAAAAAAGAATATTAGCAAAAAAAAGCATTAGAAAAAAGAAATATTTCTATGAATTTTTGAAGAGAGTGTTAAGAAAGAGAATGGACACATGCTGTATAAGGATGTATTATTGTACAATTGTGGAATATGGACACAGAATAAATTAATTAAAGATATATTGGGAGGCATGTAAGATGTGTGTATGGAAAAAAATGAAGAAAATTAGTTGAGATTGATAGGGTAATGAATTATGAAATTTTAGTAAGTGTGGATAAAGAGAACAGATTAATAGGAAATATTGAACATAAGAAGAAAAATTGGAATAGACATACATTGAGAATAAACAAATGTTGAAATGAAATGCCTTGGAGAGAATGTTGGATGGTAATAAAAGAAAAGGTAAAGGAGATTAACAGAATAATGGAGAAACAATTGAGTTGCTAATGTGGTTGCTCTCTGGATTTTTCAATAAGTCAGAACACTTATAATAACAGTATTTTTTCAGTCAGCTTCTATTTCATTGATCATAGTGAAAACTTGGAAATATTATTTTCTAAAGTAATTATTCATCAAGATTAGTAATTAGCATTCATTTAAAAATGTTAATTCATTGCAGGCCCTTCTTTGTATAATAGGGTGTGTCATCTTTATCCATAACTCTGGATTATTATATTTTATTTTTTCTGTTTTATACCTATTATATTACAGTACTTTATTTTATTACATGAAAAAAAAAAAAAGGTTTGGTGAACTTAAAATGCTATCAGAGTTGGTGAGACTCATGAAATGTTGTCAAAGATATTGCATTATACATAAGATGATGATAGCAATAATAGAAGCATTTTAATTTTTAAAAATTTGTATTTTGATTTGAAGCCTAAAATTTGGACAAACAAATGCAAACTTTTTTTTAAATAAATGATAAAATTATTTTTTAAAAAAATGTATAAAATCTTAAACCATGATTTTAAAGATTTTTTTCATTTATGATTTATTTTTAACTTCAAGATTATCATAGTATGTAAATATATGGAGATTATGTTATATATAATTATTTTGGTATGAGTATTATAAATATACATACACACATTTTGTAAATCATAAAATGTTGTGGATTATAAAATCTGAGTTATACTTTATTTATATTTCAATAAATCATCATTAAATTGTTTTTATTCATAATTTTTAATGGATTCCCAACATTATAGTTTTATCTTTTTTATTATTATTGTTTTCTTTATAAATATAAAGATTTCATTGTATGTTTTTAAGTACTCTTAAAAAAACTTCATTTTAAAAATTATATATAATGAAAGGGCAGAAATAACTAAAAAAGTTCCCAGGGAGTAAATATTAATGGATGAAAAATTAAAATTACTAAAGCGATTCAGAAATCAGTTAAACATAATCATTTATAATTCCTACTCCATAAGATTAATTAATTATTAATACAGTATAAATAATTACCAAAATTATTAACAGGACTGAAGCTTTGGCAAAGCTTCAAATGATAAATAATCATTTATAAATAAATAATAAAGACTAAATAGACAAAAATGTAGTATTTTTCAAATTTATTTAATGATGGCGTTAAGATACTTGAATATTTATTGATGAAGGTGGCAGATAATAATAGAGTACAGCAGATTATAAATAATCAAGTGGTATCTTTTAGTAGACGATCTCTACTTAATACAATTTATCTTCAGGTAGGATATTTACACACACACTATATATATATTGTAATAGAAAAATAAATAATAAGTAAAGTCAAAGTGAGATTAAAGTAAATTCGTTTATTAATCTGTTGAGTTAACTTTCGACACAGAGTGACTGTTTCAAAGCATAATTGTTAGATAATTATCAGAGTGTGATAGTAATTCCGATTATAAAAAATTAAACTTGGAAGTGTTCGAAAGATTTGCATGTATAGTAGGTTATATATATATATTGTAAAGCAAATATTTAATTTTAATTATTATTTAAAATTAAGTAAAAATAATGGATATCAAATGAGAAGGAGGGGAGGTAGATCACTTATTAATGTAATCATATTATTAGAATTTTTAAAATCTGCCTTAGACATTTCAGCATATTTAACTTTTTTATAGTGCAGCTTGTTAAATATCTTAACAGTTGAAAACATTGATCCCATGAAATGTTAAGGTAAACCATGGGCTTGAACATCTGCGTGTGTATGATAACTCACCTGTGGAGAAGATTGCATTATGTGACAAATATATTTCTGTTTATGATTACTGCATTACCATTTGTCTGATTATTACAGGTTAAACTGACCCTGTAACTTATATACAAAAGTATTGATAGGTAGGTTAACTATGATCTTATTTCATAGAAAAAAAATTAAATTTACTCTAAGTTATTTACTATCTTTAAAAAAATGTCCATGTCTTATCTAGATTTTTACTTTAAGTTATTTATAGTGAAGACACCAGAATAAAGTAACCACTATAATGCTGCCATCCTTTTATTGTAAATATTGATTGTCTTAAAAAAAAGTATATTAAATTAAAGTTTAGATCTGCTATAAAAAATATCGATATACGTATAACTTCTGAAATAATAATCCTTTGAGTTTGCATTTGTCTGCAGTCTTCAGTAATTTGTTGTTTTTGCAACACTCTCTTTATAATATACTAAATTGAACATAAGTATTTTGTCTTTAACTCATTAAAGTTTAAAAAGTCAAAATATTGTTTGAGTTTTTTAAGATTAACATTAAAAAAAATAAATTATAGACAATATTTTCTCTGACTTAAAAAAAATTTTTTTTAAACAATTTTTTAAATTTTTATTAAGAGATATTTATTATCATTACATTAGTAACAATAGTCATAAGAATAACATACAATATCACAAATGATTTTACCTTACCACCCTTAAGGCAGAAGGTCACCTGATCACCCCATGTTCCTGTTCATCAATGTTGCCTGAATATTGAAACAGGATGTATACTTCCTTTCATCAGGTTGAGGATCACATGCTTGCTTATCGTGAAAATTGAGCCACCACTGTGCCTCACTGTATGGTCTCCCATGAGTTGAGTGTTCATTCTCTATGATTGGTACCTGACTGCTGTAGGGTGAGGTTCCTATAGCTTAATATTAACTGTATGGTTAAAATTCTTACAAAAACGTTTTTTTGATATTGTTATTTTTATTATTTGCATTTAATTTTTTTTAATTTAAATTTTAACAAAACATTTTTCAAATATTAATTTTTGTTTTTTATTAGTTACATCTTAGTATACAATTTTTTTTTATATATGCAATATTTTATTGTGCAAGTTTGTTTATACATTTAATTTTAATTAATAAACAAAATTATTTTTCATTTAAGTTACAGAAATCATTTAGAATTGTAGCATTTGCTTTAATCTTCTAATCTCTATCGTCAGTTGGGAACCATTTTTCTTTAGTGCACCATCTCTCAGCTATTTTCACCAGTATTTTCTTTATTTTATGCTCATTTTACTGTAAAAATAACTTAATCTATAATAATATTTTAATATCAACAAAAAATCTGCAGTGGTCAATATTTTAGCAAAAAAAATTGAATATCTGTTGCCCTATTTGGTATAATACAAAGAGTTGACTGTCCATTCTTTTTCACCTTATATGATACTTTAAAGTGTCAACTGTCTATCTCTGTTATTATTTAGTAGGAGGTTCTAATTTCAATATCAGAACATGCACACAAAATCTTTTATTCTTTTATAATAGATTTTAAACATAAAAATAACTATTTTTCATAATTATTTACATTTATAATTAATTTTTACAATATATTGTCTAACTGCAACACCAGAAAATGCGTACAAAATCTTTTATTGTTTTGTAATAGATTTCGAATATGACAATATATATTTTCCATAATTATTTACATTTCTAATTAATTTTTACAGTATATTAACTATTTCTGTATATATATGTCTTTATTCAAAATATTTAATTTTTAGAAGAATAATCAAGAGAAATGAATAACATTCAACTGCTGTTTATAAATCAATGACATTTGGTGACTGCAATTAGAAAACATCTATTTTTCATAATTATTTATATACTTGTAATTATTTTTCATAATATATTGATTAATCATGTGGTTAGATTTAGATTTTTATTAATAAATATTTAATGTTATAAGAAGAAAAGACAAAAGAAATGAATAATTAGAATTTCTACTTATAATAAAGGAAATCAATGGTAACTACACATTCTAATTGGTTGAAAAATAATTCTTTGTTTTACTGCAAGCAAATTTTCTTACACTTTTCTTATATTTTTTTACAGTTGTGAATTTTATTTTAATTATTTTGATATATTTGAGAATTTCGAATGGAAAATAATTGAATTTTTAGAAGTTAAGTTAAAACAATGTTGATTATTTTACTCTAATATTTTTAAGATTAAAACCATAACTGACAAATCAGAACAATCAAAGTTTTACTCAATCTGATGAATAAGAAAAATCAGCACTGTAGAGGTTAATATTAAGATGAGGATCTTAATTAGTTTTATTCTAGTACCGTGCCTACACTAATGTTGAGATTTGTTGCAGGGATTAAACATCTTGTAAGCAGTTCAATAAATATTGAAATAATTAATCAGAAAAATTGTGAAAATAAAAAAATGCAACTTTTGTTAACCTTCCAATGGATCATGTCAAATTTATTTAGGTGAAACAGGAGTAGATTTTGATAACTTGACTCAAATAATGTCCTAGAAAGTATCATATGTACAAATGATTTATTCTTCTTGACTCTTCCTTTTAGTGAATTGCTAAAGTGTTCATACTTTTATTGTGCTTATTCTCTATCTGTTGACATATATTACTTCAATTTATACATCTGATTTAATACCAAATTGTCTAAAAACATTAGTAACTTCTTTTTATAAAATGAGACATAATGGTTTATGTTATAATTCTAATTCAATAATATATAATGTTAACATGATAAGATTGTAAATAGTCTGGGGATTTTTTTTCTGGATATAAATATAATAAAATATTATGCTTTTTTTCATATTTTTTATATACTTTGTATATTATATCATTTATACCTTTCTTAAACACTTTATCAATTCTCTTTAGGAATAGGATTGTAAAGAGCTCTGATGATGACTGCAGGACAGTCGAAACTGTTAGTTTTGATATAAATAAAGAGTTATTGATAAAGTAAGTCATAGATCACATGACCCAATTCTCTTAAGCTTGTACAATATAAACAGTGAGCATTGCCAATTGCTCAACAAGCTTTGTGATAAATGCTTAGCCAGAGAAAGCATTTAAAATATCTCTGTTAGGAATCCAACCCCTGCCCATGGTTTCATGCTTTGGCACTCCTCAGAGAGGCACTAGGGTAACTTCAAACAAGAAAGGTGTAAATGGTATGATATGTTAAAGTAGAAATCAATACATAGGAAAAAGAAGAAGAAGAAAATTATATTATTTTGGATATTGTATTGGACATATTTTAATTTGTGAATGTTTCTATTTTCTACTTTTTTTGTTTAATTCAACTTCAAAATATTTTTTTTAATTAAAAATATTTATGGAAGAAAATATTTAATATTGTTACAATAAATTTTGTCTTGGTAATTTCAGGTTTAATGTATATTATTGATATAGAGCTCATTAATGATTATGACCACTGCTAACAAATTGAAATAATAGAATAAATTATGTTTAGAATGTGAAAAGCAACAAAGTACCATTGATGATGATGATAAAGTGGTGTTGCTATTACCTATTTACTTTATCTGAAGACAACTTAACATATAATTCTAACTTTATAAGAGACTAATTCCTATTAATGAGTATTAGTAAAACATTCTTTAGTCTGGTACTTAAAATGCATTTGATATTAAAATTTTTAATATATTCTGCATCAAGTCATTAAAAATCTGGATACATTATTTTTCATATCTTATATATAATTTCTGTTATACTATAAAAAGTTTAATGCATTTTACTTTGTGAATGATATTTTTTTTCCTCTGAAAATTTGTTGAGTTTTATTAAAATACTCCTCAGTCATTTTATCAAAACATATTTTAAATACCTCTCTTATTAAAAAATATATAAGATAAAGAACTTTTTATGCTTGTTTAACAAGAAATATTGAAAAAGGATGGGGGTATTGTCATTAAAAACTTGTCTGCTTTTTAATATTTGGTGTAATGGATTTTTCTCTCCTATAAGAGAAATTAATCATCTAACCCCACTCTATTATAACTTTTGTCTGGGGACTATCACTTTGAAGAAGATTCATTAAGAGTTAACTTTTACTTTATATATTTATGGCACCTCTTAAAATTTATTTTGTATTTAAAAATAATGATTTAGCTTAATGCCTGTTTTCTAAATGACATCTTCAAAATTAATGTTCTGCAAATCTGTTTATAAAAGAGAAGCAGGAAAAAAAAGTGAAAAATTATTTCTGTTTGCAGTTGTTATTTATATATGGCTTCTATTAATGATCACTTTGTTATTATAGCAACAGAAAACAAGATGGTGGTATATTGTTTATTTAAAATTGGAAAAACACCTTTATGAAGATGACATTAAATGAATCATTGTCTTTAATTGGATTATTTGTTGTAAGATTTTTAAAAATAATTGAAAACTTCAAAATTGTGACAGTGAAATGATCAGAATAGATTATATTACTTGTGAATCTTAATTTGCATCTTCTTTAAAAAAAAACAAACAACACATCTGTTTATAGAAAGTTGTTTCCCATCAACCCTCTTGCTCTCATTTTAATTGGATGCTTTTTTTTCTGTCTGTCTGTCTCTCTCTCTCTCTGTGTGTGTGTGTGTGTATATATATATATATGAAAATATTATATAATAACAAATTTCGGAAAAAATCAACTTAATTTTTAAATATATTTAATGTCAATAAATATAAATTTAAATATTATTGATGTTGTCTTCCAACAGTGAATATAATATGACCTGGAGATGTACTAATAAATTATAGAACTAACAATGTGGCCTATCCACTTTTTTAGGCATTATGTTTTTTTGTTGTTGTTTTTTTTTTCAAAAAAGAATTTTATTAACTAAATCAAAAAAGAATACAATGACAAATCAATCTTTGGACTCGAGTCTTCTGCTAATTAGATTTGACAAATGGCCTGATGCTGGTAACTGAAGATCTTGGGTTGCAAATTCTTACTAGACTAGGTCTACGCTAGCCCAGGATTCAATGTGTAGCCAGTCTAGTGCAAGAAGCCAGTCTCTATCATGAGTGCTTCTTAATAGTTTTAAGAAAATATTGCTGACATTGTTATCTGCCTGTCCAAAGATGTACTTGCACCTGGTGAGCCAGACTGCAAAAGTGAGGAAAATGGATGTTCTGATGGTCGAAAATATGCCCGTCTTGATGGCATTTTGAATGCAAAGCATGTTTCTGTAGCCTAATCTATTGAAACTTTTTGGCAGATGAAAGTTCTGAGTGGGCTAAGGAATGGGAAGTCATGTAGGAGATGGGTAATGGTTTCTTCAGCTGTTGAGCAAAGCTGACACTGTGAGTTGAGGTTGGCAAAACCTCTCCTATAGACTAGGAAGTGACTTGTGGGTATGGAGGCAGCATGTTTTTACTGGGAGTAAATGAAAAAAATAATCTAGATCAGGGGTCTTAAACTTTTTCAAGTTCAGACCAAATTATTTTCACTTCTAAGAAGTATGTATCAAGTTGGTACAGGATTTAAGCATTCAAGATTAAAATGTGAAGTAAGAAAAATGTTTGAACAGTTTAAATTATGATCTAATACTTAAAATTGCAGCTTATTCACAAACTATATAAATAACATACATAAAGGAAGCTTTTAAAAAAGAAAATATTTCTAAAAAATTTTTGCTAAGAAAGTTATTATTAGTAGAAAACATAAAATATTATTATACATCCATAAATATTTTTAACAAACTATTATTGATAAAATAATAAATAACTATTTTCATTTTCATCAACATCACTATGACTAATGGTAACATGTTAGAAGTAATGATCCAAATTTCAGGAATGATTTAATTTAGTTGATGGAAGAAATACAGTCGTAATGTGCACAAAGTCATTATTTGGATTTCCAAATTACTATTATATATAACATTTAACAAGTTATTCATTGATCCATTTAATTTTTATATAATTATATAAAGAATTAAAAGAAATTAACCCAGAGCTAGAAAAATCAGCCCTAGATTTTATAGTCAAATTATATATTCTTGATTTAGCAACCATGTATTGAAGATACCATATTTGATGAAAGAAAATAAGTGTTAGTTAGTCAATTATATAATGTTTGTTTCTTTTAAAAAAATTGATCATAGTTTACATACAATATTAATTAAAGGGGATTTGAATCCAAATTTTCAAGTTCCTTTCAGTCATCCACTTCATCTTATACATCAGATTTTCAATGATATGGATAGCTGAAGGATTAGAGTGGAGAATATTGAAACTTGTCAATTAAGATTCGTAGATTTGCTATGTATCTGGACCAATTGACAAGTGCTGACTCAGCACAAAATACATATCCTTGGAAATCATTTATCTTTTTCACATGTATGTGGTCATGTATATCAGTTGTATAAGAGTGAGTGGATGACTGAAGGGAGTTTAAAAGTTTGGGTTCAAATCCCATCTAATTACATCTAGCTTAAGTATATATTATACTTGTATTTAAATAATACAATATTAATATAAATAAAAATTTATAGATATATGCAATTACCTTTAAAACTACAAAGTGATTCTTAAATTCATTGTTCAATCAGTATCGTTTAACATTAGATTTTGGTTTCAATTCATTAATATATGATTTAAAACCATTTTTGATGTAATAGTAAATTAGTTCAATTTTAATATTAACTTTTGATAGTATTGACACAAACCATTAAAGAAATCTTGACTACAATTTATCTTTCAATAAATAATTTTGTGAATAACATTTGTGTGTAATTTTTATTTTATTCACCTCACTCTGGTTGGTCATCTTCAAATTAAATACAGTTTTGATCATTAGAACAATTTTGGAAGTAGATTTATATTTTGAGTTTTCAATTGTTTTACGCTATGTTTAAGCTGATTTTCCATGTGACTGCATTTGATGTTCATCAAAAACTATACATATTAAAAATAAAGAGAATCCCAGCACAATGTAAGTAAAACATTTTTACTTCAATAACTATTAAAATAATTACATATAGAATAAGCATAAAAATGAATACATATAATATTAGTTATTAATTTTACTTTATGTTAATAATAAGTAAATAACTCAGATTATATGTAACTGAACAGGAAATATCTAAAGCTTCAAATGAATTATATCATATTTGCAATCCTATCACAACCATCCATCAGGCCAGAAGTCAGACCAAGCTCTCACATCATAGATGCATTAGAAACATATACTTTGTCAAGCAATAGACATTTTTAGAGAAAGCCCCAAACTTAATTTATATATATATATATTATTAAATACAATTCCATCACACATTACTGAAATTATATGAAAGACATGTGAAAAAGATAAACGATCTGCAAGATATGAATTTTGTGCTGAATCAGCACTCATCATTTGGCCCAGAACACAATCTCTTCAGCATGAAATATGCATCTTGGGGATCATTTATCTTTTTCACATGTCTTTGATCATGTTTCAGTAATATGCGATAGAATTGTATACATATATAAGTTTGGTGTTTTCTCTAGAAATAATGTGTATTGCTTAACAAAATGTATGTTTTTAATACATCTATGGTGTGAGAGATTGGTCTGATTTCTGGATTGATGGATGGTTGTGATAGGATTGCAAATGTGATATAACTCACTGGAAACTTAAATTAATTTTACTTTAATAACCAATAAAATGGAAATATATACAAATAACTTATAGATATAGCTACATTTCTGAAGCATTTATTTTTTCAGAATAGTGATTTGTGTTAAATTTCAATTAGCATTGTAAGTTTAAAAAACATATTGGAAATTATGTGGTCATTTTATTTTGCAAATTGTAAAAATAAAAATAAATTCAAAGTATTACAATTTTTTTTTTTCCAGTTTATTTTAAACAAGAGAATGATTGACTTTTTTTTAGAAGATAACAAGTTTTTATTGTATCAGTTTATTTCAAAGTGAATGTAATTTTCTGAAAGCTTAATAACATTGAAAAATGATGGGAAAAAATTTAAAGAACCATAAAACCTGAACTTTCTGCTTTGTATTTTAAACAATCTATAAGGCTTATTTTCCAATATTATCATCATTCAGTTTGCAATTTATTTGTGTTGTTGTTGATTTTTTGAATAAAAGAAATAAATTGTGCATTTAAAAGATTTCTGATCCTTCCCCTAAGATTTATTCTGATATATTGTGGTGATTTTGAAAATTATATATAATTTGTTTCAAGATACTCAAAGATATATTATAATGATGGAATCATCATTGATCCTATACTTCATCTTTGCTAACAACATTGCAATGAATTAAAGAATTTTAATTTATGGTTAAAATAATTTTAGTCTAATTTTTTATATCTAAATGAGAATTCAGGATTATTCTAATTAAGAATTCACTTAATAGTTACTCTAAGATCATAGTTAAAAAAACCAATATCCTTAATATGCCTTTTCATTGTCAAGCTTTTACATTCACACAGAAAATTTTATAACTTGTAGGGAATTTTATTATTCATTTTTAAGATGTATGTATATTTGAAAACTTTATCTAAGCTTTTATATTGTAACCTTGCCTTATGTTAATCGGTAATAAACATATTAACTGCTCTTTTCTTTTGGTAAATAATGCAGTGAAGCTAAATTTATCATCAACTTTATCTTTATTATCACTATAAAATCAACTGCTGTTCTTGACAGCTTATATGTATCTTTTTCATGCTTAGATGTAATCCTATCTTTTCAGTCTCTATGAATCAATAATTTAATCATGTCTCATCATATCTTTTGATCAAATATTAACAAATAAACAATGTATTAAAAGTTAAATACTCATAATTCCCTTTGGTATGTTAATACTAATTTTCTTTTGAAGATATATTTTTGAATTAATTTTTTTTTTTGCTGTCAACATTTTTTAATATGGAAATATCATACAATGTTTCATGATTTGTTTACTTATTAAAAATCAAGCAGACAAACCAATAGTAAAAAGAGAGATGATAATTTTGTGGATATGTAAATTTTTTTGTAAAGAATCTGCTTTCCATTGCATGTGAAAAGTCATCACATAGTTATTTTCTTTAAAATGAATAAGGGGATTACAATTATTCATGAAACTTTCACTCTGACTATAGATTCTTATGTGATTTCACTTATCATTATTACAAACTATATGGTACTTTCTTCATTAACTCTTTTTACTTTGTTTATCTCTTACAAAAAGGATGGATAGCTTCATACTATTTTTTAACATCTTCTGTCCATGTGATAATTTGTTGAACTATTTCCATCATCTATCATTAAATGTTGAATATATAGACAATTTTAAACTTTATTTAAACTTTTCAAATGCAAACAATGTTAATAATAAATCATCACCACAAACCTTCAGGAAAAATCTTCTATCCACATTTTATAGACTTTAACTTTGTTAGTTACTTGTGCATTACCATAAATTAAAGTTTTAGTTTTTAGTCATCATTCATTCACATTTATGTTAAATCATTTGTAAGTTTTTTTTATAACTTTCTTTTACTCTGATTCACTTTTTTTTGTACAATTCTTTTTGAAAATCTTTTGCATCCATTTAGTTCTTGGTATTTTTTCTATAGCATGTTTTTTTTCCAAATACAAAGTTTGTTCTCCTTTAATGTTTTGTCATATGTTCAGTAAAATTTAATTTGATTTACAAGATAAGGTTTTTGCTTTTTTTTTTTTTAAATCCTGACCTTGTAGATATGTTCTCCATTTGTCTATTCTTAATTTTGTTTATTTTTTACAGTCAAATCTTTTATAATATTACTTTCAAGATCAAGTCTTATGTCACATGACACAATTTAAGAAGTTTGTATTACAAATGTTATACATAGAGATCGCAAATAAGCTCTTAACATGCTTTGCAGAATATCCCCAATCCCAGACCAGTTTCTGCTACTGGCTTTCTCAGTGAGGTGCTAGGATATTCAATATCCTCAATCCCAGACCAGTTTTTGCTACTGGCTTCCTCAGTGAGGTGCTAGAATATGTATTGAATATCCTAGTACATAACTGAGAAAGTTAATAGCAGAAACCGGTCTGGGATTGGGGATATTCTGCTAAGCTTGTTAAGAGCTTATTTGTGAGCTCTATATATAAGATAAGTTTTTTACAGGGCCTAATTTTTATGTATATCAATTCTGATTTTTTTACATTTTTTTTTTCAAAGTACCATTATTTTTAAAACTATTTTTAAATATATTTCATATCTCTTCACTTTTTCATTTATATTCTCTAGTGCAAATTTAGATTTTGTTTACCTTCTTCAATAATTGCTATGTCATCTGCATAACATAATATAAATTATTTATATACTGTAATCATTATTGAACACAAAGGTTTAATATATTGAACTTTATTATTTTGTTCATTTGTCAAAATCAAGAACTTTATTTTAATGAACTCAAATCATGGATATGAAATCAAAATTTTATTATTTTTTCAATATCTGTCGTAATGTTTCTGTAATTTGTAAGCATGGACTAATGTTTAATCTTGTATTATTGTAGGACAATTTAAATAATGTTCAGAAATTGTATGCACACACATGTATGTGTGCATTTATATATTAATGAGTGCTAAGTAAACATGTAAAATTTAATCATTTTTTAAAATTTTATTAAATGCCACTTGATAATTTTTATGCAATAGAAAAACATGCAACTGTGTGTTATATGTAAACCACCATATAGTAACTTGAATATTATTGTATGTTAATCAAAATCAGAAGGCTTCTAATTGTAGAGCCATATTCTAAAGACCATAATTTTTTTTTTGTTGTTAAATTTGTATTCAGTTGTTAAAATTGTATTAAATCATCATTTCTTGGTCACTGTAACAATACTTGAGCTTGTGTTCTCTGAGCTAGGTTTGAGTATAATGGCTGAATATATAAATGGGGGTGTATATTAGTGTTTATGGGCATCTAGTTGATTCTAGATTGGCATTAAGATATTCTTTAAAACCTATGCACTTCATTTTTTTAGTTTAGTCTTAGGAATGAAATTTATAGTTGGCCAGTGCATTAATGGCACTAGATGGCCAGAGCATTGGTGACGATCTTTTAATATTCTAGAATTGTTTTTATAATTATATATTTTAAGGAATTATCCACCTAATTTGTTGCATCCAAATAAATGGTTTAAATAATTGCCCAAGCTGGTAAGTGCTCAATAATTAGCCTGGTCTACAGTAGACCAATTTCAAATTTAGTCACCGGATTACCTGTTGATTTATATATATATATATATATATATATATATATATATATATATATATATATATATATATATATATATATATATATATATATATTTATAGTTCAACTCTAGTCACAAAATGGACTGTTGATTTATTTTATTATTGATTATTCATGATAATGGATGATTATTTATTTTGAGTATTACTTACTTTTACTTATTGATAATACTGTGGATGTGTGTAGTTAATCATGGTTGCTCTAAGGAGTTAACTGACTGATCTCAGAGATCTTATTGATCTCATGCTCTCTGTAATATATAAAAATTGCTTATATATTTTCTTTAATATCATTGCATCTATAAATATCTTTATTTTGCTTTAATATCTATAGTACAACCACCCTGATACCCCATCTACTCCATCCCATTACAGTATAATAAATTATAGTTATTAATAGTGGACAAAATCACATAAAAAATGAAATAATAGTGTAAATATTTTATCACTGAAGGAATATAATTTTGATAATAAAAAATGTGAATAAGTTTTTGCATGAGAGATTTTCAATGGGTTTTCAAACAAACAAGCGAGCAGAATGGAGCTTGAAAGGGAAGCATTCCAAAGAATCATATTCTGGATATACATACCATTTTATAAGTAAATTATATATTATGTAATTACTTATATAATATCAGCGCTTCCCCAAGAAGGGAAGAGGAGCAGTGCAATGAAGGGGAGCAGTGCAAAATTGTCTTATTTGCAGATATTTCCTATTTGTACTAGCATTTTTTCAGGATTGTTCAAAAAATAACATGAAAACTTTTGAAAAAAAAAAATAATAATAATTTAAATTTACTAAATAAATATTTAAGTAATTAGAGAAATTTGAACTTAGAATTTTTCAGTCTATATTTGTAGTATGCTCCATCTCAAACAACCTGCACACATGATGACATTTTGTGTGTCAGTTATTTAAGATTGAGTAGAGGATGAATATAGATTGAAAAATCCTAAGTTCAAATCCCTCTAGTTACTATAGAAAACATTCAATACAGTGAATAGGTTAATTAAATAAATATTTTTGTTTTAAGGTATTATTTAATTATTGTTTAAATATATATATATATATTTTGATAATTTTATTTTTTATGCTTATTTTATAGAAATAAATGAATAAAACACATATGGTATAAAACATGTTCAATGACTAAAGTTATATTTTCAAGTATTTCTTGAAAAAGCATTGGAAAAGATGTATTTTAATTTACAAATTTTATTTCATAGAATGGAGAGTGGTGTGTGCTAAATTTACCTTGCATAAAGGCACTTCTTAGTTACGTGGTGGGTCTAAATCCTAGATTTTCAAACTTATGCACAATTTGTGGACAAATAATTTTTATATTGGATGTTTGACAATTGTATATATTATGCATTTAATTTAAGAAATAGACAATAGCTATGAAGCAGGTTTTTTATGAGGTTGAGTGCTTTTAATGCTTCAATTTATCATTGGATGATACCTGATTTTGATGCTAAAACTTAAAATTTTCTTTTTATATCTGTTATGTGAATTATTGGTGTTTATTATTTGCTTTATATAAATGTATGTAAAGTTATAAAACATTCAAAATTTAAATGAAAATTATTTTCTATCGTTTGCACCATTTGAAGATATTAAATATTTTTATAAACATAATTGCTTTTCTAAATGGTAAAATTGCTTTGAAATATGATATTATATTCAGATGATTAAAAGGAGAAAAAGTTCAAAGCAAATTATTTTTCCTCTAGAAAACATAATTTTTAATTTTCTCATTGTATGTGTGTGCATATTAACAATCATAAATAGCACAGTGCGGATTAGTATTCATTATTCTCATTAGGTCCCAAACGACTCTTTCAAAATGTTTGAGATTTTAAAATATATAATAGCAGAATGTGTATGTTAGATTTTGTATTAAAACCAATAGAAAAATTTATTCAAAATATAAAACTAACACAAAACACTGAAACAAAGTAAATATCAAAGTTTCTCGACAGAATTTATTTTAGAAAAATTTACAAATTTATCTTTTAACTATTACACATACCCAGGTCATTTTGAGAAAAGGGAATATAATGATTAGGTTTTCCTGTACCACGATCCCTAAAAATCCATAATTTTTAAGGGTCAAGTTAGATACTAATATATTACTTTTTTTTTTTTTTATTTAGTATTGTTCATAAAAAAAACCATTAGGATTATTTTGAAAAAAATCTGACAGTTTATTAAGAGAAATCAAAATATATAATTTTAAATACCTGGCAACATTATTTGATTAAGAATATGTTAAGATCTATTATGTGCCAAAATCATCTTATTAGTCCAAATATTTTGGCTTTTGAAACAATGTTAGTGAGACAGTTAGATTTTGATTATATTAATTAAATATTCATAAGTTATAAATCCAGGAAAACATGCAATTATTGTTTATAGTAAAATTGCCAATAGTTTTTCCATGAAAGAAATGTTAGTTGTTGTTATTATATCATTATAAGTTTTATGTGTGCAATTTTAATTTTTTTGTCTTCTGATATTGTTTATTACTTTTTTTATTTTTTATTTAATAAAATAAGAAGTATAAAAATAATTATTTCTTTTATTTATTTATTTATGTTAGAGAATTGTCAAAAGCTGTCCCTCTGGGCCTGGCATTAGATCCTATCAATAATATTAAACTATTTTTACTTTACTACATATTCAAAACTATAGATTTGATAAATTTATCAGTAACTTATTGATTAAAAATAATTGTTTTAATTAATAGATTGTGCAAATGATTATTTCTCACTTTTATTATTTTAATCAGGAGTGGCAAATCTCTGGCCTGTGGGCCAACTTCAGCCCTCAAAATAAATTTATCAGTAACTTATTGATTAAAAATAATTGTTTTAATTAATAGATTGTGCAAATGATTATTTCTCACTTTTATTATTTTAATCAGGAGTGGCAAATCTCTGGCCTGTGAGCCAACTTCAGCCCTCAAAATCACTCAATCCAGCCCATGGACATTTTCAAAAATGTATATAAAATGGTCCTGCATAAAACTTCTATTTAAACATGCTTACAATGCAAATACTGAATTAAGGGTTAAGTAAAATAAAATATTTATTTCTTGAACTACATATTTTTCTTTCTCTGACCTTAGTTCATTCTATCAGAAGTGTAATATTTTAAGAATTATTTCTATTGTATGGTTTATCGACTATGTATTTAATCGTTTGTTTTTATAATGATTTTGTTTCACTATTGTTATTTCATATTTAATTTTTTTTATTAGGATGACTACACTGTAAGATAAGAAAAATTGACTCAGAAAATTCTGTATTTCAAAAGAAATGGATCAATGCATATATTTTTTTGTAGAAAGAAATAATAATTTGATGTGCCTGATATGTGCGGAAAGTATTTCAGTTAAGAAAGAAAACAATATTCAGAGACATTATTTATCAAAACATTCTGATTACAACAAAATTATTGGGAAAGAAATATTAAAATAAAAATCTTGAAAAGAAGCTTCATCAAATGGCTAAGCAAGTTAGACAATTCTATGAAAGCAAGTATATTCTTTTAAAAAAGGGCAGAGAATTCAAATCATTTTCTGAAAGTTTATAAAAGACTGCATCCTAACTGCTATAGAATTAATTTGTCTGAACATAAATTTTAGACGGTAAATATGTGATGAAAAATAGTTACAAGACAAATTGGAAAAATTGTCACTAAATGTGGTACAACAATTAATAATAATGATATTACTTATTTTAATTCACAAAAAAATTATAGGTCTTGTTTAAAAAAGGAAAGTTAAAATTGGCCTGCCAATTAAAAAGGTTGCCTACCCCTAATGATTAAGAGTAAATTAAATTTTTGATCAAATATTAGCAGGCTAATTTTTAAATCAATAATTTGATATCACATATGATATTATAATTAACCAAGTGGCCCTTGGCAGAAAAAAGTTTCCTCACCTTTATCTAAATAATGTTATCTAAATAATGTTTTACCTATTTTAATGCAGTGAGAAAATGATGTACTGAAAATCTAAGGATTCATAGAATATAGCCAACTGTGTTCCTTTTAATGCTTGGACATTATATGATTCCTTGGGCATAAAATTATTCAATTATTTATTTTTTATCTAAACAATAATAATGGTAAAAGCATATAATCAATGGCATATAAAGAATTGCAAAATTCAAAGGTGTCTAAGGTGCTGCAGCCAAAAAAGCTTCTTTGAATATCTCACCATCTGTAAAAGGGTTTTTATGCTTTATAAAAATTTGGCACCGCCGGAGAAATGCCACTGTGCCATTGTTCATTTACAACAACTTTTTTTGAATGAAGATTGCTGTGAATTTAGAGATCTTTTTAATCTTGATACTTCAGATTTTTTTATTATGGATTTGGGAGGAAAGTCTCAATCAAAACTTAAATGAATAGTAGTAAAATGTCTGTTTAGATTACCTCTTTTCAGTAAAGCTACTGTAGAATTACACAATAAAGATGAACAATTATCTTTATACATGATGAATAAAAATTCTTCTTTCCAATCATTATTGAAATGATATATTTTTGCTTTTTCATTGCTCATTATGGTGAAAAAAATCAAATAAAATTTTGCCACAAAATAAGGATTATCAATAAAAATACTCATATAATATTAAATTAATAAATTTAAGTATTAAAACCACTTTTCACAATTGAAAAACAAAAATTATTTTAAAAAATCAAAATGTCAAAACTAGTCTGCCTATTTAAATGAATATTCAAAAATAAATGTTTTTTTTTGTATTGCTGTAATCAAAATAGATATGATAAATCAAAACAATGTATCAATTGTTTTCTTCAATTTTTTATTTGAGTGTTTTTTTACAAACTTATAGTTTTTAAAATTTTGGTTTTAAATTGGATTACACATTCAAATAAAAAAAAAAAAAACAAATTTCAACAGTTGCTTTTCAAAAAACTTTTTTTGAAATTTTAGTTTTTAAAGATAAAATCTTTTCTATATAAAATTTTATTTTTGTTGTGCAATCGACTTAAAATTTTTTGGTGATTGATCAGTTGATACCTGCCATAGGCTAAATTAAACAATGATAAAAGACAACAAATACCACTTATGTATCAGATTTTCTTTTTGCTGGACTTGGATAACCTTTAAACTTGGAAGTCAAATAAAATATAGAGAAAAAATATATATAAGTGTTTTTGAATGAATTTGAAATCATTACCATTTTAGGTAGACAGATCATTTATATTATAAGTGAAAGTTTTTAATAAATAATGTATTTATTTCACAGAAATAAATTTTTAGATGTATTAATATTTAGATCCTGACATACTGTACATAAAGTTATTCTAAATGCATGTTTTTTTTAATATAGTAGAATAGCTTCATTACATTGTTTAAGAAGTATATAATATTAAAACTAGAACTTTTACACTATTGACTTCAAAGAAAATTATATATTCATGAATCTTCATGACTTATGAAAACAATTCTTATACAAATTATTTTAATAAATATTAATTTTACTTTGTACAAATATTATTAATAATTATCAACTCCCTCCTTAATTTCTTTCAAACTTTTAATATAAAATATATATATATATATTTGGTGTGTACAATCCCTTTTCCAAAAAGTCAAAAATATTATCATTAGCATATAAATCGGTTATTTAAATATATAGTTATGAACTTACTATTAGACCAATATAACTGGAGTAGAAACTTTCAAGTCATTAGTTTGAATGTTGTGTTAAAGAAGTTAAAGTAACTGCTGGATGGATTTTTGAATGCTTCTTATGATTGAAGGCCAAAATCTAAAATAATATTGTTAATGCTATTTCTTGTTTCTCTTGATTTCTCTTGATTACATAGATGGCTCTAGAGTAGAATAATATGGGATATATTATGTTGCATCTCAACCATTCATTGTTAAATTAGACAACATATTATTATTATTTTTAAAAAACTTTGTTAGTGTTGTTAAAAAAACTGTTGCAATTAATCTACTATTTCTTATATATTTATTTATATTATCATAAAATAAAATAAAAAAACAAATATACCTCATTGTTTCATAAGGTATTTGAAAATTTCAACACAAAGTTAGTGTCCGAATGATATAATGTAGAAATAGCTCTTCCCAATGAAGAAAGCCAATTAATCATCTTATACCCATCATAATACCAATAGAGTTGAGTACCTACATTCTGCTTTACATTTACTTGATTCTTTTAAATGCTATATTGTCATCATGAAGCAATACTGGGATAACTAATCGATACATTTAAGATTCAGCAAAGTATTTACATGTTACAATAAATAAGTTTTTTTTTTCTGGTTAGAAATTAATCTAAAAATAAACTTTGTGCTCTTCATTTATATAATTAGAATATTATTGTTGTTGTTGTTTTGATAAAGAAATGCACAAATAAAACTTGTGTTGTTGATTGATAGTATTTTTTTGTCATTTATTTTAGAAAGAAATGTCAAAATAAACCTATTTTTTTATTTAGACCTCATGATCTCAGAATACTAGCCATTTTGATCCTAAGAAAGTTGTTGCATTGCTGATTTCCTGTTTTTCAAAGATTTTATGGAAAAGTAATTGCCACTGAATGAAGTGCATTGAAACTTTTATACCACAATGATCTTCTTAATGATGTCTAAGTCAAAACACATTGTGCCAAATGTATTTCTCAAGATTGTAGTTTCATCTGGATCACATATGCTGGAAAATGTATCAGCAAAAAAAAAATGCCTTTCTTTATTCAGGAGATTAGTTCAGTTTATCAACTGGTGGTAATCAAAGTAAATAATTTTCACAGCTTTTACTTTCTTTTTATTTGTTGTTACAAAGCCAGTTCATTTTTATTTTGATTATTTTATTATAATTTGTATTGAATTTTTTTTAAAAAGGTAGAATTTCTTATCTGAAAATGAAAAATAATAGATTTGTTTCTGTTCTTGATTTTGCACCTTCAGTGTTGTTTTCATTAAAGTTGATGGTGCAATTGATCATATTTTTTTCTCACTTTTTCAAAACCAAAATAAGAAATTAAAAAAATTAAAAGTCAAATAATACAAGTAAAAGGTCCAAACAAACCTGTCAATTGCAAGTAATTTTTAAGAAGTTTAGAAGTACAGTATACATTTTAAGCCAATAAACATCATATGACCACCTCCTCTTATGCTTGTATATAACTGTTGTTAAAACAGGCAAAACTCATAATATATATATATATTATAACGATCAAAATGAAAGTGAAGATCGAATCTAACCGCAAAAACAATATCTGCAACTACCAGGGCGCCATCTAGGCATTTAAACCTAGAAAAATTTATAGAGTAGGCAGATACGCACTAAGATTCCACTTTATTTAAACATTTTGATCGTTATAATTGGCATCCCAAGTGTGGCCTTACCTCAGAGATTGACCCTGAGAAGGGGAATTGATGATGATGAAATTTTCGATCGTTAATAAACACGAGTGCCCTGAGAATTTTAAAAGTGAATCATGCTCGTAATATTTTTCCTGAAATTAGTATAAATATATTTGTTGTATTGACGTGGAGTTACAGTTTGAATTTTTGGTCTTAAAGGTACTGCCAGTAAGAAAAATTACGCATATGTAGAGATAAATTCGAGGAATAAAAACTAATAAATAAAACGTAATTAATAAATATAAATCATAATTTTAAAAAAAAAAATATTGTTTAAAATCTAATCATTTAACTTGCCTAAATAATACTTAAAAGTTGAAGAAAAGAAACTTGGAAGGGAGGGGGCAGAAATTTGGCTGGTAGTAAGGAATCAACAGTCAATTTTTTTTTAATCATTATATTTGTGTTTAATAACTTTTGTCTTGTAAAAAAAAGTTTTGTCTTTTTGAAATTTTCATATATAATCAATTAAATGTTTTTATTTTTTTGAGGAAGTTTACTGATATGTAACGATATATAAATATGTCGTTACATTAAATTGAAATAAAAACTTTTAAGTTCGCATATAAAAATAAGTGTATTAAAAAGAAAAAAAAACTAAACGCTAAAATTAAAATGTTTGTTAAACGTATATATTCGCACAGATGCTAAACTTTAAAATTTTTTTTTTTAATAAATAAAAAAAGGTATTTGAATGTATTTTTTTTTATAAAAAAAGATTTAAATATAAAAATAGTTTAAAAAAGAAATAACGTAAGTAAAAATAAAAACAGGTATTAATTAATTCCTGTAATCTATAAATGGAAATGATTGTTTATTAATCATCCAAAAGCTGTCTAATTAAAAAGTCAGAGAGTAAATTAGATAAGAGAATAAAGAGATTTTAGCTTGACCAATGGAAGCACCAAGCCTCAGCCCGGACCCGAACGAAAATTTGGATTAGTGACGTCTTTGTTCATTCAATCTAGAGATTTACTATAAAAAGAGAAATATTGAGTTCCAGCGTGGTGTGTTTGAGAGTTGTGGTAGGACGCACATACCACACTCTCTAGTTAAAAAAATTATAAAATGAAAAGACTGTGATACAAGAATGGAACCAGCTAATGCTACCTCCAGAACATTATCTTCCAATGGAGACGTCGCGGGAATTAAAAAACAGGAACCTGGACTCTTCTACCGTAAGCTATATTGACATGAACTCTAAATTTAAAAATAACTAAGAACTTTCATTCAAGCTTATGAACTTCCATCTGACTTTTTTAAGTTTAAAATCAAATTAATAATGTTTAATTTTATATGTTTTCCGATTGATAAAAATCATTTCCATTTTTTTTTCTCTTATTGTATAAATTATTTGTTGTTTAAATTTTAAATGAGGGAATTTAAGGTTGGGTATAGACGTTGCATAGATTCGTTAGCGGTTGATAGTGTGGTTTTCACATTCGATTAGAATATATGTCAACGATATCACTGCAAGCATCTTACGATGAATGCTAATGGGATTTGTATATTCCCTATGCAAGTGATGTTTATCGATGACTTTGTATTTTGATCGTTTGTGTTTAATTTGGAATGTTTTTGAACGTGGAATCTGTGCAGCTGATCTGTACTCAACATTTTAAAACAAATTTTATAAAATGCATTTGTGTGAACATATCTAAATGTTACATTTAAGTCGGGCATGAATGGCTATATAGTTTTGTCAAGTTATATTAAGGGAGGGTAATCTTAGGTTATTCGTTTCGTGGTTGAATTGGCTCAATGGATTGGATATATTTGTGTAATTAGTAGATGTAGTATGAGGTCCGCTATGGGCAGGATTGCATATATACACCACACACCTTCTGTTTGCCTATGGATGGGTTTGTAAGTCGGCAGAAGACCGCAGTCCATTCCTATGGAGTTTTTTTGTTTATTCTACTTGCTAACAGATGTAACATTCCTGTTGGTGGAGAGTCAATGTCTTCTCTAATTCTACTTACTGTTCAGATGTCCATTCCTGACAGTATAGTATTTTGTGTTGTCCTTTTTCTCACCTCCTTTTTCTCTTTCTCCTTTTTCTCCTCCCTTTCTTCTTCTTTCTCCATCTTCTCCTATTTTTTGTTCTTCTAATTAATTAAAATTAAGATTATCTTAGATAGTATTTTAAGGAATCCATATCATATACCTATAATTTTTATTATATGCATGAAGAAATTGTGAATCATATATATATATTGAACTGTATTCGAATATGTGTATTCGAAACGCCGGTCTCTTAGGCAGAGAAGAACATACTCGGAGAGTATGTATGCCCAAACCATAGCTATAAAGTATATAACTAACATTACATTTCCAGGACATAACTTCTTCTCGACTGTTGAGTTCAACACCAAGTTCAAAGCACTTTTTTTTGTTTGTGTATAAACACAGGCGCCAGCTATCTATTCAAGGATGAATAAATAACGCACTTTGAGCAATGGCCACTAACCCAACGCCTAAATCCACGACTAGCTCAGCTGTTTGTAATCACTAATAGATTATACCTAATTAGTGGTTAAAAAACTTGATAAAGAATTGTAAAAAGAATTTATAAAATAATTGTAAAAGAATTGATAAAAAGGAATTGATAAAAGAATTGATAAAAAGAATTGACCGACAAATATAGTTTAATTTTAAAGATAATTTATTAACTAACATTTATTTACTAACTTAAACATTTTATAATTCTAATAAAACACACGCATATTTTAAATTGACATTTCTAAACTAGTTTAAATATTCTTGTTTACTTTCATAACAAAACACTGGTATTTATCTAATTTAACTAATAATATTGATATAAGGATCATGCACATATTAACTCATGCACACACATAATAATATTAAAGTATTACATAGCATTTGAAATTTAATCACACACATCAATAGTTCATTTATGTATGATATCGAGTTCATATAATTAGACTCTTGGAGGATTCGCACGAATTGATGAAATGCAATGGCTATTACAGTATAACGAAAATAAGCAAATGTTTTACCTAGGATTTTGAATGTTGACGTAGAATTTTGTTCTTTGGAGGCTGCTTTCGGTGAGGATATTTCCATTATAAATGCTTACCAGCCGGCTGGGACGTTTCCTTGCTGAGTTTTCTGATTTTCATGATTATTGCTATCGGAGACAAATAGATACTGAATAACTGTCCGATAAAAAAAAGTCTATTTATACCTGCGCCTTGTTGTCTTTCTGATATCTCCAGCAAAGATCTGTTGTCGAATTGATAATCATTTGATAAACATGTTTTGAAAGATTGATTAATTAGTAATAGCCATGCAAAAATGTATTGTTTTATATTAATTAATATCTAATAGCCATTGCCACGTTTTTTAATGATAATCTTCTTTAACTTTATAATAACATTTATTCTATTGTTGACAATCGCACATATATACGGTCATATATTAGTTTTAACATTATTTTTTCTTTAATTAAACTTGAATGAAAAGAGATTTGTATATTTATATTTTTACGAATACTAATAAAAACTATTTAATTCCTATCTTTTTCTAAAACAAACTGAATAAACTCTTCAACATTTAATTTTATGGTTTTTTTTTTTACGAAAGATTACTTTAATAATAATTTTAGATAAAAATTATATGTGCCTATATCAATATAGGTACAATATATATTGTAGCATTATATTTTGATGTCAATGCTATCATGTTCTACAAAGTATGAACTGCTAAAAAAAAGTTTATTGATTATGTATTTCATAATGGATAGGAAGATCAAGTGATAGATGTAAAACCATGGG
This sequence comes from Epiperipatus broadwayi, assembly GCA_028023455.1. NCBI lineage: Eukaryota > Metazoa > Onychophora > Udeonychophora > Euonychophora > Peripatidae > Epiperipatus > Epiperipatus broadwayi. The sequence continues at coordinate 5,541,715 of JAQFVV010006242.1, forward strand.
TAAACTTCCATAAAGTCAATAATTCAAGGGGATAATCGTTTTTTTTATTTTATTTTTTTAGACTCTAAATATTTGTTTTTGAATATTTTCAAAATATTAAATATTGTATTTCTTTATAACAATTTAAAAACAATTAGTAAATTGTTTTAGGGATGGTTATAAATCCAGGTACACATAGAATAGTGTTTGTGAATGAACGTAAGTGAAGTCATAAGTAGTCAAACTTTACTAAATTGGAATATTTACAATCAATTCAAAATGATTAAACTATCAATTAAATCAGCAGAAGTGCTGATAATTAAAAATATATAAAATTTTGTACATTTATGTTTAAATGTGTAGGCAGGAATATAAATAATATTCACAAAATTAGAAAAATGTGCTAGAAATACTAATAAAACAATTGCTAAAATCTTAAATAATTAAATGTTTGTATTTAATAAATATTTCTAAAATAACAGAATATAAAACCTGATGAAATTTTAAAGTATTAATAAAATTTTATTGAGCTTAATGTTTATTGACAAATATTTATTGCTATAATAAGGTTTGTTAATAAATAAATAAATGCAGTAAATGCATTTCATTTATTTGTTCATAATAAATTGATGTTAAAACATTTTTATTATTATTTTGTTTTGTATTTCAAAAATGATTACATATTCCCACCAATTGAGGAAAAAATCATATAATCTCACCTGATTATTTAGATTGCCATGGTAAAATTCCAGAAATCAATTACAAGGAGAAATACATTGTGAAAAGTTTTGATATCATGGAAGAAAACTTATAAATATCAGTAGATTAAAATGAGGTCAATCTAAAATTTTCAGTGTAGTATAAGAGCAGTCATTCTTTTATCCAAAAATCACCATTTTTGTACCTACATACTCAAAGATGATGGGGTGGAAAACATTATCTGAGAGTCTGTCCTAGACATAGTCAAGTCTCCAATCTATTTCAGTAGCAGTGATGAATATATTTTAAACTAAAATATAAAAAGAAAAACAATGCTTTTTTAAAAAAAAAAAGTTCAGCGAAGAAAATTTGAAATTTGCGATATTAAAATTCTAGAATATCCGACTAAATTTGTTTAAAGGATTAAACTGCTAAATTGACTTTCTCCAATTTCAAAGGAATATACTTTTAATATGTGTTCCAGTAAAATTTTGAGTTATTATCCGAGGATCTTATCCAATAAAGGAAGCATTTGGTAAAGAATTATGGAAGTGCCTCATATTTAAAGGAATAAATAATATACTGTTACTGAATAGAAACAATTGAAATAATTTTCTTTAAAACATCATAAGCATGAAAGCAGTAAAATGATCAGATTACTTGTTTTGTCAAAGAGTTACTTGAAGATTTTATGTTGTTTATATGTCCAACTATCAAAAGAATTAAAGAGATTAAAAGAATTCAAAATATCTGAGATAAATATTTTCCAAAATGAATTAATTTAATTGTGATGATTTTAATCTTCAGTAAACTTAAATAATAGTTCTACAAATCCTTAAATTTGCTATCATTTGTGAGTTCTATTATTGATAAATTTGGGAATGTTCAATATTTGATTGTCATGCAAACTTTATATGAACGATGTATTATTTGTTTTAATTAATAGATTAATAAATTATTACAATAGTAATATACCAAATCTGATCTTATAGCTCCATTGGAAACTCAGGTAGTATATTTTATATTCAATATTTAAGGGTATAGTGACAGATAGATGAAAATGAATATATATTACATTTTTGTTGATAGAGAGATATTGCATTTTTAACCATTATTTTAAATTTATTTAAAACATAAATGTTTTTAAATTTCATTTGTTATAAATTTTAAAGTCCCTTTCTAGATCCAAATTTGAGTAAAAACTTTTTAGAATAAGTAGTACATTTTTCAGAATAAACACTATTTATATTTTCACCAAGTATTGATGTTAAAATATGTGCTATTAATTAATTTGAAATTACAAGTTGAGATTTGCTGTGGTGAAAAAGTATTAAAATACTTTAATGCATAGGTGTTTATAAAATAAACCTTACAATAATAGAATTTGAATTCAAACTCAAGTGGATAAAGAGAGTGATAAATATATAAGTATTGAATTTATAGTTTTGAGATATTTTATTCGATTATATGTTCAAAGTCAAAGTGGGATGAAACATTGCAATCAATTTCCTACAACATGTATGTTGTATTGCTACACATTTCTGTGGGTTTATACATCAAATGTAGATGTAATTAATACACCCCATACATCTTCAAAAGAGCTGAAAGCATTTATATTTAATATTTGTTGCCTTGAGGTGATCATTTATATTATAAACATTTATCTTTAATATTTGTTGTTATATAGTGATGATTTGTATTTTATTATTATATTGTTTTATTTGCATGAAATAAACAATTTTGTTATTTTTGTTAAATTATATGGTATTATTCTTTAATCATCATTTTGATACCATTTAAACTCAAGTTACATAAAATACGTATATTGGTGACTATTTATCTTTTCGACATATATATGTGTTCAAGTGTATCAGTGTTATGAGATAGAGTGGAAAGTGATGAGTCATGTGCGAGTCTGTGCTCATATACCCTATATATTAAATATTTTTATTATATTTGCTATTTGAATCCAATAAGTTAAAAATAGAATTCGTACATAAAAATCTCTAATACGTATATTCACCTTGATAGTTGTAAATGTTTATTAAAGAAAAGTCCAGAGATGATAATTATGATAAGTCTTTATAAAAATTTGTTACTAGAAACCCTGTGGTATGTAGTCAATAAATATATAAAACAGAATTATACAAGTATGAAATTATTGAGTGATAAATCAGTGATTGCTGATATATTATAAAGTATATATTATATTTTAAAAATTTAGTAGTCAATATGTAAATCTCTTAGAAATTGTATATTCACGTTGATTATTTATTTTGTTTGGAAATCTGAAATGAGTGCGATCGTGAGGATTAGAGTTTTATAAGACTCAACCGTATGCGAATGCGTTTTCAGTACAATTAAACACAACCGGAAATGCGTTTTCAGTTCTAGCTCTGATTGCCGTTTTAGCATAGTTAACCTCTTACTTACCGAGTCTCTTTCAAACAAAGTCAGAATACGAAATTGCCATTTGGTTTGCCCATTGTGTTGGCTATCGATCAGCAAAAAGGTTTAGATCAATCGCCTAGGTTTTAAGTGTAGTTGTCTGATTCTTTACACTTTCATTTAGATTGAGTAGTTAATATATATCGCAACCTCTATCTATTTGTTAATGTTATGAGTTATTTCCTTTCTAAATATATATGTTTTATTATTGTACTTGAATAGACTAAACTTTTCCTTGCTTTGCCTAGCTTGTCTTTGAAGAGTGCATGACCTATACTGTATTAAATCCTTTTTTTTTCTGAATCTAAAAAAAAAAGATTAATGAGTAAAATCACATGAAACGATTATAATATTTCAATATATACACACACATTTTTTTATTTTATTCACAGTAAGCAGCATAACAGGGGAGAGAAAAAAAGGGAGATATGTGAAAAAAAAGAAAATTAAGTATGCATTTTTAAATCATATCTTGTCAGCTGAAGTATAACCTAGCAATAATTGAAAATAAAGGCAGTATTTTAAAAGTATTGTATATAATAGTTAACTCTTTTAATTTATTGTGCTTGTGTGTTAGGATTAAAATTCATAATGGAGTCTGGAAAGTTTTTTTTTTTTTTAGATAATTGAAGAATTCCAAGTCAGTGAAAATTTTTTAAATATTCTGCAAATCTTTTAGTATTTTTTTTTTTATCTCGGGCACAATTATACAATTAACGTGGACTAGTTAAGTAAGTGATTTCCTAACGGCGAAGAAAAGAAAAAACATGGCTTTGATGTGATGCAATATTTCAACAATGTGGGAGATGGTATATATTGATGAGTGCTAAAACAATTATTTCATTTTACTCTTACTATTTTAAAAGCAGTATGCATTATTTTTATAATATTCAACAAAAACTATCTGTTATAGAATTATGAATAATTTATAATTATATTAACTTAATAAAAAGAATGGATCTTAAAAAGCTAAAAATTTTATTTCCTCTCTTTTTTGAAAAATATTTTGTCAAGCATTGGTGGTCGAGAGGTCAGCGACGGCTGCTTTACAAGCAGTTGTCCCGGGATAGCAAGTTCGCTTCCCGGATGTGAGGGGAAAAAAAACAAGTTACATGCTACTGATATATATATATCAAAATTTCAGTTTTCACTTGTAGAAACATGTCTGGTTATCACAATCACATACTTATTATTACATCTTTATTTTATTTATTAATAGTGTCCTTTAATTAAATTTATTATTATTATTGGCACACTGATAGTCTATCAAAAAATAGCCATAAAAATATTTTTGAAATGTTAAATTTTATAATATCAAATGTGATTCTATTTATTTTTCAGTTCACCAGGCAACCTGTGATAGATACCTACACAGCCTTCATCAACAACTGGAAGTCAGCCAAAGAGGCTATCAAGATCGCTACTCAGGCCAAATCAGCTTTTGCCAAATTTTTAGAAGTAAGTTTTAAAAAGTTTCTCAGAAAAAAGTATTGAAGTGTTTTCAGATGACTGAACTTTAACAATTTTTAATACTTATTTAAACACAATATAAATTAATTAAATAATGTATAGATCACTTATGAAAAAAAATTTAAAGCTTAGTAAATGTAATGTAATAATATTATCATAATGTAGGAATAAATATAATTCATTTTGTTGTTTTTTGCTTATAAATAAATAAACATCTAAATAAATTATTAACAACATATATTGTATTTATTTCAACATAATTTTTTTTCCAGCAATATTTTGTTATCTTCCTCAGTGTTTTACATTTAAATCAACTTTATTAACAAGTATAATAAGTATAATGAGATCTAGATTTTGCTTTTTAATTAAATTACTTTTTTTTAAATTGTCATATATATATAATGCTATAAATGAGAAAATATTAAGCATTTATATAACTATATCAACAAGCAGAAAGTACGTTAAATACATAACAATGATGATCTGTATATTTTTATTTATGGTATAATATATATAATTATAAAAAATTGCAATTCAAATAACAAAGTCTAGTTGGCACAACATATTGATCTACTATAAACATTCATACAAATGTATATATTAGTAAATATCAAAAATTTTAATTTGGATTGTTTTTTTCATTATTATTAGTTCAGATTAATTTTATATAAAAATAATAGATATTATTGTACATGCAATGTAAATTGAAGCTCTAAAATAAGATAATCGTTTAGTAAGCACTGAAGACCATTTGTTAGCACTTGAGGAAATCACTACTGAAATTATCAAATGATAAATGGAACAAATAGTGTGAGTATGTGATTTTTTTGTTTGTTTACAAATGAAAATGAAGAAAAATAATGTGTCATGTAAACAAAATTAATTAAATAAAAATAAAACATTGACAGCTAAAAAAAATTTAGAAATTTAATAAAATAATTAAACAAAAACAACAAAATACAAATTAGTTGTGTGAAGATCAATTTAAACAATTCAAAACAAAATAACACTCTCCATATAGTAGTGCCATCTTGTGCTAACAAGAGCAATCAATGGATGCCAGAAGGCTTGTGCATAAAATCCCTATCTAGTGCCTACTCATCCAATATCCCCAGACTAGTTTCTGGCTTGTGGCCTTTATCAGTGAGGAGCCTTGGATCTGAGAGCACTGCACCTAGATCTTAGGATCTAATGCAACCCTCCAGCACCCACCTTTTAACTCTATTTAACTACAAAACTATGAGAATGAAATTGAAAACACTATTAATATTTTCACTAGATAGGGATTTTATGCACAAGCCTTCTGGCATCCATTGATTGCTCTTGTTAGCACAAGATGGCACTACTATATGGAGAGTGTTGTTTTGTTTTGAATTGTTTAATAACAATTATTGTGCTAGTATGAGATAGTGATCATGTGATGTTTAGTGGTTTAAGATCAATTTACTATGGCCGTAGCATTTTATTTTTTCAGATTACATTAAAATTATCTGAAGTTTTTTTAAAACTGCCTGTATTATTTTAAGAAAACACACACACAAGGTGGTTATTTTAATTTCATTTATTTGCAAAAAAAACTATATCTAATCCTTATTATCGATTTTTTTTAGGTTCCTGTATAGATAAGAAAAACCTGTTTATTGGTTTAAATATTACTGCTCCTATTGAAACATGCTCAGAAAATTATTTTCATTTTAGTTGATTAATAAAGAAATTGATTGGTTCCTTTGTTTTATTTTTCCCTCCCACTGTAATCTCACACAAAAACTCCATGTAGAAATTTTTGATGCACATTATCTATGCAAGCATGCAAAAACTCTAGAGAACACTTGACATGAAAGCTGGGCTAAACCCAGAAAAAGAAAACTTATTCAAACTAACAAATTACAGCAAACTCTTAACTTTACTGAAAATAACAATGATAAATTCTACTGCATCTCGTTTTATTTGTTTTTTATTTGTTTCATTAGTTTGCACAACTAAATTTATATATTTTTTCTTCTTATTTATGTCTACTTTTTAATTTTTTTAAAAAATTAATTTGTATTAGCACAATTAATAATAATAATAATAATGATGATGATGATGATAGTAATAATAATTATTATTATTATTTTAAAAAATTACTTTTTACAACTCATTTCATATTTTTTTCTTATCTTTATTTATAACCTTAATTTTTTTTAATAAAGTTAATTAATACAAAAAAATTTGTATCTGCACAACTAATTCATTTATTTATTTAAATTTCTAAATTTTTTAGCAATCTGTCATTTATAGTATTATTTCTGAAAAAAGTAAACATAATGTATTTTATTATTATTGTTTAATTTTGTTTATGTAATATAGTTTAAATTTTCTTTATTTTCATTTGTAAAAATAACATATTCTCATTACTTGTTCTATTTTTTACTTGGTGTTGTCAGCAATGACACAGTAGTTCTCCCAAGTGTCAACAAATGTCCTTGGATGCCTATTAAATGACTACCTAAAACAGTTTACAGTCACAATGAGAAGGCATAAAATATTCACCAATAAAAGCTTTTCTGCATTGTTCTTATAATAAATATAAAAATTATTGCTGATGTATAATGTTTTATATTATTTATTTAAAAATTATATTGTAATTCCAATCTTTTTAAACTTTTCTTGGAAAAGTGGAATTCAATATAAATAATGCATACAACATGTATACTAAGAAAAGCTTCTTTAATACTTTAAAATAAAGATGTTTAATATATCAAAATATGACCAGTTAGTCCATAGCACATTCGACATACTATGTTGATATATTTAACATTTCTATTTTAAAGTATTAAACAAACTTTTCTTAATATACATGTTGTTTGTCTTATTTATATTGAATTAAAAAATATATGTAAATATATAAAATGTGGCAAAAATCTTTTTTTAGTGTTATTAATTTATAGATATATGAATACATGTTTAAGTGTTATACTGCTAAACTGAATTTGTGTATACACATATATTTATATTAATACTAAATCTATTCAAATTAATTTAAATTAGAAAGTTGAATATATCAATAAAAATTAGTTTATTATTTTAAACTGAAAAAAATGTGACTAATATAGATAGATTTAAATTTAATCTCAGATATTTCATATAACAAATGTATTTTTGTTGTTTAAATATCTTTTTTATATATATATATTTCAGAACAACAATATTCTATAAATGATTGGATTAATCAAATAACTATTTGATATATATATTTTTTGCTTTTATTTTAAATTTATCAAAATGCATATTTACATTTATTCCAAATGTTTTTAATTTTTACACTTTTATATCTATCTTTATTTATAATCTGACATTTGGAAGAAAAACAAAGTCACTGATTATAAAGTTACAATAATGCCTTATTCTTATTGCTTATGATTCTGACATCTTTCTCTGTATTGAGGACATTGACTCCAGCTGTAAATTATTCTTTATTTATATTCTTAACTGGAGGTTGGATAGTCATTTCTGATAATTTTAATATCAGGAATTCAAATGTTTCCAGAGTGTTATATAAAAAGCACTTGTAGATATTTGGAATCTAATAGAACCACATTTCATCCTCAATTCTCTCAGTTAAAGCACATAATTTTTTTCCACAGCACTTAAAAACTTAAAAAGTTCGTCTGCACTTTTAACTTATTTAAATCAGTATAAAATCTGAATAATGTTTTTCAACTTTTAGAATCATATGTACAAAAAAATTTAGTATCACTGGAGACAATATACTACATCTTATTATCAGATAGTAATGACATATTGTGGTGAAATTAGGTTATATTTATTTTTACTTGATTAAGTTCTTTTTTAAAAAAACAGTGCAAGCTTAACCGATTTTTGACTATTACAAGTCATAGATGTAGCATAAATTAAAGCTTATACTGTTATAATTAAAGTATATATGTTTTTCATGCTGCAATGTAATCTCATAAAACAATTTGAGACATAAGAAATACAAAGTTATAAATTCCAGATTTATAATGTTTAATTATGCATTTTATATTTAAAAAGTACAATTTACATTGTGATTAAATAAGTGATTGTTCTATAATATATGATATAATGATCTGACTACCATGAATTAATTGCCACCTCGTCCTTCTGCAAAAATGAATTCACTGACTTCAAATTAACATTGCTTAGATTAAAAAATTCAAAAATTGTACGATAGTTATAAAAAAAAAGTTTATATTTATCATTTTTATATGTTGTTGGTTTTTCCTTTGAAATAATTCCTGACAATCATCTTTTTATTTTTATTATAAATATTTAAATAAATCAACGATATGATATAATATAAAATATCTTTATATAACAGCAATAATATATGTATAACAATAATCATGCGCAAAAAAACTCTTTTCAGCAAATATTAATTTCCCACCTGTTCCATGTCTTTAACTAATTTATAATTACCATCTACATTGCATAAATAGCGACATCTATCTTTTTTTATAAAATTAATTATAATCCATTAAATTTTTTGAATAGTTGTTCTCTACTGTAGAATTATTATTCATGATTGAAAGATTTACTACAGAGGTAAAATGGCATACTCTGGAACACAAGATCATAGATAACATTTCTACTCTGTCACTTTTGATATTTGAGCTTCTTATGAACTTCTGAGCAATAAACTTTTTTTAAATTTTAATTTTACTATTAATTCATTGTTGAATGTATTTAGAAATAGAAAAGCTTATTTAGAAGTTTGATATATCTATTATATATAATTAATTGGAGATGGAGTAAATCACCATTTTGTAAGAAGAGAACTGATCATTATATAACTAATCCATTTAAACATAGAAAACTTGTATGATTTTTTTTTTTCCAATTTTAAATTAATGTTATCTAATTGAACAGTAAATCTGTGCATGTTCAAGGTAATATTATAAACATTAATTGATTGATACCTTATTTTCAGTAGATTTTTAGAGATTGAATATCAGTTCAAATGATTTATTTTATTTATATATATTGAAATTTTATTTTATTTTGTAGCATTTAAATTAGTTAAATGATATTCGTTATTAAATTAAATAATATTGTAAACAATGTTAGTGAATTAACTTTCTTTTTTTTATATCAAGAATTCTCTAAGAATATTTATTGATTGAAAATAGTTTTTGTTTGTAATTAAACACTTTGAAAAATCTGCTGATAAAAAAATATTTTTAAACATGTGACAACTGTTGACTTTAAAATAGAAATATTATTCAATTTAATCTCAAAAATGTAATATTTATTGTTATATAAATTAATAGTTTGCACTGTATGTATATGTAATTATGTAGAAGGAAATTATTTATTGTTAGTAAACAACATAGTGAAATTTTTTGATGAGAGATGGTATGCTAAAAATCAATTTTTGACCAGTAAAAATAATTGGAAGAATTTATATCAAAACAATGAATTTACAAATGAAAAATAAAAATGGAATTCTATTAAGAAATGGTAGAATGAAAAAAGCATTAATCAGTAATAGTGAAGATTATAAGTTTCTCCATATAGCAGCATCACTCAGTGAACTATAGTAATCAATAGATGTCAGAGGGTTTGTGTATTTAAATCCTTATCTAGTGCATACTCATCCAATACTCCCAGCCTAGTTTCTGTCTTATCCATTGTCAGCAGTGAGGATCATTGGATATAAGAGCAATTCACCTAATTGGATCTAATGCATTTTACCTATTTATTCAACTATAAAGCAAAGAGTCCAAACTGAAACACAATGTTTCAATCCAAGTTAATTTGCTTGTTTTATAATACAGCTTTGAACCCAGTTCAGTATCTATATATTTCAGTGTCTTTGGATTTTTTATAACCATAGTCTATGATTGGTATTAAACCATTATAACATCACATGACCACCACTTCTTAGCTATTAAAATAGTAGTAAATCTCTCTATGTAGTAGTTTCACCCAGTGAAAACTATAGTAATAGCTTGTGCAATGATAAATGATGGGCACATGATTTTTATAATATCAACCATAGCCAAAGAATATTGAGACTATGGTTGTAAAAAAGCCAAAATATACAGATATTGAACTAGTTTCATATCCATGTGACTATACAAGCAAATTAGTGTAGAAAAAACATTATTGTGTTTTCAGTTTGCATTTTTTCTTTATAGTTGGCAAAATAAATAAAAGGTAGTTACTAGATACATAGGTCTAAATGCATTGCTTTCAGATCCAAGGCTCCTCACTGACGAGAGCCATAAATTAGAAAATAGTCTAGGAATATTGAATGAGTAGGCACTAGATAGGATCAAATGTACAAACCTTCAGGTATCTATTGATCACTATAGCTTGCATTATATGTAATACTGTATAGAGAGAGTCACTAGTATTTTAATAGCTTGTGTAAAGATATGAAATGATGATTATGTGATGCTATAATGGTTTAAGTTTATATTTTATGATTAGTCATTAAATAAGTTTTAAGAAAGTAAACTCTCAACACTGTTATAAAACAGAAAATTAATTATCTGAAATATATTTTATAAAATTATTTATTTGATTTTACTGCAATATAATTTATTTTACAATAAGAAAAAATTATATTTCAAATAAAAAAAAATCTCTCTCGATATTTCATAAACTTTTATCATTGCAATATTCACTTAGAACTAAAAAAAGCTTCTTTAATTTTCTGCCTTGTTCTTTTAATTTTTTTTTTTTTTTTTGACTGTTCTTTTAATATTAAGCTGATGATATCCAGGAGACTTTACTTAAATTATCTTTAAATTATTTTTAAACTTCGATATCAAATTGATAGTTGCAAAGGAATTTTAAAGAGAGATCCTATTAGTCCTATTAGTATAGTTTTAGCGACTATCAAAAGATACTGTCTGATTTTCATCAGATTATGAAAATTGTTAAAGAATAAAAAATAAAGTTTGACACATAATGTAAGTAGTTAAAACAATGAAGTCTTTGAAATAATATCAGTTATATCTTTTTGAAGATTCAATTATATATAATTAATTATTATTATATTATTCACTTGGTTGGTATTGTTTTATATTTATATAACCTTGTAATAATTATTTATTTACTTAAGAATAAAATTAAACTTTGAGAAGTTTAAGAAAATTGATTATTTTTTGGTTTTTTGATATAACAAAATTTGTATTAAAATGGAATTTATAATTACAAAATCTACAAAGAAAAGCCCATATAAACAGTGAGGATTGCCAATTCCTCTACAAGCTTTATGATAAATGCTTAGCCAGAGCCAGCACTTAAAATATCTCTGTCAGGAACCCCTCCCCAAACCCCTGACCATGGTTTCATGCTTTGGCACTCCTCAGAGAGGTGTCAGCGTAGGTTCAGACACTAGATCTAAAAATACCAACCCAAAGCCAAGTACTTATCTAAAAGTTATCTATTGAGTGGAAAATCTGAAATTTTCAGACATCTACATGTCTTCAAACCCAGCTATCCAACTCAAATAGCTATATGGGGCTGATAGATCTTCAGCCATACCATATATTAGTAGTCATAGCAATATAAAATTGCATAAGACTTGTGGCAGAGACTATAAATAGTCAAAATAAGAATCAAAGATCTAATTCATAGATCACATGAGCAGGATTTGGGGAGGGGTTCCTGACAGAAATATTTTAAGTGCTGGCTCTGGCTAAGCATTTATCATAAAGCTTGTAGAGGAATTGGCAATCCTCACTGTTTATAACTTACAAGCTTAAGAGATAGGGTCATGTGATCTATGAATTGGATCTTTGATTCTTATTTTGACTATTTAAAAGCCCATATATCTAATAAATTTTCCGGACTAAATAATATTAAATTATATATATATTATACTTGTACTTAATATAAAGTTTATCGTACAAATAAAATGCATATTATACAATTAAGTGAAATCTATATTTTTTAAAAAAAAGATTAAAGTGAAAACAATTATCTTTGGGAAATGGTCTTATAAAATACACAAATTTATGAGCATGTATATACACACACGTACATCTTTTTATTTTATTTTCAGCAATGTTCTCGAGAACATAAAGGGAAACTAACTCTTGATGCCTTACTCATTATGCCGGTCCAAAGGATTCCTCGTTACGAACTGCTCTTAAAGGTAATATACAAAATATATCTTTAAGTATTTATATATCATCTTTATACTTTTTTTTTTTTTCAATTTTTCTTCAGAACTCATTGTTTTATTAAGATTAATTATTTTGATATTCATAAATTGAAAAGTTTTGTATTCTTATTTATTATGGCATCTCATTTTATTCTGATAATTATATTTATTTGCGTTTCTGAAGTTTTAATTAAACAAATTGTGTTATTTTGAATTTGAAATTATTTTCTTATTGGGTTCATCAAAATATATATACTTTCAACATAATAATAACTAGTCATAAAAAGTCTGAATTGATATTAATGGTTTAATTTTAAAAAATAATAATTGTTTTTTAAAAAATTTTTAAAGTAAATTACATTTACTCGTTGTTTTTTTTTTAATCATTAAACTTTTATAAAAATTTAGTTCATGCATTTAAATATATGTACAGTATATTTGGATATATGCGTGTGTGTATTAATATCTTCTTTTTTTTTCACAGTAGGGAGGGGGGGTATATTGTTTTAAATGCAAAATTCTTTATTTTTTTTTTTAAACTTTACTATCATCATTTTCAGTTGTTATCAATCCACTTCAGAATGGTCTCCAAATTTAATTGTTCTCTGATCCATAGCCTCTCTTCTCCACATTAAAGCAACAAATTTTTTTTATTTTATCTATCCATGTCATATGATTTTTTCCTAGGCCTTTTACAATATCTTGTAATCCAATTTGAAACTTTCATCTTTTAATTGTTTCAATGATATTAGAAATACCCATTTGTTCTCTTGTCCATTTATTTCATTTTTGATCTCTTCTTGTCATTCTTAACATACATCTGTCTTACTTCATGAAGTAGTTTCTGTTAAATTTTCATGTTTCAAATCTGCAAGTAATAACTGGTTAACATATCTGTTAAAAAACTTTTTCAAATACTTAGGTATATTTCCTTTTACTAGTAAGTTATTTCAATTGAAAGCATCCCATTTAAGTTTAATCATATGATTAATTTCATATATTATGTTTTAATCTACATTAATACATCTGACCAAGTTATTTGTAGTTATTCCCTTTTTTAGATTCTCAGTTACCAATTTTTATATTCTTCTACTGAGAAAATTTATTGAACATTACTTTAGGTTTTTTTTTTTAGCATTTGTCTTTATTCTTATTTTCTTACTTTGATCTGATAACTCTTGCAATATTTCCTGAAGTACTGAAAGATTATTTGCAAAAATATCTACATCATCTGCAATTTCTTAAATAAAAGTCTTTTACTTTTATCCATCTTAGTTTTCCATTTTAATTCATAAAATATTTTTTCAATATTACTTTAAAAAGTTTTGCAAATACCATTATTACTGTTATACTTTTTAGTGATAGCGTGAACTCTAATCACTATTGCTTTTCATAAATATATATTCTTAAGAATATGATTATATCTTTGTTCTATTTCTTGATAATCCAATGTTTTAATCATGGTGGAAATATTTATAGAATATAATACCATTTCTTATTTTATAAATTCAAAACATAGTGGCAACTCATATTTATTATCTTTTCTGTAACTTTTCTTAATACTTGAATGTGTTTCATTGTGCTAAAACCACTTTTAAATCTAGTTTTTTTTTTTTTTTTTTTGGTTGGTTAAAATTCGAAATTCACTGTAAATGAGTTGTAATTATCTTGGTATAAATTTTATATAGAACTAACATTGTCTTCATCACATTTTAAAAATATTATTATTAATACTGCATTCTTCCAATCATGTGATACATTTTTGTGCTTTAGACATTTGATATATAACTTGGCTAACAATTTTCCTATTTTTCACCCATTTCTTTTAAATATCAATAATAATTCCATCATTGTCTGGAGCTTTTTCTTTCTTTATAAATTTAATTGCATCTCTCATCTCTTCATTAAAGCACTTGGCAAGTAGAAGATACAGTAATTGTAGGGGATACTTTGTTTTCTTGTTTTTTATTATTATATAATTTTTATTTCTTCTAATATTTCATGGTATTATTATTCTTTTTAGTAATAGTCCCATCTTCTTTTTTTTAAACAACTTTTTTTCCAATATTAAAATCTTGATTTATATTTTTGAGACTTTTACTTTCTTTTATAGCTTTCCTTGCCAATTTTTAACTATATTTTGTTAAATCATTATTGACTTTTTTTATGCTATTTTACAGAATTCTAAATATTCAACCTGTTTTAGTGGATAATTTAAAAAAAATTATATTGCTATTTTTTTTCAGCACTGTCTGGTCATAGTGGAAAATTTACTGGCAAATTGTTGCTTTCTTTTATGAGCTATCTTTCTTAAAATTTTCTATAAAGTATCAGTTACCTTTTTATAGATTTCAGTCAACTCTTTACCATTTTCAAAATTTATAAATATTTTAAATTGATTAGCAAGTTCTAATTTAAATCCACAAGTGTATTTCTGAAAATTAAGATTATCAACAATTAATATTATCTTACTTAATAGTTTTTGTCTCTAGTTTTGCATTAATATGTATGGTACACCTACTAATAACTTATCGTGTTCATATAGAATCTATTGAAAGTATTTCAATCTTAAATACATATTTTATTTTTAGTTACACTATAATCCAACTTTAATGTTCTTTTATTTGGATGCTTCTGTGTGTATATCTGTTTATCATTTTTCTCAAAGAAAGAATTTATAATATGTAATTTTTTTTTTTCATGAACTTTAAATCTCATTATTCCTGTCACCATAACAAATTTACAGCACTTTCATCTTTTATTTGTTTACAAATTCTAGCATTAAATCTCACATGACAATTTTAAAATATTGTTTGGTTTGATTAAAAGTATTGTGTACATCTACATAGAAATCCTCTAACTTCTTCATCACAATGAAAACTTGTTGCATAATCTGAATTATCTGTTTTTGGTATCTTCTAAATAACTAATCTTATTACTTTGTCTAGTATATTATCAATTTTCATAATGTTGTTCTTTCATTTAGAATGAATACTATTCAACTTGTGCTTCCAATAGTTTATAGTAAAGAGTATATATACTTTTCAAATCAATTATCTTTTCACTTTTTCTTATAATTTTACAAAATCCCATGATGCTTCATTTAATATTAGACATTTCTTTTTTTAACTCGTGCAATATTTACTTGAAAGTGGTTTGCTATCAAATGGTAGCCAGAAATCACTATCAGGAGATTCTTATCATCTATTGCCTTTGTCCATCTGTTTTTGCTGTAATTTAACAATTTTACAAGTTCCTGAGAATAAAGATAATTCATGATTATAAATATCTAAAAAAAAAATCATTCACAGAAATAAATGGAATCCTTGTTTGTTTTTCAGGATTGAGTATAGAATCTCATTTATAATTTAGTTCCAAAAATTGTAGGTATTAAAATTATCATTACAATTGTTATATGAAATGTTACAACTATGAATAAACAGAAAATATTAAAAATATGTAATTAGAAGAAAAAGTTGATTATTGTCAGTCTACGAAACAAGATGGGTAAGTTGTAAGATGGAAAAAGAAGAGACTAAAAGAGTTGATTGTTATAATAATATATAAAATATAATAGAAATTATCATAGAAACACAAAAAGAAAATTGTTTATAAGTAAATGTTTTGTAACAAGTCATTTGTCTTTAGGTTAAACCTGTTTAAAAACCTAAGTGAAGATATAGATGTACATGCCAATTAGAGAACATGATAATAATAAAAAGGTACACAAAGTTCAAAAGTACTTGAAATTGAATACCAATTGGAAATTTGTGAATTCAAATGCTATATTGATCTATAAGAGAAATAAAAGACTATTGATAATTTTCATAAAGAAAATAGCATGTAATTATGACTATTTACTTTTTAAATCACAATAGAAGGGTTTATATATAGAAATCATTAATTTAATAAAGTGATTTTTAATTGCATTGTACATTAATTCAGAATAGATTTAGGAATAAACTTTAAAATGTATGGCACATTCTGCAGCTGACATAGATTCCGATAAATTTTAAAAGTTGCAAAATTATAACTAATTATATAGAGTATATAAGAAATTCTAAGGTAAGAAAGAAAGAAACCGTTAATAAGATAAGTTAAAATTTATAACAAAATTGGAATTATTCAAGAATTTAAAGGAAATTGTTTCATGGTCCATGGACTATAAAATGAGCAAACAGTTAAAAAAAGTATTATGATTTTTAATAAGATGGTAAAGAGAAGATAGAAAAATATAAATAACTGAAAAAAGTATAAGTATATATAGAAAAATTTGTGAAGAGTTATACAACAGATAAACTTTAGAAAAGGGTTATTATAAAAGGATTATGATGAGGTAAAAGTCTCTCACAGACAAAGATCACTTAAACTGACCCACAAACAACATTAAATATTTTGCAGAAATTTATATATCTGACTCATTCAGTAAAATGAGCCATTTTTAATTACGCTTTGTTTACATTTACAATGAATAAAATCTGATTCGTGCAATTAGTATTGTCTAAATTTGTCTTCCATATAAATTCTTGGTGGCTTTAGACAAAATAAGAATCATTTTGTTTCATTGTCACTTAGATTTACATGTTTTTGCAACATTTTTTAATATAGTTTGTATGATGGTTTGAGTGATCTTTGCCCTCAATAGTTTATTTATATAATAATTAATATAAATGAGGAAATAATATCCATTAAATAGAGAAACTTTAATCTTTGTTATTTCCAAGAAATTCTCAATCACTATTAAATGAAAATCCCATGAGACTAAGCAAATTTTATTCATAAACTACAGGTTAAACAAAGGTTAAAGTTTCTCTTTCTATTTAATGGATATTATCTTCTCATTTCTATTAATTATTATGACAACAATCCATAAAAACATCTAATTTAATATATATACACAGAGAAATTGAAAGTTGATATCAAAGTTTTATTTATCTAGAAAAGACATTTTATAAAAAAAATTGAACAAAAACATTATTGATTGAAAGTTGAGTTGTCTATTGGCAATTTGTATTTAAATCAAAAGACATTCTTAAAATTAAATAATTTTCTTATAGAAGAAATTTATATAGGAAAAAATTTAAAGAAGAGATATTGTTTTGTTTGTCTCCTATCTTGTTTAATAGTTATTTAAATGAATTGATATGTGTGGATTTGATAAGAATAAAGATATATCAGTGGGTTTCAGTAAAAAGTTTTCTCTCAGTTGCTAGAAGTACATTTCTGAATCACATTTATTACATAATAACATACATAGTTTACCTATGCACCACAATAATTTCACAAGTTGCAACATAATATCCGACACTGTTTTATATCTTCTTTGATCATCTTAAGTGCTTTCTCTGCCATTATGAAATCTTGCAATCCACTTTAAAATCTTTTTGTAATTCATAGCTTTATTGCCTTACACAGTTAAAATTATTTCCAATTTTTCAATAGCAGTTTTGTCTAATATAAAACAAAATGTTATATTTGTTTATTGATTCACTGGGAGTTAAGACACACTATTACATTTCATATTATAATTCATGATCCAGACATACTAGTACTTTAAAATTATTGTGGTGAATAGTTAAACTATGTCATTTTGTAATACATGTGCTGATTCAGAAATGGCATTGTATGCAGGTTAGAAAGAGAGAGCCAGAGACAGTCATCTTTCCAATGGCACACACTGTGTATCATTGTGAGTAGGGAAGTTTAATTTATCATTTTTGCTGATGATAATAGCAGCATATGGAAAAATACAAATCAAATAAAATGTTACTTAAGATTAATGAAAATTTTTATAAAGTTTGGAATAAAAATATATACATCTAAGTCCAAAATAATGATTATAAATGGTGACAAAAAAATAAAGTGATAATTGAGAAGATAGGTTAATACTTTTAAGTAATTAGTTGTTTTGTTATCTAATTATAAACATAGTGATCAAGAGTAAGAATTGCAATGGCCAAACAATATTTTGATAAGGGAAGATTAAAAACCTGCCTTTGTCTTGTAATTGATGATGATAATGATGTAGCTTGAAAATACACATAAATATTTGAAAATTATTTTAGATTTTTTTTAAAAATATATTACAAGACAGAAAGAAAGAGACATTTAGATATTAAGCAATAGTGCATAACAATCAAGGAATCATCTGTGATGCAATTTGCCTTTTTTTAAAGTATAGTTAATGAGTTTTTTTTAATTACTGTATTTCATAAAATTAATATAGTTTTAAAGATGGCCCTTGAATTAAAAAAAGAGTTTAATTTAAACTATTTTACACAAACAGAAAACTTTTTTCTACAAGTGATAATTTTTTTTGTAAAAAGACTTTCTGAACTGAATATATACAGATCTTAAATAATTACACAATTTTTCACATTATGTACTGAAGCGGTCGGATCTAAGTTCAATCCAAGCTTCATGAGATTCCAGTTATTAATCTAGTTCAAACCCAGTTACGAACAATGAATATTTCTGAATCCTGTAATGAGAGTTTATACCATCTTCACTATATGTTAATTTCAGTTAAAATTGAGGTTATTATTTAAATATTTATTGAAGCTAATTATCTTAGGTTTAATTTTTGTTAATATCACTAATTACCTCATGGTAAATTATTAAAATAATGCTATTTAAAGAGTATTTATTTATTCAGATTAGGCATATATATTTGTAAATAGTTAAATATACGTTCGTTATAAAGTTTCATTATATCGGAATGTTTTATTTTATATTTTACAATTTTGTTCAAATTTTTATGATTAAAAGTTGCATTCCTTCGATAAGCTTTCAAATCGTCCTTTCCCAAAGACAATAGTGATTTTTTTTATTAATTAGTTAAAATGATAAGTTAAAACTTTAAGGATGGTTCCAAATTAAAATCGTTTATTTAAATTTTACGAATTCATTTTCTAAATGAAAATAAATTCAGATAATGGGTTTGAAAGTCTTATTGAAGTAATGGATCTGAAGATCAATTAGAGAAAATTTCTTTAAGTAACAATGTAAAAGCTTTGGCCTTAAGGTATATAGATCATAATGGGTGGGAAACTGTAGACAAGAGCATAAAAACCTTGGAAAAGTTTCTAAAAGGAGCCATTACTTTTAATTTAAGAAGAGTTGCCACCAGAAACTATGTCCATTTGAATTTTGAATTTTAAGAGTGTTAGCAGTATGGCACACAAATAACTTCGGGGATCTGATTGCTGGACCCCAAAGTTCTCCAACAAATCTTCAAAATATTGCTAAAATAGAACTCTTCATTACCAATCATAAGCTGCCTAAAGTCCAGAAGGAAACTAATCCATAAATGAAGTCTACATGAATTAAGTATGCACCTATGTTGTCTCCTAAATCCAACCGGACTCTGTCATTATGAATCAATGAGCAATCCATGGAAGAACTGGTAACCTTTTTATTTTTAAACCGCAAGTCTGTTCATGAACTATATCTCAACTCATATTTAAAAGTAACTAT
Organism: Epiperipatus broadwayi; assembly: GCA_028023455.1. NCBI lineage: Eukaryota > Metazoa > Onychophora > Udeonychophora > Euonychophora > Peripatidae > Epiperipatus > Epiperipatus broadwayi. Next base: position 5,561,927 of record JAQFVV010006242.1, read on the forward strand.
TCCCTTAAGTTTTTCCACTCATGTTAAAATGCTTTAAAATTTTGTTACAGTAATTCTCTATTTCATTATATCTCTAGTCTTAAACTAATACCTTAGTAAATTCCTTTCTCTTTTTATGGCTGTTCATTTTAATTAATTCTTGTTCATTTTGTTAATATTATATATTTGCGATATTATATGCCAATAAAACTTCCATCTCAATAATATCCTTCATTTAAACTTATCCTAAGAAAATAGTATTATATTAATGTTATAGCCTAATGATTTTTCTGTTAGAACTAAATTAATAACGGTTTTATTAATTATCAAGTTGGAATATTTATTTAGTTGTTTGATATTATTTTGCCAAGAGCTAATAATTGCTATTAGCTTAATTTATAGCCACTATGCTCTCAACCATTTATTTAATTTACAGAAGATTATTTTCTAGATTGAGTTACTTTTATAAATGTTTTATGAATATTAATAAGGAAAAGAAAGTAGATATTTTCTAATTCAAATCTCGTATCCTGCCTTTGTGTTCGGGGATGGCATGATATAAAGGGTATTATTATTATCATTATATAATTATGTTAAGCAGATTTGCTCATAATAAGTTTGATTTTAATCTTATATGATGAGGTCATCATGCTAAGCACTTATATTATGTAACTTAGGCTTTTTAATTAAATATGATTATTATATCATTACCATTCATAACGTTGCTAACACGACCATCCTTTTGCCTCCTTGGGTTTTGTCATTCCAATTATGTTATGATTTTTAAAATATAGGAAGATATTACTTCCTCATTTGTTCATCACTTTATTGGAACACCAAAGGTTTGTGGCTGAGTCCCTACCTGGCTTTCCCATGTTCCCTTGATCATTCATAGGGCAAAAAGGATTTGATGAATACAAGCCGCCCTTAATGTTCATAAATCATCAATAAAACCATTTATTTCATACTCGTTTTGTTGATCATAATGTGTTAATACAGTTTCACTTCTTAGTTCAAATAAAGGCCGCTCTTTGCTTTATAAGTCGTGATGAATTGATTCTGTTAAAATCAAATCATTTTATATTTATAGACAATTAAAACAACTTCCTTTGCTAAGTATTTGAAGTCATACCTTTTATATTTACTCATGCTGTCCAAGAACTAATTTATGGATATGTGGAAGATAAATTTCACCTCAATCTTATAAGAAATTGGAAGCATATTTTCTTTTACAAATAAAATACCACTTAATGAATATTGTATGTAAGTTATTTGACATCTACGCCAGACATATCTTTAATCACACATGTCTGTTTTGTCAGAGCATAGATAATAGATTTATTTCTTAAATACTTACATATAAATTATTGGCATATGATTGCAACTGCCATCGTATTGTACATCGTAGTTTCTTTCTTCTAAGACTAGAGATAATTTATGTTAATCATTATGATCATTTGAATAATATTTGCTTGTTGTTATTAAATATTTTATATATAACGTACTTGGTGTTGACTACTTATTCTTCATTAATTAGTATAAATCTTAATGTTTACTGTATTTTGGCAACCCCAAACATTTATTTATTGACTTATTTAGAAAGATAGGTAAATACTCATATCATTTGTTATTTTGAAATTGGGGATTAGTCTCAGTAGTAATCATATCAGTTGAGCTAATTCATGGCACATATTCTCATGTGCCATCATTATATGTTGTTCATTAGATTTTGATTTGGGACTCATGGAATGGGTTCGAATTCACATTGGTCCCTGATCTAAATCCCGGCTTGACTGGGTTTGAAGTACATTTTCGTGAGTTCCAGCTCATGTTAGATGAAAAACACCTTTTGACTGGTATAGTACATGAGAGTTAGATGACTTAAGGTCAACATGGGCATGATAACAATATTGACATCAGCATGGGATTTGGGCTTTCCATCATCAGATTTTCAATGGTATGGATGGCTGAAGAGTTGGAGGTTGAAGTAGATTAAAGCCTGCTCATTAAAGTATGAAGATTTGCTATCTTAATGTAAACTGAGCGCTGATTATATATATGTGTGAGAGATGATAATCTGGACTAACTAAAGAGTGCTGGCTCGACATGAAATACATTTATTGGTGATTATTGATCTTTTCTATATGTGTGTGATCGTATGTATCAATGATATGAGATAGTGTGGATAGTTGAAAGATGCTTGAAAGTCTGAGTTCAAATCCTCTATATTTAAATATTTAAGTAGGTTTTAAAAACATTTATATATACGACTTTGCAAACTGAAATTTACATCGCCATATAATTAGTCCAGTTGTCACAACATTCATTGAATTTATGAAATATGAAATATATGTGCATTTCCATATAATATATTTGTGCTTATTTACTTTTTGTATAAAAAAAATAAATTGTAGTTAATCTTATAAAATTTATTATGCCAATACTAATAATTATACATATAATTATTAAGCTAAAATCAGCTTGCAGCATGTTCACAAAATATTAAATATAATTTTATTAATATATATAATAAAAGTCAGAGCTATTTTATAATAAAAATGTTCAACTGCTAATGTTGAAAATTTTTCATTGTTATTTGCAAATCAAATGTTCTACATTGTGATATTTAACAGCTAAAAAGATTTGATTACATTTTTAGTAAGCTAATGATAATAGATAAGCAGATAGATATTTTGATAAATAAGACAGATAAATATATGGATGGGTTGATTTTTTAAAAGTATGAATCAACATTATGAACGTAATAATTTCAGACAATCTATAAATTCAACTAGATAACGCTAGAAATTTAAAAATCTTATTTATATATTTTTTGTAAAACATTTTGAATCAAATTAGTTCTATTTTTTATTGCATTCACTAGAGATTATGAAGAAAAATTAATTTTACGTCTTCTATTTAATTTGTCAAGATATATCAACTATGTCAAATGTAGAGAATAATCTCATGAGCTTTCAAGAAATACGAATCCCTAGTTTAGATATTATTGCTTTCTCGTGTCTATTTTATATATTGATAGTAGAAACAAAACATTTTTTGTTGTTGTTCCCATAACAGACTTGTTTTAATATTGTGTTTAGAACTGGAGACTGAATAGACGGATCTTAATAGAAATGTCTGTAGTTGTATAAAAGATTTTGAAAATTATTTGCCAATTTCAAATAATACAAAATGAAAGATTTTTTTAAATGTACAATATAAGAATTTAACTGTTTTTAGTTAAGTTAAAAAAATAAAGATCCCATAATACGTAACACATCACTTCATATAGGCATATATATATACACAATTTCAGATTTTTTTAATTACTCATCTTACAGCAAGATATTATACATAAAATTAAAAATAAAAAGCTTTATAATGATGAAAAAATAGAAACTTTAAAGGAAATAACTATTTCAAAGATAGAAAATTCAATATTATTGGATTTAAGTGATTTTGAATACTTTAATTATTGATCTGTGTTGAAGAATGTTCAAAAGACAAATTGCCTTTTATTGCAACCATTCTTTTTTTTTTTATTTGATAATAAAAATTTGGCATCCTTCTATATAGAATTTTTTTTTGGTATGATTAGAAGCTATAGAGAGAAGCTATAAAAGAATTATAAATGTGACATAAACAATCAGAGTACATTGCAAATTAAGTTAGAGCTTAAGCATCTGAAAATTAATTAAACTAGAATAAAGAAGGCATTTACAGTATCCTTATTGTTGTTTGTCTAAAGCAGTGTTTATCAACTTGGTCCCTAGTGGACGTTCCAGCCTTCATGGTGGGCGGTATGGGTTTTGTCCGATATTGAAGCACTTTCTTTTTTTTAAAAATTTAATTGACTTTTTAAAAAAATTTCATAGCATTATTTAAAAACATTTTCATTAGGTTTTATAAAATCTCCCATGTAAATTTCTGAAAATATACTATTTGTATCTCCCGCGCGCATAAGTTTTGTTCATGTTACATAAGTGGAAATAAATGGAGCTATAGTGTGACTGCTAACAAAAGAGATTTGTTTTAGAATAGCTCACGCATCTCCTCCCGTCCCCAAACCCAATTCATGATGTGTGAGAAGCATGCACAGATGATGATTTATAGCACAGGCTCTTTTGTTTGAGATCGCATTGGTCAATATGCAGTTAGATTTCTGAGAGTAAGCATGTACCTACAGCTTCAAACAAAATATTATGAAATATTGTGAGCCCATGTCTCAAAAAAAGAAATACACTCATGTCTATCTACCAGAGTATCTAAAGATGGGTTTCATAGAATCTGTTGTAAATAAACAACACACAATGTATTTCTTGTGTCATAAAACATCCAATGAGTCAATGAAACCAAGTCAATTGTGAGAACATCTTGCTACAAAGCATCCAAAGACATTTTACAATTAATTGCAATAAGTGATAAAAGCTATAATATTGAAGAAACTGTAATAATATTCTCTATAAAAGAATTTATCTTAACAGTAGTGCATCAAGATATACCTGAAATTTTAAAAATGTTGCCCCTAAGCAATAGCACAGTAAAGCGATGAATTGAAGAAATGGCAGTTAATGTTGGAAAAAAAACATAAGTATTCTCCAAAACTCTTCATTTTCCATAAAATTGGACAATGGCATATGTATGTTATTTTGATGAAAACAATACATTATGAGAAGAAATGCTATTTGCAATAAATCTCATTACAGATACAAAAGGATTATCTATATTTAATACTGTCAAATAATACTTTACAAAAAATAATATTCCTTTGAATAATATTATTGCATGCGTTACTGATGGAGCACCATCAGTGGTTGGCCGCTATCGTGGTTTTGTCACTTATTTGAAGGAAGAAGTGCCAAATGTTTTATGTATTCACTTGTGGTGCATAGACAACATCTTGTAGGAAAAAATCTAAGTTCAAGTCTCCATTCATTATTAACTATAATAATTTGAGCTGTAAACAAGATTAAATCCAATGCAAAAAATGATAGAATGTTTTGACATTTTTGTCAGGACAATAATGAAGATTTAGTACGTACAGAAGTTCAGTGGCTGTAAAAGGGTACATTTTTGGCTCATTTTGTAGCATTATATGATAGTCTCATACAATTTTTTGAAAATAATTATGAGATCAATCTGTGTCAACAGTTAAAAACAGTAAAGAATAATACCTTTTATTTGGCAGATATTTTCAAGAGATTTAATGATGTCACTTGCAGCTTCTAGGAGCTAATAAAACTCTTATAGGTTGCCAAGGTATTGTGTCATTATTTATTGACAAACTTGAACTAGTTCATTATAATCTATTGAAGAGACAAATTTCATCAGTTTTCTGAATCATCATTTATAAAAGATTATGTAACTCCAGAGGATATTGACAGATTCAATAGCAACCTCAATGAACTTAAATTGAATATGAAAAAATGATTTGAAGATATTTTGAAATTGAAGGTGTATGTTTGGAAGAAAAATTATTTTACCACAAATATTGAAAGGGCTGTTACAACTTTCCAAGAAGAACTGTTAGAAATGAGATATGATTAAGAAAGTAAACATAAATTTGATAATGATGGATATGAAAACCTGTGGCAAAATAAAAAAAATGCCTGCCTTATACCCAAATATGTAGAAAATGATATTGAGTTTATTGATATCTTTCTCTATTTCATATCTTGTGGAATCAGGCTTTAGTGCTGTTAATCATATTATGATCAAAGAAAGGAACCACCTGAATATTTCTGAAATAGGAGACCTTCATGTGTTCCTTACAAAAATTGAGCCAGATATCCTGTGCAGCATCAGCCTCATGAATCTCATTAACAATTTAATTAATTAAATATAATTTTATCAGACTTCATGCTTCTATGTATACAAAGTATAAATAAAAAGATAGATTTAATTACAATAAGTTGTTTTATAAAGATTTATTCTTTCAAACTTAGCACAAGTCCAACATAAAGTATTTGGCAAGTAATTATTATTAAATGCTTTAGCTTGCTATAACTCTGCTTTATAAATTTTATAAAGTAAAGTTGCTTCCCTACTTTATAAATCACCATTACTGTGAAATTGGTTGACGGTTAGAAAATTTTACTACTAACAGAGATACAAAAGTAGGCGGAGAGTATAAAAAGGTTGACTCATCCTGGTCTAAAGTATAAGAAGGGTGATTTAGTGCAGTGGTAAAATGTCTGATTTTAAAGCATAAAATCCTCTGATCTATTCCATTTCTGGCACATTGAGTGCTCAAACTTGTAGAAAAAGTCTTAAATGATAAGCGTTGGTAGCCTAGTGGTTAGCATAGCTGCCTTCCAAGCAGCTGGCCCAGATTCACTTCCTGGTCAACGCATTTGACACATAAAAAGTTTTAAATGAGAATTACTTTATGAAGTTATAATTGATAAGATTTTGGGAAGTTACATTTTAACAATAGATCATTATAATTCAAATATTGATCCAGTTTTCTTAACCAGTGATTTATTTAAAATGGTGTTAATGAAATATTCAGACTAGTTATTTTTCTAATAATAAAATATTAAATCGAGTTTTTAATAACCATTGAGCTCTTTTTTAATGAACATATTATTAGAATACTACTGAAAATATTTATAATCTATAATTAACATTTTTTTTCAAAAGTAGTTGTGAGATTCCTGAGTTAATTGAAAGAGCTAGAAATAATATGACTGGATCTTATTAGATATTTTTAAGCTTAATCATACAAATGAAGTTACTTGTCTATTACTCATTTATTCAATTTTTTTTATTATGATTGTTATTCTATTTTCAAAGTAGTTGTCTTAGAATCATAATAATCAACATCTTTAATTTCAAAAACAATTTTTACAAGAAAGTTTCATTTAAAATATTTATTTTTTTAATTATTCCATTTAATAATAATTGTTCATCAGGTACCTGTTTGGAGACCGTACTGCCACCATCAGATGGCGCTGCCACACCATCAACAACCGGCCTGAAAATGGCAAGTGATAAATTACGAAAATGCCTGAAAATCGACAAATAAAAATGCCTAAGGCAAAATATGTACAGCAAATATATCGAAAACTACAAATTATAAAAAAACAAAACAAGAAAATGATAAAAATTTCAAATAATAAAACAAAAAAAACATGAAAATTCGACCAAGAGATCCCCCCTACAATCTGAAAATTCACAAAGAAGCATGGCAGTCAAAAAGAGCGGGGGAAATACGAAAAGATCAAATTATTTACCTTCAACATAAATTTGCATCTAAGTTCATATTGAAAAGCAATTAATTGTTCTCAGGCTTTCAAATTACTGCATATGTAAATTGAGCAGTAATATTTAAATAATCAAAAAGCAATCCTCAAAAAATCATTACTGATTCCTCCCCCCACTAATCAAACGTAATAAATCTTATCAATATTTTAAAATTATTTAAGTAACAGATATAATAATAACTCATAACACAGATTAATATATAGTAAGTGATTAAATATAATTATAGTAAGTTTAAAAGAGAAGGTGGAAAAATTACCTTGTTGCAGTTTTTTTTGTTCAAGAAATTGTTTTTCACCGTTATATAGATTAAATCAGTTTCTACTTTCAAAATGAATATGACGTAATTAGACATTTTACGTGAAAAAGTGAATTTCTCTAAATTCATTAATAATATTTAATAATTAACAAGTAATACACAAAAAAATAATTACCGATTACTTCCTTCATTTATAGTAGGCATTTGGATTTTTCCAGTTTTTTTTGTTCAATAAATTGTTTTTCACCGTTATATAGATTAAATCACAGTTTGTACTTTCAAAATGAATATGACATAATTAGACATTTTACATGAAACATAATTTCCAAAGCTAACAAATTTAATTAAAATGTAGCTAAAGTAGAGTTTTGAAATACCTGCTTAATTCTATTATGACGTTTTAATTATTTTGGACTGCTAGAAATACAAGTTATTGGGATAATTTTTATTTCTTGACAGTGTTATTAAGGATTATTTTTTTCATGCAGAAGAATACAACATTAAATATGCAGCAAACTTTGAGGCAATATTTCAAAATCCCGTGTTGAAATATCAGCAGCTGAAATTTACGTGTCATCTTTTCTGTGATATTCGTTTATTTTACTCAAAATGATGAAAGTTTGGGATCTACCAATGACAGAACTTGAAGCAGTGGAGTTCCTCTAAAGTAAAAATGTTTTGCCTTCTTGGAGAGTGTGTAATAATGGCCATGAAATGAGGCTTTATGTGAATGCATGTGCACAATGGAAGTGCAATATTAAGGCATGTCAATGTCGCGTAGCACTTTGGAATGGAACCTGGTTGGAAGGCTGCAAATTGTCACTTGTCACATCCATCCGAATCATTTATTATTGGAGCAAAAACCAATTGACCATGCAATCGGGAAAAAATGATTTGGATTTGAATAGGAATACTCTCATTGCGTGGAAGCAATATTTGAGAGAAGTATGTAAAGAAAGTCTGCTCTCTCACCCATCCTGCAAAATTGGAGGTCCAGGAAAAATTGTAGAGGTTGACGAAACTTTATTTAGTAAACGTAAAAATCAACAGGGAAGAATTCTTCCACAGCAATGGTTATTTGGCGGTTTATGTAGAGAAATGAAAGTATTTCATTGTTACTATTCCAGATCGAACAGCATCTGTTCTTCTAGATGCCATTAAAGAACATGTAGCACCAGGATCCACCATATATACTGACTGCTGGAAGGCCTACAAAACAGATGTATTGAATGCTGAAGGTTTCCAACACTTTAAAGTGAATCATTCGTACAATTTTGTCGATCCTACAACTGGGGCTCACGTCAGAATGTAGAAAGACTTTGGGGGTTTGTAAAATGTCGCAATAAATGAGAGGGGGGACCGCCCAATGTTATCTTGATTCCTACTTAGACGAATTCATGTGGCGATGATTGCATGATGGTGAAGATCTATTCGATGCAATATTGCAAGTGATCAATATACAGTCAATCTACATTTCTAAATTATAATTGCTAACTTCTGCCATCTTTTCTTAATATTTGTGTTAAAATCTGTTCCAAAATGCTTCAAAATTCTACTATTCAATTGCGTTTAAAGCTTCAAAATTCTGCCATCTTTGCTGAATTCTTTTGTTACTATTTAAAATGTGAACTCTAAAACAAAATCTGTCTCTGCGATTGCATGATGGTGAAGATCTATTTGATGCAATATTGCAAGCAATCAATATACCGTCAATCTAAATTTCTAAATTATAATTGCTAATTTCTGCCATCTTTTCTTAATATTTGTGTTAAAATCTGTTCCAAAATGCTTCAAAATTCTACTATTCAAGTGCGTTTAAAGCTTCAAAATTCTGCCATCTTTGCTGAATTCTTCTGTTACTATTTAAAATTTGAACTCTAAATCAAAATAATGTTCTTAATGGATTTTTATGCTGAACACATTTAAGTGCCTACTAAAAATGATTGGAAGGACTTTGGTAATTATTTTTTGTGTATTACTTTTTGATTATTTAAATATTATAGCTCAATTTAGATATGCTTCTTTGTGAATTTTCAGGTTGTAGGGGGGGTATCTATTGATCATATTTTTTTATAATTTGATTTTTACAGCATCAACTGCTTATTTTTTATTACTTACTACATATTAATCTGTGTTATGGGTTATTATTATATCTGCTACTTAAATAATTTTAAAATATTGAAAAGATTTATTACGTTTTGATTAGTGGGGGGAGGGGTCAGTAATGATTTTTTGAGGATTGCTTTTTGATTATTTAAATATTACTGCTCAATTTACATATGCAGTAATTTGAAAGCCAGAGAACAATTAATTGCTTTTCAATATAAACTTAGATGCATATTTATGTTGAAGGTAAATAATTTGTGGGTCGGTAATGATTTTTTGAGGATTGCTTTTGATTATTTAAATATTACTGCTCAATTTACATATGCAGTAATTTGAAAGCCAGAGAACAATTAATTGCTTTTCAATATGAACTTAGATGCATATTTATGTTGAAGGTAAATAATTTGATTTTTCCGTATTTTCCCATTCTTTTTGGCCGCCATGCTTCTTTGTGATTTTTCAGATTGGAGGGGGAGGGGGTCTCTTGATCGAATTTTCATGTTTTTTTTTTTGTTTTATTATTTGAATTTTTTAGCATTTTCTTGTTGTTTTTTTTTATAATTTGTAGTTTTCGATGTATTTGCTGTACATATATTGTCTGAGGCATTTTTATTTGTCGATTTAAGTGAAGAAATTTTGATTTGGGGGGTATATCTCTTGATCGAATTTTCATGGTTTTTTTGTTTTATTATTTGAAATTTTTATCATTTTCTTGTTTTTTTTTTTATAATTTGTAGTTTTCGATGTATTTGCTGTACATATTTTGCCTTAGGCATTTTTATTTGTCAATTTCCATGCCTTTTCATAAAAAAATTTATCACTTGCCATTATCAGGATGGTTGTTGATGGTGTGGCAGCCCCATCTGATGGCGGCAGTACAGTCTCCAAACTACAACCATTCATCACTATATATATATATATAGCACAGTAAAAATGCAATTGGTGCAAAAATTTAAAGGTTCCTTTTCAATCAAAGCTCACCATGTGACTTATTGAATGATTAATTAAATCAGTGAAAAAGTGGTTTAATGTTTTAATCCATATAGATATCTATTGATAGCCATCTATATTTGAATTTTTAACTATTTGGATAAATATTTGCTTAGATAATAAAAAAAAGCAAATGAATAGATATTTTAAATGATTTTTATAAAGTTTGTTTTTTAAAAAAATAATAAAAATATTTGAATGATATTTGTTATATCTTTGTAGGATACATTTTACTAAAACAGTGGGAAACTAATGCATTATTCAGCTTTGAAACGTCCATTTGCCATTGCTTCAGTTACATTTTATATTATTTGTTTATTTTAATTGCTATTTCTATTTATTTAACATAGGAGACAAAAGAATCAAGTTTTTTGCTTTTTTAAAAAATAGGTTTAATGCTGAAATGAAAAATATTTTGAAGAATTGATATGTTTAAATATTGAGTATAAAAAATAAAAAAAGGTTTTTTAAAAAGAAAAACAATTGAAAGATTATATTTATATATGTTTTTTAAAAATAATGAATGAAAAAAATTAATCTAAAATAATACCAAAGAAATTTATTTCAACTTTTTGATAATATTTTAAAAATAAATTTTAATTTGTTTGTTTTTTTTAAATGATGAATTTACATTTGATATAACTATATTGATACAGTAAATTAGTAATGTTGATTTAATGAGTATTTCTAATCAAAAGCTTAAACAAATATGTTAATAATTAATTAATTAAATAAAGAATAAAATACATTTTTTTAAAAATGTTTGCTTAAAATTATTATTATTATTTTTTTAATAATATTAAAACTTATAAAATATCTGACATATTATATATACAGAGGTACCAATAGTTCAAATAATCTCTTAATTGATAAGTGCCATAAGCTCGAAACCAATTGGTCTAGGGATAGGAACTTTCCAGATAGAGATTTTAAATATTTTCTCTTACCACCCTTATCAATTAAGAGCTTGTTTGAGATATTGGTACACTCTCTATATTATATATTTAAATATTTGAAAAACAGGCACTCTTCACAAATCTGGGAGCTTAATTGTCAGTATAGGGGATTTGAACTCAGATTTTCAATGGATAAGGTCCTATACATGAGGTGTTAGAGTGACTTGAGGTCAACATGGATATGACAATAATATTGGTATCAGCATGGGATTTGGGTTTTCCTCATCAGATTTTTAATGATATGGATGGCTGAAAAGTTGGCGGTTGGAGTAAATTGAAGCCTGTCCATTAAAGTATGAAGATTTGCTATCTTAATATAAACTGAGTACTGATTATATATATGTGTGGGAGATGATAATCTGGACCAACTGATGAGTGCTGGTTTAGCATGAAATATTAATATTGGTGATTATTTATTTTTTCTACATGTGTGTGTTCATGTATATCAGTTGTATGAGATAGTTTGGATAGTTGAAGGGTGCTTGAAAATCTGAGTTCAAATCCCCTATACTTATATTATAAATTTGTAAATACAAGCTTATAAAAGCAATGTCACGCTATATATGACTTGCTTTATTGATTAATATCTGACATTTATAACAATTATTTTACTTTGTTCTTAGAATGTTAATGCAAAGCAAAATATTTTAAAAATAATCACGAGTATAATATCATGCTCAGAATGAGTATTGTCAGATATATTAGAGGTGAGAATACTAGATATTACTCATAATGGATAATACATTGAAATGTCTTAGACATAAACAAAAAACTGAAAAATATGGTGAAAACTCATTAGAAATGTCAATCAATTTTAAAACTAAAGTACAAAAATAATTTAATAGTGCTATCTGTAATTTACTGTAGAATGGCAGACTTAAAGAACAGGTTTCATTGTTGAATCCTTAATTGAATGAAACTATCGTGGTTATCCTGTCATTTGAAGATTCAAATGTTACTTGATTTTACAAGCAATTAACTATACAATATTTATATATTTAATAGTCAATTAGAATTTCAAGCAGTATAAAATAATAAGATTTAGTAAAAAAAATACAAACATAAATTCATGAATAACATTTTGCATATAGATTGACTTTTCAAAAATGCACATTTGGAAATTTTAAAGGTATATCAAGTTTTTACATACAGAATTTTTGTTATTGCTATTACTGTTTTCATTATGTTAATTTTTTATTTCAAGACGATAATTATTCTTTTTTTTTTTCTGCCATTGTGCCTTTTTGTTAATCATTCTTTTTTTCTTTTTTTGCATACATGCAAATACATTATTAGTTTAAGTATCAATATTAATATATATGTAATATTATATCAAACAGTACAAAATAAGATTTAGTAAAAAGAATACTAAAATAGACATAAATTCATCTTTTATTTATAGTTTTCAAAAATATAAATAAGTAAAAGGGCTTTCCATAGACTCTCACTATTATGTGCATTTTCTGATCACTTCATGAATAATTTTGAGAATCGAGTATTGAATGCAGCTAGTAAGAGACCTTCTATTTCACTCAGTTATGTGAATGATACATTTATTATATAACCTCATGGTATTGGTGCCTTGAATTCTTTTCTTTTTAATGCATTGCATTTTATAATGGAACTTGAAAATAATGAAGCTTTTTTTTTAGATATTTTAATTGCTTAAAAAAAAAAAAAGATGATTCCTTGTCAATATCTGATTATAGAAAATTCACCCATACAGATAGCTATCTCAATTTGAATTCTCATCATCCTGCTCATATTTTCTGTGACAAAAAATCTTTTAATAAGAGCATATAGTTTGTTTGATAATGTTTATCTTGCTCAAGAAATGGCACTAACTAAAAATATTTACTCTCTTATGGTTACAGTAAAAACATTATATATAAGTATTTACATAGTATGGCTACCAAGAAGATAAAAGATGGTGAAATTGAGAATTCTTTAATTAGTTGTAGAGTTGTTATACTATGTATAAGTTATATATAAGTTGTTATACTATATGTAAGTTAAATTACATTATCTACAGAACCTCTTTTTTTTACTTGAGCTTTCTCTTGTCTTTATTTTAACAAAGCAATTATAAAAACGAATATTCTTTATAATCTAAAGTTCACTTAATATCTGTAAGAGTTTCATATATTTTTATTTTGGTGAAATATTTTAGAATGTTTTTTTTAAAAAAAAAAATGATTGAAAACCTTTGGCACTTTAATTATAAAATCACAGAGGTTGGAGAAGAATTAGGTCTCATAAAACAATAAATGATAATGAAATTTTATCTTTTGAATCAATCCATTTATGAGTTAAACTTTAAGAAAATCACAATAAGTTGTTTTTCTTCATTTGTATAGGTCAGCAGTCCCCAACCTTTTTGCACTTAAGAGCACATTCTATAATACTGTCCAGGTGGCGGGCACCATTTATTTTTCCAATGTAAATTTATAGTTGGATATTGTTAATGATAGACCCTTTTACGCTGTAAAAGTATAGTATAACCTACAATTTGAATACAATATAATACAATAATTTATAAGAAATCTTAAAAATTAAATTTATTTGTACACAACATTTGAGCACACTTGGTACAATATGAAAAGCGGATGGCCGATGGGCCTCCCTCTCAGCGGAATCATCACTAGCATTTTTCTTAATTACTACGAAAAATTAATAGTGCCTAAATACCAAGCTGATAACCCCCACATTTTATACATCCGGTACGTAGATGACATATTTATTCTAGCCAATCAACACACCACAAACAATATTATACAAGAACTAACGCACAGCACTAAGCTAACCATTAATTCCACATCTGAGGATGCATCCCAAATCCTAAATTACCTGGATCTTAAGTTAACGCGCGAAGAACCATGTATAAATTATTCAATGATTATAAAGCCTTTTGAAATCAGAGGCTTCATACATCCACATTCTAACGTTCCTAACTCCCACAAATTAGCAGGACTACAAGCATTCCTACACAGAAACATGCAGCTGTGCAAATTCGAAGCAGATCGAAAGAACAACATACACCTCTATATTAAAGACCTACTACAGGCAAGCTATAAACTCCACACTATCAACAACAAAATCAAGCAGTTTCATACAAAAATCACCATTAATAAAAACAATATTAAACTTCCATATATCACTCTTCCCCACATACAAAAATCTCCCACCAACTAATCAAGATTTTGAGCAATAAATTTAAAATCAGCTTTCATACACCCCCTTGCACTAACCGTCTCATCAATAACTCCAAGGACAAATTAGAACCTTCTCAGACCCCCCCCATGTCGTTTACAGCATCACTTGCCCACAACCCGTTGCCCCCATTTATTTTGGAGAAACCAAGGCAGGCACAACCATCCGGACACACAACACAGAACACATATAATAGAGCTATGAAAAACAAAGAAACTCATCTACGTTTTTGGAACACTCCAAGAAAACTGGACATTTATTTGAACCTTCCCACCCTAAAATAGTTTGTATCGAGAAAAACGACATTAAGCGGAAGATCAGAGAAGCGTACTACATCAACAATAATAACAACTCAATCAATAGACGCGACACATGCTTCGACATTTCTAAACGCTGGACTATTTAGTCCATTTGCATATGCTTTGCATACAACTTCCCCCGCCCCATTTTTTATTTTCGCAGCTCACAGCTTCGCTATGAATATGAGGTAAAGGACCTCGAAAGCGCTTAGCGTATATTAATTACTGTATCGTATTATAGCTTCACATTCAAGCGTGACATACGCTTATTTTGTTTTATAAATTGTATCAGATAAATAATTTTTTATCGTGTTCGGATAGCAGCGGGCACACATAAAAGGGTCTGCGGGCGCCATGGTGCCCACGAGCATAGAGTTGGGGACCCCTGATATAGGTGTAGAGTGGATAACTAGTAATTTCCCGAGAAGTGAAAAAATCGTTTACAAAGATTATTTTCATCAATTTTTAAAACTGGGTTAAAACAAATACATACAGGTGTGTACCAATTTTTTAAATATTTGCTTTAAACTATAGCAATAAACAACTTTTGAAATACAGTATTAGCGTTGGCAAAATACTTTATAATTTTTCATATCAAAAACATCTTTAAATTTCGTTTTTTAAATGCATTTTACAGAGATTAATATTTTTCAGAAGTTTTGTTTATTTATTAAGACAGTTGGGAGATATGCACTTAATATTTTAAAACATTTAAATAAAATATTATACTAATAAAATTAAATATGTAATATTTAAGTACAAGTATACTATATTGTCTATACTGAAATTAATGTAATTTAGAAGAGATTAAGTCTGAGTTCAAATCTCTTCTAAATTAAATATACAGATCACAATGTTACAAAAGATATTTATATGCCAGATATTAAAATAAGTGATTATTTATTTATTGTTCTCACAATAATTGAAATTTTATTTCAAATTTAAAATAACTTTACTTAAATATTATACAATAATATTCTTTTATATTTAAATATACAAGCACATTCTCATTTAATTATTGCATTAAAAGTTTATATCACTACTATAAATAGTTTTACTATTATGCATACACTAATCTAAATATTGTTTACTGATCCTATTTTAATTAATTTATTCACATATGTACAATATTATGTATTTTATTTGTGTATTGCCTCTTTTTTTTTTTTAAAAAAAGTTATCTTTCAGCTGTTTTTAAAACTAAATAGAAAACCATGATTTTTTTTTCAAAACTATTACAAGAATTTCAAATGTTATAAAAATATAGGAGAGATATCTGGGATTTTTTTTTTTTTAATTTTGTTTGATATGATAAATTTAAGATATTATTTTTGTAATAAACCAATAAAAATTTTGAAGTTATGTTTATTATTATTTTAAAGATACTAAATAGCCACATCAGTATATATATAAAGGCATGGATAATAATAGTAAAATGAACTGTTCATTTTCACATCACAGAGCAACATGATGTGAAATATGGATCATGAAAACCCATTGTATTTATATTTCTTTATTTTGTAGAACTAATGAATCAAGTCACATTAATTAATATTTGTGATAACAAAAATGTATCCTTAATTCTGTACTGTTTTCATACCCTTCTTGTCTTGGTGTCCTCATGCCTCACTTACCACCTTTTTCCAGCCCAGCAGTCAACAAAATGTATTTTTGTCATCTAATTATAAATTGCAGTCATATGTCATTGATTTGTTTCTCAATTTGCTTTCATTTAAAAGTTAGATTTTTCTATTAAAATCTGAATTATTCTTTGAAAATAATTTATATTTTTACAAATATTTTCTGAAAAAAATTATAAATGTGTAAAAAAAAAGATTCTAAAACATATGTTTTCACTTTGGAATCAAAACAAAGATATTGGAACTGTCAAAACCATTGCCAGGCACTCTCTTGTGTTGAGAACAAGAAACAAAACAATAAAAGCAAGGCAGTTTCTTATTCATTGTTTTATTAATTGTAAAAAAATTCTAAAGGTCATTTAGTACAGTTTTCTTGATAAAATCAGAAAAATAACATTAAAAGTAGCAGTTTGATAGTTAAAAGTGTTTATGAAATTAATCCCCCAAAATATTAACATTTAACCTTTAATCTTTTTTTATTTGAATAGAAAATATTTAACACTATTTTACACAGGGACATCAATGATCATGATCAAAATACTATGCATGCATGTATAGCATAAAGCAAAGCTTTACAGAAGTAAGATGTTAAAAATATTAGATTTGAATTTAAGATGTACCTCTCTTTTATGGGTCCAAAATTTGGGGGGAAAAGTGTCTTATATTTGAATTAATGTGGTAATGTCAGTTACATTTAATACAAATAAAACAATCCAAAAAAAATTGAATTGAATGATTTTGAAGCAACAATAAATTAAAAGATTTTAATGAAACATTTTATATTTATTTAGATTTCCAATACCTGATATTTTTCTTTCTACTTCACAAAAATAATTTTGAAAAAGCATTGCTTATTTGTATGGACCAAATAATTTGGCAGCCCAGACATGGATGGATAATGCAAAATCATTTTAAACTCTCCCATAACTTTCTTTTCTGCATCATAGACTATCTGAAATCTAAATAAAGACCTAAAGAAGTTTATTTTTAGATTTTTTTTAAATAAATAAATAAAACAATTTAAATGAACAACTCCAAGTCCTTTTTAAATAAAAACATTTTAACATCATTGAACAACTTGGAAGTTTATTTTTAAATTAATCTTGAAAAGAAAAGTATTTATAGTAATAAATGAAAATGTTTCATTTTTTTTTTTAAATTTATGATCTATTTTTAACTATTTACCTATATTTTACATATATAAAGTACATTCAGTCTTAAATTATTGATTAATTATCCCATTATAAATAGATGCAGGGTTTTATAGAAATAATTGAACCTAAAATAGAATATAGGTAGCCAAGTGAACCTTTTTTGCTAAACAAACATTATTGCTGAAACTGTACTGTATTTTTTAACAGTTAATCACATCATATACATGGCATTTTTATAACAATTCTAAAGCAATGTTAGGTTAGTTTTTGAGAACTAGAAGTGTAAAACAAACAATCTTTTATTAATATTTTCAATTATATATATATCAGACTAAAACATTTAATCCATTATAAAAATGTTGATCCTAAATCTCCAAATTATTTCTTCAATTCTTATTAACATAAGTTCATGCCATATGCTTTGTCTAAAGTCTTTTCTTTATAGGCTTATTCCATTTGTAAAAAATAAAAATGAGTAAATATATATATACAAATTTTAATAAAATGTTACATATTTATAAAAATAAAATATCAAATTAGGTTCAATAATGTATCTAATTTAATAATGAAATTAATGAAGTTATTCATTGATTAACTGTTAGAACAATAATCTGATACAATATATTTAAAGTTAATATTTTAATGACCTAAAAAAGTTATAAATTTTCCATTGTAGTTAATAGTTACTAAATTTATTTTTCAGTTTTATATAATTTAAACAAGATTATGTTAACATAAAGAGCACACAGGCACACATGTCTGTATATATATATATATTACATCAGAAGTATTAAAGTAACCTTAATCCTATATTGATTAACTATCATTATTGATAATGAGGATTCTGGCAAGCAAATTGTATCATCACTTAGTTCCTCCTTTTATTTATATATGTATCTAAAATTGAAAGTATTTTGCTGCCATATCTAACCAATATTATCTATATTTGAAAAACAGGTGATTAAACCATTTGAAACATTGTATATTGATGAATAAAACAACAAATATAATTTGGGACTCTCCAAGGACATAAGATATAGATTTTAAAAATATTCATTTCTGCAGGAATCTTATTATGGCACTGTAAACTGCTAAATAAAATTTATCATTGAGTAATAAATGATTATTATTATTTTATAAAATATAACTATTTAAATACAATATGAGTCTAGAATAGCTCTTAAATCCAGTACCATAATGATTATGCATAATTAAAATTCTACATTCTTAATGAATTGAAGAATTTTATATCACATATAGTTGGGGTCAAACCTTTGCTATTTTTAATTTACTGAGAATTAATCTAGGAAGCTTTAGCATTTGAGTTTCTTACAAAACTGTGTGTAGCACTAATCTTCATTGCTAATATATATATTGAGTAAAATGATATTTTAGCATATGCTTCTATTAGCTTTGAAATAATTATAGTTTAATAAAAATAATTACCCATTTTTAAAATAACTTCATTCATAATTTACTAAAACTAAAAACATTCAGTTCATTGGTTTTTATTTATTATTGTATAAAACAACGAGAAGTCATTAAATACTGAGAATTCTAATGTTTCATTTCTTTTGGCATTACTTGGCGTATTATGTGGGTATCAATTTATACAACAGATGGATAATTATATCTGTGATGTGTTTTGATATGGTAGTATATATTTTAAACCCCCCCCCCAATCTTTATAATATATAAATACACACGTGCTCGTTATTGGTTTTTGCTTTAAAAATAGATATATAAAGATGTATTAATGAAGTGGGTACAGTATTTATAAAATATAGAAATTGTTTATGTCTTTTTTAAATTTATTTTTGCTGTTTTACAACTCCCTGATGATATTGGTTGCTGGGTTACCTTTTTGATAATATTATCAAAACTAAATCATATTTTCATGAAGTTCTTTTCATACACGTAACTTGCTTTATATAAATTCTGAATTTATTTTAAATATATTATATATTAAAAAATAATAACTTGTGAAAATATATATGTAATAAAAATATTTATTTAAGGGTTAAGAATAAATTATATATATCATTTATTTAAACCCAGGAGTTATTAAAACACACACAAGTTGAGCATCCAGATCATCGCTCACTAGTGCTAGCACAGAAAGAAGTCCATGAGCTTGCTGTAAAGATCAACCGCATTGAGCGAGAGGCAGATGAAGCTGAACAAATGCAGCAGAAGTTAAAAGAAATTGAAAATCTTATTGAGGGTCTAATAGATGTAAGTCAATCTATCTACCGTTTATTGTGCAGATTTAATATTTTGTTTTAAATATTAAAATTTCATTAATTTGTAGTTGGTGGATCCTGAACGGCGGTTTATTAGACATGATCTTGTCACAATGTGTGTAAGTTTGAAAGCGTCTGTTTATAATTTTAAATATTTTTCAATTAAAACCTTAAATTTTGTTCATCGTTAATGCTTTATTAATTTAACATTATACAACCTTTTTTTTTTTAAATTTGCTCCTTTTCATTCTGTGATATCTTATATACCTGTTTGCCACAGGTCTTCCCCATCTCACAATGTTCATTTTAAAATAACTTTCATTAACGAATTTAATCATTTTATTATTTTTTAATTTGTAATTTATATTGAAATAATGATTTATCTGAAAAGATTTTGACAGTAATTGTTTATTCACTTTACAAAATTTCTCACAAATAATTTCATTTATTTATTTTTGTTTGATTTTATTTCTAATTGACTTTTTTTTTTTTTTTTACAAATCTCTGTTATTTTGCTTTTTTCGTCTTTTGTCTACTTTTTGTTTTTAATAAATTGCTCAATTTTTCAATTTGTTAGTGCAATTTCTTCTTTTAGATTCCCCCCCCCCCTTTTTTTTAATGATTCATTGTGAGGCGGGTTATTTTTTACTATTATTGAGATATGGGTAAAAATCGCTGTCGATTAGGATCAATCTATGTTTCAGAGTGGGACAGGAACAAAAAAAGATCGCTGCCTCTTCCTCTTTTCGGATATCCTGATTATTACCAGCATTAAGAAAAAAAGTGGAACTATTCGAAAAGCATCAGCTTCGTAAGTCTATATTTATGTGCTCATTTTTGATAAAATAATTTTAATTTATAAGTTTTTATAACATCTTATATTATATATATGTTATTGTTAATGATTAATGCAAATCTTAAATTGAATTGCATGTTTTTTAAATAAAAATAAATATATGCTTATTATATTTTCTTGAACAAAGATTTGATGATGAGTGAATCTTAAAAAAATTTATTACTGCGTCAAACTTTAAATTAATCACTATTGTTAGTATTTTTAAAAATTGGTTTTACCATTTTAAGAAAATTATGATAATTGAGGAGTTTTTATTGATTAAAAAAAAAGTCTGTGGACCAGACAAAAAAGAGAAAAGAGGGAATATAATATTGCTTAATCAAAAAATTAAATTAAAAAAAAAACAAGAGCCGTTTAATTTTTTATCTTTTCAAAAAGGTTCCAGTCTTCAAAAAATTAAATAAAAAATAAATTCTCCAAAAGCAATCAATGATTTAGTTTCTAAAAAAAAAGATAAAAGTTTGAACTCCTAATATTTTTTTATTTTACAGTTTTATCCTCTTTTTTTTGACATTAAAAAATATTACATTTTCCGTATAAATTGTTACATAGATGATTAATGTATTGGAAGTATTTTTCCAGAGAAGACAAATTACCAGTTTATTTGCTTAGCTGCTTGTAAGATTAAATAATGTTTGAGCACTAATGTGATAGATATGCGACATAATGTATGTAGATAGACCCCCCCCCCCTTTTTGTTGTCATTTGTGAAGTCTAAACAGTTTCATCCGAATATTACTCTATTTATTGAAATATTTGCTAAGAGAAAATACTATGTATAAATAAATGTACATATTAAAATATTCTTCAGTATTTATTTACTTCACAGCACAAATCTTTAAGGAAAATTTCAGCCAAAAATATAATAGATTTGGTAATTGATTATCAACGTGTATAGTTAAATCATTGAATGCTGTTTTTTTTTTTTTTGGTTTATGTAGGAAATTCAAATCAATGGTAGAATATTTAACTGTTGCAATTGCTGTGAAAATAATTAATAAAGCAATTAATTATTCACTTATATAGTCACTTCTGCTCATCAACATGGTTTTTTTTTTTTTTGCCCAGAATCTTTCAGTAATTTTTATTTATTTATATGCAAATATTTGAAATACTGGCACTCTTCACATATCTGGAGCCTAATTGTAAATATAGGGGATTTGAATTCAGACTTTCAAGCACTCTTTAACTATTCATACTATCTCATACCATTGATTTGGGCTTTTCATTATCAGATTTTCAATGGTATGGCTGGCTGAAGAGTTGTTTGGAATAGTTTGAAGCCTGTCCATTAAAGTATGAAGATTTGTTATCTTAATGTAAACTGTGCACTGATTATATATATGTGCATGGGAGATGATAATCTGGACCAATTGATGAGTGCTGGTTTAGCATGGTTTTGCTGATTATAGTTGTTCATTGATGCATTTAAATATATCTTCAAGAATACCGTACATAACATGAACTGGAAAATATTTGTATATCAAAGAGTTTTAGTATAATAGTTAATAAAAGTGAAATTTAAAAAAGTGTAATTATAAATACCAAAGAGGATATATTGGAACTAAAAGGAGGGTAAACTAAATTATGCAAAGCAAAATTTGATTTAATATTTAGTTTAATGAAATCATTTGCAAAAGAAAAACAATTATTGAAATAAAAATTGATAATTGATATTACTGAAAGATAAAATAATGTCTATGTATAAGAGTCTTTCAGTTTTAATTGTGAAAAATGTAAAGTAGATAAAAACATAAAAGTCACTAGATTGCTGAAAATTTCTGCCAAGTTGCTAAAATCTGGAATGAAAAAGCTAAAAGAAATTAATAGTTGACACATAATATAACTCAGATAATTAGTAGATATCTTTTTACTCAATAAAACTTAATAAAATAAGATTATAAAACATTTGTTTGAATTCTATATTACTAAGAGTTTTAGACAGAATGATTTCTAATAAAATAGATAGGCTTTATCTAAATAATAGTTGTGCAATTATAATTACAAGATCTACAGTTGTATATTTAAAGTTTTAAAAACAAAGTATGAAGATTGGTTATCTTAATATATATCTGAACACTTATTGCATATATGAGTAGATATGATAATCTGGACCAACTGACGATTCCTGGTTTAGCATGAAATATGTATATTGGTGATTATTTATCTTTTCAACATATATGTGTTCAAGTGTATCAGTATTATGAGATAGAGTGAAGAGTGGTGGGTCATGTGAAAGTCTGTGCTCACATTCTCTATATATTACATATATTGATATAGGTATGTAATAAGCATGTATTTCAATTATTACATAGTCTACTAGAGATGTCTGCCTATTCCTCGTATATGTATTAAATGGATTATGTCCTGTCTATGAGGGGTCAGATTGACTTTAGGTCAACATGGGGGTGATGAAAGAATCTCAGTTTCAGGGTGGCCTTTGAGCATTCCATCATCAGATTTTCAATTGGATGGGTGGTTGGAGTGTGGAGTGGATTGAAGCCTCTCCATTAAAGTATGAAGATTGGTTATCTTAATATATATCTGAGCACTTATTACATATATGTGTAGAGATGATAATCTGGACCAACTGATGATTGCTGGTATAGCATGAAATATGTCTATTGGTAATTATTTAACTTTTCGCCATATATGTGTTCAAGTGTATCAGTGTTATGAGATAGAGTGGAGAGTGATGGGTCATGTGAAATTCTGTGCTAATATACCCCATATATAACATTAATAATTGTTTACTGGACTTTTATGTTATATTATTTGTATGAGAAATATATAGATTGAAGGGAAAAAACATTTTATTAAATGTGTATTATGTTATTTTTAACTTTATATAATTTGTATAAAAAGAGATAAATGAGTAGCAATGTAATCTAGAATTGCTATTAGTTTTCTATTTCATTTAGAAATTGTTATAAGGGAATTTTTTAAACTTGTAGGAAGATTCTATGCTAGTGATAGTCCAGTATCTGAAAAACATGAAATGAAGAGAAATAAGTAAGTTTGAAGTGAGAATCATACTGAGCAATCTAAGTTTAGAGAAATGAAATTATTTTGGGATTATTGAATTAAAACAGATTCAAATTAAATGTTTCTCTAGAAATATGGAATGTTGTCAAGCATTGGTGGTCGAGAGGTTAGTGACAGCTGCTTTACAAGCAGTTGTCCCGGGTTAGGGCGCTTCCCGACTGATGCTATGACACGAGAGAAAAAAAGTAGAAAATGTTAAAAAAATAATAGAATTAAAAAGTGAGTGGAAAAAAATGTTAAGAGAATTGTAAAAGCTGGAAAAAGAAAAAAACTGATATATAATTTTGAAGTTGGGAATAGATGTGTATGTTTTAAAAACAAACAAAAAAAAAAGAGAAATTAAAAAAAAAATTGGATTGAGATTGACTTGCGATATCTGCCTTTGGCTAGATATATGATTACATGTTGTAATTAATTTTTGTCTAATGTTCACTATTACAGATAATTTTTGACATCTTTATATGTTTTATAAGAAGATAATTAGATGTCAATAAGTAATCATTAAGTATTTTAATGCTTTCTAATAATCTAATCAGTTACTTTTAGAACAATAATTAATCATGTTTTTGTTTTGGACTCTGATTTTTTTCTTCATTTGCATCTTTTGTGTTGTTTATTTTTCAATGTTATGCCTTTTTAGGAAAGAAAGAAAGAGAATTTTCCTAGTTTAGTATTAGCTTGAGTAATTATTGATTACCGGATGTTAGTCAATTTGTATTATCATTTCCAGACTTGTGTCTAGTTTTTGCCTTTATCAATGAGGCTTTGGTTTTAAAGTTGGAAGAAATGCACTTGCACTCCAATAATCACCATTAACTCCATTTTACAATTCATTCTAAAAACCTGGAATTCAATAAAGTCCCTGCAATTAATAAAGAATGGAGGTTACTAAAATATAATTATTGACTTGGAGGCAGATACTTCCTCTTGACTAATAGTGTTGTTGTTATTATTAACATTCCTATATAATATTAAAAAAAGTGCGTAATAAATGAAAAAAAAAATGATAATAGTAATATATATATATATTAATCTAGAGTCAGATTTATATAATTATTTAGGCAGGTTAGCTTGAGTTCAAAATCAGGTTTTAGTTGGAATAATAATACAAAATATGTTGTTGCAGATATATAAGTGCATTCATTATTCTCAACTTTGGATGCCAAACCTCATTGATAAAGACAAAAGTCAAAAACCAGTCTGGATATGAGGATTTAAATGCACTAACATCTGGTTATCATTGATTGTTCAAGTTTAGTATAGATGACACTAAAATAGAGAGCTACTCTTGTTTTATTATTTTATTACATGAGCTGAAGAATTGAGTGATTTATTGTTATTAATTTTTAGAAATTTTTTTAGATTAATGAAGGTCTTTCAGAAATTCCTATCAATGCTCCGCATAGCTTAGTGCAATGATAAAATTGCCAATTTAAAATCTCCTGATTTCTACCTTAGATTCCCAGCTGAGTAAAATATAAAAAAATATCAATTGTGTTAAGTGAATGAAACTAGTATGTTCTAGTTGTCATTTGGTTGTTTGGACATTATGTTCTACTAAGAACTAATTATATACTTGTTTATATATATGATTTAGCATTTTTTTAGAACAGGGACTGTGGCTATGACGTGCTTCACTACCTTCAGCTCTTTTATGAGGAAAAACATTAAGTGTAATTAAAAACTGAGCTAACAGAAAGTTTGTACTGTATTGATTTTTTCCAGTTAAAGAAATATAAGAATGCTTCATCTCATTTTTTGTTTGTATATCGCTGAGAAGCGATTGCAGAGATGCCTCTAATTGTAAAGAGAAGTTTCATAGCAAGCATCTGTGGAACTCGTTGTTTTGGTGAAAATATAACACACATGCATTTGTATCTGTAAATATATGTAATTTTTTTTTTCTTATTTTGTTTAATATTTTAGAGATTTAGTGTATTGAAAATAAATTGTTTGTTTGCAATCTAAATCACCTTGAACTTTGGAAAGAGATTGTTATCTATAGAGAAATTTTGATTTAATATAATGGTAAGAAAAAACCTGCAACTGAAAAATAAACATCTCAAGAATAAATTGTAAACATTTTATAAAATTATATCATTAGTGACACATTCAATTTTGATTTTAAAAACAATTCTTATTCTTTCAAGCTTATTGATTTTATTTAATTATTTTAGCACATACATATACTGTATCTATTATGTGTCTTTAAAATATGCATTTATTACAATAAAAATTCTTATTTAAATTGATATAAAATTTATCTTAACAATCATTGGCTTCTTAGTTACAGAGGATTACCCCAGACGATTCCCACATCATACTGTTTTATTACAAGCATAAAAAGGGGTATTTTATAAAAAAATTTAAACTTAAATGATTTCTTTATATTAATTATGTTTATTAAATTACATTCTTCATACACTGAAAATCTACACATTAATTATATTTTGAATGTAGTTGTATTGAAAATGGACTTTTTATCATGATTCTGTGCTGATAGAAACTGGCCTGAACTTTTAATAGCTGTATGATTGATTTCTGGGCTTTATTAAATTTGGTATGTAATAATAAAAACGGCATATGTCACATTTAACAATTTAGATATTATGTCAATAATGATTATTTTTTAAAAAAATTGTTGTCCAAGTACCAGTAACCATTGAGTTTTACAAAATGGCCACTGGGATTATGCAACTTATAAAATATTTGAGCATCTATCAGATAATGCTTGCCTGTTGAAGTTGCTTAAATTTTGTAGTTTGTGCTATAAATGGTAATTTTTCAAATATTTTTAGCAGAGTCTACAAATTATTCAGATGCTTTTTTTGTTCCACTTGATCTCTTGATTTTCATTTTTTAAGCTTGCGTCACAGCAGGTTACCATTAAAATAGTCCATCTGATTTTCATGCCATTTTTTAAAATAGTGATCATTCAAACACTGATTATTTTAATATATTTTAGTTATTAAAACAGGCAGAACTCTCCATACAGTAATGCCACTCAGTGCAAGCCAGAGTAATCAATGGATGGCAGAAGGCTTGTGCATAAAATCCCTATCTAGTGCCTACTCATCCAATACCCTCAGACTAGTTTCTGGCTTGTGGCCTTCATCAATGTAATATATTTTGTCTGTGCATCAGATAAAATAATTTAAATTTTGAAAATATTTTAATTTGGAAATAATATGTAATTTGTATAATTATGTGAAACAAGATTTGCCTTCTATGTATCATTTTTAGTGAATGGTACAATCTTTATAAATCAATGGGCAGAATTTGTTTGCTTAGAAAGTGGTTTAGCTCTCTCTAAAAAAAAAAAAAAAAAGGTGAAAAGTGTACAATGGTGTGCTACAAACTATTTCCCATGCTCAATGTGAAAAACTATTGTTTTATAGTTTACTGGAATTTTAATGGCTGTATATGCATAGATTTTTATTAAAAAACTATATATATATATATTTAAAAAAATTGTTTTAATTTTTCTTTTGTTATTGTCTTTTACCTAAAAAGTTAGTCATATGTCTATGCTATCAATAACTA
The DNA here is from genome assembly GCA_028023455.1 of Epiperipatus broadwayi. NCBI lineage: Eukaryota > Metazoa > Onychophora > Udeonychophora > Euonychophora > Peripatidae > Epiperipatus > Epiperipatus broadwayi. The sequence continues at coordinate 5,589,470 of JAQFVV010006242.1, forward strand.
AATCTTCTGCCAGCTTTTCTGATTTAATTGTATGGAAATATATATAGATAAAACTCTGAGGAAGTAAAGAAGAAGTATCTGACAGGATGCTGAATTCAGTTTTATAAACCTATGGATCTGACTGAGTCTAAAAGTATTAAAATGTCATTTGTCTGCAGCATCAATAGTGCATGAATGGAAAGAAATAATCAATTAAACTGGGAGAATTCACTTCACCCATATAAAGAATAATAAAGATATTAAATTTAATAAATCTATGCCTAAGATCAGCAATAAAAATTTAATAATAATTTAAATATTTAGGAAAAGTATAGCTGAGAATATGCACTTGCTAGTTAAATTTATATATATAATCTTTTTTTTTTTTAAATAGAAGTTCTCCATCTTTGTTTCAAACTTTGGATAGTAACAAGTATAAATTATTAATGAGGATTTCGCTGGATGATCTGGAAATTGCAAAATGTAAGTATAGTTATGCTAATAACTTTTCTATTTTTTGATCATTTATTTGTATGTATTTAAATAGATAAATATTAAAGAATAAAAGATCTATAAATGGCAGACTACAAAAATATTCAGAAAATCAAATTATTACTGTTATTCAGATTAAAAAAGTAATAATGAATTTCTATAATTCAGTATGTAATTAATAACTACTTGCAATAATTATTATTGCAATATTTTATGAAAACTATAATCCTATTTTTATTAAATTTATAGAAATTTTTTGAGATCAAAATATTTATAATATTTTTATAAGTGGTAGATGTTATTTCTTATCTAATGTTTAAAAGTGTTTAAATATTCTGCTTTGTATAAATGATAACAAACAATCTTTCAACAAATACATTTTATTATAAGTATTCTGATAAATATTCACTATCATTTAGGGAAAAAATGTTCAAGCCATTTTATTTAATAGATAAATAAATTATTTTTGTAATACATTTTTTTCTTATAGAGATATAACTCTAAAGTGAATAAGGAATATTTGACATGACATCAACATTAGTTTCATAAGAGTATGACATATTAAAACTGACTGAATTTTAAAAGGAATCACTCTGTTGTTACTTGATTAGCTAAAGCATTATGGGACAAAATTTTTGCACTGCTTGATGTTCTGAAATCGATATTTTTAAAATTGTTGATTCCATTCACTGAAAATGAAAGCATGAAACTTTCAAAAATCACCTATGATCAGAGATCTCTACAACAGTAATAAAAAAAATGATAAAATACATTAAGATTAAAGGTTATTGATAAAAAAGTTAATTTGATATTATTATAATTTTTTTATTTTTTATATAAATTTTGAAGCTTTAAATGATTGATTTGAGGATATAGGCAAATATTTTTATTTTTTTTCAGTATTTTAAAATGATGACTTTCACATATATCTGTGTTCTTTATATAAAAAAAATCATCTTTTAAAATATCTAAAAATTCACTAAATTACTTCCTAATAATCTTTCACTTTAAAATTTTTATAGTCCTCAAAATAAAGATATTTAAAGTTAACTGATTAAAATTACAAATAACATTTTTAAAGTTTCTGATTGTACTCCCCCCTTTTTTTCTTTTTTCTTTTTTTTTTTCTTTTTTTTTATAGCGGGGCCCCCTCAAAGTCATTTTTCTTAGGTTTTTTGTTTTTTCCCCCCCCTTTCCCCCCCCCCCCTAGATTAGAGGAAATTGTATTTTTTTTTTCTTTTTTTTATTTTTTTTTTTTTATTTGAAAAAACCCAAAACAAAGGAATTAAATAAAAATTTCCTTTTTTTTTTTTTCCGTTTTCCTTTTTTTTTTTTTTTTTTTTTCTTCCTTTATAAAAAAAAATTCCCTCAAAAAATACCCCCCCCCCAAACTTTTATAAAAAAAAACCAACCACTCCCTCCCATATTGTATTTTATAAAAAAAAAAAAAATTATTAAAAAAAAAAAAAAAAAAAAAAAAAAAAAAACAAAAAAAAAAAATAATAAAATAAAAAAAAACCCAAAAATTTTTATAGTTAGTTTTTTCTTCTAAGATATGTTTAATCCAACCATAAATTAAAAAGAAAAAAAAAAAAATAAAAAAAAAAAAAAAAAAAAAAAAATATGGAAAAAGAAAAATAACAATTTTGTCACACATCAAAAAAAAAAATAAAAATAAAAAATGAAAAGAAGGAGGAGGAGGAAATTGGGGGTTTGAACACGGGTTAGTAGGTAGAAACATGAAGCACAATCTTAAGCTAAGATTGACTGCTTCAGTACTAAGATTGATTTTTTTATGAACATGATTTATTTCCACAAATGATTTTTTTTTTTTTAAATTCACTAAAAAAACACAAATAGATTAAAATGATACTAAAACTTGATGATATTTATATAGCAGTTTGAAAATCGTGAGTTAAGAAGAGTTTTTTTTCTTATCTTAACCAATTTGCAGTTTTTCCTCAGAAAATTTGATCAAAAGATTTTGTCCTTTAACATATTTTAAATAATTGTTGATTTGAAGTCAAAAAATAATACATACATTTTTATTTTGAGTAATTTGAAAGGATTTTATAGTTGTTGGATTTATAAATAGTTTGTATCAACAAGACTATAGTTAGATTGAGGCAAATGGAGCATTTTTCCTGAATGAGTTTATAGAACTGCATAAAATAAATAAATAACAAATAATTAAATATTTTTTATCTATTAAACCATTAATATTATGCACATTTAAGTATTGGTCGTAAAATATATTTTAGTATAAAATTTTATTTTTATTTCGTGATACATATTTATGTTTTCAAGTATAATCAATATAAAGCAGCGCTATCAACTACCTACCAAATTAAATTAGTTAATTGTTTTTAGAAAGCACAAACAACTTACAAAATAATGTGTTAATTGCAGTATATTTTTTTGTCACAACTATGTCAAGATATGTATAATATCAATTGTATTATTTAATTATTAGCAAAAATCATGAATAAAAAATAAATCAGAAATGTCAAAATCTTTATTTCGACCAAAAAGAAAAAAATACAAAGAAGAAAATCACAAAAATTTTATATATTTTTAAATTTTTATAAAAAGTAAAATGCAACATTTTCAACTTGTCTAGCTTTCACAATCACAAGAAATAGCTGTGTTTAGCAGTGAAAATAAAAGTGAACATAATGTATTTACTGATAAACGTTGTGAAAAAAAAAATGCATGTATTCTCATAATATTGGAAACAAGTATATTAAAACTAGAAAACAATATTCATATATCAATTTATTTATTCATTAGTTTTTATGAAAATAAAACAATTTGCATTGTTACACTTGGTGTGCCCTATGAAATAATCTAGACTTTAAATTACTACCAAGTAGGCTATTAGTTTCAACAATTTATAGAAGAGAAAAAGTTATTTGGGTAATTAATATAACATTCATATTAATTAAGGTGTAGGATTGCCTTTCAGAAATTGAAGCAAACAAAAATAGATAGATAAAAATAGAAATACATAATATCACATGAAAGCAGGAAACACCAACGTAAGAATCTTAAATATACTATCAAGGCAATCTTTTATTTATACGAGTAAGATATCACCCTTCTCTTATAAATAAAAGATTGTATTAACAGCATATTGAAGATTCATAATGTGATGGATAAGTATTGGCTGCTTAAACTAATCTAACTTAATAATTTGATTTACATTTTATAATATAAAATGACAATGTTTTTGTATTTGTTAAAAATGAAAGATAATATTGTAATAAAATTATTATGGTTAATTTTATTCTTTTTTCCATTCACTAATAGTGATTACCAAATATTATATTATCAATAAAAATAAGGTTGTACAATTGGATGCATTGTATTATAATGGTCATTTCATTTAATAAATAAATGAAATTATTTTCAAAGAGAAATGGATAAGAAGTTAACACAAACCAAGGCTTCTGAAGTATGTAGGATTTACATAATTTTATGTTTTATTTTGTCAACTAATCTAATTATTATCCTCTATTTGGGTATATTACCAAGTTTGAAGAAGAACCAAGATCTTAGAAATAGGGTTTAAATACTTTCTAGTACTTCATTTTCATGATGATAAGAAAATTTGCTATCTTTTTGAAAGTTATCAAACTATATTCTAAAAAGAGATATTTTTTTATATTGCACTAAAATCTATTTTCACATTGATAACTCATACCTATCCTAACATTACACATCCCTTTTTCATAGTGCAAACCAATACATAATTGTCTTTTTTTAAAATATCTATACTAAGTCAAGGTTTACACAAATCTCTTTTTATTTTTTATGCCTTAAAAAAAAAAAAATCACAAATATTAATATAAACTGAAAAGCATATATACAATAATATTATTAAATTTATATATAATATAAATATGAAAATAATAAAAAAATAATTGTAATGGTAAACAAATTTAAATTAAAATCCCTCTAACTAAATACAAAATTTTTTGTTTTAGATCAATTTTATTAAAAGCATATATGCAAATAATAAATTTTTTTCAAGATAAAATATCAACTTTGCAAATAGAAAAAAATGGCAATAATGTTAACAAAATCATATCAGCCTTCAGTCTAAAAAACGTATTTAATAAAAAAATTTTTTTTTAATCAAATAGTGTTTTTACATAAATTTTATTAAAATTGAATATCCTAATAATGAAATGAATCTTAGAAATATTAAAAATTAACTTTAATAATTAAAAAAACAATAATAAAGTTATTAATAAAAAGCACTTCCTTTTTGATATCGAGTAATTTGTCAGTGAACTATTTTCTCCTAAAAATTGAATATATTCAAACAATAGCTATATGTAAACTTCATATACTTAATAAATTATTAATGAGCGTTACAAAAAAAAAAAGTAAAGAAAACTATTTTTACTTTTGAATCAACATTGATATAAAAAATATGTAGTGCTATCATAGAAATATATTTTTTCTTGAGAATAATTTTGCTATTTTTTCTTGATTATTGCTGGCATCTATGCAAAATAATTGCAATTAAATTCTTAATATGTTAGATGGTTCTCAACTGTGAAAATCACTACAAGAATAAATTTTCATTGAAAGCTTTTTATTGTTAGTAATCCAAATACATTTTCAATGTTGCAACCACATGTAGCAGATTACAATGAACTATTAGAATTAACTATTTATCTTATGATATATACAAACATATTTGATTACTTTTAATCTACTTTACGAAGTATGAGAATCTAATATTATTTTATATCTATCATATTAATGGTTTTTTGAAAGATTATGTGAATGTGTGCATTTTATATATCGTAACTGCATATGTATTCACATATGTATAAAAATAATAAAGCAGTATCGATATTTAGTTTAGTCAAATACCAATAAACAAGATTTATAGCATATTTAAAGGAAATGCATGGATGAGAAACACGAGTTTGTTAACTATCAAAGCAATTGTTTAAGCATGTTTGACATAGACAAGCTTACTAGTTATTGTATTTTCATACTTAAATAAATTAAAATATTATAACTTAAGAATATTACATCATAATGATTAAAATTAAAAAATAAGTAACTGAATATTTATTTCAGTGTTGAACTACTATATTATTAATAACTAGTGTGAATCTTATACTATTTATAATGGTGAAATGTGTTAGTAGTAGAGTAATAATATGTTAAATTTTTTTTTTATATATGTAATTTTAATAAAAATACGCAAAGAATTTTATATTTCTAGGTGAGGAAATATATTTGAAATTTGTAATGAAAACTAAAAATATTTTTGAAACTTGATTAAAATAATTTTTCATTAATCAAGAAACAATTTAAAAATAGATTCAAGAAAACATATTTTACTTAAAAACAAAAGAAATAATAATGTGATTAAAAGATTTTCTTGATGAAGCAATTTGAAAAGTAAAAGATTTGATATGTATTCTATGTTATGATGAAAAAATGAAGCATAAACAATTTAAGACAGCCGAGGAAATTAAAACCAAAGGGTTAAAAAAAAACTCATGATTGTTTGGGAACAAAAATTAAAAGCAAACAGAGAAAACATCAGAAGAATAACTGCTAGAAATTCTAGTACTATAACTAAAATTATAATAAAATTCTTCCAAACTTTCAAATATATTCTAACTATTATTGAAAAGTATATAGCAATCATCCTCTCTGTGAAATGGCTGAAGGTCAGTGAGAATCCTGAGGGGATTGAGAATGACTTTTTTCCCTGTGGGATACATTATATGGACAAGTCATATACTTGAATCTTTAAATCTCAAAGTAATTCATTAATCTCTAATGTTTCTTGAGAAAAAATAAATTCCAGAAAGAAAATATATGAATGGAAGAAGAATAAGAAAGAAAGAAATGACACAAGAAAGAAGAAAGAAAATTAAATAGAAAATAAATTACCAGTAAAACTTTGAAAGTACACTAAAATATATTATATATCTAATATTTGAGAGACTAAAAGTGCTAAACTTTATATATGAAAATCTAATACATTACATAATATATAAATCTAAACATATTCTAAATAAAAGTATGTCTAATCAATAATATATATATAATCAAAAGTCTTTAACAATAATTTTAGATTACTTTTTTTCTTAGACAATATTTGTTTTTTTAAATATTAAGAGTTTTTATATTTCTCAATATATATATATTGTTTACAATGATTTCTCTGTCAATATGAAATGACAGTATTGTAGGGTTTTTTAAAATTTTTTATCATTGTTAGAAATGTGGTAAGGCTATATAAATGTGCACATTATTACAGATAAAAATCCATCACTATATATAGTAGCCCATCATTCTTAATTTATGCCAGAATTTGAGCTATAACAAATGAAATACCCTGTTTATAACACAAATGTGATTAATTTGTTATTTTGGTAATAGATTGACTATTAGAGAATCCAATATAAATTTGTTATTTACTAATAAGTATATCATGATTTTTACATATAAATAAACAGGTAGAGCATTGAATCCAACATTATATATTTGTAAGCATTTATATTTATTAATTTTATTACATCTAAATTTTAGATTTTTTGTCCATAAGTGACAATGATGATGAATATCATATATATGTGTATGTGTGCCAGAGATGATGAGGATGGGTGATGAAATTGTGACTATGTGATAGTATAATTACATGGTGAGGATAATATATATAAGTTGAAGTTAATAAAATTGGTAATATCTGGAAATGATTATACATTAAATAAGACATTTTTTCATGACAAAGAACAATTATGATTATGGATTCTCATGATCAGTTGAGTTTTGGACCCAGATTGATGTAAATTTGAGATTAAAGATAGAATGGGTTTACTACCTATAGACATATCAGGCCACTGATCTAAATCAATGATGATGCTCTCATGTATTGGACATAAATTGTAAATTAAAGCTGGATTCTGATTTCTACTCTGGCTTGGCTTCTTTTGGCATCAAATTATGTTCTCTATCAATCACATTATATATATGTTTATGCATAATAGATACAATAATAGCTTTATTCTAATTAATATTTGTAATTTTTAAAATGCTATTAAATTCTATATTTTAATTATAAATATAACACAAAAATTTGTGCAGGAATAGAGTGACGGAGTCAACAACATTTATGGGACTCAAATATCTTCCAGAATAACTAACTATTTGCACATCTATTTTTAAATTTCCTATTCATTACAACATGAAATAATAACTATCATCATCATGATCATCATTTTCAGTTATTATCAAATTACTGGCTTATGAAAATATCTTTTAAGTTTAATCTGAGGGGTCATAATCTGCTTTTTCTACAACACTAGAAAACTTTCTTATCTCATTTGTGTACTTCATACCTGTCTTTTTTCAAGATTTTTTAATGTCTTGGAATCCAATTTAAGACTTTAATTGCCCATCTTTTGTTATTTATTCTAGCAATGTGTTAAATCCATCTTCAATTTAGCCTGCCTCTTAATTTTTTTAGCGATGTCCGTCGTGGCTATTTTTTCTCTCACCCATTGTTTCATTTTTGCTCCTCCTCATTATTATTCCCAATATATTTCTTTATATCTTGTTGTGTAATCTAGAGACTCTTTTGTTCCGCATCTAAGTATCAACCCCATATGTAACAACTAATAAAGTACATCTACCTCCCCCCCACCATACATAGGCATATTTATTTAAATATTACGTTACTTCTACCATAAGTACTCTTCTCAAATTTATGTCTATGATTAATTTCAGCCATTATGTTACCGTCTGTATTTGGTAATGTGATCTGAGTATTTGTAATTCATTATCATTAATATTTATTTTCTCTATTATGTTTTTGGAGATCCGTCACACATCCTTATCAATAGTAATCGTCATTGTGTATATATGTGCTAAGCGCAGAATCTTCAATAAACATCTAAAGCAAATGTATACTACTGAGACTATTAAAATCAATTTTTCCATTTGGAAATAAAATAAAATGAAAAAATAATCCACAGAATTTTAATAAAGTTATAATTTTGAAAAAGTAACGAAAGTATTTCCTTTTAACTGCAGATGAAAAGTTATATTATCGACTAACCCGAAAAAATATTTTAAACTGTATTTTTTTGCTATAATCAAAGTTTAGACAGTTAATATCAACTAAAATTAATGGGAATAAATAGGATATTAATTTTAAGTTAAACATAAAATGAAAATAAATCTTAGATGCAAATAAATATTGTTATTGAAATTTAATATATAATAAAAATAAATCTTAGATAAATTAATTAAAATTTTATTGTAGCAACTCACTCTAACATATATAAGCAAATGTTTGCTTGTCATAACTCGGAAACAATTTATTTCATATTAGAATATATATATATTTAAATATGATTCTACTATATGCAACATCATATACTAATAATAATTTGTGTTATTAGCATATTATTTTAAACAAGGATGTGTACTTGCCCTTGCTTTGTTTTCAATATTAATGTCGGTAGTCTTTGGAATTGTTTATAGATTGCTTAATCAGACAGGGTCAAGATACGATACAGACTTGATTGTGGAATTTAAATTTTGAATCACTTAAGTACAAAAACAAGAACAGTCTCCTTGGATTCTGGATTGGTGATTGTGCTATTTTTTCCAGATCAAAAGACAATTTACAGAATGTTCTTAATGTTTTGAATACAACTTATAAAAATCTCAGTTTATTAATTAATGTTCAAAAAACTCAAGTTCTTTAGTGACAGAAGAAAAATCCTCAGTAACTTTCAGTTTGAATGGTTATCAACTTGAGAATGCAAAAGTTTAATTACTTTAGTAGTTTTATAAGTAGAAAGGTATATTTAGATGATGACATCCAGCACAACCTCCAATGTGATGTTGCTGCTTTTAAGAAGCTAAAAGATAGGGAAATAAGTATTGTAACTAAATTAGCTATATATTGAATCATTATTTTATCGAATTCATTGTATGGATGTGAAGCTTTGACACACTATTGACACAATAAAAAAATATTAGAAAAGTTTCATTTAAGGATGCTCTGTAAAATTTTAAAATATGGTGGTAATTATAAAATCAATATGTTCTTCAGCTTGCTAGATATGATACTGTTGAGTCCACTATTGTAAAATAATACCTTCTTTGGACTGGACATGTAAAATGAATGAACAATGGAAGACTTCTTAAAAGGATGCATGGGTTTCATATGAGAGATAGATCCCAGATACATTATAAGGATTATATCAAAGACATTCCAAAGAATGAGGGTCAGTTATTTCCATTGGGAAGATATGGCAGAGTAGAATACATTGGAGAGTTACAATTAGACATGGTGTTCAAGTATTTCAAAAAGAAAAGTTTTCTGCTGAAAAAATAAGACTATTGTAAAACATTAAGTAAGCAGAAAAACAGGCCAGCATATTCTGTATGTGAATGTATTTGGTTTTTCACAGATTGGTTTGCAAAATTGATTTATGGAGTAGTTTTTTTCTCTCTTTCCCATTTTTTTTTTTTGAGTGGTAAAGACTATATAATTTTTTGAATGGATCTTTATTATTATTATTTATTATGTGCAATTCCATAGTGCTTTTTTTTTTTGTCATAACATGTATATTAGCATCTGATCATTTTATTTTTATTTTTAGATAACAATACGGGTACCAAAAAGACTCTTTTAGAAAAGGAGCAGTTAGAAGAAGATTTAACAACATTGAATAAAATGGGAGAGCTGGCTAATTGTTTGTATTGCTCACACCAAGTAAATAATGATATAATTAGTATAGTATAATCCAGTGGCTTGTAGTCCATGAAAGCAAGGAAACATTGCTTCGATTTAATAATTTATCTTTTTATGTAATATTTTTATATTTATAAGTTATTGGGTTTTTTTCATAAAAAATAACAAAAAGTATTTACTTATTAAAGTTGGGCATTGAATGTTACATAGATGTTTCTTCCAGAATGCTGTGTGCTGATAACATTTTTTTTGCATTGCTAAATCTTTGTCACATGTATAAGTGAAAACAATTTTTGAATTAACTTCATACAGTAGTTATGCCATTGTTTGCCATCATTGCATATCAATAATTCAGAGGTATTGACAATAGTTTATATAGTATTTTTGTTTAGTGATAATAGAATGAGGAGAAGTTTAAAGATATTTATAGTAGCTTATACAGAATTTGATCATATACCTAAGTAAATTAAGTAATATAATAAATTTGCTATTGTCATTTAAATATTGTTTAAAATATTTTTATTAAAATTACCAGATATCAGAAAAGTAATGTTTCAATCTGCTTTTGCTTTATATTATGACATTTTTATTACATATATATTAGAACTATAGTAAACTAAAAATGAACAAATTATTGATAAATGTTGCAAAACTGATCCTTTATTGACAATATTATTTGGATTGAATCTGTGTTTTATTGATAAAGAAATAATAAATTTATATATAAAAATCTAAAGTTGTATTTAGCATTTCACTACTCGTATTATAACACAATAATTTCATGGTTTACAAGATGTAAAGAAAGAAGCAAACTATTTCATTGCTTATGCCTTTTTCTTTCTTTTTTAATGGGGAGAGGGTGAACATGAATTTTTGCTGATTTAATGATTTTGCAAATTATTCAAATAAGAAAGAATCATTGATTTTAATTTGAAGTAAACTAATTTATAACTATTATTTTAATCATTATAAACTCATTGTAAACAAGTGTTAAGAAAATGTAAACTAATTTAAAATTTATACTGTGTTAAGCATGCAGCAGAACACTGCCAGAATCATAGCATTGTCTTCTTTGCAATTGAAAAGTTGTACTGTTAAACGAATGCACTTCCTTGAAATGAGACATTTAAATATTACATTTTTTTGACAATGGAACACATGGTTCTTATACATTAATTGCATATGGATCTTTTGCAATTACCTATGCCTCCTTGTATTTTCGTTTTTTATTGTCTCTTTTGGCACCTGTTGAACACTCATGTTCATAAATATTTAATAATTACAAAAAAAAAAAAAAAATGCTTTTCCCTTCTCCAATTTTACTGCTTGCCACTGGTTTAATCTTTTCTATTTGTAGATTTTTTTTTTTTTCCTCCCTAATTATTATGTATGATATTTGGAATAAAAAAAAATTGTTATTATTTATATTTTCTGTTTAGACTCTTGATGATATCTTAAAAGATTTGATGATCTCGTTAAATCGGCAGTTAACAGAAAAGCAAGCACAGAACAGTGATCCCCAGCTGATGAAGCTTGATTTAACAGTCACCACTCAGTAAACTTAATTTATATTTTATGTTATTAGCATATTAGTTTAAAAATATATTGTAAATGAGATTTTTATAACAAATTTTTATTTTTTTTAAAAAAAAAGGTATTTACAAATAGGGAGATTGATATTTTCAATGGATGTCTTGTCAGACATTCAAATTGCATATAAAGTTAAAAATAAATTAATTAAAGAATAAAATCTGCCTCACAAAAGTCAAAAAATTAGTTTTTGGAGATATCAATTTTTATTTGGATTACAGTCCTTTTAAATAAGTATCCAATGGAAAATAATACAGTAGTTATAATTGTAGTGTAATTACATAATTTTTTTATTATTATTTAATTGTTATAAATAGATTATGCTATAAAATGTAAAGTGCAACTTTAATTTTAGTGTCCATAAACGTAAATATTGACAATTAGCTATATATATATATATTAGTTCACCAAAACAATATTGCCATCTATGAACATATAATCTAACTAATTTTTATATTTGTTGGAATTCATTTTCTATGACTTTTAAAATTATAAGGTCTATATGAATAATTTTGAGATGTATTTTAATTATCAAATTAATTATTTATGTCGCATTAAAATGCCACAAACATAATTTATCACAATAAATCTCTCAGTCTAGGATTAACGAAAATGAACTGATGTCATATTAATTATATCCTTTCACACATTACAACATGCCATAAAAATAATCAGATACATGAAGATTTAAAAATGATAAAAAAAAAAAAAGTTTTTATTCTGAAAAAAAAAAAAAAAAAAGTTGAAAAACATAAGTTATTGCATATTTTATATGACATTTTTAAAATAACAATGAATTGAACTAAACTTTAAAAAATATTTTAATTATGATCATATTAGTAATGACTCCAAATATATATATATATATATTATTACACTATATGTCTTCAATATTATGACCTTAAAGTGACAGATATACTTTCTATATAGTGTCTTTTTCTTTATCTAGGAAACAAAATTTATAAAAATCAAAAATGGAGATCCTCCATAAATTAACTGTTCAGCATAACAATGATGTAATCTTATTTCAAGAGACTTATCATTCTTCTAAATATATATCTTTTTAAAATTCCTGGATTTACATTGATTAATAATAGAATGCATTCTAAACATGGTATAGCTATTTTTGTTTTAAATTATCGCATAAAGCAAACTTCTATTGAAGATAATTTAAATGATAATGCAATCGTGTTCGAATAAATAAATTTTATGTATGCAATGTTTACAATCTTTCAATACAAATGTGACCTTAGCTTCTGCTTTCAGATTTTCCTACACCATCTACATTTATAGAAGATTTTGATTCTCATAGTAGTAGTGGGCTTATGTAAATGAGGGTCAAACAGGTTGCCAACTTGTAGAATGGATGGAATTATACAACATGTACTTACTTTATAATATTAAACAAGAGGAACATTCCATTCAGGCAGCTGGAAAACAAAACAACTGATTTATGTTTGTTTCAACAACAAAAAGCCTTCATCATTACCCGCTGAACAATTGATAAATATATTTTCCCTAAAGGTAACATAAGCCAAATCTAAACACTCTTGGAATCTTCAATCCTATTGTGAAACTATCCTGCTTTGAGATGGAATTTAAATAAAGCTAACTGGAGTCAATATTTCTTCTTGCTATGATAGATTTAACAAATTCTTAATATGAATTGCCAGAGAATCCATTCTTTGTGAATATCATAAAAAATTCTTTCTAGACTGAAATAAAACTAAATCGACAATTTTTGGCTACCTAAGATCCAGAAATTGTTGAAAAAATTATAAAATCATTGAATGATGCCAGAAAAGATGAGTGAAGAGAGACTGTGGAGAAACATAACTTTTCAAGATATAGTCATAAGGCTGGACTCTTTTATGAAAGCTTAATACCTCTAAAACAGCTATTACTGTTATTTCTAATCAGATTGCCAATTTTATATACAATCTCAAGATTTATAGAATGAGGAAACATCATTAAAGCAGAATTGCAAACATCACTCTTATAATGTTTCTATAATAACAATCTAATAAAATGTTGATGAACTCAAATTTGCTCTTGCATGTCTTAAGTCAGAAAAAGCCTCAGAAGCAAATATCATACTTCCAGAGTTTCTAAATATGTAGAATCTAAAGTTAAAACATGGTTGGTAGAATTTGTTGTAACATTATCTATACAAAAAGTATTCCTAAAATTTCTCATACAAGAAAAACTGTAACAGTTATGCCCAATATTATTATTATGTGTTCTTTACAGACTTTTTGAAGGATCATCTTAACATAAATTTTATCAATAATTGAGAATCAACTGAGCAGCATGGTTTTAGATAAAGAAGAAGCTTTTGGAAACAAGTTTTATCTTTAACAATACATTGAAAAGGGCTTTCAAAATAATTAAAAACTGGTATTAATTTTATTGATTTAACTTCAGTTTCTGTTTGGATAAAATGGCCTTCTAAAAATCTCTTATATTCTTAAATGCAGGAAAACCATTAACTTAATTGACAAAATTCTCTCTAATAGAAAAATTCAAATGACACTGATTGGCCATCACAGTAGATTAAAAAAATTATCCAATTGACTGCCACAGATTTTAATTCTTTTACCTATTTTAATTAATGCATTCATCAATGATTTTTCTAGATACAGACAGCAGGAAATTCATCTATGTTAATGATATTGCTTTGACTTTTCAAAAGAGATTTCTTACTGAATTTGAAGTCTCTCTATAAGAATTTGAAAAAAAAAAATGTAAATGCTTTTCAAAGATTGGGGTCTTATTCCTAAGTCAATGAAGATAATTCATTTAAACAACAGGAAGTCATTTTATAATCTGAATATGATCTTTTGCAATAGTGTGGAGTATCTTTCTACCTTATGCTATTTAGGAGAAACTTTGGACGCTAGCTTAATTTATTCCTCATTTTCTAAGGTTAAATCAAAATTTAATTTCTAGCAATAAACTTTTTGGGAAGCTGTCTGGTTACTACTTTGAATTGTGTTGCAAATGGTTTATGGACAACTTCCTTGGCATTAGCACAATCTGCTAGTGAAATTGCACCCTCATTTGGAGAAAGTTCTTTCACTAAACTTCTGAATACTCAATTAAATATTATCATGGGTCGAATACTGGTACAGTTAAGTCTACTGCTTTTTAGTAGTTCCCTGTTCTTTCATACATTCTTCCACCAGATATTAGAAAATAAATTGCCTCACAAAAAATGTACAAAATGCCGTTATGCAGATCAGACTTGCCAATAACTCAAGATATAATTTCACCATTAAGATTGACTCAAATCAAGATCCCATTTTTTGTATGTTTAGTCAAGAATTTTTAATCAAAGTATTATACTTTAAAGTTAGAATTCTTATGAGATTCCAAATTTTTTTTTCCTGATCTGGCAGTGGATTTGATCTTCTTAGACACAACTGGAGTCTCATCAACAGATTCTGGACTACCCTTGGTCATTGTGTTATCTGCTTCATAAATGGAATATATCACATAGACAAATATAAACTATAATAACACAGTTAATGATTGTTGCATTTATGGATATAGTGATAGAATTAAGGGACTTAGTGCATCTATCTCCTAATTGGAATTTCTTCAGGTTTCTTTATAATATTTTGTTAGTAGTTAAGTTATCTAAATCCATACACTAAATAAATAAATAAACAATTCTTCATTCAGAAATATGGATAAGAATAAGTCCACTGCAACTCAAACTTGTGATTATCAAAAAATGATGTTGCTGAAATTTGCATATATTTCAAGCATCACCAGATAGATTGATGATTACTACACAGAAATATAATTCTATACAGTGTAGCACATAAAAGACTATTTAAAATCAAATAATGAAAATATTATTAATAGTCCAAATATATAATAAATAATATTATAATAGTTAATATGATTATGAGTTTTGATCATTTGTCAATTTAAATAATAAAATCAGAATGATGGGAAGGTAAAAATGAAAATCAGACAGTGTTTAAGGAGAGGAGATAATTGCAATGCTTCTGTAAATGAAAAACTTAAATTCAAGTGAGACAGATGACAGATTGCTCCTGATCCTTTAGAATTATATATATAGAAACAATAAAAAATATATGAATTAATTAAAGAAAATATATATGTGTGTGTATGTGTCTGTCTGTAATTTCAGTCAGAAAGGTTGATAAAAACTTTGATTTAAAATAATGTCACTATTATAAATTGTACCAGGGCTTCTCATTCATTTTCAATACTTTTCAAACACCTTTAAAAATAATTGTATTAAAAGCAAAAAATGAAGGTAATAATAAATTTGTGTTTGATATCTTTATAAAGTGACAGATATTTTACTAATAAGAATATTTACTATAGATTAACAGCCATTTTTTAATGAATAAGAATATTCTAACACCTAATGAAAAAAAAAGAAAGGACAAAAATCAAAAGATTGCAAATAATTTTTGGAATGGCTGTATAGACTAATTCATGAATCACAAATATATCATGCTAGTCTTTTAATCTATTTATTTGACAGATTGTGATCCTCTCTTTTAACTTTTTCTGCTGCAAATACCTCTTTCTAAAAGATTTCAACCTTTGCCTAATTTGTAGCTATTTTATTCTATTCTCAGTCAAATTTTTTTAATTAAAATAATATTTAGTTCTCTTTAGAATAACTTTCAAATGAATTTTACAGCCTAAATGAGATCATCTTTATAACAGCAAAATTATATTTATCATAAAATTATTTTTAGAGAATCTTACTAGTCATTCACTTCATGGGACCAATCAACAAAAATGTGTATTACAATTGTAAATGCATATCACATTCAACAAACTAAAGAATATACCAATTAATCTTATGATCTTACAATTATTAGATTATTATAGAATTTTCTTAAATTAAACTTTTGCAGTGCCTTTGTATTATTCTGATAGAATATCCATGTCTCATTTCTATTCAATAAATTTGATATAATAAGAGCCCTGTATTTATATAGCTATTTTGAAATACCTTTTAACTCACTAAATTCAACTGCAGAATATTAAAGTATATACTTTAATTACCAAATTCACTTCATTTAAAAAGCTACTAAGATAATTAAATTGATTCAAATTTTCAAACTAAGACTTGCCAAATTTTTTTTTCCATTCATCATTATCATCATCAACCATTATCAGTCCACTGCAGGCTGAAGGTCTCTCCAAGTTCAATCCATCTTTTCCTATCTTTAGCTTCTCTTCTCCACATCACCCCTGCACACTTTCTTATTTCATCCATCCATCTCACATGTGGTCTCTTTCTAGGTCTTTTACAATCTCTTGGAATCCATTATTTAGTGGTGAAAAATATTAAAAACATTTTCTGGATTATTCCTTTGATTTAGCACAATAACACAATTATCAGAACACTATAAATCTTGAAGCCAAATTTTTGTTTTATTTTTAATTAGTTCAAATTAAAAAAACTCCATTTTTCCAAAGCGATCTATAAAATATTCCAAAGATTCTTTTATAAAAACAAAGTCAATAAAAATTGATTAACACCAGATTTCATTTGAAATACCTCTTCTTTTTTTTAACTAGTAATAATGGTTTTTATTTTGCTATCATATAGAAATTGTGTAATATGGATCAATTTCCTTAGACAACCAATTATTTTCAAATCTTGCAATAAAGCTCAATTAAATGAAACATATGATTTGACCAAATCAATAAAAACAATATATAAATAATATCCTTGCTCATAATACTTGTTTGCATTATCTTGGAAACTAAAATTGTGTTTATAATGCTTTTTGTTTCTAAAACATTTTTTTTTTTTCATTTCTCATAACTATTTATCCATATTATAACCAACCTATTCATTTAAATTCTTGGATGTATATCACAATGGATAATCATATTATTCTGATAAATACTGCAATATTTCTATCTCTTTTTCTTTTTTAAATTGGAACAATAAAAACATCTTTAAGATCAGGTAGCATAATGTTATGGTTCCACATATTCCTAAAAAAAAACTTCATTGTTTTAAAACTAATATATTATAACTTTAAGGTGAAACTTCTCCAAATAACCATTAGGAAATATATCCATTTAAAAAGAACTGTTTTAACACCAGCAAGTTATGTGTGTTTTTCTAAATCTAAATGATCAGTAAGCTAGATATGTTACTAAAAGCAGTCTTTAGAATTCTTCCAAAATTGTTTTTAAAGAAAAGAGATCAAAATAGTATAATAATTATATAAAAGAGGCTATTTCTGTATTTAATAGGATTACTGTACTATTTTTTAGATTTACTTTCAACACAAGAAAATGATGTAATGTGACCCAATTAGCAAATATCTGTATTTGGTCAACATTTTTAATTCACCAATCATTCTTATGTCATCTTAAAGTTGTTAATCTTCCACTATTAAATCCCTGTGATTTTGGAGATATTTTTATTTATTATTCTGTCATGTAGAAAATGTCATGTTTTCTTTCAATCTGTCACTGTCAATGAACCAAATACAATTATCTTAATAAATTTAACTTTACATGTTAAATTTCTAGTATGGAAAAAAATGATTAGTTTTAATGGTCTACTGCATTAACAATAAGTTAATGAAAACTTTTTTTTCCTCGATTACAATCGGATTCTTAAAAATTGTTATCCAAATATAATGACTCTGTTGTAAATTAAGTTAAACCTTATTTATCTTCTCTGAAAGACTTAAAAAACTGCATCACAGCTATTATCTATATATAAAACAAAACATGGAATCAATTTTTTGCTTAAAAATATTTGTTAGTTTTATAGTGTTCATAATGAATTTTCTGATGATTTATTATCAATTTTGTAAATTCTTGCAAGCAAAATGCCAATCATTTTATAAAGTATGTTTTTAAAATGTCATACAAATGCTAATCCATCATTATATAATTTGCTTTTAATATCATTATTTTTTAAGTTACTTGTAACGGGGGGGGGGGGGGTTCCAATAAATCTACAAGCTGTGTAATATTGCGCAGTTACAAGAGCAGTACCTAAAATGTTGATAAAGTTATTATTAGTGCTTATCTACAAAAAAAGTAAGATAGAATGGGAAAAATGCAGAATCATTCTTGATCTAATTAGCATTTTAGGCAAAGTCTTAACAAACAGCTTAAATAAAAGATTAATAACCAAAATAGATAAACACTTGATAAATGCTGAATATAGAACAGATAAGATCTACTGTAAAAAATGTATTATCACTTTGACTCATTGCAGAGAATGCCAGAAGAAAAGAGGATATCTGTGTTTTGTTGACTTTTAAAAGGCCTTTGATACCATTGACCAAAAGATAATTTAAATAGAATTCGAATCATATGAAGTAATTAATTTTCTAAACAATACTTTTATTAATTTACATGTAGCCATGAAATATGTAAAAAAATTAGAAGCATATTAAAAGTGGAAAAGGAACAAGGTAAGATTCAAACTCAGCAAGCATATTTATCATGCATCTCAAAAGAATAATAAATAAGAAGTGAAAAGGAACTTTAATACATAGAATGAGAATAAATAATAAGATTTACAGATAATATACTAAAAAAAAAAAAGATGAAGAAATGAAATCCACATTAGAAATGTTAAATGAGAATTTAAATAGGTATTTATACCTAAACATGGCTAGAGTAAAAACAATAGTATTATAGGAAAAAAGAAAATAAAGAGAAACCTAAAAATTGATGGAAATGAACTAGAAGTTTTGTATATCATGGTTTATTAATGATCAATGTTTTTTTCTAATTTTTTTTATAGAGCTATGTAGTATTGAAATCCATCTCCATAAAATAATTTTCATATTGGATTAAACATGTCCAATATTTGCACAAATTGTTTTAATTAGCCTTACACATGGACAGAATGTAAAAATTCTGAACTCCCTGTAATATTGTATTTATATTATTAATTGAAAGTGATTAAGATCTTCACACACTCATTTCTAAATACTTAAGATTTGCCTATATATATTTAGGTAAAAAAAGATAAAGTGGATTCATCTGATCTTTTCAGAAGACTATCTTGAATTTAGAAAGAGCGAGTATTCATCAAATGGTATAAATTTATACAATGCAATTGGTTTCTTAATGCCACACTATTGACTTTTGTAATAATAAAATTAATTTGAATAATTTATGAAATAATATATAATGATCTCATGGTTTTTTCTTTACTAATTTTGAATATTAATCATCATATGTTGTTGAATAAATTAATGACACCCTAGTAGACTACAGAGGAGTGATTCCCTAATGACTGTTACAAATTAAACACTGCACTAGATAAATAAATAACTTGTTATATATGTTTAACATTATATCTAATAATGATGAGCAGTAAATTGTAAAAATTTTGCAAATGTCACTTATTAAGACACAGTGAATGGAATTAAAATTAATTAAGATTTTCATGCTCTCATTTTTAAATACTTAAGATTTGTGTATACATATATGTTTAAGTAAAAAAGGTAAGATGGATTCATCTTATCTTTTCAAAAGACTATCTTGTTAGGAAGAGAGAGTATTTCTCAAATGTTATAAATCTATACAGTGCATGTGTAGGAAGGTGATTCGCTAATGACTGTTACAAATTAAACACTGTATTAGATAAATAAATAACTTGTTATATATATATATATTTATAGCAATAAACTCATGTTAAATATTGAACTGGATGCTTTATCCACTTCAAAAGCACCATTGGAAATTTCAAAATTAGAACATACAATTTAAAGATTTTAAAAGAAAATTGAATTTAAAAATTTTTGCACTTTATTTTTATTTATTTATTAAGAGTATGTCCATAACATGCATGCTCAATTAAAGAGGGAAATTGTAAAAGCATTTTTAATTTAAAATAAGTTTTGATTGTGATCAGTTTCTTTTTAGTTTGTTGATTGTAATTTATTTTAAAAGTTGAGTCTTATTTTTTTAAAATTAATCTTGAAATAGATAAGAGCCTTGATGAGATTTTGTTTTTTCAATTAAGATTAAGCGGGAAATAGAGATTAACCCTGGTCAAAACTTTTTTAATTAAAAATTAGGTGGGAGATAACAATTCATATAAATAGCTCCAGGTTTTTGACTGAGTTATTTTTTTCTTCTTATTATTATTAGCATGATTCTTATTTGGATTGCTGTTCTAAACATTTATATTTTCTAATTGCTTAACATGGAACACTGAATTGGAATTTTTGATGGCTTGATAGTATGAGCTGCTTGCTATATTCAGAAAAAATTGCTTAGCTATTTTCTACTAGAAGATATAAATATGCTAAAACATTGAAAATAGTGACTGTCCTTACAGGATGCAGAAAATACTCACTGTAAAGAACCTTAACATTAATGTGCAGTGCTAAATCAACTTGAAGTTGAATCCTGGAGCTCCATAATTGTTCCTTCAAGAACATGACCTAAAAACCTTGTCCAGTACTGATCCTAAAGATTACCTTCAGACTTCCAAACATATAAATGAAAATCAAAACCTTCAAAATGAACTCTATGTGGATCTGAACTTTGCATATCCTGCTGATAGAAATCCACCGGATAGAACATTATGCATTGAAAGTAAACTCACCTTTCATATGTTTAAATGTCTATGTTAAAGTCTTAGCTTAATCTAAAAAGAAATCTGTCTCTATAATAAGTTATACCCACTCATTTAAATATTATTAACCATTTTATTGTGTATTTTATTTATTATATGTATTAGAGTCTTAGTTTTAAGATTTCATATTAAAAATTTATTTGTCCGAGAGTGAATTGCAAGTTTATGTTCACGTTTTTCTCTTTTATATTACTAACCATTGATAAATGCTTGAGTAGATATCAGTAATTTTCTTTTTAACTCACCTGTCCCTTCTTTCATTGTAATTAATTTAGACAATCTTGATTTGTGTTTCCTGCAGACTGTAAATCTTTTGGCTAGCGATTTATCAAGTGTCTTGTTCCGTTTTTCTTAGTCAGTAGAGATTTTGATTTTCCTATGTTTCAGATTATGTAATACCATAATCTTTTCTTTTTCTTGTGTTGTAATCAACCTTAAATGTGGCATTTTATGAATGTTTGCAGGCAGATGACAATCCTATTATGTTCCAATGTTTTGCCACGTTTTAGGAAAAGATCGCTCTGCACTGTTCATTAAATTCCATATAAGATCATTTTATTTTAAATCTCTAATTAAAGGAAACTGGAATTTGTTTTTATAAATTGCTAGCAGGAAGATATTATAAATCCTTTTTAATTCTTAGATGAGAAAATGAACTTATCTGCCAGAGTGATTTTCTGATAAACTGGGTGGAGGAATTTAAGTCAATTTTTCATATTTTGTTTGTCAAATATTTTAGATTTAATACATTTTAAAATTATTTATAATTATTTTTGGCTGATGTTCTTTATGTATTTTTTTCCCAATTGTCTGAACAATGTTAAAGATTTCTTTCTCTCCCTGGGTCTAGCTGGTAGCATTAATCATCACCGTTAACTTTTCAATCACTGTAAATTAAATTTTCTAGGTCGGCAGTGGACTACTGGCTCCCTCAGTGATCAAAAGAAAATCAAAGTGACTGGTACAATATAGAATATATAACTGCTTCAATTCTTTATATATTCCCAATGTAATTTTTTTTTTTTTGTATAAATAAAAATGAACACATTTAACTTTTCATTATACTCTGTGTATTCACAAGTAAAAGATGTTATACAATAATAAATATTGTGGCATGATATATCTCCTTCCTGTATGAGCATGTTTTACTAATCCTAATGTCATTATTTAGTATGAATTAGATATACCAGGTATTCATTGATAGATTTGACTTTAAGAGCTGCAGCCTCATTTTAAGACATTTCTGAGGAATTCCAGAGTTGAAGATATCGATAACATTTATTATAGTTTATGTTTATATGATAGAAAAGAAATCAAAAGGTGATCTTAAAAAGTGTATGTAAAAATTAAAGGACTAAGTGGATCTAAGCCATATTTTAATATAAAATTGCATACATATAAATTTATAAGTAAGCACGCAGAAACTGTGGATTACTTTTTAAAAGTAAATAGTTACAAAATTATTTATTTTAGTAATTGTAAAATAATTTAGTAAATATATTAATGTTTAATTTTTGTTTATTAAATCATATAGAATTAAAATATTATCTGTTCATTATCATCCACTTTAGTTTTCTGGATAAATATAAACATTTTAAATAAACATTCAATTTATTTAATATATATTATAGTAGTCTAAATAAATAAATATAAAATCATTGAGTAATATTCTTGGAAAAGAGTTGACAAATTTTTTAATAAAGATATGTATGTGTATATAGATATTAGGGAATAAGGCAGGATTGTCATTGATGATTCTAGTTGTACCTTCATTGTTAAATAAGTATAGATATCAAATCATTAAAATGATAGAATTGTTTAAGAAGTTGAGCTAGTTATTTTTCTTATGTGTTTTGGTGTTAATGTATAATATATGCATAGAGGAATTTTTTATATTTTGCTTACTGTAGAAATATTTTTTATTTTATTAATTAATTAATGGCACTAGATATTTTAATTCATTAAAATTTAATTTTGAGAAAAATAATTTGTTTCTCTCTAAATTTAGTTTTCTATTGGTTTAAAAATAATAGCAAGGTATTAGATTGTTGTTGTAAAATTATGTTGTAATTAATTTTGCTTTAAAATGCATTAAAAGCAAATATGTTATTTTTTTTTAATTCAAACAACATTTTCATTAATTCTATAAAAAAAAAAAAAAAAAAAAAAAAAAACAATAAATTGAGACAGAAGAGAAAAAGTTATAGACTGATCTACCCAGAGACAGTTGTTGAAAAGAACTATAAACTGAATCTTGGGATCCATATAAATAATAATCTAGTTCATAAGACTGTCAAGGTAGTAATTGCTTTAGGATGTCTAGATGAATATAGCAGTACTCAAATTGATTACCAATCAATCATGGCTGTCTGATTAATTCATGGAACTACACTCTATCATGTCCAGCTAGAATAATTATCCATGGAGTTTATTGTACAACTACTATCTTCAAATTACCTTTTATTTATTGTACTGATATCTACTAACAATTTACTTTACAGGAGAACATCCACATAAAATTAATTTAAGCAACTTTATCTTGATTATCTAAAAGCTTTTTATTAACATGTACCATTAGCAAAAATACCCTAAAGAAATTACAATGAATTCATATCTGTATTTCTTTATTTGTAACTATAGAAGAACTGAATGCTTTTTGAAAGGTAAAAAAAAATTTGTCTTAGATTAATTTTATCTAAATAGAAGTAATTGTAAACTTTTATTGAATTTAATTATTAATTTTTTTATTTTTATATATAATGGGTAAAATTTATTTTATCAGGCATCATAATAACAATCACAAGAGAGTATCATTAGATCTCTAGCCTAGACACCAAAAATAAATGCCTACCACAGTTGTACCATCACCCAGATATTTAAAATCACTTCTAGATCATGGTCAGCAGAGTTTCTTGGCAAATAGCAATTGACACAGGAAACAAAATGTTGAAGAAATCTAATAATGAACAAAACAATATTTATTAACAATCCAACACAGCATATGGGAAAAAAATACCACAGAGTTTAAATATAATAGAGTTTGAATATATATGGCTTCAAAACAATAATTCTAATATATCCGGATTAGATTACAATAATTTAAATAGATGCATTTGAATGCTAATGTACTTTTTTATGTGAGCATATAAGTGTATTTCCTATCTGGTAGTTTAAATATTACACTTCCAAATTTTTTTACTTATAATACTATTAGATCATGTCTGGTGTTTGATAATGAATCAATGACTTATCCAGATAGGTGCACATATATACTTCACATTGGCATTAAACAAACAAATAATAAAGCAGCTTTAATCCACTATACATGTTCACACATGCAGGACATTGCAAAATTAGCCTAATACACTGCATTTGATCCAACCACTAAAAATATAAAATAATAAATAGGCATTTTAATCATCTGTATTGAAATTAAAATTAAACTGAGAGAAAGCAAAAATATATAGGAAAAAATGTCTACCCAACACAAACACAATCAACTGTGAGTACCTCAAGTGGGAATAATAATATAGATCACAGGACAAAAAAACATCTAAAAATAAATTCATGTGATGGATAAATATCCAAGGTCACTATATACAATGCTCACATATTCATATATTAATTTCTTTTAATTTCAGACATGTGATGTGTACCGGTATAAATCCACCACGCTTACTCATACACAGTACCCGAGTTCAAACCCAGTCCACGTTTAAGAATAAATTCCAAAACGCCAACTAAATTCAAACCCAAACCCCGGTATGACCAACCGATGATGACTTTATAACAGCATGGGATTATCCCTTTACTAGCTCAACTCAGAACACAGACTAAATTACTTACAGTTAATTATATATAGATCTATTATACTCTGGATATTGGTACGGTCATTAATGTAATGTATATATTTAAGTTGCCAATACAGACAGTAGGTGACTAAATAGACTTCGAGAGTAATGAGGTGGGAGACACAAAATTAGATTAAATAAATTGTTTAATAATAAATAGAAAGCATTAACAAATATTATTCAAAAGTACGGTAAGACTTCCATAAATATTCTATTATAATTGGCTACTAGTCTTTAGTAATCATTTTACCTGGTAAACAAACTCATGCCAATATCGGTGTAGTTAAATGATTGACGGGTGGCTAAGGGAATCAGAGTATTTAGGGCATTGAAAATATTTATCTACTATTTTTATTAAGTTATCTTATTCGAATAGATTCGAACCGTTGCGTATACGAATAGTTGGAGGGTGGTTTCGTATAAATATGATATCTAAAATTGATGTACTAGTGGTTGCCTAGATTAAAGAGCCCTACAGTAATCACTTGCGGTGCATCAACGGAATACCGGCGGCTTGTACTTTGACAAGGCTTAATGCCCCCAAGTAGATCCGGGACACTACAACCACACGGATCATTTCGAAACCCGGTGATCCAAGAGATTACCTGGAAAAGAATTGCTTTCTTTCCCATATGGTAGTACGGCGAGATGCCAACTTCGGTGAAGGAAAGGCATTGCCACAGTCATCGAGGACGAGTGCTTGAAGTGGATTTGAAACGGAATTACCCAAAACCTAGATAATCTATTCGTCTATTTCTACGCAACAGGCTGATATAACTATTCCAATAAAACATGGCGGAATCAAACTGACCGCGAAAGCAACGATTAATTAAGTTTACTCTGAAACCCCCTAACCCCTCAGGTTGTTCAGGCGGTAGCGATAGTAACAAATTATACACTGAGAATTATTTCTCATTTCATGGAGGCAACAAGATGATAAAACTTTAAAACCATTTTACATATTTAAGATTGAAAGATAGGTTACAATAGTATGACAAAAAAAAGGAGAATAACAAAGTGATTTAATATCTGCCAACTCAATATATGAAATAATCTTTAATTCAAAAAACGAACTTACTTTTAAAATAACTATAATCAATATTATAAACTAGCTTTAAACAGAGTTGGGAAATATTTCTATTGGCATCGTTTGTTTATAGAATAACTTACAAAAAACATATAAATGTATTCATTTGAATTATTATTATTAGGTACAATATTTATAAATTATCTTCTAAAGACTAGAGCGGAGGAAAAAGAGAAACGAAAATTTACTGACAGGTTTTAAAAAGTAGCATTATAAAAGAAACAAAACTTACATGTGATTAATTTGATTGACAGATTAACTATAAATTAAGCTCGGGAGAAAGTTAAAAGTTCATGTAACACAGTTACCCTTCTTTCTTCATCCGCTTGCTTCTCACGATGGTATGTCTGACGAACGTAGGCGCGCATTTGAAATTTACTTGAAAGGCATAGTCAATTTGGAGATTGGAAGCTGGAAATTTTGAAGCACGTAAAGCATGATCAGACACGGCACAAGATTCAAATTGGCAGGACAGAGATCAGCTCCTGGCACTTAGCCCATCGACATTACGGTTTACTGGTGGACTTCTTAATAAAAGTTGTAGCGATTTTTCTAGCAACTGCTGTGCTGTTTTGAGACGGTCTACTCTCAGCCACGTCAAAAGTTAGAATCCTAGTTTTTTCTAAGATGGCCACGGTTGACCTTTCTGCCTGGTTTTTGTTTGAGACTCCGCCTACTTTTCTCTAGCCTCCAGCAATCCAACCTGACCATACAATATCAATTATCCATTTCCATTGTTCCATTTTCAGCTATCTTTTACTTTAATACACAATTTTAAATTGACCAAGTAATTACAAAATATAAATTCCTTATCTAATTTTCAAATACAAATTAATTACTCTATACATTTGTACAAGACAGATTTTAATTAAAAACACTGATCAAAGGAATGTGACTTTTGATCAGTATTTTTAAACGACTTTGTATAATTCTAAAAAGTTAAAATTTAAACAAATACACCCGCAATGAAACTTTTAAATTAAGCTGCTATAAATTCACAAACCACGCACACATGAATATTATTTCATGATTTGTGATATTTATACACGGAATCTTTACATATCTTTTTATAAAACATAAAATATATCCCACTTTTTTATGTGACTTGAAATAGAAAAATCTCATTGCGGGCAAATAGTAGTTCGAATTACCGTACTTCAAAAAACACATGAAACTAAGATCGGTTCTTCGATCTGTCTGTTTCAGATGCAAACAGAGTAAATAAGCAAAACTGCTAACCAATTTAATTAGCTTATCAACAATTTATGTAGTTACTTGCACATTGATTCAAGACACATATATATTAATAATTTTAAAAATCTTCAAAGACATTATATTAAATATAAAAAAAGAAAAATCTATCTCTTTTTAAAACCTGTTTTTTGTTGAAAACTTTTCTTTAAAATTAACATCAATTACAATTAACAACAATCCTGGAAGTCAAGTTAGATAAGATATTATAACATTTAAAGATTAAAAAATAGTTTATATAACAGCTAAATACATAAATATAAAATTACATCCTTTAAATTATCTCACTGCCCTGTTGATAATGTTTTATAAAATAGTTCATAAATAAAAGTTTACATTAAGTCTTAGGGAAAAAATGGTGAAGGGAATATTATCTTCCAGAAAAGTTGAATTTTTTTTATAGATATAAGGATGTGTGCAAATGGAGCTCCTTAGTAGTTTTCATGTGAAGTTTTTTATTTATTGGTTTTTTAATCTTGTAGAGAGAGTTTGTTCTGAATTTTTTTTTTTAATATTGAAAAATGCATTTGTTGAACTGCAGATTTTGAAGACAGTAAAATAGTTGGTTTAACTCAGCAAGTAAAGTTGGACATTCAATGGCTAGAGGTTACATACTGAAGAAGGGGAGTTAATTTCCTAGCATTTTAGTTACTCATGGTTATTAATATGACTGGTAAAAGTTCAGGATACATCACTATAAACAGGAAAATGTAACAATCATCAGATGAAGCAGACTTGATGACAATAGAAGCAGAATGTTCAAAATAATTCTGAGCTGGTCTTTTTATATCATTAACTTTTTTAGAAGGCCATCTCATTCACTAAATTTTTAATTAACAATCCCACTCATTTACCTATAATTTTTAAATTACAAAGTTTGTGATTACCTGTTTACATTTTTTAAAAAATTAGATAAGCCAGTACTTTTCTTTATTCATTCAGTTTATCAAAAATTCCTTAATTATTTTCATTCAATCAATTTACCAAATCTTTTTTTTAATTAGATAAAATTATGCTTACAAATAATACTTAAAATATTCATTGAAATCCAACATTTTCAAAATGAGGAACAAAGCTTAACAAAAAAGAATTGATTTTCTAAGAGTTTTAATAGATAAAAGAAAATGAAATAATTGGGTAAAGTTTTTAAAGATTGTCCTGTAATATAAGTTTTAAACAGATTTAAAATAATTTTGGTTACAAAGCTTTTTTTAAAAATGAAAGTAAAATTGATTAAACTTTATAAATGCTGATCTTTATTGATATATAATACAAACATATATATATATAAACCTTAATGAGCTGAAATTTAACTTGTACTTTGTCAACCATAAAATGTTTAAAATAAATTGGATATTGAGATAGATGAATTACTATCTCAATATATGTAACAAAATTTTGCACATTCGTAATATTTGTATTAAGTGAAAAATTGTTTACGTTTATTTTTATTGTTTAGATCATAAATTATATGGAATGAAGATAATTGTTTTTTAAAAAAAAATTCTAAGGCTGAATATATTTGTAGTTAAATAGCATTTTTACATTCCTCCTTACTTTATTTTTGATTTATTTTTAGTCATAACTAATTTATTAAATTTGAAATCTGTCATTAATGTGCTAATTTAATATTCTTGAGCCTAAATGCCACTCTTGATATTTAACTAAAAATCATTATTCCAGCAATATTTTATTAATATTTGTTTATTATTAAATTCATATTTTATCATAAATTGTTAATATTTTTTATTGTGTTTATACTTTAATTTATGATTGGTGCCATAATTATATATATATATTGGCTTAATGTATGTAAATGTCTTTAGAACATTCAAAAATCATTACTAGTACCTAAAATTAAATATTTTCACACAAATTAGAATCATTACTTGCTTATATTTTGATTGTCATCCTCAATAAGAATAGCCAATGTTTTCCTGAAGTCTTTGTGATGATGGTGTTATGGTTGTATTTTTATATTGGACTATTTAACTTTATGATGTGATATTACTAACAGTTGAATGTATTTGGAGCATTTAAATAAAGCTTAAATTTGTCTAAAGACATTCAATACACATATTAGATGATGGAAATATTCCAATATAAAAATATAACAAGACTAAACAATGTTTCATTACATACATTACATCATTATGAAATTTACATTTTGGCATATCTGTGTAGTCCTAGTAAAATTATATTACTGCTTTAATAATAATTTAATCCCACTGCCAAAATTAAATTTTACAGATTTATAGATGTTTAAAAGATACTACATTTATATTTACAAGTTTGCATTTTTATTGTTTTCAGAGAAATAATTTGTGTGCTACTTTATAATTAATTAATATATTTAACTTAATTATAATAATTTAAAAAAATCAATTATAGAAATGTTACCAGCTCTTTAAAAATTAAATCATTGTTCTTCTTTATAAAATGTAATTACATGATAAGGTTATATATTACAAGGACACATTAAATCAGCAGGGGATGCCCTTAAAAAGTTTTTCTTTGCTTTGTAGCATAGAGGTAGAATAATTCCAATTGACTTAAGGCTGAGAAATTTTAAATTAAAAAAAATTAATCATCTTTTATTTCAAAACATTGCAATTACTTTTTTTATACAGTCAGGCATAACAAATGTAAAAAATTAAACTACAACTCGTTAATAAACTATTTTGAGAGTAGGAGAAAACAATATATTTAATTTAGAGTAAAATATATATATATATTTTTTTGCTTGATTTTCAAAGTTCATTGTTGTTTAATATTTTTTGTTTTAAATACAATTGTTCTATATAGTTTAACTTTTCTTCTAACATAATACTTCTTAAGTAGTTTTTTTAACCTTTTTAAAACAGATCTACCAATTATTTATTTAAAAAATATTTTTTGCTCAATTTTCTTAGGAAAAATGTATTTGTATGATTAGTATTTCCGAACTTTTTAGTGATCTTTAGATTTCTTATAATTTATTTTGTTAGTCATGTTTACTCATTTCGTTGTTGTTGTGAAAATAAAAGTATTTTGAATTCCATTTATCTAATAATTTAAATAAATTTCTATATATTTTAGTAAATTTTAAATATATATACTATAATCTTTTTCTTGAGGAATGTTGAAAAAACAAATGTAAAATATGTATATATTAGTCATTTTCTAAAAAAAAAATAAAAATAAATACGCATGTTTATGTGTTGCATAAAATAAAATTACTTAAAAATAAAAGTCACATAAATGATATTATTTTTTTAATCAAGTAGAAAATGGCTTTTGTTCTTTATTTGTGCTTTATTTAAAAGGATATGCATATAAAAGATAACAATTATAAATTTTTAAAAAATAATATTTTGTTTATTTAATATTTTTATCTTAACAATACCAAAGATCAAACTCCACTGTTACAGACCCCCCCATACAGTATATAACATTGCTTGTCCAAATAACTATTGCAAAGGCACATATTATGGGGAAAGCAGAGCATCTTTGGCCACACGATTGGCACAACACAGGTATTCGTACAATAGAGCTCGCAACGATCCGTCTACTTATTCAGTTTTTTATCAGCACCAGTGCACAAGTCACCATGAGTGCATTCCGGACAATCATACCATCGTATGTAGAGAGAGACATGACCTCAAAAGAAAGATCAAAGAGGCTTTATTTATCTCTCGCGACAGCGATGCCATAAACAGGAAGGACACGTGTTTTTTTCTCTATCAAAAAGATGGAATTAGCATATTTGCATAAATTTAAACATAAGCAAGCTATGATTATGAAGGCAAGATCCTTTGAAAGCGCTCAGCTGTTTTAATATTTTTAGTTAGCTATTTGTATTTGTATTAACAGCTTTTGGGAGCAGTTGCGTTGCACACGCACTTGTGCTTGATTACATACATTTCCCAAAAGTAAAATTATTTAACTTAATCTGATTATAATATGTAATATAATGCAATATAATAATAGAAGAGCAGAGATATATAAGTCAATATTTTTCATTCTAATCATATTATTGTATAAAACATTTTCACAAAACTAAAGTAAAATCCATACTAAAGAATTCACTATTGTATATATTTGTTGTTGTTTTTTAACATACTAATGCATTTTTAATAATTTTTTATATGTATTGCTATTTTTACAATAGCACACATTAAACTGAACCTCAAATGAAATAACATTAATAAAATAAAATAGCAAGTTTTATGCTATTATTATGAAAGAGTGAAAATGATTGTTTTGAGATAGATTTTTTCAGTTAAAAAATAAAATTATACACAGTGAAGACATAATAGTTTTTTCCCCACATATAATCAAATACAGTATATGAAGAAAAAAAACTTTGACAGATAATTATTTTTAATTACAAAATTATTTATTATCCAAATATTCTAAAATGATACAGCATCTTGAACCAAAAACTTCAAACAATGTATCAGTTTTTACATTTTACTTGATAAATAAATGAGATTTATTATATGTTTTCTTTATACATGACTAAATTATAATAATTGTAATTATTACTACTATTATTCAAGTTCATTAATTTTTTTTTTTTTTTTAGAGATGGTATTGAAAATATTACCGTTATTTTTTCATCAGTAGAAAAGAGAGCATTATGGGAACAATGTTTCCAAGATGCAAAACAATCCTTAGGTAAATGATATTTTTTTTTTTTTTGCAATATTATTATATCTTTATCAAAAGTCTTAAGATTATAAATATGATTATTATTCTAACAAAACAAAATACTACATAGCTCTTATAATTTGCATTTTATATTTGCATTAATTCTAGTATTATTACTGTGTATATTACTCTGGGGTCACATTTATAAACATCAATAGATACCAGATTATATTTCTAAAGAACTAATTTATGATTGTTGTCCTTTGTCAGTGAGGAGAATCAGTTTGCACACATACATAGATCAGCTACCATTACTTTTATAATGTTATTAAAGGAATGACTTAAAAATTTCAAATGTCCTATTTTAGTGACTGTTATACACAGTATATTAAAAGTTGATAAGTTTGTAATATTGGCAAAAGAGTAGTATATACCAAATAAATTATCATATGATTTTTCAACTTACATTTAAGATTTTCATTAACAGCAATTAATTATTCATGACATATTATTTTTTCCTAGAACTATTATTGTATGCATGAATAGTTATGAATATTAACTGGTAATGTCACTAATGGTTTGTAGAGGAGCTTATAGCAAAAACTAGTAGATTACTGCTGTTAATGTTTTTATTAAATAATGTACCAAGTTTATATCTCATATATTAAAATATGGTTTTGAGGTGTAAGATTAATAGACATACTTGCCATGCCAATAACCTGGAATATAAACTTAAGTGAATTTGAACATTTTTTTCAATTTTCAAGCAAGCTTGATGGGTTTTTTTCTTTCCAGGAAATGAATATAATCAATTTAAATAATTATCTAGTTATTAATAAAGTATATACATATATAATTATTTTTAGCTAGAAAATAATAGAAGGAAGGATAATTATATTCTCACAATCTGTTGAATATTGTTTACTTCTTTGATATTTCTTTATAAAAAGATGTTGGAGGGGTCTTTTCCTGTAGTAAGCTTTTTAGAAGTTGTAGCTATACTATCATAATTTATCAAAAATGAAGAAATATAATTGAAAACTATATTATTTTAATTAATAGATTTACACATGTCATTTTGTTTAGCAAGCTGAAGAACTTATAAAGTAGAAATACATGTGTGTATATTCAATATGGTGTATAAACAACATTTTAAAAAAAGGATGAAGTAAAAAATAACAATTTATTTATTTAAATTTTGGCATATAATATTTTTAAATTTTTCCAAAAATTGATGCTGCAACCAATGCTTGTCTATTTGCTTTTAAGTCACTGAAGATAGATTACTAAACATCACATGATCGCACTGCTGTGTGGAGAGTTTTGCCTTTGAAGATAGATCATGTCTTTATTTTTCCATTGTATCATTTCTTTACCTTTCAAAATTGAATATTAATTCAACTTAATGATATGAAAAATAGAAGTAATGCAGCTTTTATTTATTAAGGCTAAATCAACCTTCATTGATTATAAAACTGTTAATTATATTACATTTATTATCTTTAATATTATTACAAATATTATAATTTCAAATAATTTTTATTTATTATAGACTTTATGAAGCAACTTTTTAAACAAAGCTGTACAATATAATTATTCTAGGAACACATATTTGTTATGTCAATAAATGTTTACAATTTATTCAACTCACACAGTATTTGAGTTATTCTGATTTTTATAAAATGCATTATTTAATAATAGGGTATGAGCACAGACTACATGACCCACCACTCTCCACTCCATCTAATAACACTGACACACTTAAACACATATATGTTGAAAAGATAAATAATCACCAATATACGATTTTCAATTGGATGGACGGTTGAAGAGTTGGAGTGTGGAGTAGATTGAAGCCTGTCCATTAAAGTATGAGGATTGTCTATCTTAATATATATCTGAGCACTTATAGTATATATGTGTAGAGATGATAATCTGGACCAACTGATGATTACTGGTTTAGCATGAAATACGTATATTGGTGATTATTTATCTTTTCAACATATATGTGTTTAAGTGTGTCAGTGTTATTAGATGGAGTGGAGAGTGGTGGGTCATGTTAGTCTGTGCTCATACCCTATTATTACATATATATAGACACAGGTATAAATAAGCCTGTCTTTCAGTTATTACATTATAGAGATGTCTGCCCATCCTTGCATATGTATTTAATGGATTATGTCCTGTACATGTGGGGTTCAGATTGACCTTAGGTCAACATGGGTGTGACAAGAATCTCGGCCTCAGGGTGGCCTTTGAGCATTCCATCATCAGATTTTCAATTGGATGGACGGTTGAAGAGTTGGAGTGTGGAGTAGATTGAAGCCTGTCCATTAAAGTATGAGAATTGTCTATCTTAATGTATATCTGAGCACTTATAGTATATATGTGTAGAGATGATAATCTGGACCAACTGATGATTTCTGGTTTAGCATGAAATACGTATATTGGTGATTATTTATCTTTTCAACATATATGTGTTTAAGTGTGTCAGTGTTATTAGATGGAGTGGAGAGTGGTGGGTCATGTTAGTCTGTGCTCATACCCTATTATTACATATATATAGACACAGGTATAAATAAGCCTGTCTTTCAGTTATTACATTATAGAGATGTCTGCCCATCCTTGCATATGTATTTAATGGATTATATCCTGTACATGTGGGGTTCAGATTGACCTTAGGTCAACATGGGTCTGACAAGAATCTCGGCCTCAGGGTGGCCTTTGAGCATTCCATCATCAGATTTTCAATTGGATGGACGGTTGAAGAGTTGGAGTGTGGAGTAGATTGAAGCCTGCCCATTAAAGTATGAGGATTGTCTATCTTAATATATATATCTGAGCACTTATAGTATATATGTGTAGAGATGATAATCTGGACCAACTGATGATTGCTGGTTTAGCATGAAATACGTATATTGGTGATTATTTATCTTTTCAACATATATGTGTTTAAGGGTGTCAGTGTTATTAGATGGAGTGGAGAGTGGTGGGTCATGTTAGTCTGTGCTCATACCCTATTATTACATATATATAGACACAGGTATAAATAAGCCTGTCTTTCAGTTATTAAAATGCATTATTATAATTGTATAAGGTAATAAGTAAAACTAATTTTATATAGAGAAAAAAATATGAAAATCTGCCTTTATTAAATGTGCTATGTCGGATTATTTCCATCATCTATGGGTGAATGTTGAATGTATAGAACATTTAAAGTAATCTGTGTTGTTTATTTCTGTGTTATTACTAACAAATTGTTTGTATTTGGGAAGTTTAAATAAAGTTTAAAATTTGCTGTACATTCAACATTCACTCATAGATGATGGAAATAGTCCAACATATCGCAACTAAATATGAATATCAATTTTTAATTTATAAATTTGCATTTATTTTTTTTTTTTTTAATTTATAAAAATATTACATTCTAAAAATAAAAATATTGAAAGTTTTTATTCTGTTTTAAAAGAGTCATAATTTAAGTAAGTAATGAAATATATTTTTAAAATAGAGAATTGAAGTCACATTGGGAATGTAATACTATATGTGTGTGTGTTGTAAAGAATTGAAAAATAGATTATGCATAATTACTAAAAAATATGGTACTTGTGTATAATTCAACCAATGACGTTTTTGACTTACCGATTTCCCTTCCGGTAGACATCGACGTTTTTTGCATGACAATGTTGTCATGGTAACCAAGTGACTGGCATGATTAATCCATCAGAGAGTCAATTTTTTTTTTTCACCCGTGAGATTTAAAATTCGTAGAGAGGTTTGGGAAATTTGGTTTTTGTGTATAATTCAACCGATGACATATTACCCTGAAGGCACATCGGTCTAAAGTTGCGATTTTTAAGATAACGTCTCCAAGTGATCTGCAGGCACATTTAGTCGCTAAAATGTGTCCGCAGATCACGTGAACACGGCACGTTAAAAAATGCAACATTAGACTGATATGCCTTCAGGGTAATATGTCATCGGTTGATCACGTGGTAAAAAACAAAAAAACATGGCAAAAATATAAAAATTTTAAAAAAATTTAAAAAGAAAAAAAATGTGATGTAGATCATGTGATAAAAAAAAAAAAGGCAAAAATCTGACGCAGGTCAGGCAAATAGTAAAAAAAATAAAATAAAAATGTACATGCATGTGTCAAAATAATTTAGAAAAAAACTATATTATAATTTATAAAACCACCCTATATTATGCTCAATTATAAAAAACAGCGCATAGCGCTGGAGTTGGCGGGGGGGCCCTTTGTGTTTTTGATAAGCCGTAGGCTTGGTGTACACCTATACCTTGTATTACTCTCATAGCTGTAATTTTTATAATTGCCCATGAATTTACGAAAAATAATTTTCTGTATGATATAATTCAGAAATTAAAAATTGCCGATGAATTTACGAAAAATAATTTTCTGTATGATACAATTCAGAAATTAAAAATTAAATTAAAACGTAATTCAATTGTAGAAATATTAACAAAAAATTTTTGTAAATTTTAAATAAACAGCTAAATTAAAAAGATGCGATTTAATGCAAATCTGGTATTAATGGTGTCATTTAATGCAAATCTGGTATTAATGGCATCGCACCCTGTAATTTTTATAATTGCCGATAAATTTACGAAAAATAATTTGAGAATATAGAAATATTAACAAAAAGTTTTTATAATTGACGATGAATTTATGAAAAATAATTTGAAAATTGTAGAAATATTAACAAAAAGATTATGTAAATTTAAAATAAACAGATAAATAAAAAACAGTTTACTGGAATAAATTACGAAAAATAATTTTCTGTATGATACAATTCAGAAATTAAAAATGAAATTAAAACGTAATTCAATTGTAGAAATATTAACAAAAAATATTTGTAAATTCAAAATAAACAGATAAATAAAACACTTTACCCGAATTAACAGCTCAAAAAAGTAACTGTGATGCCGTGGATAGCAAAAATCACAATAGACAGAAAAATCAAACTTGTGTATAATTCAACCGATGACGTTTTTGACTTACCGATTTCCCTCTCGGTAGACATCGATGTTTTTTGCATGACAATGTTGTCATGGTAACCAAGTGACTGGCGTGATTAATCCATCAGAGAATCAATTTTTTTTTTTTCACCCGCGAGATTTAAAATTCATAGAGAGGTTTGGGAAATTTTTTAATTTTTCTGTCTATTGTGATTTTTGCTATCCACGGCATCACAGTTACTTTTTTGAGCTGTTAATTCGGGTAAATTGTTTTATTTATCTGTTTA
The DNA here is from genome assembly GCA_028023455.1 of Epiperipatus broadwayi. Taxonomy (NCBI): domain Eukaryota; kingdom Metazoa; phylum Onychophora; class Udeonychophora; order Euonychophora; family Peripatidae; genus Epiperipatus; species Epiperipatus broadwayi. The sequence continues at coordinate 5,626,998 of JAQFVV010006242.1, forward strand.
TTTTGAATTTACAAATATTTTTTGTTAATATTTCTACAATTGAATTACGTTTTAATTTCATTTTTAATTTCTGAATTGTATCATACAGAAAATTATTTTTCGTAATTTATTCCGGTAAACTGTTTTTTATTTATCTGTTTATTTTAAATTTACAAAATCTTTTGGTTAATATTTCTACAATTCTCAAATTATTTTTCGTAAATTCATCGTCAATTATAAAAACTTTTTGTTAATATTTCTACAATTCTCAAATTATTTTTCGTAAATTCATCGGCAATTATAAAAATTACAGGGTGCGATGCCATTAATACCAGATTTGCATTAAATGACGCCATTAATACCAGATTTGCATTAAATCATGTCTTTTTAATTTAGCTGTTTATTTAAAATTTACAAAAATTTTTTGTTAATATTTCTACAATTGAATTACGTTTTAATTTAATTTTTATTTTCTGAATTGTATCATACAGAAAATTATTTTTCGTAAATTCATCGGCAATTTTTAATTTCTGAATTATATCATACAGAAAATTATTTTTCGTAAATTCATGGGCAATTATAAAAATTACAGCTATGAGAGTAATACAAGGTGTACGCCAAGCCTACGGCTTGTCAAAAACACAAAGCCCTCCCCGCCAACTCCAGCGCTACGCACTGTTTTTTTATAATTGAGCATAATATAGGGTGGTTTTATAAATTATAATATAGTTTTTCTAAATTATTTTGACACATGCATGTACATTTTTTTTTTTTTTACTATTTGCCTGACCTGCGTCACATTTTTTTTCTTTGTAAATTTTTTTAAAATTTTTATATTTTTGCCATGTTTTTTTGTTTTTTACCACGTGATCAACCGATGACGTATTACCTTGAAGGCATATCGGTCTAATGTTGCATTTTTTAACGTGCCGTGTTCACGTGATCTGCGGACACATTTTAGCGACTAAATGTGTCTGCAGATCACTCGGAGACGTTATCTTAAAAATCGCAGCTTTAGACCGATGTGCCTTCAGGGTAATATGTCATCAGTTGAATTATACACAAGAACCAAAAAGATGAATAAATACTATAAATATTGAAAAATAAAACTAATAGTTGTTAATTTATCACATTCCCTTATAGTTATATTTTCCAAAATTAAACATCTGATTTGATTAATAAATTGTTTAACTGATAGGGATTGATATTATTTTAGATGCTACATCACTTGTGATGCATAATTAGCAATAATAGTAGATAGCAGAAATAAAAATAATGCAATTTAACAATCTAAGAAATGTCATATTGAGGATTTTAACTTTTAGTACCTCTTTTAAAGTGGATGTAATTTATAAGAGAATAAATTGAATATAGATGACACTTATCTCAGAAATTGCTTTAAAAACATTGAGATAAAAATATGTAAAATTAAAATAATCACATTTTATGAATACATTTTTTTTAATGATTTAATATAATTAAAATGGAAAATGATGAAAAACTCATCAATTTTCAGATAATTCAATTCTAAACTTATGCCATCACAAATAAATCTTTCAGTATCATATTAGAAAAAATGAAATTACAAAAAATATATATATACTGAATATGAAAATGTGTCCGCAGAATTTATTATGCTTTTCTTTAAATTTATGTGAAATATACTATAAAAAATGATAATAAAATTATTACTTTTTAATGATGTGAATAGTTGATGCCATACAGTCCTAGGAAAATCAAGTTTTCCAACTTATTTCATGTATACAACTATGCCATTAAAATATCTGAAACTGTTATTTTTAAATATATTTATTTAGAGCTTCAAATATTATTCAAAGTGATATGGGCATGGGTTTCTAAATAGGATTGTTGAATATATTTGTTCTCTAGAAATAGAAATTTTCTTAAAAAAAAAAATTTCATCCCGCCTTGAAAATATATGACTCAAAATATAGAAAATGTATAACATATAATAACCACAATCCACTCTTTTGACACTTTGAAGCAAAATATATTTATTTATTAATATTACAGTTTCGACTGTTCCTAGCGGTCTTCGTCAGATCTGACGAAGACCGCTAGGAACAGTCGAAACTGTAATATTAATAAATAAATATATTTTGCTTCAAAGTGTCAAAAGAGTGGCATGTGGTTATTATATGTTATATATTAGAAAAGCAAAAATAAAGAAGGAAAGAGGAAGAGAAGTTATTGAAGATTATAGAAAATGTAGTAACTAATGATTTAAGAAAATAAAGCTACAGTTTAAATTTTATACATTTATAAAATATTGAATATATTATAAAAAAAATAAAATGTAATCCCTGTAAGGAAATGTTTGGCTTGAAAGTGAAAATAGCTTTACAAACTTTGATATTACTTCATGAAATATTATCATTTTTAAAAACAGAAGAAAAATTGTTATGGTTGCTAATAAATGGATCTGATAAAGAATAAGATATATAATTAATAATAGAAATTGTATTGATAGTCATGATGAAAATATTGATCCAAAACATTTTAGCAACAAACACGTAAATAATTATAAAAAAAGAGGAGAAATAAAAACAATGTTAGAGTGAAAGATAATTTTAAAAAATCATGTAGTAGCAGTTGAAGTAAAAAAGATTAGAACAGTTGACAAAGAAAATGAAAATGCAATTTAAACAAATAAAAATTGGAGATGATTCCAAATCAGTAAAGTAATAAAAAAATTTCATGAAAGATTTTACAAAAAGGAAGTTAATATAAAAATACTGTAAATATCAGTTATTGAGAAAATTACAGGTGATTCAGTAAATCTTTTGACCATAATAATTGCAAAATCTAATGATTTTGTATTTGAGAACATAAAAAATTGTGAGAGAAATCAATTTTCTATTTGCAATGAAATATTTATATAATCTGTAGAGGTTCTTAATAAAACTGTAAGTAAAGCATGTAAAAAGAAGAAAAATGTTATTTGGAAGCTAAGATTTCAAAAGGTATAATTATAAAGGAAAATATGGATATTTCAAATGTAATTATAAAATAAACAGTATAATTCAGAGCATTCTAACAGTTTATCTTTATTAAATAAAATTTGAATTTTTTTAGTTTAAAATGTTTTTAACAAATACTTGATATATATATATTTTTGATAATTTATTTTTATAAATTTTCAAATAATACAAATATTTACTGTAATTTTTTAATTTGCAATTATAAATAAACACAGTGGACCATGAACTATGATATATTTTGATCCATGTTCTTCCTACGTATAACTAGCATATAAGAGCTAACCTTTTATTGATAAACAATGATTACAATAGAATGCATATTATTTACTTGTATATATTACATTTCAACGTGCATAAACATATAAAACAGAGGCTTTATGTGTTTAGTATGTCTATATAAATTAAAAGTATAGTCAATATTTAAAAAATATATAATAACATAGTTATTAATAATAAATTGGGAAAGCACATTTACATATATATTACAGAATTGTAGTTTGTGTTCAATAATTTTATTAAAATATTGTAATAAAAGTTAACAATGGAAATATTGGATTATTAATCTTCTGAAGCGTTAATGTATCAGAATCAAGAAATTGATGGAACGTCATTTTGATTTTACATTTTTTAAAAAAAACATTGTTTAGGAAAAGTTACTTTTTTGTCTTCTCAAGTCATCAAACTCATCTTGCAACAATTGTAATATTCTGATCTTTATCCATCTAATAATAATGCTATGATTCATCACTGGATCATTTTCCATAATTGTATTCTTTAAAATCTATGCAGCAATTTTTTTACTTGCAGTGAATTATTTCAGATTCTTGGCTAAATTCTTGGTAAAGACTTGATGCAATACAAGACCATCAACCATAACATTTTTATGATTCATGTCATTCCTTTCTTTTCTTACAATTTTAGCTATTTTGGGAACAACAATACAAATCTGTTTCTCTCTCTTTATTATTTCTCTAATAGAAGATTAATTTTTAGATACATATGGCTCACTTCTGAATAAAACTTTTCTTTTTTTTACTAAATCAAACAATTTTCATTTTCTTCTTTAGCAAAAGTATTTTGAATTATCATTCATGAATACAGTATTTTATTAAAAATATACTATATAGAATAAAACTTATTGAAGAAAAAAAAAATGCTAGAAGAAATATCAATACATGAGCTTTTAATAATGTTACTGAACTGAACAGTTACAGTATTTAAATCATGCAAAAAATGTGATCACATAAATTCATGTTTGAAAAAGTAATATTTAGCATGGAAAATTTGTAAAATGTAATAAGTTTGCAAATTTCATTGTTTCTATTATTTATTTGTTTACATTTTTTTCTATTTACATTTGTTTTAGGATAGACTATGATTGAAGTCACATAGTTAGAGATTGTATTTTTCACAGCTACACTATATAATAAATAATCATATGGTTAATTGCTTTGGAGATCATGTGACATTTATGCATCCAAGTGACAGGTTGAGCAAATAATCCCATTCAGTTTTTAGTTCTTGAGTCCTTCACTCTACTATTGCACTCAGCAAAGAGTGATAATAATTAAAATAGTAGTTTTGCATACTGTTATAGTCAATCAAAGATATAGTCCTAAAGATATTCTTTTTTATTTATCTTTTTAAATTTAGTTCACTTTCAATTATATAAATTTCATCTCTTTTTTTTTCTCTCTCTCTAAACTAAACTTTATGTATGAAATAATAATAATTTATTTCTCTATTTAAAATTAAAAGAAAAGGATAAAAAGTGAAAAATAACTTTTTGAAAACTATTATAGTTTACATATTTATTGATGTACTTTATATTATATATCACCATATAATTTAAAATATAAAATAAAAACAAAAATTAGCTCAATAAAAAGTTTTTTTAAAAAAAAGTTTGGTGAAATTTATAATTTTTTTCATCTGAATTTTTATTGTATCAATTTTATATACAAATGTTTAATTTTTTTTTGACAACAGTGCCTATTTATATTTGAAGTGTTTAAAGTATAGAATTTAATTTTTTAAAATTATTTTTCAATTATTATATACAATTGACTTAATAAATTTGTTTTAAATAATGTTTTTGTGAATTTCATGCTTACATATCATTATTTGACATATTTCTAATAAATTAAAAAAACTATTGATGGCTTATTATTTTTTATTTAGATACAATCAAAGTAATAAATTCACTTAGGTTTTTAATGGTTATTTATTTATCTTTTGGATTATATTAACAATAATATTGGAAATATTTTTGTTAATTATTGATGATTATGTGATATCACAATCAATTATGATTATTATATATATATAAATAACTATATTAAATAATTTTAAAGTATCTTGCCAATTAGATTATTAGTTAAACCATTGATTCAATTACTGTGTAATATAAAAAATCAACCACTTATGTTATGCAGTCGTCAAATGAATGATAACTGATAAAATTTGTAGTTTGGCTTTGCATATTTAAACTTTATTTTTAGTGTTATCCGTATGACTTAGAATTAATTTATATTAATCATTTAATTAATATTTATTGGTTATTTCTGATATTTATTTTTAGCCTTATCTATGGACCGAAGATTGCCTCCAGAATTTATGTATCCTCTTCCTATTAGAAAAACTAGGGCTGGTCTCCAGGTAATTTTTTATTCTATAGAAGTACAGTAAATAAAAATTTTATAAAAAAAATAATTTATGTATAAATATCAATAGCAAATGTTTCAATATTATAATGACATACTGCTCAGATAAATAATTCTAAAATATACATATACTACATTATTAAACTATTACAAGCCAATTATTCACTAAATGTTATGTAAGATGGAAATACAAATACAATCTAGACACCTAACTTAGATGTAATTAAAAGAGATTTGAACCCAGACTTTCAAGCTCAATACAGTCATTCACTCTATCCAATATAACCGATACACATGACCACATAATGTGAAAATGTAAATGATCTCCAATATATGCATTTTGTGCTGATGCAGCACTCATCAGTTGGTCCAGATTATCATCTCACACACATATATACATTTTAATTAATGGACAGTCTTCAATCATCTCACACTACATGACTATCAGTAGCAACACTCTCCATACAATTGTGCCACCTAATGTTATGTGATAAAACATTGGAAAAAAGAAAAAATCAAATTAAATAATAGTTTGAATTGTTTCAAAATTTTATTATATTAAAATGAAAAAACATTTTTCTCTCTTGCTTCAATCTTGATAAGATCAGAGCTCGAGGTATCAGCTATATTTAAGAATAAAAATATAGATATTAAACATCTCTTTGAAAACATTGGTAAAGGCTTTTTTCAGACATACTTGCAAGCATTTTTGTTCTATATATAATGTGGTGTACAAGATGCATATTTGTTTACAACAGCAACCCAAGAATATACAAACCCAAATGCATTTAGAGATAAACTTGAAATAATAAGAGAAAGAGATAAAAAAAAATTCTGAATACAAAATATACATAGAAACCTGGTCAATTCTCTCTCAGTATTCCAAACTATTACATGACATACCAATTGCTTTATTTAAAAATTAAAGAATTTATGTATATTTAATTGCTGTCAACCACATGTAATCTCCACTTTATACATATACTTCTGACTCCTGTGTAATAATTTAAAATTTTGTTGTTGTTTTTTTTAATTGTATTTTTAACATTGCATATTACATATGGTCAAAGGAAAAAATGTAAACAATATTTTTTTGTCAAAGAATAAATAAAATACCTTTGAAAGATAAACTTATAATTATTCACAATTTACACTATTTAATAAAATGGGTTCTATTTGACCATTATTTTTAGTAGTATTATTTTTAAAATCCTGTAACATAACTTTAATACCATCAATTTTTTGTAATATTTTACTTTCATTAATATTACATTGGTACTTGTGTTTTAGACTTACTGCTCATGTTTGCAACAGAATGCCATATCTTTCTTCATTGTTGTGTTTGTGACAGCAAATGCCATATTAAAAAGTCAAAGTTTTAACAATACAAAAAGTATAAATTTCTACAAAAATAAAAAACACATTGCATTACTAAATAAAAATAGGTAGTTGCTTTTTAATACAGCATTCTGACATCGCAAACACCCTCTCTCCCCACCCCCTGGAAGAAAGGTACTGCATTCTGCTATCACAAACATGGGCAGCAGGTCTAATAAATAAGCACCATTATATCTTTATATTTCTTAATATTAATATTTTTTTAGTATAGCTTTCTTTTAGTGCGAAATCAATTAAATATTATTATTTATGTAAAATATATATTTAATGAGTTTTTTTTCTTTTTTTCATTGCTTTCTCTATATTCTATTTTTGTTTTTTAAAAATCCACTATTGTTTTTAATCATTTTAAATATGATTATCTTGAATGATTTATTATCTTGAATGACAAACTATCTTTTTCATTGGGTATTAGTTATTTTTTATACATTTTTAAAATAATTATTCTGTTATTACAAGGACTGGTTTTTAAAATCTAACACATATCTCTGATCATATCAGTACAAATTAAAAGAAGTCAGGAGTTCCAACTTTTTTTAAAAATTTACGCAAGTCATGGGACCTGCTTTTTTAAGTTTACTATCTTCCATTACCAAGAAATTTGCATTTAAGGCTATAGTTCTGAACTAGTGTGATCTTTGCTCTAAATGTTTAGTATTAATTTCTCTTTTGGTATATCACTCAAGCATTGTAAATGCATATTTTTTCTACTCAGTTTTATAATTTTATCAAGACAAATTATGTTATTACATTTATAAAATAAAATAATTATTATTTTTTTATTAGACAAAATGATTTCTTATAAGTCATGTTTTATTTAAAGAACAAAATAATGAGTTGAGCATAACAATTCCCTTTAGTTAACTAGACTACTTTTTTTTACTTCATTTATAAATGATCCAGAAACTTCTAACTCTTGAGGAAATTACTATCATTGCTGTGTTAAATTTGTTTGTGGTATATATTTATATTTGTTTATATAATAATTGTTATTTAAATCACAACCAAAATGTCTTTTTATTTCTGTACATCAAAAAAATTGTTCAGTTATGTGAATTTGTAATAATTTAGAACTTTAAATGAAAGTGTGACTTTATATCATTTTGATATCATAGTAAATATAACATTCTACATGGCAATAGTGTTTCCTGAACAGTGGTCACCAAAGTTAATGATAGTGATTAACAGTAAACAAATTTCTATTATATTTTTACAGAATGTTAATTATCAGCCTTTTTTTTTCATAATAGAGTTTGCAAAACTATTGATCTATCTTTATTCAAAGACTTCTAATTTTTTATCTTAGGTTAACTTTTTTTATTTTTTAATATGTCTAACAATTGTCTTTCCACTTTATTATATCTCTTTCCTGCAATTATCTAATATTATTTTAACTATACGATACACTATTGACTAATATTAACAACTAAGTTTTTCATAATGGGGTGAACGTATATATTACATCTAGATTAAGTATATATACTATACTGGTATTTAAATATTATGTATGTATTTAAAATAAATAATCTTAATTAATTCTAATTAAAAGTAATTAAATCAAAATTACAATAATTAAAAAACTTTGGGGGATTTGAACACAGACTTTCAAGCTCCCTTCAGCTATCCACTCTATCTCATACAACCAATACACATTACACATGTGAAAAAGATAAACGATTTCCAATATACGTATTATGTGTTGTACCAGTACTCATCACTTAGGTCAGATCATCATCTCCCACACATATATAATCAGCGTTTGATATATATTAAGATAAAAAATCCTCAAACTTTAATGGACAGGCTTCAATCTACTCCACCCTCCAACTCTTCAGCCATCCAAGTCATTGAAAATCTGATGATGGAATGCCCAAATCCCTTGTTGATACAATATTATTGTCATGCCCATGTTGACTTTTAAGTCACTCTGACTTCTTAAAAAAAAACATTTGGGTGTTCTATCATCAGATTTTCAATAGTATGAATGGCTGATGAGTTGGAGGGAGAGAATAGATTGAAGCCTGTCCATTAAAGTCTGAAGATTTGCTATCTGTATATATGTGAGATGATGATTTGGACCAACTGATGAGTGCTGGTTCAGCACAAAATACATCTATTGTAAATCATTTATCTTTTTTACATGTGTGTGGTCATATATATATTGGTTATTTGCACTAGAGTGGATAGCTGAAAGGAGCTTGAAATCCCCTATAATTTCATCTAAACTCCAAGTACATAAATTATACTTATATTCAAATATTAATAATTTAAAAAATAATTGAATGGTTAATTTTTGAAAATGTCGTATGATTTTTGAGTGGCGAATTAACCTTTAGCTTTTGATTGCCACTCTATCACAGCTAAAACGCATGTCTCTTTGTTGATATTGGATTTCATAAACAAATAAAAAATATCAATCATCAAGTAAACAAAAGTCTTTTATTTAATAGAAAATCAAGTTTGTGAATGTTTTCATATATATTTATGTTAATTGTTTATAAAACTACTATTGTAAAAAAAAAATAATTAAAAATCAAATCAAATCATGTATAACTTTTTTTTTTATTAGTTTACTTGTGCAGCTCCAACATTAGGCCTTAATACATACAACTTGCGTGATGTTTGGGTATGTAACAGCGATGGCTATGTAGGTCAGGTTTGTGTACTTAGTTTACAACCAGAACCAACCGTGACATCTTGCAATGGTGTTTGTAATGCTCGCATTCTTTGTATTGCATCCATTCCAGCACCAGCAAGGTAATTAATTAAATTGTCTTATAGATTTTTTATTTAAAATTATTTATTTATGATAATTCATTATTATTATTTTTATAAAATATAACAAATTTTTAATATATTAACAACATATGCTTTAATTGTAGTGATTTCATGTATCGACCAAGAAGAGCTTCGATGATGCCCTGCAGTGATAGTAAAGTCAACATAACTATTTCTGTTGAAGATACCGACAACAAAAATGGTAATATTAATTTAGATAGGTAAGCAGTCTTTAATATTATTTTACATAAATTATGTTTATCTTATATTTATATTATATAGTAAAAGTTTAGAAAGAAAAATGAAATGCACAGTTTAGACTAAATCCTCCTAAAATCACTCAGACGCAATTTGTATTTCAAAGTAAATAGATGAATATAGTAAATCCTGTTTACTTATTAGTTTGTGAAGAGATATACATGAAGAAAGTATCAAATAAATAATTGCATTATTCATTTCTTTTTTCTGAATAAATGATTCTAAACTTGGGAAATTAAATTATGATTTATTGTTAAATTTTCATCGCTAAAATCAATAATTAAATGATCTACAGCTGTTCCTAACTTACATATATTTATTTATCCATAAGTAATGTAACACAGATGCTGTTTTTCTGCTTCTAACATTTAAGTAGCTAACTCACCTGCATTACAACCTGAAAGTATTTATGGTAGTCTGACTTTTTAAATAGTTAATGAATTAAACTTATCCTTAAACTGTAGGTTTATTAAATCTTAAAACTAATTATAAGTAGTTGTGGTCATTTGTCTATGCATAAGTTTATATCTGTTCAGAAATAATTAAAAATATATTATATTCTATATAATCTGTGCATAAACTTAATTATTGAATCCATAAATAACTAATTGTACTAACTCGTTTATATATTGACAGGGCAGTCATTTTATGCTATCCTGTATATTATAATAATCTATATATGTAAATAAATTGTAGTGTCTCGTTATCTTTAGCTTTGCAATCAATAAGTTAAATTAGAGTATGATAGAGTCTCATGTATCTACTTGATTTTAATAGACTATAAAAAGAAAAAAGTTTTTAATAGTGTGATGTTGAAACATTTAGATCTTGCAAATTGACCTTGGGTCATTTCCATGTGAGCTATAAATTTTGACAGTTATAATATATTAATATTTTTTTAACAAAACAGAAATATATATAACATTATTCATTAAATTATGCACAAAGAACATTGAATTCATTAATTTTTCCAGTCATAAAATAAACATTCTTCTACTGAAATGTACCAAAAGCAAATTTTTTAATGAACTGTGCAGCTCTTTTCAAATCTTTAAAAGAAAAAAATGTAAGCATAAATAACTACATATTATTTGTTATATGTCATACATGCATATATCTAATTTTAATTTTTCCATCATTCTGGACCAGCTAGCTCTAGTTAATACCTTAATTGCATAGTGCATTATGAGATCCTAAGTACAAGAGCAAACAACATTATTGTTATCATTGCTCAATATTATTCTAATTTTTAATTAAGCATATTATATCCCATGTGAACATATAACATACTCATATGCATTCAAGAATGCATGTCTATACTAGCCCACTATATATAAACTTGAATACAATTTACAATCTCTGATGATAGTTATTATATATTTAATTAAATTTGTGACAGTTGGTTTGTATGTATGCACATTTTTTTCTGCATGATAACAAGCAGCAGTACTGATCATTTTGAACAGTGTCTAGCTGATAGACCATTGAGCTATAATCATGAAAATGAAGGATGAAATCTGTTATCTTCACACACATACATATAATTACAATGTGTACTATTTTATTTTTATATTTTTTCCAGTGATTCCAGTGAAGATGATGATGATGATGCTGTCGATTCTCAAGGTAAGATAAAAAATTTGCATTAAAGGAAAAATTATTTAACTATAATAAAACTAAAATTCACTCCACACAGTTTGATTAATGTTTTTATTATTAATTTAAAAAAAATAGTAAAACTTTTGAGTTCATTTATTGGAAAAATATTGATAAATTATTATTAAAATTAATGATGATAAATTATTATTAAAATTAATTCAGCAAGAATTTATTCAGAAGTTGAATAACTGCTAAAATCTAAAAAACTTGTTTAATTTCTATGGCAACAAGAGAACGAATAACAAATTAACAAAATTGCTTCAAACATTATTTTGTAAATAAAAATAAAACAATTGTTTGAAAAATTAAATTAATAAAGATTTTGAAAATTGTTTAATTAAAATAATATAGGAGGTTGATTAAATTCTCTCTAATTATGAATAACTAACTATCTATGTATCTTATTTAACGTTTATAAACTATAAAGAAATAGAACAAACATTTATATCTTGACTCTAATGATAAATAAGCTTAGTTTTGGCAATGTATTAAAATTTGGGAATAAATATACTATTAAACCAGATGTTAATATGGTACAATTAATAATGAAATTATCAGTTTGCAAAACATGCATTGATAATTAATTTAGAAAATCAAATATTTATAATTATATAAATAATAAAGCTCACTCTCTTCTACCTGTGAATAACTATATCATCTTAACATTAGCAAACTTTATACCAACTGGGTTGAAATTTGAAATGAATATAATATTTAAGCCAAATATTTACAATTAATCATAAAATCGTAACCATTTCATATAACTCTTTAATAATATTTTAGACAAGCTTCACTTTTTTGCGTAAAGCGCAATTTAAATTACTTACTATTCAAAGGTGAAGTAGAAAACTAGTATTTTATTTCAATCAACTCCTACATTATTTATCATCTAAGCTCAAGAAACAAGCAATCCCATTCTATTTTTTTATAATTTCTTAACATTAAATTGTTTGATCTATATACTTATTCACAGCTAGAAGGAATTTTATCAACTTCTATATTATTTCAAATATGGTAATGCTCTGCTTTACTTAATACGTGTATTTTTAATTATTTGATTTTTAAATAGATTATCAATGCAAGGATTGGTAAAAGAAGATACATTTCCATCCTTTATATAATTAATTATGATTTTATTAGTAATTGTATACGATCTGATTTAGTATTACATTCATTTCCCAATTTTATCACAGTTGGCAAAACTAAGATTATTTATCATTAAACCTCAAAAAATAGATAGTCTATTCTATTTTCTTATAAATTGCCAATGTTAAATTGGTTGAGTTATATAGTTAGAGGGGATGGGTCAATTTCTATATTATTTCAAATACAGTATTGCTAAGCTTTGATTGATATTTATATAATTTAAATTGTTTAAATGAATTTCAACATTTTAAATTAGTTATTTTCTTTAATTAACACAATTTTATTTAACATGCTATTTTTATGAAATATTTTAAACATGCTTAATTGAGTTGCTTGTACTTATATTTATTTTCATTTTAAAAAAAATAAAGTGCTTATGCATTATCTTATCTTCCAAGTTTGACAAACATTTTTTTTAATTATATATTTTGATGTGCATACAAGAAATCTGTAAAATAAAATAGCTGACAAGAAGCAGTTATATTTTCCTTCCTTTTTTTTTTTTTGTTATTATAAAAATTAAAAAAATTAGACAAAGTACAACAATTAATTGTAATTAAAATAAATTTAAACTACAGTAAACTTTATGTATAGTGATTATAATTAGTTTGTGAATCTTAGAAAGTAGTTGCAAGTAAATTTTTTTAACATTTATAACAATTGGTATTAGCAAGTTATGAATATAAACAAAATAATAAATGTTTTTAAAGGAGGATTATTCATGTTAGTGGCATGAAATCTCTAATTTCCTGCAAAATTACCACAAATGAATCTTCTTTTTTTGTGAAAAAAATGACACTGAATGTAAAAAAAAAAAATCATGATAGTGTTCAGAGCTTGTTAGCATTTATACATTATAATGTTAAAAAAAATTTAATTAATAACTTTTTATACTTTAGAGCTGCAATTTTATTTTTATATTTGACATTTTAGGCATTATGATGGTGTGCTGCAATTTCTACTTTTCTATGTTGTTGTTTTAAAGCATATGTATAACTTATATTATGGTGTGCGATTGTCAGTAGTAATTCTCTTCTTTGAAGTATCCAATTTAATTTTTAAAAAAAATCCTAAAGATGTCAGCATTTTATGAACCTATACAGATTTTTGTGTGTGATTGGCAGCACTTTCTATTGTTATGACAAAGCTACGAAGGAAATGGTTTAGAAAGGAGTTTTGTGATTGACTGATGCTTTAGATTGGTTTACCCTGGTACTAAATAAGTTGAAAAATGTGGTTTTCATTAATTTTTAATTAGTATGATGCAATCTTTTTGTAAAAAACTTAATATTAAACCAAAAATTATGTAGGAGATTGTCTTTGAAAGCATTTTATTTTTAAAAAGACTGTTCTTAGAATGTATGTTATGAGAACCGGAAGCAGTCTCTACTAGCTAAAAGAAAATCACTTTTATGAAAACTGTAAATAAAATATTTTAATAACAATAAATAATTTATTAATTTTTAGAATTATTTTTTGTTTCTTTGATGGTAACTATTTATAAATATATCACTTTTTAATATGCAATATTTTGTTGTTCTAACTTTTCCAATAGGTGTGTAGCTAATGACCATGGGCTTTTTTGTTATTGCTAAGAACTTCATTTAGATATTAATTTTTTCTATTGCAACCATTAGAAGATTTAAATATATATGTTATAAAATAGAAATTAATTATATAATATATATAAAAAAGATATAATTGCAAAAAAAAAAAAAAAATCAAACATGGAGACATGTTTAACTAACATTTTCTAGACTCTAATTAAAAAATTTGACAGGTGGAGTTGATGTTGAATGGGTTAAACTTTGTGATTGGAATTTATAATAAATTTATTAATATTTTTTAAACTTAACAAGTAACACATATTTTGTAAAATAATATTGAGAAAAAAACATAAACAAATATGTGTTTGCCCCTGAAAATATATAATTAAAAAAGAAATGGCTGCCAAGCTTGGAAGACAGAATAATATGTAAGTACCAAAAATTATTACAACTTAAATAATGAGAATACTAATTATTTTTATACTATTAATTATTCACTTTATTTTATTAGATGAAGATTCTTCAAAACATTTGTCATCCTCATCCATGGAAGATAATAATAAAGAGAATCTGAGTATTACAGAACTTCAACAACCTACAATGTGGTTAGGAACTGAAGATGGATGGTAAATAATATAACATAACAGTAAAATTTCAATGAATAGTTAATGTACTTTTTATTTCATTAATAACCAAATTGGTGCAATACACTAAGTTTATGGCAATCAACTGTTACTAAATGAAAAAAAAATTATTTAATGACTAGTATTCCAGAACATTTTTAGTTGCACACCACTAAATCTCTGATTTTATTTGCTATTAGAATTAACAATGTATGAGGTTTCCTTATTTTTGTCTCCTATCATTTGATTCAGTACATACAATGCTAATTTTCTGAGAGCAACAATCACATCCAGAATCTTTTTCACGATAAAAGAAAATAAAATTAGTTGAGAATTTTCGATTCTTTAAATTGAGAAATAGGTAAATTGGCCTTTGTTTCATCATAGTAAGTGCTTAACAATTAGGCTGATTAATTTTATTCTTAGAATTATTTATCAATCTATTTAAAGATAGAGGAGATCTAAATCCTATATTCATTAAGAAAGGTTTTTTGAGTACTTAGGTATTATACCTGCTGTGAAATATCTAACTTTATGATCTCACAAAATAATACCTGCATGGGATCTTCAAACTTAATCAATTTCTTTATCCAAAATTAAAGTAATGAGCAATCACTAGTGCAGACTGAACTTTTTGATGTCCTCCAAAATGGAAGTGAAAGCATTCTTCACATAAATTCAGCTGCTTGGCTGAACTCCAAAGTATTTCAATATTCTGAATGTAGACACCAGTTTGTAGATTACAAAATTATAACTATGGTTGACTTGGTAAAAAAATGATCAATATATTTTATGAGATTGCAAACTTTGAATAATTATCACCAGATGAATATGGTTACAATATTTCACAGCAGGTCTAATACCAAAGTACCATTTTTTGCTTATGTTGAAAGATTTTTTACAATTTAAACATTTTTTTTAGGATAAATGATAATACTTTTTTTACGTATTACAGATAATAATACTTTTTTCACATATTACATAATTTAATCGTACATAGTGTGTAAATAGTTATTGATGAGTATGATTATTTGATACCATTCTATATATATTTTGTGTATACATATATTGTCTTTATATTTTTAACTAATCTTGTAAATATTATTTGCATTAAAAATTTCATATTAAAAGAGACAAATAAAAAAAAACTTTAAAAAGTAAATTATTTTATCACTTTAATTGTAACAGAAAATTACAGTTTTATTTACACTTTATATATTGTGACAAAATAAAATGTTAAATCAATAAAGCAAAAAAAGTACTGGAAGTCACATGACTGTTTTATTGACATGTGATTTTTTTTTTTAATTTATGAAAATGGTAAGTTGTGAAAAAAAAGAAAAATTTTAAAATAGTAAAAACTTATAATTGTAATATTTTTATTTATAATAGGAAATTATTTAAAAATCAGTTTCTCTAAATCATTTTTAATCATTTTTGTAATTTGCTGCAGTGGGTTAATGATTAATTAATTTTTAAATCACATATTAAATTCTTTATTTATTTTTTAATAAAATGACTTTAAAAAGTCATTTTGTTAATAAATTTTTTTATATAATTAATAAGTTCAAAACAATTTGATTATATATATAATTTAATAATAATCAATTATTATTATTATTTGAAAAGTTTATAAACATTTCAAATATCAGAAGTGACAGAGTTGGGCCTTGAACCATGGATCTTTAATTTGAAAATTATCCATTCTACTACTATATCAAACGATGCAAGGCATTATATACATTATAAGTGATTATTACACCGAAGAAAATATGGAATCAGAGATTTATTTTTTCAGCAAACTTCATTTTGAAATCTATAGTTTTGTGATCTGTCTTATAGATTATCATTTTTAGTGTTTAGATTAAGTTGTTCCAGACCTTTAGCTTTCCTGTTGATGATAATAGGATCTACTTTAAATGCATGTTGTTCTGTCCTGCTATATATAAAAGAACAAAGATGGATAGTACCTAAGAGAAAGTGATATATGGTAAACAACAAGTAAAAAATACTAAAGATCAAGGAGAGAAAATCAAAAAATTACATAGCTGACAATGGTCATAGTGGAGATTATTTTACTATTCTTGTTTATAAAATAAACAAATTCAACAATTTATAAATATGGTATTTTCTATTATTGTATTATATATAGTAACAAGTGAGATTTTTCTTGATTAATACAGTGAAGTATTGCTGCTAGATATAGATTGAACTCATTTTAATGAATCAAATATATTCT
This sequence comes from Epiperipatus broadwayi, assembly GCA_028023455.1. Taxonomy (NCBI): domain Eukaryota; kingdom Metazoa; phylum Onychophora; class Udeonychophora; order Euonychophora; family Peripatidae; genus Epiperipatus; species Epiperipatus broadwayi. Next base: position 5,644,290 of record JAQFVV010006242.1, read on the forward strand.
ATGAAAATATGAAACTTGAATAAGAAGAAATTATCAACCTGCTGAATGCTATTGTGTCCATGTTTGGATCCAGGAAAGGAAAATCATTTGCCCTATCGTTTACTCTCAAGTTCATATTGATACAATCTAGCTACTTATCTTCTCATATTTTTTGGTATACATTAATATTTGAATAATCAAACTCTGATATGTTAAATGACAATATTTATGGTATGACAACAATAAATAGGAAAAAATTTCATCTTTTATAATACATAAAGCCTTCTTTTTTTCACATGATTTACTTACTATGTTTCATTTTTCTCTCGAGACTAGGTATACATCGATTAGAGGTGCCATCAGATCTGACAGTTGGATATGAAACTTGGGTTCTAATTTAAAATTAATATGTGTTGATTAAATAAAATATTTATTTAAATTATGTAATTAATATAATAATAGTGGTGACAAATAAGCTTTTTAACAAAAAAAATATAAGTAAAACATATTTTAAAGGTACTCACTATATTTTTAATTTTAAATAATAGATTCTCACAAGTGCTAGGAATCTATTGAAAAAAATTGTTTCTCTCTTTTGTTAAGAAACTTGACTAGTATTATTATAAATTGATCAAAATAGGTGTAATGTATATTCTTTGATTTTATGAAATTTACTTGTCATGCATTAAATTTTATAGTTGTTTGTGTAAATATGTATTGATAATGAACATATGTGCATTCCATTCATTTTTTAGATTTTATTATAAACACCCATTATCTATAACACCATGTGTAATAAGTAATTAAGCATAGGTACATTTCAAAATAGTACACAATAAGTTAAAGTATAATTAATAAATAACATCTGATTACATTTTACCTTTTATGTAATAACTAATATGTATTTTGCCAACACTCAAAAATATCTGCTCTTATTAATTATTAATTTTTTCCTTAACTTAAATAGATTGGGATATTTGATAAACCACTTTTTAGATTTTCATTAATTATGTTCTTAAGGATTGGTTGGAGAATTTTTTTTGTATATTACTCATTTTAAAACATTCAAAATGCAATATATTGATGTCTTGTGTTGAGTATTAAGATATATCTAAATGTTAGTACTATCAATTGCATTTTGTTGATTTTTGTATCCTTTGTGCCGCAGGTTCTCACTTCTTTGTCTCTATAGAACTAGACCAAATCTAAACAAATTTTGCCTTACAATCATACTTGATCATTTGTACTTTTAAAATGTATATTTGAATATTTACTAATTCCATGGATAATGATGACTATCCACTTTTCATTATTTTTATATGCTGAAAGTACTCTATTTACACACCGAAATATATGTAAATAGATTTTTATATTTGACTATTTCCATTATCTAATATTAAGTAATGTCTTTAGAAAAATTTAACTTTATTTAAATATTTCAATTACAATCAATTATTAGTAATAGCATATAGGTTAGTATATGCACAACATTTCAAGAGATATTATTCTCTTTTCTTCAGATGTTCGCCTTCTCAGTAATAGTATTAGCATGAGTATTGAACATGGATCCTTAGATTCTTGAATATTGAATTTTAAGGTAATGTTCTAACCAACTGAGCCATCCTGTCAAAGGCTCAGTTGTTATCTAATGAGCTTGTCAATAGTTCTTAACAAGCTTTTCAAAATATCCCTAATCCCAGATCAGTTTCTGCTTCTGGCTTCCTCAGTGAGGTGCTAGGATATTCAAGCATTAGCTAGTGGAGAGCTCATTAGATAACATTTGTAATACAAAGTTTGTTAAATTAGGTCATGTGATTTATGACTTGATTTCTTTGCAAGGCTCAGTTAGTTAGAATCTTATCTTAAAATTCATTATTCAAGAATCTAATGGTCCAGGTTCAATTTCAAAGCTAGTATTGTCACTGGTCAGGCAACAACTCCTGAAGAAAAGAGAATAATACCTCTCAAAACATTGTGCATATACTAACCTGTGTACTATTAACAAATAACAATTGAATGTAATTAGAACATTTAAACAAAGTTAAATTTTTCTAAAGACATTCAATAGTTAATATTAGATGATGGAAATAGTCCAATATATAAGTACAACTAAAATACCATAATTGCAAACCTTGAGGAAAACAATATGTAAATAGATTTTGTGTAAATGTTTTTTTATCCAAATTCATATTTTTACAATGCATGCACTTAGATAGAAATTTGTGCTCATATATAAATCACCTTTAAAATATTTTCCAGAAAATTCATACTTTTTTACTATTATTTTTAATAATAACAATATTTTATAACTTGTCTATTCATTTATTATTGGATTTAATTTTTTTATTTTAACATCATTTGAAGTTAAATATTCCTGATGTATATTTTTTAATTAAAGGGAAGAAATTTAATTAAGAACAATCTACAAGGCTATGATTATGGAGTAACAAAACTCTGAAAGTGCTCAGGCTAAATAAATTGTTATGTGGAATAGTTTCACCTTCAATGCATTAGCGTATTATTAATTAAGAACATATCAAAGATGCCAGTTTATACTCAATTTTATGACTTGTCAAAATAAATAAATAAATATTTTCATATTTACCTTAATTAAAGTATTTAATACAATACATGCATTTGTAATTATTCTGATTTTCTTTTGGGATCTGCATTTAATCTTATAAAATAGCATATATAAGTTAAAACAAGCAATTTTGACATAATAAACAGATATAATAAAAATCATATACAAACATATATATATAATAGTATAATACTTGTATGGACTGATACTTTTCTCAATCAACTGCGATTCATTTTTATTAATTAACAGCTTGATAGAGTAAGCTTTATTGCTGTAGTTAACACTTTAATATGTGATCACTATTTTATTTCACTTTTAAATACAGTATATATTTTTCACTGAAAATTCACATTGTTATTTTTTATGATACATTTTAAAATTTATTTATGAATATAAATAAATATATCTGACACCTAAATATACTGAAAATAAATTTTTATTTTCACTACAGGTGTCAAATTCTTTTAATTTCAGTAGTATCTGTGTTTTTGCTTGACATATGCATAGTTTAACATCTTTCAACAATAGCATTTTATAAAGATGATCAGGACTTGGTCTTGAGTCACTCCAGTGTCATCAGAAATTTTATCAAAGATTAAAATTCCATAAATATTTTCTTTCAGCCTATTGTGTGTCTTTTATATTGCTATCATCAGAAATATCAATTGACACACAAGAGTATGTCCTGCTTTTGAACTAAGTCTCCAAAATAATCAAAAATTGCCAACTAATACTATATTCTGGTAGATTTTAAAAAAAAATTATGAGAATAAAATCAAAAAACCTTATCTACATTATATAATTGCTAGCAACTATATCTGATGCATGTTATTAACATATGGCTCCAAAAATATTATCTCTGGAAATCTGTTCTTAAATACAGATATCTAAAACCATTGGGAAATCTATCTCACCCTTCATTTATCAATCTAATTATTACTTTTCCTGTCCTAATATCTCCTGATTCACCTCAATAATGATCTCACTTCCCCATGACAGACCTTTTGAAGATATTAACATTTTGTCCTATTCCACACTTCAACCTCTCATGATTCTAAATCTCAATTTTCTTACTTCTCATTTGTTTTCATATATCACAGCAATGACAATTTGGAATATCACTTTTAAAATAAGTTCTACATCTGCTGTTTGTATGTAGTCTAACTTTACATTCTATTTAATTTATACTGACATTTTCTTATTAATGATGGTATTTGTTTCACAAGGGTGTGGTAAACTTTATTCTTATACCACCAACAAAAATTAAAATAAGGTATATAGCAATGACAATAATTCAGATTGCACCTTAGAAATGGATACTTCACATAATGTATCTAGAGAGAATATTAGTTTAAGGTTTCCAAATGAGGAACCAGTTGAAAAATCTGAAATCTGATTAGTTATATATATATATGCATCTGCACACATACAAACACATATATAATCAGAAACAACTCTAGAATGAGAAAATAGCTGATGTTAAATAATGTAAATAAATATTACTTAAAAGTTTTTCATATTGGAAAATTTTTTGGTTTAGAGAAAACATTGGAATGTAAAGAAATCATCTGCATGAATTAGAGGGTAGAAAAATGATAATCTTAGAACAGATTGTAGAATGGGTAGTTTTATTAGGACTTTTTTTTTTCTAATTTAATTTTACACCTAAATATTAAATGTTTGGGAGGTGAGTGCACAAAACTTGAATAGATAATCCATTTCTTGGAATCTCTTCAGGTTTAATATGTGGCTATTGCCCTAACTACTATGCTGATTCTGAAGTATGTATGTTTGCATTTCAGTGTTAGTGAAAACAAATCTTTTCTTTTTATTTTTAGTATTCATGTTTACAACTGTAATGATAATATTCGAATTAAAAAAAATAAAATTAAAATTCAACATAGTGCTGCTATCCATTGTATTATGTAAGTATCATTTGTTAAACTTTGAATTAAAGTTTTTTTTTCTATAGAATAAATTTAGCTGTAGCTAATAATTATTTCCTATTTTGTATGATAACTGCTATAAATATGTATGATTATTTTTAGAATTATCATTGATTTTTTTTTTAAATTTTGTAATGTAATATTTATCTACATCCGTTATTGTGATGTTATAATAATTGATAATATACTTGGCATTCTTATTTTATGTACAGTACATAAAATAAATAATTATGTAGGTAGTTTTTTGTGATGCTATATGATACTTAAATACCATAGTGATAGACTGATCTAGAAATCAATTTATGTACATTAAGTTCTTTTATCTGCTCTGCACTAAGTTTTCCAGAGCTTTATATTTATTTCATCATCATCATTATTGATCCACTCAGTATAAAGGTCTCTCAAATTTTTTTTATCAATAGCTTCTCTCCATGTTATTCTAAAAAATTTTATTTTATCCATTCATTTGATACGTGTTCTATTTTGAAGTCTTATACAATCTCTTGGAATTCACTTTAAGACTTCACCTGTTTATCAGTTGTCATATTTTATAGCAACACTATCAACTTGATATCATTTCAGTATTTTTTAAATAATATTAATGGTAACTATTTGAACTCTTATCCATTTATTTTATTGATTGCCTTTTTTTAAACACATCTATTAAAAATCTGCTTTTTCAGCAGATAGTTATATATTTTTTTAATTTATCTTTACCAAAAGCACTTAAATCAAAATGATTAATTTCATTCAGTATGTTTCCATCTATATTGATCATTTGATAAAAATATTTGTAGTTATTTTCCAAATCATTAGAATTAGTATGTATTTTCTCTTTGTGTGAAAAACCATTTCTAAACATTTATTTTTACTCCTATTTTATTTTTCTCATAATTCTTAACATTTCCTCAAGCTTTGCAAAAAGAAAATATAACATCTTCAAAATGTAAATAACTTAAATAATCTCTTTTTATTTTTATTTCCTTGACTTTTTATTTTAGTCCACAAAATATTATTGTTAAAATTTTAGAGATGTGGAACTATGTTGTAGACCTTTATTAATGTTGTTTGTATTAACTATTCTTTGGGGTATTTGAAAATTTTAATCGCTTAGAAGTAAATATATGTTCAAGATCTACAGAACCTAAACATAATGATAATTTTAAAACAATTTTACATCTAGTTTGTGTTTTTATTATTTTTTAGATGTTATCTCTACAGATGAGTTGTAATGATCTTGTTAGAGGTCTTGAATAAAACCAATAGATATTTCTAAAAAAATGTCTTCTTTTTCATCTTTTTTAAATATCAATATTACTATTGTATTCTTTCAATTATCTGATACATTTTTATCATTTAAATATTTGGCTTTTTATTTATTTAGACATTTGATGTATAGCTTTGCTAACAATTTCTCTATTTTTTTACCTGTAGGGTTTTTTTTTTTATGTCAATAATAATTCCATCATTTCCTGGAGATTTTCTATTCTCAACAAATATATATTTATACTTCACTTCTTCATTTAAAATATTTAGTATTTCAGATGTTGTAATTGTAGGACTATTTTATTTTATTGTTCTTTATTTATTATATAAGTTTTTATATAACTCTTTCATATATTTCATAGTGTCCATCTTTTTTGTAATAGTCCCATCTTTTTTTAAATCATCATAAACTCTCTTTAGTATCATTTTATAAAATTCCAGAGATTCGGTTCTTTTAAATATTTTATTTTTAAATATTTTCATATTCTCTCTTTTTTTTTTTTCTTCATATATTGCCTTATCTCAGTTTAAAATTTACTGCTAATTTTTTTTTTATATATATACTAACTGTCTATCTAGTTGATGTTAGAGTATCATTTACCTCCTTAATGGATTTGTTCAAGTCCAAGCCTTCATCAAAATCTTTTTAATATTTTACAATAAATAAATAATTGAATAGTTTATTTGCTTGGGAGTTCATAAGAAATGTTAAGATCTGTAAATGATAGAGCTGATCTACTATCCATAGTCCTTGAGTTCCAGAATCTGACATTTACTACTATACTAAACCATTCAGGCAACATTTTACAATGAATTGCAACTTGTAATTTGAACTCATACACTGAATGTTAGAAATATCAATTGTTAATATTATTTTCTTTTATAGTTTTTGTCTCTAGTTTTACATTGATATCCATATCTTATTTCTCCTAATCAATGTTTACTTTGTGTTTTAAATCTACTAAATAATATTACAATCTTAAAGTACATATTTTCTATTAAGCAAAAGATAAACTAATTCAGTTGAACTTTTATTTGGATATTTTCAAATTTATTTCTGCTTTAGGTTTTTTTTTTTAAAAAAAAAAAGAACACTTGAAATACTAATTTTTTTTTCCACATATTTCACAAATTTATTTCCTCTTTCATTTCTGTTCTTGTATCCAAACTTACAACATTTTTATCTTTCAGTTGTTTTCCAATTCGACATTTAATCTTTCTGTTGTTTTCCAATTCTGACATTAAAATCTCTCATGATAATTTTAAAATGTAGCTTGTTATGACCCAAAGAATTTTATTTGTCTAAATAGTTTGGCATAAACTTATATTATCTGCATTTGATATCTTCCATTAAGTTGAATAAATAATCATGTAACTATCTGATATATCATCAACAATCTTGTTTTTTTATATTTTTTTTATTTGTAATGAATTCCCCATTTTTCACATTAAATTGTTTCTATTGTCTTTTCTTCTAATTTTACACGCACACACAAAAGTCGTAACAAAACTTTCATTAAAATGAAGTTCTAAATTGTTGATGAAATATCAATTGTGAAATCAACTAACATTTGCTGTAATAAAAGAAAACTTTAATGAATAATAACACTTACAGTCATCTATAAAACAGAGACGGCTGGGATTATTTTCAGCTAATAGATAAATCTGCAATAAAGATATTGATCAAAATCGTGATAAAATTTTGTATCATCTAGCAAAATCATGTTTTTTTTAAATTAATGAAATTCATTTCAAAGCTTTTTTATTTTTAGATTTTGACAAATAAAACTAACTTCTAAGAAATATTTTATGACAACACAATAAAGAATTTTATACAGATTAAAATACATTTATTTATACTTATTGTTATATGTGGGTGTTTTTAGATATAAACATATTTTTAAATAACATGTGAATATTATAATATACTAACAAAACAGCGCATGACTTCTTTTTTGTATTCGATATATATACTCTGAGGAGTAATTATCTTCATTCCATTCCAGACCTATCTATTGTAATATTGAATAATCCATGGACTGAAGTTGGCAGTACTTTTATATTTACATCCATAGATTGCTTTCTAATTAGTTTGAAGATAGCCTCTAATTTCATTGATTACTGAAGCTTACATTAGCTGGCTCTGGAATTGAGTGAAGAGAATCACTTCCAAATATTAAAATGTTTTAATTTATTTTTGTTTTATTTTAAAGTTATTTAGACAATAGAGTGTTTGTATCTCTTGCCAATGGTGATTTATCAGTTTATCAGAATGATCCAGGTAATACCATTTTGTTCTTTTATTTTCTTAGTTTATGCTTGCAAATTATTTTTCTTGTTGCATTTATTATGGTTGTTAATAGTACTTGCATTTAACTAATATCAGGTACAAGAAAAATTAAAAGTCATCTAATAAATAAACATCTATTTTTAAATAGTGAATAATTTACTCACCACTTAGGATAACTTATTGATAAGCAAAAACTTTCATTTGTTAAAAGGAAAAAAAACGATTTTCAGTTTGGGAAATTTAGATGGAACGTCTGTGTTAAAACATCTATGAAAATATGCCTCTAGAAAACTGGTAGAGACTGAAGCTAAACTTTTCCCAACATCTCATTTATCCATTAAAGAGAGAAAAACTCAAAATCATAATAATTTGCAGTAGCACTATTATTAATGAACTAAAGATATCAACTTATGACACAAAGACTAAAGATTATAAAAGAATGGACAACTATGGAATATCTTTATTGCTCACTTCTATTAGAATGTAACAAGGAAAAAACCTGCATTAGATACATTCATAGAAAGTTGTACAATCCTATATATTTAATATACTCAAATCTATGCATACATTAAATCTTCCTAAAAACCTTGTGTTATATTTAGGAGGGCCAAAAATTTTTTGAAACCCAAATGAATTCCATAGTTTATATCTATAATATTGGATAGCAGTAGAGATGTTATGTTAAAATAGTCATTTTGCTCAGTTTCTTAGGAAATATGGTACCATAACATAGCACATTTTCAAGTTTTATCTCCAACTTCTAAATATTTCTCATATTAAAAAATAGTCTGCTATTATTATGTATATAAAAAGTATTTGAAAACTGAGAGAGGATTTTTGAAATGGTGAAAGAAAAGTATCTTGAATATCAGTTTGAATAACTTAGTAACTTTTAAATGAAAAGGTAGATGATGAAGTTTAAAACAGACTTCAATGTGCTACTTCTGCATTTAACAAGTTAAAAGACAGAATAATTCTTCATAGTGAAATAATCATTTAAACTAAATTGGTAGAATGTAAATTATTACTCCATCAAATTTATTGTATGAAAGTAAGAAATAGGAGACATTGATACAACATAATAATTTATGAAAGTATTATGGCAAAATCATAAGTCCTGTTAAAAAAATCTATTATTAAAGCTTATCTTCATTGAACAGAACATGTGAAGCAAATGAAGAGTAATAGATTTTTTAGAATAGTATTTAATAATAAATTTGAATGTAGTTTTTATAACAAAAGCAGATCATATTTATGTTTTAAAAATAATTTTAATGATTATAAAGAGAAACAATATTGAGAGGTAGAAATAAGCAAAATGTAATGAAAATTTGTTGCAAAAAAGATTAAAAGTTAGTTTTGCAATGTGTTAAATTAATAGAATACAGAAGCACTATGTGATATTAGTGTACTATTTGTCTAACTATAGCATTACATGTGCATGTGTATATGTGTGTTTATCAGTTTTATAAATAAAAGTTCATATATTTGTTGTTATTATAGTCAGATAAAAAATGAATAAACTTCCTCTAAAATATAAATATTCTAGAAAATTTGCATATGCAAGGCATGCACTTAAATTTTCATTAAACAAATGTAGGCTAATTTATGCAGATTATATGGATGATATAAAACTGCAGAAATCTGTCTGTTCTGTGTGCAAATAGAGAATTAGAAAAACAAGCTTACAAATACAATGTATACTAAGCTGTCATGTGAATAAATTTAAGTCACACCATAAGTCTGCACACAAAGATTGTCTTATTTATTGCTAAAAAAATTGATCAATGTATTAAATTCCTTCTACTAATATATCTATTATCTTATTCATTGCTAAAGAAGATTGATCAATGTATTAAATTCCTTCTACTAATACCTATTTAATAAACTCATGTTGTTAAGTTTAAATTTTCATATAGAGTTTTTCTATATTAATTTTTACTGATACATATTTAGCTGGTATTGTCAACAATACCCCTAAATATATAGCAGACTGGCATTTAGTTAACATTTCAAGAAAACCAGGACAAAAGTGAAAAGAAAGTTGTCTAGGCATAGAAGATTAGTCATCTCTATTGTTTATAAATTTGTGTATATTAATAGAACAATGTATCTGACTGATTAAGGAACAGTAATGGCACTGAAAATAATGCCATTAACAATGTAGTGGGTTGGCTAATCTATGTGGTGCATGTTGAAAGATACATTCTCAACAATAATATTGTGGACAACAAAATAAAAGTAGCAACATTAATATGAATGTCTGGGAAAGAGGTACTGCAAGTAACCAATTGATTCTGTGAACCAAAACCTGCTGAAAAAGTACCTTATCAGGAATTAAAAGAGAAATTTAAAAACATATTTTAAACCTACAGCATCAAAACTGGCATTATGTTTTAGATTTAACAACAGAAGCCAAACAGCACATGAGAAAATTCAAGAGTACAATATGGAATTATTAATATCAGCTAAAGAGTGCAACTTTAACACTGATCTGGATGATATGTTGCTCGACCAATTGTTATTGTAGAATGCATGATGCTAAGCTCAGACAAATCCTGCTCAGTGAACCTGATCTAAAATATAAACATTTGATAGAAAAATATTTAGCTTATGAAGTGGTACTAGAAAATGCTGCTGAATTCCAAAATGCTACAGATATGAAGAAAACCCCATTGACTGTAAATTAAGTGGAAGCTGAAAGTTCAAACTGCAGAGGTACAGCCACTGCCTGAATATATTATTGCTGTGGCAAGAAATGCCATTTTCAGAAAAACTATTTATTTTTTTAAAAAAAGTTGTCATGTTTCCAGAATAATAGCTATTTATCACAACTTTCTCTAAATAAAAAGAAAAACACTAAAATTAAATTTATGTTCACACTCTACATTGAGGAGAGGAATTGGAAAAAGAAAAACTGGCATTAAAAAGATAAGCAATGTGGATAATAACCATATGAATATTTGTATCTTAGAGAAAAAAGTTAAGATGGAAACAGACAATATAGCAGGGTTGTCTCTAATATCACAAAAATAGTTGGACAAATAAAGAATAGCAAAAGAAATATAACAGTAGAGCAACCAACATAAATGGAACAGGCTAATAATATGTGGAATAAAATTCTTGTTTATACTTCACCTTTGATTAGTAAGTTACAAATTGCACATTATGCAAACAAGTGAAGTTCAATCTCAAAAGAATTATATGGCTGAGCGCTTTCAGAAACCTTTAAATCCCATATCCATAACCTATCTTAGGAGTGATGGTTTGAGTTGTAATTTTTAAAAAAGTGGGTAGTAATTTATGCAAATCTATTTAAATTTATTCCATGTCTCATATAGTCCATTTTCTAGAGATGGAAAAGCATGATTCCTTCTGCTTCATTGCATTGTTTTCATTTACAATGAAGCTCTCTTCTTTTATTTTGCACTCGTTGTACTCTGTGCACAGTTCCATTGCTATGGTGGATTCAAATATATTATAACGATCAAAATGAAAGTGAAGATCAAATCTAACCGCAAACTACGATATCTGCTCTACAAGGCGCCATCTAGGCATTTAAACCTAGAAAAATTTATAGAGTAGGCAGATACGCGCTGTTAAGATTCCACTTTATTTAAATATTCAGATCGTTAGCCCAAGTCACTAGCTCAGTGGAGTAGCAGAGATAATAAAATATAAATTTTATATCTTAAATATAAAAGAGTAAAAGCCACTGCCAGAAATTAACACATAAAAATATTTATTTACGCACATATAAAATAACATTTAAATTTTGAGGAATAAATTCACCATTTTAGATTTTTCTATTAATCTTTAGTTTTACATTTAAGTAAATTACAACCATGAGTTTAATATTTATTTAGTGAGTCGAGGATGAATAGACTACATAGATCTGCATTTGAAAAGAAAATATTCTTCCCTGATTTAACCTTAGGCAACAAATTTCGCAATCAAACCGGCGCCAATCCATCTGATACATTTATGTATTCAATGTAGCATGAAAATACGACAACACAAAATACTATACTGTCAGGAATGTACATCTGATCAGTAAGTAGAATTAGAGAAGACATTGACTCTCCACCAACAGGAATGTTACATCTGTTGGCGAGTAGAACAATAAACATAAAACTCCATAGGAATGGACTGCGGTCCTTTGCCGTCTTACAAACCCATCCATAGGCAAACAGAAGGTGTGTGGCGTATATATATAATCCTGCCCGTAGCGGATCTCATACTACATCTACAATTACACAAATATATCCAATCCATTGAACCAATTCAACTACGAAATGAATAACCTAAGATTACCCTCCCTTAATATAACTTTACAAAACTATATAGCCATTCACGCCCGACTTAAATTTAACATTTAAATACGTTCGCACAGATTATTTTTATAAATTTGTTTTTAAAATGTTGAGTATAGATCGGCTGCACAGATTCCACGGTCAAAAACATCCAAATTAAACACAATCGATCAAAATACAAAATCATCGATAACGTCAATTGCAAAAGGGAATACACAAGGCCCCATGGCATTCATCGTAAGATGCCCGCATTAACATCGTTGACCTATATATTCTAATCAAATGTGAAAACTTCAACATAATCAACCGCTAACGAATCTATGCAACGTCTATACCCAACCTAAATTTCATCATTTAAAATTTAAACAATAAATAATTTATACAATAAGAAAAAAAAATGGAAATGATTTTTATCAATCGGAAAACATATAAAATTAAACATTATTAATTTGATTTTAAACTTAAAAAAGTCAGATAGAAGTTCATAAGCTTGAATGAAAGTTCTTAATTATTTTTAAATTTAGAGTTCATGTCCATATAGCTTACGGTAGAAGAGTCCAGGTTTCTGCTTTTAATTCCTGCGATGCCTCCATTGGAAGATAATGTTCTGGAGATGGCAATAGCTGGTTCAAGGTATCACAGTCTTTTCATTTTTTTTTTTTTAGAGAGTGTGGTATGTGCGTCCTACCACATCTCTCAAACACAAAATGCTGGAACTGTCAGAAAAAACTGTATTTCCCTTTTTATATTATCCACACGGATTCAATCAACAAAACGTCACTAATCCATCACTTTTGTTAGGGTCTGAGCCAAGGCTTAGTGCTTCCATTGGTCAAGCTAATTTCTCTTTATTTTCTTATCTATCTTTCATCAGATCATTTTAATTATACAAGAGCCCAAGGCTAGCTTGCTTTTCAAACAATTTATAAACAATCATTTCCATTTACAGATTACAAGAATTAATTAATACCTGTTTTTATTTTTAAATCTTGTACTTTTTTTTTATAAAAAAGTACGTTCAAATACTTATTTATTTGTTTTTTAAAAAAAAAATATTTTTAAAGTTTGGCATCTGTGCAAATGTATATACGTTTAACAAACATTTTAATTTTAGCGTTTAGTTTTTTACTTTTATTTGCGAACTTTTAAGTTTTTATTTTAAATTAATGTAACGACATATTTATATATCGTTACAATATGGTCCATGGTTCTCTGGTGTTCAAGAAATATAGACTTATTTTCAGTGTTGTTTAGTGCTCTCCTATATAAGTAATGATGTTGAGATGTTCTGGTTGTGATGTTGGCACAAGTCTCTCCATAATATGCCATTTTACATCTGTTGCTTGGGCATGCAGTTTTATAAACTGCTTGTGCTATTTGATCAAAGGATATTTGATCTTTGGTGTTGTTTATTAATCTGTTAATTGAAGATGGTGTATGGAATCCTAATGTGAAGGAATCAGTAAAATTTTATTCAATTTTCTGGAAATTGACGATATTCTTGGTTTATTGTTTTTCATAGTGTCAGTTGTTTGTGGAAGTTAATTCAAAAGTTGAACATCTACTTCTTCATATAGTGAAAAGAGCTTTAAACTCAATATTGTGTAGAATTTGGTTTAAACTTTTAGGTTTTTGGATTGTTATAATAAAAAGCATGCAGTTGAAGTCAGAAGTCCTAGAAAAATTCCCAGTTATTTAAGTTGGACTCATTAGAATTAAACATGCAGCTAATCAACATTGAATTAGTGAAAAATGCTCAGCCAGTTGCATTTAGATTTTGGAAGTACTCCCTTTGCTTTAAAGTCCAAAATGAAACAAAAAATTCAAGATTTGGTTAAAAGAAGCTTACAAGACTAGTCATGATAATTCATATGAGACTGATCATATATGTGGCAACTATTGCATAACACTGAGCAAACATATCATGAAAGGAGTTTATCCAGTTCCCAGAGTTTGTGAGATCTTAGCATCATTACATTAAAGTGATGTACTATGCTAAAATTAATTTAAAGTCTACATAGAAAATTATCAAATTCCCATAACAACCAGAATGGAAAAACTTTTGACTATCAATACCCACTTGGAATTATTTAAGTGCAACAAATTATGAGATGGAGCAACAATAGCATCAAATATGTGTCAAGCTAAAGTGGATAGTCTGTTGCAGGGGATGGAAAAAGTTATTATCTTGACAGCATCTAAATAACTGCTGAAGCAGATAATGAATTGTCAACATGCTTATATAAAGTTTGCGCTAAAATAGAAAAAAATGTTTTAAAGTTCATTTTATTTACCACTGAAATAAAATTTTTGGACATATATATAATAGAAGCAAGAACCCAAACCCCAAAAAGCTGAAAGCAATCCAGAATGCTACGGAACCAAAAAAACATTAAAGACATACAAGTGTTTTTGAGATTACTTAAATTTTTTTGAGGGTTTCCCAAAAAGTAAATCTCAATTCGTGATACTGTTATATCAATTGTTTTAAAAAAAATGAATGTAGTTAGTAAGAGTATGATAAAGCATCCAAGAAGGCTAAGCGTTACTAACCTCAAGACAACTCCTTCACTACTACAGTGACCAAGAAATGATAGTTACAGCAGCTAAAATCAATGCTAAATAAAATCTATTATAAGGATATAAATGAAGCATTAATGCTGCTATATTCTACCAACATTTTATACTCGGCATAATTGTCAAAAAGGCATCGGAAATGTTAATGTGATAAAAGTTTTTTACATATCTCTTTGTATTAATGCTGAATAAAAGTATGATAAGAGTAAACCATTTCAGCAATGTAAAATTTACTGATGGTGATACTGTGTGAATAAGAGATGTTCTAAGAAAAAAGTGGCTGCCTGGAATTATATTGAAAGTTCTATGAAAACAATTGAGACTCGTACAACTAGCCAATGGAAATGAATTTATATGACATATCAATAATCTGAGAAACTGTTAAAATGATCCATTTAGAATCAGTAAATATAAGAATGCAATTTCTATTAATAGAAGTGATTATTCGAACAAAAGAGGATGACTGTGCTGACACATCAGCTGAGGCACAAGATAAAAAAACACCAAGTAATAAGCAAATAGATGAAATCGATCTATCTATTATGAGTAATCAGTCTTACAATCAATCATCAGTATAAGTGGTGGTGGATTTACTACATTTAAAAAGTCTGAACAAGAAAAACTGTAACAAGACAGGAGGGAGAAAGACCTGTACCACCACCAAGGTATGTAAGAGATCACAGAAGACCAGAGAGATTAAAAGATTATATTTGTGATTAAACAAACTATTTTCTATAGTGTACTGTCTGTCTAACTATAGTATTGTGTATATGTGCATTTATGTTTGTTTATTGATTTTGTAAATAAAGTTCATATATTTGTTGTAATTCTAGTCAGACAGGAAACAAATACATTTTATCAAAAATGTAAACACTCTAGAAAATTTATATATGCAAAACATGTATTTAAAATCTCATTGAAATAATGGGTGCTAATGTATGCAGAATATAGGAGTGATATAAAATTGCAGGAATCAGTTCATTCTGTGAGTAAGTAGAGAGATAGAAAAGGAAGTACTCACAATAGGTATTAAGTATGCTGTGAAAAAGTTTGTCACACCATAAGAAGAATAAAGATTATTTTATTCATTGCTAAGAAAATTAGTAAGTGTAGTAAATTCCTTCTACTAATAGAATTAATAAACTTGTGTTTTAAGTTTAAATTTTTGTGTTGAGTTTTAGCTGGTATTGTCAATAATATCCCTGAGTATATAGCAATTAATATTAAAAAAACAACTAATTTTTTGTTTTTTATCTCTCTCTTTTTTTTTAAAACTATAGTTTGTATGTCATTACATTATAAATGTGTATTGTCTTATTTGTGTAGATATAGTGAATAATCTTATAATTCATAATCAGTAGTATTGAATTTATCAATAAGTATAATTATGTTACATCAATTTTTTATTTTAAAATGAAAGGTTTGAGTTTAATTCTAATTAAATAAATTATTTTTAAATCTTTTTTGTTAATTAATATATGAGAACTATTATTTGAAGTCAAGTGATATTCACTAAGTATGTGATGTGATGTGATGTATTTGGCTTCTCCTTAAACGAAGTCAAGAATATCTCAGCAACTATGCCCAGATAAACCTGTTAGCCACTTTATTTTCCATTCCCCATTCTAAGTCTTCCCATATTCTGCCCCATCCCATTTCCACAACATAATCTTTGTCAACTCTATGGCCTTTAAATCTAAAGCCCCCTTTTCTTTTCGCAAACCCAGCATAAAAACTACTAACTCACTTTCTGTTATTGTCACTTTGTTCATACCTATTCTCCCATAACTTCATTATCTGTATAATTAGTTAATAGTTGAGGTGCCCCCTAGCTGCCATATTCAATAGCTTTTTATAGTAGGAAAATGATCATTTCCTACTGTATTTTATATCTTTTTATATAAAGCTGTCCAAAACAACTGCCAGAAAATAATCATAAATCAGTTTAACTGTTGTTGTTCTGGACATGATTTTTCCCACTTTAAAAGACTACTAAACATGGCAGTTAGAGAATTGTTCATTTAATAATTTACTACATTTAATATTCAATATAAATATATGAGAAATATTATTTCTCTGTATTGGTATGTCTTTATAAAATAAAGATAATTATAAATTCCATTATTATCTCTTGAGAAATTTTTGAAATAGTTCATTTTTTTAAAGTCAGCTAATATCTATTAATGAACATTATAAAGGGATTATAAAGATTCCAAAGAAGAAATACATTTTCTAGTGGTTTTATTACGTCTTTCAATCTTATTACTCTACACGTATATTTGATAGTTATTGATTCATGGACCATGATTTATCATAATGATAAAAATTAGAGACTGTTAAATTCCATTTCAGAGCAAATAAATGCAGCAATCACTTCTAAATCTGTTGAGGAGACTCCATTAATACCTTGGAAGAACAAATCAAACTGGCTTAGTTATTGAATTTGGAAAAAGAAATATGCTATAATTTTTCCAATTATTATCTTCTGAATTGCCCAGAATGTTAAAGGAAGAAGTGAGACATGCAATTAAATTTATGAAGAAAGGAAAGGCTCCAGGTAATGATGGAATTATAATTGATATATTAAAAGAAGCAGGTGAAGAAATATAATTTTTTTAGAAAAGTTATATATCAAATGTCTAAATGATAAAAAGGTACCAGATGATTGGAAGAATGTAGTATTAATATTAACATTTAAAAAAGGTGATGAAGAAGATATTAGAAATTACAGGCCAATCAGCCTTTTATCAGTTTTATACAAAATTTTTACCAAGATAATTATAACTCGTCTACAGAGAACAAACTGGATTTAAAAGTGGTTTTAGTACAGTAGATCATATCCAGGTATTAAGAGAAGTTATAGAAAGGGAAAATGAATATGAGTTGCCATTATTGTCATATTTTAAAGAATATATATAAAAATGCAACAGCAACAATTAGATTACATAATGATACTAGGAAAGTCAACATTGAGAAGGGTGTAAGACAGGATAACTCCATATCTCCAAAACTTTTTACAGCAGTATTGCAAGAAGTATTTTGTGGATTAAAATGGGAAGCTAAAGGAGTGAAAGTAAATGGAGATTATTTAAGTCATTTAGATTTTGCAGATGATGTAATTGTTTTTGCAAATAATGCTTTAGAGCTGCAGGAGTTATCAGATTATCAGATGAAAGTAAGACTAAAGATAAATGTTAAAAAGACTAAAGTAATGTTTAATCAATTTTCTCAAAATATGAAAATAAAGATTGATTATGATGAGTTAGAAGAAGTTAATAGTTACAAATATCTTGGTCAGATTATTAGTACAGATGGAAACATAATGGAGGAAATTAATCATAGAATTAAACTTGGTTGGAGTGCTTTTGGTAGAAATAACTTGATATTAAAAGGAAATGTGCCTGTGTGTTTGAAAATGAAGATTTTTAATGTGTTTTACCAGTTCTTACTTATGGGTCTGAGACCTAGACACTTAATAGAAGAGCAATACAGAGACTTCAGACCACTCAAAGAAGTATGGAGAGATGCATGTTGGGAATAACAAAAGATCGAAAACACAATATATGGGTAAGAGAACAAACAGGTATTACTGACCTCATTGAAAAAATTAAAAGACTAAAGTGGGGTTGGACATATTGCTAGAAGAGATGATAATAGATGGACAGTTGAAATCTTACACTGGATTCCAAGAGATTGTAAAAGACCCAGAAAGAGACCACCTGTGAGATGGATGAATGAAATAAGGAAGTGTGCAGGGGTAATATGGAGAAGGATTGAATTTGGAGAGACCTTTATCATGCAGTGAATTGATAATGGTTGATGGTGATGATGATTTAATAGATTTTATATATTTTCTGTAAAGCAATTTGTCTTTTAATCTATAGTGCAGGAATGTGTGAAAGAACAAAAAGCTACTGCAAGGGAAAGATTTGAATATACCACTAATATTTCTCATGGAAATATTGCATAACCAGAAATTTAGTATGAATATTTATTTTTTTAAACACAAGAAACATCAATAAAATATGCTAATGCTAAGAAAGTTCTCCTTAGAGTATTTGCATTATAATTCCAAATAGTGCCAGCCATATTTCCATGTAGGTTGTTCCTAGACACTAGATATAATCTTCAATAAATGAGTAAGATAAATAAGGCAATAGTCATACAAAATGTTTTATTATTCAGGTGAAACTCCAGTCTTTGAAAAAGATTTCCAAACTTTTCATAATATTTATTAAGAGATTTTTTTCTTTCTGGGAAATCTCTTTTGTGAAATCGAAGCAAGATCATCAGCATAAATTAATTGTCTGTGTTTTGGTTTTAGAAGAAGATTACTGATGAATGTATTAATAAAGTAAGTGAGAGAACTAAATAGTCTGAGAAACTATTCGTAAAATTTAGGGTCTTCAGTAATTATCATTTAGAGTCATTTGATTTTGTCATGTAAATTAATTGTTTGTTGCATTTAAGGATTATTGAAACCCTCAGAAGACTATTTTTTCTAAACAGAACCATAAACAGGTTAGTTTAGTAAAGCATCTAATTTTACTTTATTTTGAAAATCCTTTTCAGTATAAAACTTGCTCATAGTAACTTCTCTCTCAGGCTGTTCTTTAACTAGTCCCTCAACTTTGTCATAATATTTGTTAGATTATTTTTTCAAACAATTTGTAAGGAGTGCATTATAATATTTGGATTTTTCGGGGGGATCATTATTATGTTTTACGACTCCCGTCATTTTGTTTTCATAACAATTTTTTTAGAATTATTTCTATTTAAATCATGTTGCTAAATAGTTTGTTAACCATTTTTTGGATTTGTGTGAAACCCTCACCAATCAACATTATTTTATATGAAATGTCTAATACTAGAACTTAATTTGTTACTTTTTTTTAACATCAAAGAATTATTTTTTCCTTTAATCTGACATGGGATATTTTGAATAGAAGGTTTTGTATAGCAAAATTAACCTGGATTTTTTTTTTTTTTTTGGGGGGGGGGGGGTATTGACATGTGATTTCAGATGGGTTGAAAATGAAAAAAAAATCAACTAGATGATATTTTTAAAAATATTATTTGGAATTTAACTTTTATCTAAAGCAGTTGCTAAAATAAATATAGAAAAAAACAATTATTTTAGTTAGAATATACTTTCTGCTACTTATTTTAAATGTTTATCTTTAGATGTACATAGTTGAATCCAAATCTAGAAAATCAAAAATCTGAGATAATAAGTGACACTAATAAATATATATAAGTTATCTATTTGTTATTATCAATGTGTTCAATGAAGAAATATCATTATAAAGACATAATGACTGATAATATTAAACTAAAATTGTTTAAGAACTGAATCAAAAGTATCATGAATATTATTTGATAAATGTAAGAAGTGATATCTAAAAGTAAATTATTAATATATAAAAGTAAAATTATTAATACTCTGCACATATCACTATTATAATACATATCTACCAAACTTAGTTTAAAATAGACGTATGTAAAATGAGAATTAAAATGTTATGACATTTCAATGTGTAGAGTGGGAAAGTTTATTAATTATATGAAATGTGCTAAACTGAATATGTTGATATCAATTTTTGTCTTTGCCTTTGAAGGACATATAATTTGATTTGTTTTTTCAATTTTTTTTAAATATACAGCATAAGTATTTAGTCATATTAATGTTCATGTTTAGTGATTTTGTTTTTATAGCAGCTTACTTTTTAATTTGTAAGTAGAATTCAGAAAGATATTAAAACTTATATATTGTAGCAATATGAATGGAGCTGTCAGCAGTATCAAAGAAGAATCAAGTTTAATTATCAATAGAGTGCGAAATGAATAAATAACTAATACTCTAATTTTATCTGAATCACCCCTTAAGCTAATTTGTGAAATGATATTTGAAACTAATATATTGATGATAATTCTATGAAAGCTCTAAATGATATTTCAACCTATGATACAATATTGATTTTAGAATCATATAGTCTTTTTTTCATAGTTACTAGCTTTATTTCTTTTATCTTTGCCATATTACAGTAGTATACTAAGTCAGAATAATTAAGTATAAATTTCACACATACTTATATTTTGCTAAAGTTGGAATCATGATTATAATATAAGATTACAATGATCATCAGGATATTAAAATGTGAACTCAGCTAATTAAAAAAATACTAAGATTTTATATTAATAAAGTATGAATTTAATAATAAAATAATCTTTGAATAATGGTTTTAGTTCATGTAGTTATTAAATATTGTTTTAGTTCAGAAATATTAACAAAAACTTATGATAAATTTAATACTTTAAAAAGTTGACTCGGACAGAAAATAAGCAAACAAAACAAAAAAGTATTACTCTTTTTAAAGATTATGACAATGTTCTTATGAATACAATATGCCATACCTCAGAATCATAGGAAAGCATAGCTTTTTTATATTATTATAGCTTAAAGACAGTTTGATTTGTGACCCCTAAAGTTGCTATAAGTATAATTTACAAACACATTTTCCATTTATTAAAAATATTGTTAATAGAATAATTTTGATATGTAAAAAATGAAATAGATAATTTATTTTAGATTAATTAAAGCAAAATTAATTTATTAATTCAATAGCAACTTTTACAATTCTATTTTAAATGAAAATAAATTTAGGGAAAAAATATTTATTTTATCTTTCAAGAAACAATCTTTTTATAATTCTGTGTAAACAAACATTAAATATAAGAAAAGCTTAATTAAATTTATTGTGGATATTTTTGCTATAATAAAGATATTTATAAAAATTGGTATAATTAAAAACAAGGAATAATTCTATGGAAAATAGTTGTACAGCAAAATCAGTGAATAGTTTTTCTAATAAAAAAGTTATAGCTTATTTTCATTAAAGGATTAGTCATTTTTTTTGTGGTAAAGTTGATGCCGCATTTTGTTGACTTCTCTAACAGTTATTATCCATCATGACTTATAATCCAATGTTATAATTTCCATGAATGTCCTCTGTTGATAGATGAAGAAAATTTTAACTATGTCTGCACTGTTCATTTTGTAACTACATTGTAACTGTAATGAATTGTCCTTTTTATAGACTTTCCACAATGTTATTTAAGTAAAGAAATGCACCATTCTGTTCTAATTTATTATTTTGCTCTGTTTTGTCTAAACATATTTTTGAAAATGTGTTAATTATTTTTGCAATATATTATTTGAAGCTAAAATTTAAAAAACAGCATTACTTTCCAAAATTAAAATAATTACAATCCTGTTTTTATGATTTTTAATTAATTAGTACATGAAATAAAATGAATTTATATATATATTATTATAGATGTGCACACATAGTAAAGTAATTAATCATAACTTTTAAATATTTCTCATCATTTGATTATTTAAACTATCTTTTATATTGCACTTCTCTGTAATGAAGACATTCTGATTCAATATATATATATATTATTCCATTAATTTTAATAAAATGCAAACAGGATTGTACATATTGCTTCTATATGTAGATTATAAGATAACAATAACTTTTTGTTATTTTTTGTTATATGTATTCGATTTTGATTTGTAAATTTTAAAGTTTTTTATTTATATTCATAAACTGCATTTTACTAAAGTATTTTTCTGAATTTCATTTATAATCGAAGTGTATATTACTGCTCCCATTTGTTACAACATATTTAATAATGAATATTTAACCCTTTAGAATTGCCTTGACATCTTTAATTCAAAAATATTTAGAATGTATAGAAGATATTAAAAATATTTTTTAAAAATGTTAATATTCTATATTTTGTAATGTGGATCATATGTATGTTGGTGCTTGTATTTTTTTTTCGAAACATTTTTTGTATTAGTTTTATTATTTTCTAGGTGGAGGGTGGGATACCAGTACTCCCCAAACAGTTACTATAGGAAGTACCACAACTCCTGTAACTCGCATGCAAGCTGTCTGTGGTAAAATATGGTGTAGTTGTCATAATACAATCATAGTAGTAAATACAAGCACCCTCTTAGTGGAAGTAAGTAAACAAAAACTGTTTATACTATATTTTATACATTTAGATAAAATGTTTGATTCTGCTTACACAGACATTCAACATAACAGATTCAAGTATTGCATAATAGGTAGAATCACCAAAGCCATATCTAACATGTTAATTGATACATAAAAAAAATTCAAACAATTTTTATCATTTATTAAAATTTGCGATTAAAAAAAAAAACAATTCAAACAAACTTCAACACAACATTTTCACTATAAATTAAAATTGATAATTTTTGTTCAAAATAAACAATTTCAAATGTTGGATAATATATCATAAAAACACAAACAACAATTTAAATAGCATCTTAAAATATGGATTTTTAATATTTTTTAAAACAACTAATATTTTTTATATATTTTTTTTATTCTATACTTATATTCAATTAATTTTTTTATATAAATTAAATGTTTATTTCTTCATATTCTTACTATTTTTAAATTTGTTCTTTTATCTAGTTAATTTCTTTTATTTTAATTATTAATAATTTAAGATGCTATTTAGATTGTTGTTTGTGTTTTTATGAGTATGTGTGTATATATATATATATGTGTGTGTATATATATATATATTTGTATATATATATGTGTGTGTTATAAATAAAATGTCCGTTAATTAAAACAAAATTGTAATTATAATAAAAATAATAAATTTAACGGTTTACAAACTATTATAAACAATCCTTAAATCTGCAGAAGTACTTTTGGTTAATTTCTTAAACTTGCCTCAACTGCCATTAAATTAAAAACAAAAAACAAACAAACAAAGCGGAAGCAAACATCATCAATTCAAATCCCATGAATCTCATATTTTAATGTTAGCAGCTTGTCCATTTATTAACTGCATTTTATTCCTATTTATAAAATTTGCCTCCTTAATTTTTCTTTTATTATGGTTTCTCTCTTCATGAAAAATTTTTACATTTTCAAAATCAAATTTAAATTTATATTTCCATGTTTTTTCATGATCAAAGAAAACTGAAGGAGACATTAAATCACCATTGTTTTTACTTTTTACACGCTTATATAACAATTCATACTCCCTCAATCTCTTCTCAATACTGTACCTAGATTTACCTGTATATGATAGCATACAATCACAAAAAAATTGATATATGATATTACTTTTCTGCTTGACAGGTATGACATCCTTAGAATTATTGAGTAATTTATTAATATTGTTTGGAACATAGAATGAAACATTAAACACATTCTTATATATATCCTTAAAAAAACCAATGGATATCATTCTATATTATTTGTAATAATCAGATTGTATATTTTTGCAACTACATTTTCATGCAGTAATTTAACTCTTAACTTCTTTTGTTCTTTTATTCTTTATCTTATATATATATTTTTTTCTTCTGATGTAAGACTACTCATATGTTTTCATGAATAGATGGTAGCAGTAATGATGTATTAAATATTTTTAGACTATATATTTTGTATATAACTATGGATGTGTAGTTCTATTATTTAAGAAAAATTTGTAAACTAGACCAGCTTTAAAAGAAAAATTTGTTTCATAATCTTATAGCTAAACAAAACAGTATTGTGTCAATTAAAATAGTAATTACTTTTATACGTTCAAACCAATATTTTTTTGTAATTCATGGAATTTATAAAATTTGATAAGCTTTATGACATTTATCATCTATCATTTTTCTCAGATAAATAAAATGGAAATGCTTCAAATGTGATTGTGATGATTATGTCAATTGTCTCTCAGTAAGAAACAGAGTCTATAAAGAAGATTGATCCAACATTTGAATGGGAAAAAAAACAATATTTATTAAAAATCAGTAATCTATAACTCAAAACCAAATTTAATAAAAACATATTCAAATCTTCTGAAATATTTTTCACACTGAACTTGACAAGTTACAGATAAATGAAATTATACTATTAAATTTTCTTTAAAGAATATTCCATTATAAAAGCTATAAATCAATTTCTAAAAAATATGACAGCACTAAATGTAATCTAAAATCATTTATATATCACAGTGATGTAAGGTCTGTTGAAAGTGTATGATGGTGATTTAAAATTGAGATGTTAAAATAAATTGAGTTAAGAAGGCAACAAGCAAAGACAAATTATCTCTGAAAATGTTCAAACATTTCTACTTGTTTACAATATTCTTTTGTCTAGTCTTTTTATCTGACTCTGAACAGAGAATTTAACATAAAATACTTATATATTGTTTTGCCCTTGCTTAGAATACTTATATATATATTTGTTCTTGCTTAGCATTCTTTTACTGTGAGCAATGATACAAGTCGATCAGTTTTGTGCATAGTCAGTTCTGGTCTTGGTGTATGGATATCAATTCAGAACAGTGCAGTGATTAAACTTTTCCATGCCATGTCTTATGAATGTTTATTGGATATCAACGTGACCCCCACTGTGACCAAGATGCTCTCAGGTAATAATTCATTTTTATTTATGTGAGTGTGTGTGCACTCTATATTATTTTACATAACCATAATAATGCTTGTTTGGTACTAATAAATGAATTAGCTTCACAGATATAATTTATTGGGAATGTAGAATTATTAAGAATGTGTAAATGTTCCTGTTTAGATATAAAAATATAATTTCTCTGAAATCAATAAAATTATCATTTAATTGTGTAGTATGTATAAAATAAATAAGTATATAATAAATTATTAAGTTAATGATTCATTTAAAATACATATATAAAAAACCATGTATAACTATGTACAATATATATAAATAGAATTTGTATGATATGATTAAAATATGTAAGTACTGATTATCATACATATAAAGTATTGTTTTTTTATATTGGATATATGTTATTTTATTTATATAAGTACAGAAGGGCTTAAAAATTATAAAATGTTCTAAATTTATGATAACTTCCATTTCTTATATATATTTAAAATTTTCTGAAGCAGATTCCAATAGTTTGGGGTTTGTTTTTTTTTGTTTTTTTTTGGGGGGGGGGGATTATGGAAATTAGTTGCAGAAAATTTGACAATGGAACAGTGAACAAAAATAATGGAATTTATTTTCCAAATGAAATAAGACATTATATTTTCAAACCCTTTTATGATTTTCAGACCATTCTGCATGAGTTTGTATATATATGTGTGTGTATTGGAATACACTTGCACATGGCAGTATTTTAAGCTACATATATAGCAAACCATATACAAGTTCTGAAGACATGTATTGTACTGGTCAAAACATGTTTATCCATCTCACACCAACTGGAACTCAAAAAATGTACTTTAAACCCAGCCAAGCCTGAGATTTAGGTCAGGGACCAACCTGGATTCAAACCCACTCTCTAAGCCCCAGATCAAACATCTAATGGATAACATAACAATGATGGCACACGAGAATTTATTTTATATCCGGCCCAGTGGCAGAGCGGATAAGACAATGAGACTCAAGGACTTAAACATATATATTAACAAATTTAAATACTAGAGACGTTACCATGATAAAATCTAATATATTTAATTAAAAGGGGCTTTACTAATGAATAGCTATGATCAATTAATGAATTGGATTGATTTAATAATGAAACAGAAACTGATATATCTTGACATAACCCATTATTTAGCATAGGAAAATGCACGCAGGCATTTTCATTTACTGACTAAGCAACATTAGTCTAGGCAATTGTACAATAATCATTGATATGTTGGTAACATAAGTTTATGGCTATTATTTAATAGAGCTAAATATTATACTGTATAATAAATCACTATGTTCTACTTATTAGTTATGCCGTTTCATAATCAATTCAAGTGGCTATTATACACATAATCAAACCAAACCTGGAGTGAAACTTAATAATACATCTGATTATGACAAATTTATATATTTAATATGGTCGTATAAAGCATTCAGATAGCTTTAGATTGAATGGGTTTTCAAGAATGCTTTGGCTCAATGCCGAAGACTGCATATTAGGAGATAGAGTTGGCTAAAAGATTTTACTAATATGCTACATACATGTAAATACAATAGTAAAGTTGCTCTGTGGATGGATTAATAGATTTTAGGGTTTTCGTGAGCAACACCCGTTTACCCAATGATCGATCGTCATGCTGTTAAATGAGAACCTTGATTTGGTTCATAAGAGGTGGGGGGCTTATGTGCTAACCTGGCCCTTAGCTCAGGTTTAGCTACTGCACTATCCTAAGAGAGGAAGATGGGCTGGATTTACCGTGGCTCCATCTTATATATATATCAAAACAGCAAAACGATAAAATATTGATAAATTTCATATCCACCAAGCTGAAGTATATTATAAATTAAATGCCATACCATAGTTTATCAGCTTGATCAAAAGAGCCAACTCTTCTGTAGCATGAGAAATACACATATGCTGCTGATGGAAATATATATAAACTTTATCCCATTCAATATCTTCAGTTATCTATAATTAATAAACTCTTAAGGGGAAAGTATATTTAAGGGACCTACAAATACTTTAATAGGAAAATATACTTATGATTACACTCCAGGCTAGTTTAATTTTTAGTAACATAATAATTAAAGGCTGCAAATCTGGATTTATAAGCCACATTTTATATTTACATTAATTAATTAATAACTAACAAAATAACAACGAGCACAAAAGGGTCGCCATTATTTATAAAATATGGTTTCGAAACAGCACGCAAAATGACGCTATAATAAATCATAATATGAAGATTTTAAATAATATCTTCAAAAAAAAAATATTTTGTAACTAAATGCACGCCATTTCGAAACATAGGCACAACTAATAATTATTAAAATAAGCAAAAGAAATAAATATAACCGAAGTGATTAAGTTATATAGCAAAACATTAAGTTAATAAAGAAAATTAGCAAAAGTAGGTCATTTATAGTGTTCAAATAAATATAAGACAATTAAGACAGAGTTTATATTAATATAGTTAGCTAACCTGTATTTTAAAGAAATAATGATCATTATAGTCCTAAAAATATTAACTGGTGTCACTGTATCAATTGATAACCTGTATTTTTATTAGACTTTTTATACATCTATTGGAGAAAAAAATATTGCCTGTAACAGATATTTGATTGTGATGAAGCAGAATTGTTCTGAAGGGGGAAATGCTTACTAGATCATACATTCATAAAATAGAAAATAAGGCAAAAAGCTTTAAGATATGTAAAGAGAAACTAACTCTAATGCTATATGGTAATGTTGCAGGTTACATGGCAATTAGGAGTTATTTACAAATCTAAAAATTCCTGTGCTGTCAAAAACCAGAATAAAAATTATTTGTCTGTATTCTGAATATAAAAAAGAGACTAGTTAACAATAAATTTCATGTCCAGAAAATAACTGCATGGCATCATACTATGGGGAAACGAAAGCAACTCTTTCTACAAGACTATCCCAGCACAGATATTCTTACAATAAGGTCCAGGTAGACCCAAATTGCAACTCAATATTTGCAATACATCAGAAATCAGCTGGTCATGCATGTGAACCTAAAAATGCAAGAATAGTTTGCAGGGAGAGAAATGACATTAAGAGAAAAGTTAAAGAAGCATGTTTTATTGCTATTGATGATAAGGCTATGAATAGGAAAGATGCGTGTTACAAAATCTCTAAGAAATGGATCATTTAGAGCTGACGCATTTATTTTCAACTAATTTACATATATCAGCATATTTTAGCATATACCAACACGCTATGCTTATTCTTTGTTGCCCATGATTATGAGAGCTAAGTTCTCTTGAAAGCGCTCGGGCATTATTCTTTAGATATTATAATTATTTTGAGTTTATAATATATTGTTATTTAATCCTGATGAAGCTCGGTTGTTGTGCGCGTATTTGCGCATTAAAATTATATATATGTATAGTAAGCACCTGAGTTTAATAATTTCTTTTTACAATAAATTTTATTATTACTATTTTTTTTAATGAATGTGAGTGATTCTATATACTCACAGTGTGTTTTCTCTCAATTTATTAATCACAAATGTCACTAAATCTATCCCTTTTTTTATTTTGCTGCAGTATTTTATATAAATACAATTTGTTTATTTTACTTTGAACACTTTATAGCAAAAAAAAAAATTGTTATATGTATGCACAATTTGATAGTTCTACTGCCCAACAGTTTTCCCCTGAGTTATGATATAATGATAAATAATATAATAAACTAAAATAATCAATAAAATAAAAATATCAAGAAAAGTAAGTAACAAAATACAATAAAATAAATTAAATATAATAATACTGAATTAAAACCAAATAAAATAAAATAATCGAAGGAATATAAAATATTCAACGTTAAATTTAAATATAAAATATATATATAGATTAAACATGTCTATTCTTGTCTGTGCATATATTCATGAATAACCATTAATTTAAATGTATTATTTATTTTTTAATATCTTTTAATTATTACTATTCTTTGTAAATCAAATCATTATAAAACTGTAATTTTATAACCTGACTTGATAAAGTACATATGATTTTATCTAATTTTATTCCCACTTTATTATTTATTTGTAATAATGTTGCATGTGTATGCCTGGTAAAGTGTGCTTTTCTTCTTTCATCAATTTTTTGTTGTCTTAATTTCAATGCTAAATATCACAATTATATATTTCTTTGTTCAACATTGATACATTTACTAAAAATATATTTTGAATTTTAAAAATTATATATAATATCTATTATTTACTTACTTAATTTTGTTACTAATAATTGTTTGTTATGTTTACTTTTTTATTCTACAACTATAAATCATAACTATTATAATCCTTTTTAAGTTACCTACTACCAACTATCTCCGTTTCTTAAAAATATCTGAACAAACATGTATTTTATTTTTTAAAAACTTTTTTTTTTTTTTGAGAAATTTTTAAGAAACAGTGCAAGTTATTTTTTAACTTACACTGTTGATATTTATGATCTGTAGTTGTAAAATAAAAAGGTAAATATAAAAAAACAATTATTGATATCAGAAAATTGTAGAAGAAAATAATAAATATTATATATGATTTAAAAAATAAAAATATATTTTTAGTAAATGGATCAAAGAAATATTTGTGTTTTAACAATTTGGGATTATAAAATTACAGATTTACATTGATTCAATTTTTAATGAACAATAATAAGTAAGAGATATTAAAAAAATAATAAAAGAAACAATATATTTAAATTAACAATTGTTCATGAACATATGAAGACAATACTATACATGTATAATCTATATACATTTTATATTTAAATTTGATGTTGAATATTTTATATTATCTAAATTATTTTATTTTTATTGTATTTTTATTTATTATATTTTATGTTACTTTTTTTTCTTTAGTTTTTTCTTTTATTTTATTGATTATATTAGTCTATTATTTATTTTATTTATCATTATATCAGTTTTGAGGAAGACTGCAGAACAGTTGAAATGTTAGATTGTGTGTATATATTTAATAAAAAAGTTTTTGCTATAAAGTATTCAAAGTATGATGTACAAATTATATTTATATAAAATAACTACATTATTATTTTTTAAAAATTTTGTTAATCTTAAATATATGCATACTATACAAAAAAACATTAGTTATATAAATATTTGTGTATGTTAAAAAATTACTGTACACTTATAATGCAATAATGAATACTTTTTATATTACATTTAAAAGTTTTTAGCAAAACTTGAGCTATTGTAAATGATATTTGATATACATGAGGGAAATTCGAACAGAATTTACTGGATATTGCAGTTACATTATACAATCATTTACTGTTAAATAAATTATTAGTAATAATTTTTTTACTACAAATGCTGCCTTTCTGCTTGAAAGTTTTACTATACTCGCACGTAATTCTGAAATTTTACATATGAGAATCTTATAAAAGAGTTTCCAAAAATATTCATGATAAAGTATTGTTTGTGTATGAGAAGAAAGTTCTTTTTTCCTCATGTTAAATAAGTCCATAACTATTTCATAAAATGCAACTTTTTTTCTTTAACATATATTTATTTGCACCAGAGCAACTTTATTGTTAAATAAATAATTATTAATACTTTTTTAGAGTACTATATTTTTTACTACAGATTCTCTTTTCTATCAGATTTTAACAACAGTTTTGTTCTTTTTTTTTTTTTTATAAAAGGGGGCATTTTATTTCTAATTTACAACTGGGATTTTTTAGTGAATTATGTCATTTGGTACTACTTCTGTTTCACCATATCATTTTATATATATATGCACATCTATATATACGCTCATAGAAAATTTTAATGGAATAATATATTTTGTATTAAGACAAAAATATTTCTATAATAACATTTAAATAAAATATTATTGGCCATGTGGGTGTTTAAACCAAGCTTTAATATGACAGATGTTTAACAACTTGATGAAATATATATAGAAAAAAAGATTAACTTATTATAAAAGATTTAACATTACTATATGTTGGCAATACTTAATTATCATTAAAATTGTAAAAATGTATGTATTATCACTGCTTTGTAGTGCACATGTAGATGTGAAAAAATGTTTTTAATCTTGATTTTCATTTTGCAAAAATTACTTTGAGATAGATTTAAAATGATTATGTAAAACTGAAATAATTAAATATTATTTTTCTTACTGAGGATATTATTTTTATTTAAATCCAAGAAATTGATAGGGAAATTGTTCTTCTCTCTATTTTCAAATGTTATTTTTACATTATCATAAAAGTAAACAGTGATGTGATGTAATGTTTTGCACTGTGGCTTCTCCTTTATTGGAGTCAGGAATCTTTCAGCCACTATGCCCAGAGAAACCTGTTAGCCATATTACCTTTCTTTCCATTCCCCACCCTGTTTTCCCACATTCTTTCTATCCTGTTCCATCCCATTTCCACAACATAATCTTTGTCAACTCTATGGCCTTTATATCTAAATCCCCCTTATCTTTTCCCAAATCCAGTATAAAAATCAAGAACTCATTTTCTATATAATTATTTTGTTTATATTTTTCTCCTACAACTTTATTATTTGCATTCTATCTGCTTGTAAGCATTTACATTCATTTAACAGATGCCTAATATTTTTTATGCCTTTCTTACATAACTTGCAGACTAAATTATCTATATTTTTCCATTTATGTGCATATTCTCTTGTTGCTGAAGATCTTGTTTGAGTCTTAAACAGTAAACTACTCTTTTTGCAATTATTATAAATTAACTTGCACCCAATATTCTGTTTACTTTTATATATATTTAAACTTTTTACTCTCCATACTATTTCTCCATGTCTCCAATTTCCTATTTTTTATTAATGCATTGATTCTTCTATCCCATTCCTTGCCACTATAACATTCAACAATTCTCCTAGCACAATTATCCCACCATTTGTATAAGTATACTACTGACATAAAATGTTTATCCAAATCTGCTGCATACTATACTACCTTTCTCACTCATCTTGTTGCCTGTCCTTTACTCATAATCCATTTAAAACTATTTTGACTACTCTCTTAATATCCATAAATTGCCATCTCCCAAAAATTTTCATTTTGCTTTTTGTATCTCTCATATAAAAACTTGACCATCCTATTTCTCCTTGAACTGCCTCCTTTGCCATCCACATATCTACATCTAATACATGTCTTCCCACTTCTCTTTGTACTTTTTTAAAATAATCTAACACCCCTTTACTAACACATAACACATCGTATCATAAGTTAACCCTGCTATTGCCACTCCCTTTCATACAATTCTAGATACATCACATTTATTATATGAAAACACTATTAATTTCTTTATCAGCCCTTTTCTTTGCTTCATTTATCTATTTTTTTTTCCATTCATCCAAGCAATTTCTCTGATTACTTAAGACATTTCCCAAATATACTTATTCACCACATTTATATCCCCCAATTTCCCCAGCATAATCATCATTACTTTTGATTTTCCTTCCCCATCTCTTTAACCACCCTTGTGCATGTCTATCTTCACTACTTTCTGTGCACAAGAAGATATCATCAGCAAATAAAAAATCTGATAATATATATACTTCCTTGCCGCCTAAACTCTCCAGTGCAAGCCATAGTAATCAATAGTTGCTAGAAGGTTTATGCATCAAAATCCCTAGACTTATTTCTAACTTGTGGTCTTAAATGTGACATCATAACCACATTTATAATTAAAATGTCATATAAATTAAACTCGTTTGTAAATTAAATCATAAAATATTTGAATATATATAATTTGTTGAGTCAATTAAAAACAATATTAACTTCTATGTTTATCTGTAATTAAGTATGAAATGCAAACACTTAATTGAAGTATTTAACTGTTTAGGTTAGATAATGTTTATTGAACTTTGATTTTGGGGGCAGTTCACTTAATATAAGTAGAAGTGTTAGCTATAGTTAGTGTTTATATTACAAGACTTTCAATTGTCTGATTCATCATACTAAAGTTGCAGATCAGACAACTATAAATAAAAAGAGAGAGAAGAGACAATAATCCATCAACATTTGCAAGTTGAAGCCAAAGCTATCAGTAGGATAACTAATTGCAATTATTATTGTATTATTATAGATTTTCTGTAAGTTTAAAAATATTTTTTTGAGAAAGAGGATAAATATATCAATATAATTAGTTAGAGAATTTTTTGGATTGCTGTTATTTTTCTTCCAATCATGTTACCTTGTAAAATGTGTATTATGCTAAACCACCTAATACTAATGAAGAAAATGATCATGAGTTTGAAAAATAATCAAACTGTCTCCAATATATTTGCCTGCCATAAATTATTAAGTAAATCAGAAAACCCAGTAATAAATTTTAAACAAACCATATAAAACTGTATATATAAAGATTATTTTTCTATATACACATGGATTTCTTCACTTCAATAACATTCTCTTTATTGGGAAATTGCTCTAGAAATTTGCAGGAGGATCGTCTTAAAATTATAGATTAAATTAGAATAAAATTTATATGCAAATAAAGCTAGTTGCTTACAAATTAGATCGTATATATATTTATCCTCCGGTAAATATAGAGGGAGAAAGCAGCTAAAATGGTTAGACCTGGATTATTCAAATTAGTGTGGATTTGAAATGATAACAGGTCAGCAGTAAAAAATATTAGTTTAATAGACCAACTAGCAGTTATTAGGTCTAAAATGGAATAGTTGCAAGCAAGAAGCAGTTACTTGTTTGTGTATTGAAAAGATTATTATCAGTGAAGAGTAATTAACTGAAGCTTGACCAAATCACAAGAGACAAGTTAGAAATGAAGATGGTTAATATAATATAACATATAAATTGTGTAACTGAAGCTTAACCAAATCACAAGAGACAAGTTAGAAATGAAGATGGTTAATATATAACATATAAATTGTGCGTGCTGATGTAAGCATTAATATTATGAAATTTAATAAATTTATTTTATATGTGAAATTAGATATGTGTATTTGTATTTCAAGAGACATTTGATTTGAAAGCACAAATATAGTAATTGGATTTGTCCTGGTATGGAAGAAGCCTATTTTCACCTGAGGAAAATAAACAGAATATGAATATTAATGGATTATCTTTTTATGTTGTTTTTACCACATTATTTTTATTAAATAAATTTAATTATATGTACATTTTGAAGTATATTGTTTATTTATTTAACTCTCTGACTGATCTTTAGAGACCCTCAAGACACAGTAGGGGGCACAGTAATGACAGGATTTGAAACTAGATAACTTTTAGTGTGAATAATAAAATACAGTGGCACTAAATCCTGTAATCCATGAATTCAATATAACTGACATGGACTTATGGAAAAGTTATGTAGATCATGTGAAATAATATATGTTTATAAAGTGGAAGATGAGCGTCTCAAAGTTTCAACCCTTCTCTATTTTGAAGTCAAGACCTTATACAGCTTGCAAATAGACTTAGTGCTTTCAAAAATCTTGGAGGAACTTCCACATAATGAAGTTGTATAAATTTTAAATGGATATTTCACTCCAAGAGTATCTAAATGGGTTTCACAGCCGAGATTGAGAAACTGAAAACAACTACCACATGGAAAATATGTGGACTATGATTTAGTTCTAAGGAAGATGGCTAAACATTGTGATTTTGATCTGAAAATAAATGATATATCATTGGAAACACTCCTATATGGCATAGAGGATAATTTCTGAAAAGTATTGCTTAGCGGTCCTGACCTAAGTTATAAGAGCTGTGGAGAAATATGTCACACAAGAAGTTTTATAAAATAACATATGTTGGAGTTTATAGAGCCATAACAGTTGAGGAAAATCTTGCTAATAAATCAAAAAGTGGTGAAATTACAGAGTCTTGTAATGATAGAAAAGAGCAAAAGTGCTATTGTTGTGGTAAACCCGGACATTTTCAATATAAATGTAAACCCAGTAATAAAAATTGTTGATAAAAGTCATTTAGCAGTAGTCTGTCATTTTAGGAAAAGCAGAGCTAATAATTTCATAAAATTGGACTATAAATCTGAAGGCAGATTAAATTATGAGAATGTTAGTATAAAAAGGCTGAATGACAGAGAAATGGATCACAATTTTTAGACACAGTTATTTGCTATCAAACAGTAAAAATGGAAGTGGATAGCAGAGCATATGTCAATCATATCTCACAGAGATTGGAATAGAATTAGAGAAAATGTAAAAGGAAGATAACACTTCAAGATACAGATGTGATAACTATAGATATAAATGAAAATAAAATTGATATTCGAGGGAAAGTGGTAATGTCTGTAAAATTAATTTCTAGTGTGAAATGGCTGACACTTTACAGTAGTAAACAAAAAATTCAGTCCATTGTTAGAAAGAAATTAAGTTGTTAAACTCCAGAACTTTAAATACTGGTAGTGAGGCTATAGCAAATTGGATGGAAACAAAATCTAAGACTCTATTAATAAAGCTAGTACCACCTATTTCTAAAAATGATAAAAATTGGGACAAGTTCTTAGGAGGAGAAAAAATGTGGATACACTACTTGGACACCAGACAAAATAATGAAAGTAATATTGAGGGATATAACAATAAATAGTAAAATTACAGAATGGGTGGGAATTGAAGACATGTTAAACACCTTCACCATTGTAATGAAGGATACCTTATCAGATATTCATCTAAATATATCTTTAGAGAATAAAGATTTTTTATTGAAAGATTTAATTACTGATTCACACACAAAGTTAAAATAATTAATGATAAACAATTGTTTGTACGGGAGGAAAATGAAGGTGGAATTATTTCAAAAGAAAGTTATTCCCAAAACTCCACATATAAACCATCTGACAAGTTTAAAGACATACTAATAAATTAAGTCGAGTAGGGAGAGGTATTCCATGCTTATAAAACTGTATATGTAAATAAAATATTTATTTTTGTAAATATGCACAGATTTCTTCACTTCAATAACATTCCCTTTATTGGAAAATTACTCTAGAAACTTGGTGGAGAGCTGGTCCCAAAATTATAGATTGAATTATAATAGAATTTGTACGCAAATAAAACTAGTTGCATATGAATTATCTCTTGGTAAATGAAGAAAAGAGGAAGCAGCTAAAATGATTAGACCAGATAAAAGTTATTATGGGTTTGAAGTGACAACAGATCAGTAATAAAAAATGGTAAATGGTACCCTAATAGATCAACTAGCAATGGTTAAGTTTAAAATTGAATAGTTTTAAGCAAGATTATTGAAAAGATTATTACCAGTGAACAGTAATTAACTGAAGTTTAACCAAACCACAAAAGACAAGTTGGAAACACAGATGGTTAATATAATGTATAAATAGTGTATGCTGATGTAAGCACTAATATTGCAAACTTTAATAGATTTACCTATACATGAAATTAGATATGCTTATTTGTGTTTCAGGACATTTGATTTGAAAACACAAATATAAAACAGTATTACTCCTGGTATGGAAGAAGTCTATTTTCACCTAAAGAAAATAAACAGCATATGAATATTAATGGACTATTACCTTTTTTTATTTCTCAAAACATTTATTAAACTAATTAATATGGATGATATATTACAAATATGGAGATGAGTTATGGAACTAACATTATTGAGTTAAACAGGGTTAGGTATTTAGTGTTTAAGTTCTTTGTTAACTTTATTAGAGAGTCTGATATAGCTTCCATGTCTCTTGAAAAATGAATGTTGTGGCAAGAGTTTTGTTTCTTTGTTTAATTTTCTCTATGCTTTGAATAAATAATGATTTTTCATCTGGCTTGGGATGTTGGTATTGTGCCTTGCACCTTACAATCCAAATGGCATAGGTGATGAAAATTGACTATTACCTTTTTATGTTGTTTTTATCACATTATTGTTAATAAGTAAATCTTATTATATATAACATTTCAAAGCATATTGTTATTTATTTACCTCCTTGACTGGTCTTTAGAGACTATCAGGACACAACATGTATAAAGCGAACAAGAGAATTGAGTTGAAAAAAATGTATATTTGAGATTTTGAGGGCTCTAATAAAATCCTACAAAGTACATGAACTGCAAATATAATTTGTAGATCAGAATTCAAATTTTATACAATTTAAAAATGTATATGCACATAATTTAACTTGAATATTTTTTTTGTAATTTTTAATACTCAAATTTATTTTGTTTTAAAATCTAATATTTATTATATTTTTTATGTATTATGAAATGGATACTAATATAGTTTTTGGTTCAGTGATTCACACACATTACCATTATTTTAGATTAAAATAATAAATAGCAAATTGTTAGCTATTATTCTTTGTTAAATAATTGAATGGACCATTGACATTTGTATGATGTCATTATATTAATATATAATCATTTATCTTTAAAGTTCATTTTATTTACAATTTCCATTATGAAATTAGAGTGTAATAGGTTTATTTGTAGACAGTATATTAAATGTAATATTACATTTAGTTATTCTTGTTTTCCTATCTTATTGAATAGAGTGGTGTGTGTATAGATTTTCAGTTACTAATATATTTAATACTTTGCCATATGTATGTTTGGCAAAGTGAGTTATTCTTTATCCATTATTTACTTGGCTGAGTGCAATTTCAGTGACAAGCACCATAATTATAGCTTTCCTATTTCATTGTCTTGCTGCTTCTTATATTTTTCTTAATCTCGTTATTAGAAGGGACTTGAACTCAGACTTTCAAGCTCCCTTCTAATTATTTAGTATAGAGAATGTACTTATATTTGAATATTAATCTAATTATGTAAATGGGCTCATATATAACGAAATGAAAATTAATATTTTTGTGATAAACCATATTTTTAATTTTATATATTAAACTTTTACCAAAGTTCTATGTCTGATACAATCTTTATTCTCTAAAATGCATTCTATACATTGTGTATTTGTTTATTGCATCATAATTAAAGAGTTACACTTTGCGAATAGAGAAAGATGAGAAAATGTGAGCTATCGGTGATAGAAAAGAATGTCAGTCCATCTAATTCTTAAGGAAAGTATTGGGTGGCATAATCTCACAGAAATTTTAGTTATATTTAAAAGAAGTAAAACTTCAATATATAAAATTTGGTGTGCATATGTGTAAATCTGTTATTTCCAAACATGCATTATCTGAATTGTATCCCATGATATAGACCTGGGTTTCTCACCAGCACAATTTATTAGATATGTGTACTTATTTCAAGAAATGTTATCTCACTTAAATTACCCATTCAACATGTGACTCTATATATTGGTGGTTATTTCAATCCAGTTTTATTGCAGAATTTAAATTAGCTGCCAGTATGTGGCTTGATCATCAGAGGATAACTTCTTGTTCCCATAATATACGTCACAAAAGTTAGCCTAATATGTGACCTAACATACAGTTGAAATAATCTCATGTTCACAAATAAATGTTCATGTACAGAACAAATATAAACCTATTTTCTTAATATAAAATGATGGAAAGAAAATTTATTAATGTAACTGAGAGTTAAAATAGATAGTAAAATATAAATCCTTTTTAGTTAAAATGAAAAAACTTTTAATAAAAGAATAGAAAATGTTATATATAGAAAAGGATAAATATTAAAAAGACTAAATTATTTTTATATAACTGATTAAAAGTTTTATAAGCTGAAAATTTATGCAAAAAAAAAAAACTGAATAATATAAGATTATGATAAATGAAAATATCTATAAAACATAACAAGTGAAGTATAAATATGTTGTAGAGTAGAAAACGTTCTACTTTATATACAAAATGTAAGCAGTAATTAGTCAGCGATAAATAAAATAAAAAAATTGTATATTTAATGAGATACCTCAGATTGCTATTATCAGATTGAAGCTAATAATTTTATTGCATATATACTTGAGCTATAATTTTGAACTTCTTGTATTGCAAAAAAGTAGTATTTGCAGTTTAATGAAGTCAATACTGTTAAGTTCAATGCCAATTTTTGCCCTTTTCCTAAATAGTTTACATAAACCAGTCTCACAATATTAATCTTGAATACTGATTTGTAAATAAAAATAATATATAATAGAAAATGTTTTATTCCAATTTATAATATCTTATATTAATATGGTATTTTTTAGGCTGTGATGACATTATTCGACAACACAAGGCAGCATGTTTAAGGGTGACATCATTATTAACATGTAAAGATCTGCTATGGGTAGGAACCAGTGCAGGAGTAATTCTCAATTTGGTTATGCCTCATATCACACCTTCTACTGTGAAGTTGTCTTCTGCACCCAATGTAGTTGGTAAGAATATTTATAGCTTATTCTTGAAACAGAAGTGTCAAACTAATATTTTTATATAATATTAAATCTTTACTTATATTTCTATTGTACCTAATTATTCAATTAAACTTTTGTTTACTGTTTAGGTATATCTCATGGTCACACAGGTCATGTTCGTTTCCTGACATGTGTGGAACTATCACCCTTTCCTTCTCTTCAGGGCATTCAGAAGTTTACACGACGATCTTTTAAAGGAAAAGATCGAGCATCCACTGTAGCTGCTCGAAGAGCTTCAACCAGTGCGGCTATGTGTTCTAAAATGTTAATTATTAGTGGTGGTGATGGCTATGAAGACTTTAGGAATAGTTCATCGAGTGAAGCAGCTGGCCGAGATGATAGCACAAATCATTTATTACTATGGCAAGTGTAGCTGTCAAATACTTCCTGATGTTTTTAAATCAATTACAGTGCTTGAATCAAGCCATTCTGTAATCAATTAGGAAAGTTCAGTTTTGTAAAAAATTGACTGTTAGCCAAATTGGTGCTAAACAGTAATTTTTCATACTTAAAGTTATCCTGATTGTAATGAACTTTCAGTAACTGATGTTAGAACAAATCAAGAACTGTCGCTCACACTGTTTAATACCAAAGTAATGAAAAACCAGATTTTGTTTTTAAAATTTGGATGAACAAAACTTCAAATGCAATCATCATTAAAGAACATGCCCAATTGGATACAATTTTGTAAAACAGTGTATGTATAATAATTTACAATTAAGTTTTCTGCTTAAGAAAATGTAAAAAAAATTTTTAAAGGCACACATTTTGTAAATTATTTTTGAACAATCCCAAAAAATTGTCCAGTTTGAATACGATTATATATACAGTACATAAATCAATACAATTTTGGCTATCCTCCATCTAATGTAGCGCCTTCTTCCAAATAGTTCTATTTGTGTACATTATTTTATATTTTAATAGTTACAATATGATGTAAAACCAATTTTGTATTTAATTTTTAGCCTACCTTGTGCTACAGCTATAACTATATTGAAAAGCTTGTCATTTGTTTGATATAGCCCTTTACATTTTTTTTAATTAAAAAAAAAAAAAAAGGCCAAAATTAGGATAAAAAAATTGAAATAAACCAATATGATTTCTTTTTCTCCAGAAATTAAACTTTTTTCTTAGAAGCTTTGTAAATAATGGTATATATTACTTCAGTGACTGTATATAATGATAGAACTGCTTCAAGATATAGTAGTATTACAAATGAAAAATTTGGGGAAGTTAAATTTCAAAATTACATAGATCTGCATTGGTCATACATAAATGAAGAAAAAAAAATTTTAATTTCCAACATACATTGACCCATTGTTTTTGTTTCACAAAATCTCACTAAATTTAATAACAAAGTTTACAAATCAATTTCATAATAGTTATGTTCTGTAATTATTTTGTTAGAAACCAAAGTAAATGGATAAAATGTACGTAACCATTTTTTTTTACATATATGTGTAATAGCTTTTTTTTTTTTTAATTCAAAGATTTAAAAAAAAATTAAAATTGTTTCACAAAAATTTTGTTATTCAGTTTTGGGGCACCAATGAAATATCAAACAAAAAATATATTGTACATAGTATAACTTTATCAAATAAAATGTTTCTTCCCATTTCTATGCTCATTTTTTTTATTTAAAAGTTAATGAAAAAAATATTTTTAAATTTATAGTTGTTCACATTTATTATTAAAAAATATCTTATAGAAGGTTAAAACAATTATATTACCGTGAATCATTTATAAACAGACTATTCTCAAAATGGCCAGTCATTAGCTTTTTTATTACATCCTCTTTTGATACAATTTTTCTAAACAGTACTCATTTCTAATAAGAATCATCAAATATTTACAATCTTTTGATATATTTTTAAAAACGATTTCCTGTTACTTCATACTTATATCCGGTAATTTTCTAGAAATCAGCTAGTGTACTTAATCTGAATGATACTAGCCATTTACAAATTAGATGTGTATCAAGAATGACATCCAAACTTTGTTAGTCAAATCTTTTCACCCCTCCCCCTTGAATCAATTTCCATTACAAATGTGAAACCAAAGATTAGGGTCATTTATGAATCACAATTTTTTTTTCGGTGGATTCAGTACGAATCCTAACTTTACTATCGATATAAACTAGTTTTGTTTTAATTGTAGCTTCCACTCATTTTTTTAAAAAAAAATGTTCTATAATTATTATGATCAACAAAAGTTTCATGTATTCTTTTCATAGACTATTCACTTGTTTCTGTAATAATATAAAATAACAATTCATGTCAATTGTTAATACAGAGTTTAATATAAATAAATAAAAACAAATAATATTTCCAAGCGCTTTCAACTCTTACGAGTCCTTATCAAGGCAGTGTAAACAATTCTATTTTCTCCTAGGTGATGAATCTAACATTTCATTGTATTGGCCAGGAACAACTAATCGGAAAGCTGGTTAATTTTGAATTCATAGCACAAGATGAATTTTGTATAATATATGATTCTTTAATCTTGTGTTTTTTATCATGTGTTTCATTCATTAATATTGTAAAATTCTTTGGTCTACATATATGGCCTGTATTATTTTGGTGAACATAAAAAGATGAATAAACTGTATCATCTTCTCTTGCTCTATTATATTTGTTGAAGGCGATATTTAATATGTTTTGGTTGCTCCAACATATATTGCACTACAATTTATTTGTGGGCATCTAATAGAGTATACAACACTGCTTTTATCCTCCTTATTTATTATTTCCTTAGAATTATTTATTAACCTATTAAGGTTAGGTGGAGTTCTCCATGCTAATCAAAAATATTGACTTAAAACTTTTATTATATTTTTATTAATATTGGGAATAAAAGCTAATGACATCCATGGTTTATTAATCATATTTATATGGTCACTATTATGATGTATATTATGATTAAATATCACCTTCAACAACATAAATATACTTATAATAGAGCAAGAGAAGATAGTTTATTCAGCTTTTTATGTTCACCAAAATAATACACGCCATATATGTAGTCCAAAAGATTTTACAATGTTAATGAATGAAACACATGATAAAAAACGCAAGATTAATGAATCATATTATACAAAATTCATCTTGTGCTATGAATTCAAAATTAATCAGCTTTCAGATTAGTTGTTCCTGGCCAATACAATGAAATGTTAGATTCATCACCTAGGAGAAAATAGAATTGGAAATATTATTTGTTTTTATTTATTTATATTAAACTCTGTATTAACAATTGACACGAATTGTTATTTTATATTATATACAGAAGTATTATTTATTTGTTTCTGTAATGTATTGTAAATATGAAAGATTATATTATGTGCTGAATTATCTTCAGAATAAATTATAAAATATCAGACATGCTTTTTTAGTACTGGAAAATAAATTTAATACACTTATGTGAATTTTCCAAATTAAAAGTCAAACAATTTGATTCGAATTTTGATTTTTTCATTGTCTATAAAATTTTCAATGCAAAGTAATAATTACCATGGTCTTTGCTTTTGACCAATAGTCTCAAATCTAACACCATGATATTCAAGATTATATATAGATTCAATGCACTTTCAGCAGATCCATCCGTTATTTCTTTCAAACACAAAAACATCATAGGACTTATTTTCATTTTGTCACCTTTGGATTCCTTACTATCTTTTAACAATTCCCAACACATCATTCATTTTGATTTTTTGCTATTTACTTTTTGATTTAATTCTTTGATTTCTGCCAAATAATTCATTATTTTCAATATGTTCATTTCATTTAAAACTTATTCCCAACTATAATTAACTAGAAAATGGAATATAACTTAGATAAAAAATATAATTTTATATGTATGTGAATTCCATTCAGAGTTGTACAAAAAAACTCATAAATACATTTTGCTTGAACTGAAAAGTTTTTCCAATTTGTCTTATCTAATCACAAAGCTTTTTAGAGTTAGAATTGTTAAGAGTATGATTGTTAAAAAATATTTTTTTCTATTTTTACAGAAAATTGATAAATGGCTGCTTCAATTACATCTTTTCATTAATTTATCAACTGCAGTCTGAAGATGGCATTTTTTTTGATGACTTATCAAATTGACATCGCA
This sequence comes from Epiperipatus broadwayi, assembly GCA_028023455.1. NCBI lineage: Eukaryota > Metazoa > Onychophora > Udeonychophora > Euonychophora > Peripatidae > Epiperipatus > Epiperipatus broadwayi. The sequence continues at coordinate 5,688,205 of JAQFVV010006242.1, forward strand.
AATGACTAATGAAGTTTTTACTAAGTTGAATTTGCAATCTTTTTTTCACTAGATGCCAATATCTAATATACAATATATATTTTCTTATTCTGAAAAAATTGCTCATTCAGTAATTATTCAAAACAATCTTTTAAATGTTTTATTTTAATATCTATAAACATAAATAAAACAACAACTTTTTTTTTAGAATATCTGTTTTTTCTTTGCTAAGGTTACTGATGATAATTATCCTATAAAGTTCTGTTTTCTTCAAAATAGAAAATTACAATTAATTTGATCATAAAATTAATGTCCCATAAATATGAAAAACATGAAAATAATTTTGAAAAATGTTTAATATGCATAAATGGCTGAAAATAATTTCAGTTGCAAAAATTTAAGCTATTGTTTTATCCAAATTGCCAATTTTTTAAATTTTCCATTTCTTATAATTCTAATTGTAATAAACTAAAATTATTTGTGTATTTTGAAAAATCTAAATTGTTTGTTCTTAAAATTGTCACTGCATATATATAGATTTTTAAATTGTCAATTCACAGTAAATACTATTGCAAAAAACTATTTATTTGTGTATATATATATGTTGAACAATTTGTTTGCAGGGCAAAACTCTTGGGTAAATTCTTGACTGAAAAGGAAAAAAAAAAATAAGTATTTGAGACATAACTATTGTGCTACGATAGCCGAATTATGCCAGCTGTATTTTAGCTAACGTAGACCTTCCAAGTTGGCACACATTTGATTAGTCAAAATTTATGAACAAAATATAATTTGTGATGGTAGGCGGAGAAAATTAAGCATTAACTACTACAATCCCATTATTAGTAGTTTTCCACATCTAAATTAAAATATGCATAGGTTTAGCAAGAATACATTATAATACACTGGAACTCATTTTACCAGTTACTATTTAATGACTAATTGAGCTGGCTATAGGCAGCTTACCCAAAAAAAAAAATCCTAAGTCTAATGTGATCATAAAAAATTACAATTCTTTCAACATGGACTCAAATCATAGATCATGGCTGATGGATGTGCTATCCTAATAAATTCTAATGAGCCATTTAAATGTACCAATAGTAGCAGCAACATATATTACAAGCAATCAATAAATGAGAAGACTCAGAATATTAACTGATTGCCAAAATATCTAATGATTAATAATGAAAATGTTCTACAAAAATCTGAATTAACAAGATAATCATAAATATATTAATAGATAATGAATATGAAACAAAATGTCCTAATCCTTTTCTATAAAGATTTGCATTTCATAAATATACACAATGGCAACACGAGTATTATTATTCCATGTCACAAATCAAACAGATTTTAATTAGATAGCATTTAATTATACCTATTAAGATTAAGACTATGATGTAATTCATAATCCTTGTATAAATTTTAGTATTTTCTATTGTTTCCAATATTAATAAGAGTAAAGTAAATTGGTACAATAAATCCACCATCAATTATAAAAAAAAAAAGAAAATATTTTTGAATCATAATTAACTGCTCCTTTAACCATATTTTTTCCTAGGGTTCTTGCATATATTCCTTATTAAGACTTATATCAGGTCTTCACTCTGCAGTCTTTTCTGCAGCTCTCCATCATAGGTACTCTAAATTCTAATTATCTTGCAAAAATTCACACACTATTTACTATAAAACATGCAGTTAAAAGTGATAAACCATATGTAGCTGCTATTATTCAACATGTTTTTTTTATTGTAGTTCACATAATACATTTGATTAATGATTTCTAATATTTTGCTAAATCATTCTCTTATGCCACTATTATCACAATCACAGTACTATAATCACACAAGATTATTAATTCCTGTCTTTACATGACTATATACTAACAAACCAGTTATAAGTCTGCACTGTCAGTATTCAAATATGGATGATAAATATGATGCCTTGCTTGCATTAATTCTGATTACTTAATATTTGATAAATCTCTACATATTACTTTTCAATGCAACTTGCAGTGAAAATTTGATTCATTAATGCAGTTTCTAATTTTATCCTATTTCTGCATGGTTGTGTTCATATTAGAATCAACTCCTACATAAATGACACTTTCTGGAAAAACCAAGACCTGTCAGTAACAAATAGAATTCTTGAATACCTACCAATACAGAAACCATCAATAATTTCCATTTTCCAAATCAATTAATTTTAATTTAGTATCTAATTAGCATTTTCTTTCAAATTCTAAAATGCACATCTTGCAAACAATATTAAATATTTCAAACATTAATCATTTACAAGTTATAAAGAATAGGTTCATTTTGTAATTAAATTAACTCAACAAATATTCCAGTATGTACCCCATCAACACAATTTTTCTGATCAATTTCAGAAAAATTTAACTACATGACTTCAGTTATATATTATACAAAGAAAAAAGTAAACAAAAATGTAAATAAAATTAACAAAAAACCCATTAAAATTCTCAAATTTTATAAAAATCAAACAGCTGTTCTCTTCTCTGGGCACAGAACACAATTACATTACTCGATAAAATTTCTTTGGTTTATTTTGAAAGAACATTATTTTATTCTTCCATTACCTTTCCAAATTTTATATATAATATTTTGCATAACATATTTTCTGAGCATAATATTGAAAGTTTTATAAAATTGTAGACAATACTAAAAATTAACACCAATTTAAAAATATCAAACCAATTAAAGAAATCCTAATTTCTTGATGACAAGATCACTATTGTGTTTCTATAAAAAAAAATTATTGAAAAAAAAAAAAAGAATATTGCACTGAGTGCATTTAATAGCAACAAAAGTAAAATATGTTGCTATTTATTTTAAAAATAATATGGTACTTATTAAATAGCCACTGTACATTGCTTGGTGGCACTATTTCTGTGCAAAAATGTTTTAATATAATGTTTCCAGGCCGGGACAAAACAAAACTTTTCTTTTTATTTAAAAATGTAAGTTATTCTTCTGAAACATGTAAATAAAAACTAAAAAAAAAAAACAATTAATAAACTAACCAGCCCGAATATAATTGCAGCATAGCGCTGGAATGTGCAGAGAGGTGGACCGATCGTTTTGCCGATCCAAAGGATTGTCCAAAAGATGCATTACTCCGATCAAACCAAGCTTATAATTTCCATGCTACATTAAACATCAAAAACAAAACATTTTTCTTTTTATTTAAAAATATGTTATTCTAATAGTAAATTAAACGTTGAAACAAAATTAAAAAAAAAAAAAACAACGAACACTTGATTAACAAACTAATCAGCCCGAATTAAATTAAATTTCAGCGCTGGAAAGTGCAGGAGGACAGGTATGATGGTTTTGCTGATCAGAAGGATCGTCCAAAAGATGCATTACTCTGATCAAACCAGGCTTACAATTTGTTTCGCTCTTCTTGCGAAAATGTGCCTATTCACGTGTTCTGGGAAATGATGTTTGGCCCTACCCTTTTGCAATTCTTTTCATCTTCCAAGCTGCGTAGGGACGGGCTTACAATTATTAGTATGTAATAATACGTCAGCTAGAGTCTCTAAGATCACTACTTGAATGCACATGAAAAGAATTATGGACAGTTAAATTATTTACATCCTCACATTATACAGTAGCAATATTTAAGTGTGCGCTATTTGCATAGTGTTGCGAAGCACATCAATGGGCGTAAGTTCAGCCGCGTAAATGGCATGTTTCTGTGTTTTTGCACAGAAACAGCGCCTCCAACAGATGTACAGTGGCAATTTAACAAGTACTAAAAATACAAAAATTAGTTGGGTTTTTTTATTATTGCTTCAGTGAATTAACACAATAAAATATATGTAACTGTATCCCCTCAATTTATTTTACTTTTTTAATTTTGTTTAAACTATTATCTTGAATATGTGCATGCTATACATATAAAAAAAAAGCATTTGTTATATATATATGCATGTTGAAAAGTATTGTAGACTGCATTTCAATAAACATTATTTATTTTATTCTAAACAATGTTTATTAACAAACTTGAACTATTATATGCTATATACATTTGTACACAGAAGGGTTTGGAACAAAATATAGCATATATCTTCAAAAAATTTTAATATGTTCAATCACTGAATGCATTCGGAAATGTTTTTAAAATATTTAAATATCACTATAACACATATATATATAATTACATCTTAAATTTTTTTGACCAATCTAGTTTATATCTATAATTCTAGATATTTTCACTACATATATATTTGTCAGAAAATATAATAATTCTTATTCTTCACTATTCTTAAAATTGAAATAAATACAGGTATTTAATGTAATTTTCAGTTTTTGTGAAAAAAAAAAACAAAACTTAACAAATAAAGAAAATGTTTTTTATTTATACACAATAGCATTAACATTAACTTTATTGTGTAGGTTCAGTCTTGCCTCCTTTTGGTTCACTACTAGGCTGAGTAGGCAAAGTTTCATCCTTTGGTTCAACTATACTTATATGATCAGGTAATGGCTTTCTAGGTCCTGTTTTTCCTGCAGGATCCCAAGGCAACATAATTTTCACTTTGATGCCTAAAACACCTAAAAAATAAAATATATGAAAATTAGTACAATCTTTAATATAATTTCTACATAATCACATGTATAAATTATCCATCAAAATAAATATTTCTATAATAGCATATTAGTTTTTAGATGTAGAATCTCTTTTTCATATATAGTTGAAATCAATATTATATTCTCAAACTTTAAATACCCACAAACTATTTCTGCAAAATATTGAATCTTTGAACAAAAAAAAAAATGCATCAGAAAAATTAAATATTCTTTAACTTCATAATCAAAACATGCAAATGCTATCGTGATGACACTATGAATAGCATTTCTCCAAAAATGATCTAACATTCCTTTTGTTTTTTATCATTTTTTTAATGGCAAATTTATTATTGTGATAATGAAATTCACACAATCTAAATGATGGTCATTTTTTCTTTCACTATCAAGCTTTCCACTTGTTACAAATTTTTCAAATAAATTAGATTTCTCAAACTAGTTATCTGAACTTCAACAAAAAATACTCATCTAATAAGTTTTAAGTATCCATCCATTCCTGGCTAGTTAAAATATTCTCAGGTCTTTACCACTAACATTTTTAAAGATGCATCCCTATATCTAAAAATCTTTTTTCATTACCACTCTGCTCATCTTTAAACCATGACAAATCTCTTGATTATTAAATCTTTTGTTGTTAATGAATGAATCAAAACAACAACTATCAACCATTCAATTGTGAAATCAGATTTCTGGCACAATCTGTAGACCATACAAGGCTTTTCATCAATATGGTGATAAACTGGTAGGATGCTAATGATGACCATCCAAGATACAAATAGCAATATTAAGCAAGATATGTTAGTTATATAGCTAGGTTCCCACAAGTAAAAAACAAATGTATATATGGGTGTGTACTTGCTTTACAGAAAATATAACACTAATCAAACAAAACAGATGTCTGAGAGTGCTATACTTTTGTGTTTCTGGACTCAAAGAAACAAGAGTACTCTATGGTACTAATTAAGAAACAAGAGTACTAAGGTATTAATTATTACTAGTGTCCTCAGGAAAATATCTACTTTGATTACTATAATGCACCATGCCTATCAAACTCCTAACATATTTTCCTTTTGTATATATATTGATCTGAGATATGGTCAAATTAGAACAAAAAAACTGAATGTTTAATAAATCTAATAAAATATTAAATATTTAAAAAAGATTCATAAAAAATATTAATAAACACACTATGATGTAAATATTAGTAATATTATGACTTACAAAATATAATTACTTAGATAAATATCAAATTTGTATGAAATTTTAGTTTATATTATTTCTCTCTTTTTTTACTTGTTCTCAGAATACAGGCATGGAATCCTATAATAATTACATACATATGTAAGATCCTATTAGATTCATACTTTTAAGGTAAAATTGATGAAATTATTTCAAAACTTATTACTGATTTAGTCTTTATGAGTACATATTAAATGCATTCACGCACTTTGCATACAAAGCTACATACCAAAAATTTGAATTACTAGGAATAAGTTATTTCTAAGCAAAGACATGATAATAGGATAACTACCCTACAGCCACGAATGGCTAATTTAAATGGTTCACTTTATTTCAAATTTGATTCAAGGAAACATTTATAGTCTAAGATTACTTTAGCTCTTATTGTGTTAGTGTGTTTTAGATTCCATGCATATTTTATAAAAAAAAAAAAAAAATTTAAACATATAATTAGCATACTAAAGTAATTTTTTCAATTCACTTACCTTGTCTGAGCAAAACATGTCTGACAGCTACATCGACATAATCATTGGTAGGCTCTCCACTATGAATCATAAGGCCATCTACAAATTTCATGGATTTGGCCCTCTGACCTCGCAATTTCCCTGATACAACAACTTCACAACCTCTCGCTCCACTTTCCATAATAAATCTCAACACACCATAACAAGCCCTAATGAAACAAACAAGCAAAAATAATTTTTTATACATTGTCTATCAATAAATAGATAATATACGAATATATCACACCATTTCCAACTTTCTTATACACTTCACCAATACTATTTTTCATCAAAACTTTATTTTTATAGCTTCGACTGTCCTGCAGTCATCATTAGAGCTACAATATCTAAATATATACTCATATAATTAATACATTTTATACATATATTTACATCTTAACCTGACCATTATAAATAATCATTTTCCATTTTATTATTTTACTCTTAATTTTATTTTACATTTTTTATATAATTTTAAATCTATTTATTATAATTTTAAAACTTTAACTTTTGAATTCTACTATTGCATATATTATTTTATTATCTTTTTACCTTTATTTTTTTATTATATATTTTTTATAACTATTGACTTTTTTACATTACAAATTACCTCTTTATAATATCTTATTTCTCAAAACCAACTGACAAATTTTTCAAAATTTTTTTTATATACACCTGGGTCTCTTTTTACGCGGACTTATTTACCACGATTCGTGTTTCACAGAAAGTCGAACTCTGATAATGCACTATTACTTTAAATAATAAATTTTGCGCACTTACGTTATATTGAAAGTGATAGCACATTATTGAAGTTCGACTTTCATCTTAGTAATTTCAATATTTTCAGTGCTTTATAATAGTAAGATTTTATGCAATAATGAAATTAAAATCATGATTTCCACATTTTATGTACACACATTAAATTTTACAAGATTATAATGTAAATTTGTTCAAACATTGCGCGTGTTAATTTTGCACTTTAAATCACATTCTGTTTTTGCTTTTTAAAAAAGAACGTAATCAATTATTAATCATTTAGTGTCCACAAGTTTATTTTTAAAAGATGAGTAATAGCAGTGAAACAAAATTTGATTTTTAAACGGAATTGAAAATTAAAAAATTAAAGACAAAAATAAAAGTTTAGATACAGAAGAAAATGTAGAAAAAGATAATGAAACAGAAGTGGAACCTGTTCCTTTCACTGCAAAAATGATTCAACTTTTTAATCAGTTGGCAAATTATTTTCTTATAAATGACACTAATCACGAACGTGCTCTTAAATTCCAACAAGAGCTAAATGGTTGCATGTCTGGATATCGCGTTCATAAACAATTAATAAAATCATCATCTCAAAGATTAATTACTAATTACGTTGTCACCAGAAAACAATTAACACAACATGAGAGTGAAGTTGGCGCTAGTGTGAAGAATCAAAAACCAGTTTGCAAACAAACCTGTTTACCGGTAAATAGCGATTATAATTAAAATGTGTATAAAAATATATATGCATAAAAATTGAATAAAATTAAATATTATAGTTAAAAAATAGTTTTAAAAGTTTATTTTGTATCAATTTTTTTCAAATTTGAAAATTTTTATTAGTCATATTTTATTTCCTTATTTTTTTTGCGCGAATTTTAAAGTAATTTTACGTTGGTGCTTTGCTCTTACGCGATTTTTGAAAAATCACAGTCCGTATTCCCCCTTTTTCAAGGTAAGTTATGTCTATTTTTGTGCGATTTCGTTTGCGCGTTTTCTGAGGAACCTATCTATCGTGTAAAACGAGATCCAGGTGTACTTGCTTTAATAACTCCCTCACTATCATCATTTTCTTCAACTTTATTTTTCTAACTTTCATATTCAATCTATTATTAAAAATAATTATTTATAAAATTGTCTTTATCCCAAAATCCCTATTAAGATTTGGTTTCATATTTTTAATCAATATTGCCTCACTAATTTTCCTATCCCTTCTATTATTTGTATAATTAATCATTTTTATACTATCATTCACAAACTTATAACTGTCTCTAATGAATATAAATAAATAGGTGATCTCTTATCATACTTATGTTGAATTAATAATCTTGTATAAATTGAATTCGTTTGTCCTACATAATTTTTATTTTTACATAACTTGCATTCAATTTTTTACACTCCATTTATACATTTTTCTACTTTTCTCATATTTATGATTGATAAAAAAATAGTATGATGAACAATATAAGTGATATGTAAATATAGAAATCAATATATAAGAAAAGCAAGAAAATTATATTATATATCCTGAAAAATTAATGAAATGTATAATGTAATTTATTGCTCATGCATGTAAACCAATAAACTTCTTTGCAAAAAATTATATTATTAGAAAAAAATAATGGAATACAAAAATGAAGAATTTCAAACAATTAGATTATCTTGTGTAAAGTTCAGAAGTTAAGTCTTGAAGTATTTTTAGCAGATTACATATGTATTATATAAAAATCAGTTTGAGATTAGAAAAAGAAATAAAGATTACTATTTGTTAATATTTTGAAATGATTTAATAAACAGAATTCTGAATTTCTTGAATTCAAAATCTATTTTTCAAATATGTAATCAGCTAATATGGTTCACAAAACTACAATTTTCATAATATATATATATAAATAAATTAATTAAAAAATCAAATCTAATCCAATATGTTGCCCATATGCAGTGTAAATACCTTTAATACATATTGATTCTCATTAGTGTATAACAGATAAAATCAAAAAATTTGCAATTCTATGCTAGAAATTCATTTTCAAAACAAAAAGCATCAGAAAAAATATGGTGTAGCTTTGAATGTCAGAACATTATTTCAGTTAAAAGAAATCAACATGTAATTAAAAAGTGTATCATTAACAGTCATTTGATTTACTTATAAAGTGTATTAAATGTAATAAGTGCACTTATATGCAACTATAGAGAAGTTTGTTATTTCTATAAATTAAATACGGCTTGGCACTTTCGAGAACTTATGACATTCTCATATTCATAGCAATGTGAAATAGAATAATGGAGATGAGTGTAATTGTATATATTTGAAAATATTTAAATTTATTTAAACTCAATATAATAACATTTATCTCTCTGTTATTATTCTATTTTATCTTGCTATGAATTTAAGAACACCATAAGTTCTCGAAAGTGCTAAGGCATATTTAATTTAAAGAAATAAAAAGCTTTTCTATAATAAAAGTATAAACAGTTAATGTCATTACTATGTGTATGAATATATATTTATTCGCAGTTCAGTTTAATTTAAAATATTTGTGAATCTGTATTAAAGAAACACACCCACACAAAAATGAAATGTCCAAGTAAGATTGCAAGTTATTTGACGTAACCTCACATAGTAAACAGTATATGACTAGCCCTTTCTATGAAAAAGCTTAATTTATCTGTAAGCTGTATGAATATGCAGTAGTTATTTCAATTCTGCATAACAAACAGAATTAAAGCATATATCATTCATTCTATGCTTAAAGAAAAAATAGTGGTGGTACCTGGAGGGATAATGGTTTTAATGTCCATGCAAAATTACATCACTCTAAGTGAAATGTAGAAATATGTAGAACACATATTCTTTTCATGAAAAATCATAAACTGCTTAAGATTTTCATTTTATTTATTCTCAATGCTATACAAAATATAAAAAAAATTGCAATTCTATGCTAAATGTTTATCCTCAGTCAACAAAAACAGAATTTTCATGAAGTAGTGATTTTGAAATGTGTATAGTTTCAATTTTAATAATAGAATTTTTTCCCATTTAGTATTGTAAAATTTCAAAAAAACGTAAATAGATAATAAACTTCATTGTACTTTTTTTTTCTTATTTAATATATATATATATTATCAATTACTGAATATTTCTGTAGTATAATTTTCACTACACCACTCTTACACAAGATAGGGACTGATTTTCATCTGCTTTTAACATCTTGCGTGGGTGATATAGTGAAAATTACAGTACAGAAATATTCAAGTGGATAACCTCTAATTTAATGAATGACTAATAACAATTATTAAGTTTTTAAGCATTTCTCTTTTAATTACTGTATATTCAAAGATGATAAACAGGGACTGATTTTCATCTGCTTTTAACATCTTGCGTGGGTGATATAGTGAAAATTACAGTACAGAAATATTCAAGTGGATAACCTCTAATTTAATGAATGACTAATAACAATTATTAAGTTTTTAAGCATTTCTCTTTTAATTACTATATATTCAAAGATGATGCAGTGCATTATTTTATTTTCTGCAAATTACCAATGCAAAATTTTTATAAGAAAATATATAAGTAATAAATTTGTTTATTTTTTATTAAAATAACTTTTAAAGAATATTAACTAATAAATTACTTTTAAGTTATGCTAAGAGATTATTTATAATCTTTGTCCATGTCACCATAATTATAGTTTTTTTTCCATATGTCATAGTATCGGCAGGGAGGCGAACCGGAACAACCGTCTGCAACCAACTGCTTGCTTGCAAGGCTGCTGCGCTGACCTCTAGGCTAACAATGCTTGACATAATTATAGTTTTGCATTTTAGAGATTCCCCATTTGCATAAATTAAATTTTTTTTTTTTATAAAAGACAAAAAGTATGTGTAAAATTAAGTAATTTTCTTACAGAAGAGATTGTGCTATCTCCTATATTAATATTTATCTTAGTAAATAAGTAAAAATAAAAAGTTTTAATAAGAATAAGATTAACATAGACAGACAGCGATAATGTATCCTTGTCCTATGAAACTTCTTGTAGTGTGTGTTAACAACCAGTTAATATATATGCCAATATAGTTTTATGTTTGATTGTTAATTATGAACAAATTAATAAAAAATGGTCATAAATAATTGATTATATATTAAACAAAAAAATAACTATGCATCAGAAAATGAAATATTTATTTACAAAATGAAAATTGTCAATTACAGGGCACTAATTAATTGTTTAAAATGGGAAGGAAAAAAATCAAATATTAGAGAATTAAATATTCATTCATAAACAAGATGATAAAATCAATTCAGATTAGCATCAAAATATTAAATAATGTTTCAAGAATCATTAAATATTTCAATTTTTTTGTCTGTTACTTGGGCATAAAGTTATATGCAGTTTATTCCTTTCCAAAAAAAAAAAAAAATATTATTCAATCATTTATATATAAATAATTTGTCTTTATTTCAAAATTATGTTAATCCATATGACTAACGCATGTGAATTACTATGAAATCAGAGACATTTCAAATTTGAGCCTAATTAGAATAAATCACTTATTTATAAATAATGTCAATTATATTTCAAAGTTAGCTTTCTTCGAGTCATTCTAAATATAGTTCTTATTGCATAGTCAGTTCTAGATATTTTAAAATTGATAGTATCATAAACAAAAAAAATTATTTATTCGACTATTTATATATCAGAGCAAAGATTAGTGAGTTATCTGAAAGAATGACTTTTTAAATTTAGAAAATTATAGTATTATCAGCCACTGCAAAAAATTATTCACTTATCAAATAATCTCATTTTTAACAAAAATAAGTTTTTAGTATTAAGTTTAGATGGTAAATGTGTTAAAAATAATGTTTTAGATTTAAGAAAATTGATTTTTAAAAAAACTATTTGAATACTGTTTGGAATTCAATATATTAAAATATTTTTTAAGATTAAAATTTGTATAAAGACTGGTGGGATAAAAATAAATGCAAGTAAAATTAAAATAAGTGAAATGATTAAAAAATTAAATGGTAATTGATAAAATTATAGAAATTCTTTTAAATATTTGAAAAATTAATTAATGAGCATCAAAAACATTATGATGAGATTAATAAAGGTATTACTCTCTGCAGGATTTTAGATAAAAAAAAGTTTTCTTAGAATATACGGTACTCATCTTATAGCTAAAGGCATCACTCTATGGCGCGGTTTTCGCGCCAAAACACATAAAAATGCTGTTTCCGCGGCCGACACGTTCGAACCCGCATTTTCTATAATACAACTGATTTTTGTTGTGCTACAGAATGCAGGCCGCTATGTCGCGTCGTAGTACAGTATGTATGTCGCATAGCACCAAATACATTTTCCGAATTCACACAATTTATAAAATAATTACGGCTTGATGACAGAGGTTGTATTTGAATTGGATGGAAATGTTTTCATTGGATTTTTTTTTATTTTAAAGTATTGAAATGTTAAGATTTTTTAAAGTAATAATTCTAAGACTTTTTACAACGTACTGTATTAAAGTTTTAATTTGGAAAATGTTAAATATCTATGTTTTTAGTGAGTTGCAATTAGGTAACGCGTCAAGTAACGTACTGTTCATAACATTCCACGAGATTCTACCGTGTGTATATTTTTGAAGTAAAAAAGAGCGGTACCAAAAAAATATCGAGTAAGAAAAGTACAAATATACACGATTTTTTTTAAAATTTCATAAAAAGCAAATATTATAAACATGTTTAATAAGTAAAGAAGATATTTGTATGTGTTTGTTGTTGTTTAAAAAATTTTGAGTTTGTTTATTTTGTCCGAGTACGGTTACGATTTTGAATTTTTTTATTTTAGCATTACAAACAAAAGAACACTAACCCTAAAACTAACCCTAAACCTAACCGTAACAACTTATACTTTTTATTGTCATTCTATTTGAAGTAAAAATTAGCCGTAATAGACTAAGAAATTTTACTTTTTATTACGATTATCATTTTTTAGTTAAACAACAAAAAAGAAAGTCATAACACAAGTAAAAAAATATACGATAGAAAATTAATAAAAAAAAAAGCCGTAACACAATTAAAAAAATATACGATAGAAAAAACACGAATCACATTTTAATTTGTTGATTTTATTTTACATTTATTATAATTTAAATTGTATACGTTAATAAAAAATAATATTTATAAAAGACGATTTTGTTTTGTTTATATTTTCGCATTACAAAAAAAGCACAGCAATTATTATAATCAACGGCCCAGGAATGGTCACATTTTATAATTTTAGTGTGAAAATGGCGCCATCCAACGGAATCTTTATCTATAAGACAAGCACCGAATATACTTTTATATGAAAAATAAACCAGAGAAGGGAGAAAATCAAAGAAACAATTTTAAGAGAACTTGGACATATTTAGAAAAACAACAATGAAAAATAGATGCATTGAATTAGTAAAAAAAAAAAACTGTTTATTGGTGGAAAAAATAATAATAGAAAAAAAAAATTAGTACTTTCAGCTTGAGAAAATATGAATATATACTAGAAGAAAATTGTTGAACATGAAAGAAAAAATAAACATTAAAAAAATACTTAAAACTGTATATATTTTGGTGGGATAAGAAATTTGCAAATGATTTTAAAACTAGTTCTCAAATTTTTTTTAGTTTTATATGCATAATAATTAATAATTTTTTAAAAATAATAATCAAAGTAATTTTACCGTCTAACAGCTAATCCTCCAATAAGTTTATAACGAAGTGATTCACATTGTGCAATAGCACATAGGCCACGAGTTGCAACTTTTTCTGCATACAACTAAAAAAAAATATATAAGATTAAAACAAAATTTTTCTACTTTGAAACAATATTGGTGTGATGCAACCTTATAAAAATTTACAAAAAAAAAAAATATTAATAAGAAAACGATGTAAAAAAATACTGAATAATTTCTCGTCTAGACAGAGTATATAATAATGAGATAACGATATATATTTAAAACTATTAAATACATAAGGTAATACTTTGAAATAAAAAATAATTAATCTATTATCTAGAAAACATCAAATTCTAAAAATAAATGCATTCAAATAATATATTTTAAATGCTTATTATAAATTTATATGGCTATCAAAATATATGGCGTAGCTATCCAATATTATATGTATGTGGATATATATGTAATAAAAATATTAACAAGTAACAACCAAATTAATATTTAATGGTAGTGTTTGGTTAGCTGCACCCCAGCCGCTAGAGGCACTGTTTCTGTGTAAAAACACAGAAATATCCAGAGTAAGGGCCAAAAAGCAGAAATGCCTGTTCCAGCCATTAGGTGGTGCTGTTCATCATGTGTATGCACAGGAAGCTTCCACAAGCCAGCTGGCAGCAAAACTGCCCACTTGGTGGCACTGGTTGCAATGTGTAAGCCCATTTAACTTACATCGTCTGCTACCAGCACAAGAACCTAGGTGGCGCTGATTCCCGTAAACAAATCTAGCTTGCACCCCAGCCGCTAGAGGCACTGTTTCTGTGTAAACACACAGAAATATCCAGAGTAGGGGCCAAAAAGCAGAAATGCCTGTTTTGGCTGTTAGGTGGTGCTGTTCACCATGCATACGCACAGAAAGCTTCCACAAGCAAGCTGGCAGCAAAACTGCCCACTTGGTGGCGCTGGTTGCAATGCGTAAGCCCATTTAACTTACATTGTCTGCTACCAGCACAAGTACCTAGGTGGCGCTGATTCCCGTAAGGAGATCTAGCTTACATCGTCTGCTACACCAAGATTCTAGCCCACTCCGTGGGTGGCGCTGTTTCTCCACATTTACACACAGAGAAACAACACTCTAACCGCAATATTATTGCAAGGGCAACATCTACGCACATATTACTTAAAACATACACAGCGTATAATATAAAAGTGCCAATAATGTAGAAGCCACATCTATTTAAATCTGCTTCGATTATTAATACTGTTACATGGAATTTCATCCTGTCAATAAATCCATGTATTTTACATTCATTGTTTTTAAAAATCGATCTTTTTTTTTTTTAATTATTTTCTCTAAAAATGATTTTTTTTTAAAAATCAAAATATGACCACGACTATTTACATTTGCTTCCACAACATAACATTCTAATTTCACCTGATTTTAATTTAATTTATTTTTTCTAATCAAATCTTTTTTTAAAGATTATTTTATGTAAAAATAATTTTTTTTTTAAAAAAAAGTAATCTTTACAGCACTGTAATCATTAATCAAAATAAATAATAGTTTATTAATTGATATTGTGAATTGGTAAATATTCAAGTGTCTCTGTTGTTTCATATATATTAAAGTCTGTCTATTTAGAAATTCATTTATAGATTCTTTAAACCATCTAGGTACTCACAAAAATCTGTAGAGATTACAAACAGTAAATAAATTCAAGTATAATTATTATTAATTCTTTTAAGTTTGCCAGTGTTTATTTTGATCACAATCTCTTAAGTTAAAAATTGTTGAAATCTACGGAAAATGCTATAATAGATGTAATGAGAATTCTAAACATATCATTCAAGTATAATATCAAGTCACTACGAATCTTTTATGAACTGTCATTTTAGTAATGGTTATTAGAATTTGTTAATAATCATAACCTAAGATTGATCGTATAATATCAGAGGAAAAAAGAAAGAACTTTACTTATATAGACTTCTGGAAGTGATGAAGAGAGAAATAAATATGTGATCAATTAATGAAGCTGAGAAATTATCAACAATACAATCATCATTATCAATCCACTGCAGGATGAGGGTCTCTCCAAGTTTAATCCACCTCCAATCTTTAGCTTCTCTTCTCCACATCACCCCTGCACACTTTCTTATTTCATCTATCCATCTCACATGTGGTCTCTTCCTGGGTCTTCTACAATCTCTTGGAATCCAATTTAAGATTTCAATTGTCCATCTATTATCATCTCTTCTAGCAATATGTCCAGCCCAACTCCACTTTAATTTTTTCAATAAAATTTCTCTTACTGATATATTGCGTTTTCGATCTCTTCTTATTACTCCCAACATGCATCTCTCCATACTTCTTTGAGTGGTCAGAAGTCTGTATTGATCTTCTATTAAGTGTCCAAGTCTCAGATCCATAAGTGAGAACAGGTAAAACACATTTATTAAAAATCTTCCTTTACAAACACATAGGTATATTTCCTTTTAGTATCAAGTATTTCTACCAAAAGCATCCAAACAAGTTTAATTCTTTAATTAATTTCATCCATTATGTTTCCATCTGTATTAATAATCTGACCAAGGCGTTTGTAACTAATAACTTCTTCTAAATCATTATAAATAATCTTTATTTTCATATTTTGAGAAAATTCATTAAACATTACTGCAGTCATTTTAACATTTCTTTAGTCCTACTTTCATCTGATAACTACTGCAACATTTCCGGTAGATCTAAAGCATTATTAGCAAAAACAACTACATCATCTGCGAAAGATAAATGACTTAAATAACCTCCATTTACTTTCACTCCTTTAGTTTCCCATTTTTATCCACAAAATACTTCTTGCAACACTGCTATAAAAAGTTTGGAAATATGGAGTCATCCTGTCTCAATGTTGACTTTACTAGTATCATTATGTAATCTAATTGTTGCTGAAATATTCTTAAAATATGACAATATCCTGGATCTATACCCTGATGATCCAATCCTCTAATCACTGAAGAAATGTTTATAGAATCAAATGCCTTTTCATAACCTACAAATCCAAAACATGACAACTCATAGTCATTTGATCTTTCTATAACTTCTCTCAATACCTGGATATGAACTACTGCACTAAAAACACTTTTAAATCCAGCTTGTTCTCTTGGTTGGTGGAAATCCAATGTTCTCTGTAGACGAGTTGTAATTATCTTGGTAAAATTTTTATATAAAACTGATAAAAGGATGATAGGTCTGTAATTTCTAATATCTTCTTTATCACCTTTTTTAAATATTAGTATTATTACTGCATTCTCCCAATCATCCCGTACATCTTTATCATTTAGACATTTGGTATATAATTTTGCTAAAATTTTTTCTATTTCCTCACCTGCTTCTTTTAATATATCAATTATAATTCCATCATTATCTGGAGCTTTCATTTCTTCATACATTTAATTGCATGTCTCACTTCTTCATTTAAAATTTTGGGCAATTCGGAAGATGTAATAGTTATAGGAGGTACTTGTTCTTTATTACTATATAATTCTTGATAAAAATCTTCTACCAATTTCATGATGTCATCTCTCTTTTTAATAATAATTCCATCTTTTCTTATTGCAGATATAAATTTCCTACCAATACCAAAATGTTGTTTGACATTCTTGAGACTTTTATTCTCTTCTACAGTTTTTCTTGGTTCACAGTTATACTTTCTTATATCATTTTCAACTCTTTTCCGCACCATTTTACAAAATTTTGAGATATTCAATTCTTTTTAATGCATCATATTTGTATATCTTCATATTCCTTCTTTTCTTTATAAATTCTCTAGTCTCAAATAGAAATTTTATTGGTCAACTGCTGCTTTTTTCTACCAGCTATCTTTATTGCAGTTTCTAAAAGTGTATCAGTTATTTTCATATTAATATCATTCAAATCTGAATCATGTTCAAAATCTACTAATACTTGAAACCGATTTATAAGTTCTAATTTAAATTCATTAGAATATTTCTGAAGATTAGGAATATCACATGTAAATATTGTTTTTCTTAATAATTTTTGTGTCTCTAGTTTTACATTAACATGTATCTTACACCTTACTAATTGATATCACTTCCTGTGTTAAATTTATTAAGAACATTACAATCTTGAAATATGTATTTTCTGTTAGTCAAAATATAATCCAATTCTGCTGTACCTTCATTTGGATGCTTCCATGTCCATTTCCTTTTAACATTTTTCTCAAAAAAAGAATTCATAATAGGGAAAGTTTTTCTTTTTCTGCAAACTCCACAAGTCTATGTCCTCTCTCATTTCTATTACCATAACCAAAATTACCTACAGCACTTTCATCTTTCATTTGTTTACCAATTCTAGCATTAACGTCTCCCATAACAATTTTAAAATATTGTTTAGTCTGATAAAAAGCCCTTTGTACATCCATATAAAAATCTTTTACTACTTCATCATTATGAGAACATGTTGGGCATAAACCTGAATTATCTGCAGTTGGTATCTGCTATTAAGTTGTATAACTAATCTTGCCACTCTGTCTGATACACCATACATCTCCACAATATTGTTCTTCCACTTTTTTATTTATAATGAATCCTACTCCACTTGTATTTCTAATATTTGTGCCTTTATAATAGAGTATATGTCCACTTTTTAAATCAATTGTCTCTTCACCTTTTCTTCTAACTTCACAAAGTCCAATAATGTCCTACTTAATATAAGATAGTTCTTCTAATTCTTGCAATCTTCCTTCACTTGAAAGTGATCCACAGTTGTAAGTACCTAAATAAAAAGTCGTCATTAAATGGCAGCCTGGGTCCCCAATCAAGGGACTCTTAGCACCCTCCACCTTTGGCCACCAACCAATGCCTTGGTTGGTGACTTTACAGCCTCCTTTGAATAAGGGCCATGCTTTATTTTTGTCTGTCATAATTGTATATATGTGTTGGAAAAATATTTATTATTTACACAAACAGTACTTTGATAAAGACTGTATAAAACTGGTAAAAGATTGAAAATCTGTATTTTCTAATACTTCCTTCTGTGCTAATATTTTCTTTATTACTTTTTCAAAATATCAGTATTATTACCAAATTTTCCCAATCATTTCATACATCCTTTATCATTTAGACATTTAATATATAATTTAGCTAATATTTTTTTTATTTTTTCATCTCATTCTAAGATATCACTTATTATTCCATCATTTTAAGGAGCCTTTCATTTCTTCATAGATATCATGGGCAATTCAGAAGATTTAGTAACTGTAATAGATACTTTGTTTTCTTGTTTTTATTACTACATAATTCTTTATAAATGTCTTTCTCACATTCCATCATGTCTGTCATCTTCCTTTTTAGTAATAGTTCTATTTTTTTACTTTGTATTGTTGAAACATCTTTCTTTCAAATAACAAGATGTTTTCCACTTTTGAGATTTTTATTTTCTTTCATAGATTTTCTTGCCAATTCAAAATTCTTATAATGTAATTAATTCTTTTTTATGCCATTTTACAAAACTGTAAATACTCAATTTCTTTAATGGATTATTTTTAAAATTTTTCATATTTTTTATTTTTTAATATATTATTTTATCTCAGTAGAAAATTTATTGATCAATTGTTACTTTTTTATACCAGCTATCTTTCTTGCAGTTCTTAATAGTGTACCAGTTATCTTCAAAATCTGTTAATATTTTAAAACAATTTTACAAGTTCCAATTCACGTTCATTAACTTGTTTTATAGGATGAATATATTAACAATTGTAAAGTATAGACACTCATTATGCCATTAATTATAAGAAAGAAAATTGTCAAAATTGTTTATTTTATTTTAAATGTTTTAAAATATATATAATTTTAATTTTCTTATTTAAATTTGAAAAATATAATTTGTAGAAACATGATTAAAAACATATATATTTTAAAATATATACTAACTTGTTTTCCAACAGTTATTGTTGACAGAAGCTCATACTTAATAAGTTAAATGCATTTTGGTGCAAAGTATCCTCTTCAAAAAAGAAAATTTTAGAATAGCAATATATTAAATAATTAAATGAACTGTAAAAAAATAATTTAATATAATTTTTTTTCATATAATTGAAATTGCTTTTAATTGAATATTGTTGAATTTTCAATTAGTTATTGAGATATTATTAATAAATCATACTATTTTCCAATTCCTTTCATTCTGTTCACTGCCAATGATTGTTATATTATTTAAATCAAATTATGACAATATGTTTTTTTAAAATCTAAACACATAGATAATGCAAAATAGAAGGGGCATATTTTAATAACAACAGAGACCCACTGATGAACTGATAATCTGACTGTTTTTAATTTAAGTGCATTTTGGAATTTGTACAATTTAAATTTAAATTATGTTATTCAATAGTACTTAATGGTCTAATATACCTTTATATATTCCTGTCATTGCAACTGTTATTATTAAATAATTATTTATATAGTAAACAAACTGTATAAGCTGCTCACAACACATATCAGCCAATGTGGTGAGTTTTCTAGCTTTTACCTCTGAATTTAATAATCTTTCTTTTCAGTTGCCTGATAGTTCTAATTGAAATATTGGTTAAGTTTTTTTGAAGATGTTTATGAGCAAGCTTTTTTATAGATATTTACAATCATGATAAACAAAACTAATTATGGCTCTTACTTGCAGGAAATTGTAAAGTTGCCAGTCAAGGTAGCAGTTAGCACCCTAAAGGGGGAACTGTATTAAGAATCCCCTGATTATGGACCTAGGCCACCATTTAGTGATGACCTTTAATTATTTTGGATTATTTTAAAGCAATAAAAGATTGCACAGATTGGAAGAACAGATTTAAAGTAAACCATATATTTTTGAAGTTTATGAAGTTAAATGAAAAAGTCTATTGATTTAAAAAGTAGATACATATTTTACAACAGAGAAACAAATATTGAAAGCATAAGTGAAATGAGATTCTTTTTAAATAAAAAGTGAAAGAATAACATTGTGGTCTTTAGTGTTATATCAGGTGGTTTGGTAATATTAATTTTTCAACTTAATGCAAAATAACAAATGCAGATAATTCAGTATCATTCTTCAACAACTTTTCATTGTGATGAAAAAATAGAGAATTTTTATATGAATGTACAAAATTCTTTTAATTAGACTAACAATATCTTAAAAACTTTAATGCTAGAATTGGTATATGTCTTTAAAATGAAAGTGCTAAGGGTAAATTTGGTTATTTTGATAGATATGATAGAGGGTATAGAAATTGACATGGAAGCATCCATATGAAGGTGCAGCAGAATTGAATTATATTTTGACTAATGAAAAAATATGTATTTCAAGACTAGTATTTTTAATAGACTGAACATAGGCAGTGATTATTAGTTAGTAAGATGTCAGTTACATGTTAATATAAATCTAGAGAAAAAAAAAATTAAGCAATATAGTATTAGCAATTGTTAATATATTCATCTTATAAAACAAGTTAATGAACGTGAATTGGAACTTGTAAAATTGTTTTAAAATATTAAGAGATTTTAAACATTGTTCAGAAATGAATAAAATTAATATGAAGATAACTGGTACATTAGTAAGAACTGCAAGAAAGATAGCTGGAATAAAAAAGTAACAATTGATCAATAAATTTTCTACTGAGATAAAATAATGTATTAAAAAATATGAAAAATTTTAAAAATAATCCATTAAAGAAATTGAGTATTTACAGTTTGTAAAATGGCATAAAAAAGAATTAATTACATTATAAGAATTTTGAATTGGCAAGAAAATCTATGAAAGAAAATAAAAATCTCAAAAGTGGAAAACATCTTGTTATTTGAAAAAAAGATGTTTCAACAATAAAAAGCAAAAAATAGAACTATTACTAAAATGGAAGATGACAGACATGATGGAATGTGAGAAAGACATTTATAAAGAATTATGTAGTAATAAAAACAGGAAATCAAAGTATCTATTACAGTTACTAAATCTTCTGAATTGCCCATGATATCTATGAAGAAATGAAAGGCTCCTTAAAATGATGGAATAATAAATGATATCTTAGAATGAGATGAAAAAATAAAAAAAATATTAGCAAAATTATATATTAAATGTCTATCAAATGATTGGGAAAATTTGGTAATAATGCTGATATTTTGAAAAAGTAATAAAGAAAATATTAACACAGATGGAAATATTAGAAAATATAGATTTTCAATCTTTTACCAGTTTTATACAAAATCTTTATCAAAGTAATTACAACTCATTTATAGCAAACTTTGATTTAACAAAATTTTTACCATGATAATTACAACTCGTCTACAGAGAACATTGTTTTTCCACCAACCAAGAGAACAAGCTGGATTTAAAAGTGGTTTTAGTATAGTAGATCATATCCGGGTATTGAAAGAAGTTATAAAAAGGACAAATGAATATGAGTTGTCATTATGTTTTGGATTTGTAGATTATAAAAAAGCATTTGATTCTATAAACATTTCTTCGGTGATTAAAGGATTGGATCATTAGGGTATAGATCCGGGAAATTGTCATATTTTAAGAATATTTCAGCAACAATTAGATTACATAATGATACTAGTAAAGTCAACACTGAGACAGGGTGACTTCATATTTCCAAACTTTTTATAGCAGTGTTGCAAGAAGTATTTTGTGGATAAAAATGGGAAACTAAAGGAGTGAAAGTAAATGGAGATTATTTAAGTCATTTATATTTCGCAGATAATGTAGTTGTTTTTGCTAATAATGCTTTAGAGCTGCAGGAAATGTTGCAGTAGTTATCAGATGAAAGTAGGACTAAAGATTGTTTATAATGAGTTAGAAGAAGTTAACAGTTACAAATACCTTGGTCAGATTATTAATTCAGATGGAAACATAATGGATGAAATTAATCATAGAATTAAACTTGGTTGGAGTGCTTTTGGTAGAAATAACTTGATACTAAAAGGAAATATATCTGTGTTCTCACTTATGGATCTAAGACTTGGACACTTAATAGAAGAGCAATACAGACTTCAGACTACTCAAAGAAGTATGGAGAGATGCATGTTGGGAGTAACAAGAAGAGATCGAAAACACAATATATCAGTAAGAGAACAATAAGGTGTAACTGAGTTTATTGAAAAAATTAAAAGATTAAAGTGGAGTTGGGCTGGACATATTGCTTGAAGAGATGATAATAGATGGACAATTGAAATCTTAAACTGGATTCCAAGAAATTGTAGAAGATCCAGGAAGAGACCACATGTGAGATAGATAGATGAAATAAGAAAGTGTGCAGGGATGATGTGGAGAAGAGAAGCTAAAGATTGGAGGTGGATTAACCTTGGAGACCATCCTGCAGTGGATTGATAATGGTTGATGATGATAGATTGTATTGTTGACAATTTCTCAGCTTCATTAATTGATCACATATTTATTTCTCTCTTCATCACTTCCAGCAGTCTACATAAGTAAAGTTCATTCTTTTTTCCTCTGATATTATACAATCAATCTTAGGTTATGATTATTAACAAATTCTAATAACCATTACTAAAATGACAGTTCATAAAAGATTCGTAGTGACTTGAAATTATACTTCAATGATATGTCTAGAATTCTCATTACGATCTATTATAGCATTTTCCGTAGATTTAAACAATTATTAACTTACGAGATTGTGATCAAAACAAACACTGGCAAACTTAAAAGAATAATAATTATACTTGAATTTATTTACTGTTTGTATTCTCTACAGGTTTTTGCGAGTACCTAGATGGTTTAAAGAATCTATAAATGAATTTTTAAATAGACAAACTTTAATATATATGAAACAACAGACACTTGAATATTTACCAATTCACAATATCAACTAATAAACTATTATTTATTTTGATTAATGATTATAGTGCTGTAAAGATTACTTCTTTTTAAAAAAAAAAAAATTATTTTTACATAAAATAATCTTTAAAAAAAGATCGATTAGAAAAAATAAATTAATTTAAAATCAGGTGAAATTAGGTTACGTTGTGGAAGCAAATGTAAATAGTCGTGGTCATATTTTGATTTTAAAAAAAAATCATTTTTAGAAAAAATAATTAAAAAAAAAAAGATCGATTTTTAAAAACAATGAATGTAAAATACATGGATTTATGACAAGATGAAATTCCATGTAACAGTATTAATAATCAAAGCAGATTTAAATAGATGTGGCTTCTACATTATTGACACCTTTATATTATACGCTGTGTATATTTTAAGTAATATGTGCGTAGATGTTACCCTTACAATAATATTGCGGTTAGAGAGTGCTGTTTCTCCGTGTGTAAATGTGGTGAAACAGCGCCACCCACGGAGTGAGCTAGAATCTTGGTGTAGCAGACGATGTAAGCTAGATTTGTTTACAGGAATCAGCGCCACCTAGGTTCTTGTTGTGCTGGAAGCAGACAATGTAAGTTAAATGGGCTTACGCATTGCAACCAGCGCAACCAAGTGGGCAGTTTTGCTGCCAGCTGGCTTGTGGAAGCTTCCTGTGATGTGATGTATTTTTGGCTTCTCCTTAAACGAAGTCAAGAATATCTCAGCAATTATGCCCAGATAAACCTGTTAGCCATTTTATTCTCCATTCCCCACTCTTAAGTCTTCCCATATTCTGCCCTATCCCATTTCCACAACAATCTTTGTCAACTCTATGGCCTTTATATCTAAACCCCCCTTATCTCTTTGCAAACCCAACATAAAAACTACTCTCTGTATAGTCACTTTGTTCATGTCTATTCTCCCATAACTTCATTATCTGTACTCTTTCTGCTTTCAAGCATTTACATTCAATCAACAGGTGCCTAATATTTTCTATACCTTCCTTACACAATTTGCACACTAAATTATCCATGGTTTTCCATTTACATGTATATTCTCTTGTTGCTAAAGATCCCGTTCGAGCCTTAAATAATAAACTACTTTCCTTACTATTATCATAAATTAACTCGCATGCAATATTCCGTTTACTTCTATATATATTTAAACTCTTCTTACCCTCCATACTAATTCTCCATCTCTCCAACTCCCTATTTTTTATTAATGCTTCTATTCTTTTCTCCCATTCCTTACCACTATAACACTCAACAATCCTCCTAACACAATCATCCCATCTTTTATACAAGTATATTGATATAAATTCTTTATCCAAATCTTTCGCATACCGCATTACCTTTCTCACCCATCTTGTTGCCTGCCCTTTACTCATAACCCAATTGAACACTATTTTTGCTATTCTTTTACTATCCATAAACTGCAACCATATGCATGGTGAACAGCGCAACCTAAGGCTGGAACAGGCATTTCTGCTTTTTGGCCCCTACTCTGGATATTTCTGTGTGTTTACACAAAAACAGTGCCTCTAGCGACTGGGGTGCAGCTAACCAAACACTACTTATTTAATAAATTAACAATTTATAGATTTATTAGTATTGTAATCTGAAATATATCAAAGATATTGACAACTAAAAACTATTAAATATCCAAAACTTTTAACATTAGACAAAATAAGAGGATATTAAGTTTTGCCTTTTTTTTTTTTAATACTTCCATATAGTATTTATGATAGAATTACAACTATTTCTTTCAATCTTATAAAAATTAAAATACATCTTAATGACTTTGTTATAAACAATGTTATTAATGTGAAGATAAGTCTCTAATTATACTAATTCAATAAATAAGTTTCTAATGATGTCCAGATATTGACTCGGACTTCAAATTTCTAAGTAGTTCACTACATCATGTAATGAAAATAAAAAAAATATCAATTATTTGATAACAGTAAGTATGTATTACTTGACCAAATGTCAATCCATTTTAATATTTTGGTTAATATGCATATTATATACATACACACACAATGTGTATTAAATGAGCTTGTGCTTATAGAAATCTGCTTCAACATTAATCATTAACAGCCAGTCAATTCTAATTATATTTGTTTCTGCCTTTGATATTATATTAATTTTCATTAAATCAATGTTTTAATTCTTTAATTCATGATTATAATAAACATCTACCTAAGTATACAACATATTTGCGAAAATGTATATAATTCACAGTACACACATACTTTGACAAGTGCACTTTTAAACTGGCAAAATTATGATATATATATATTATATTTTAAATTTAAAAATAAAATTGTAAAAACATAACACAGCAAATAAATTAATACAAATGATAGCATGAATTAAAGCCTTTCTTTTAATTTGTCATTTTAACTTAATAATTCATAATTTTCATTTTTTTTTACAAAATAACAATGATAAAAAAAAAAAATCTTCCAAATTTTAATCACCAACTTTTAAAAAATATATTTCCATTATTATAATGTGCTATTTACATAAACTTTTATTAAAAAGTTACCAATCTGCCAGAAAGTTTTTAAAAGAAGAGTCTATACTTTTTTATAGATAGACAACTTCCATATTTCTCCATTCTTTTTTATTTCATAAATAATTTCATATACTTTTAATGACTAAATTTTATTAGAAAACTCTAAGAACAGTATTAGAAGAAAACTAACTTCTTTTCATTTAGGAAAAAACTGAAAGCAATTAATGTTCAACAACTTCTATTTTAAATATAGTTTAGTTCAGCATTCTGACTATGGGCATTTCCAAATTAAAGAAACAAATAAAAACTTAATACCTCATTATGAAGTTGGTTTTTTTAATGCACTAAGAAATTACTGAAAATTTAAATAAATGTTGATTTGTACATTACTTTATAATTGAATACAAGTTCAAATTATATATATATATATAATGATATAATCTTTACACAACAGTAATCAAAACTAAAAACATTTACTTCACGTCTTATTTAAAATTCACATCAATTATTTAGCAATTTCTTTATTTTTTCTCCTCCAAATAATTCTATATAAATCTTTTTTTCCTGGTTACCTGCATTAAACACTTCCCCCATCTTTTAGTCACATTCTTATAAACCAATAAATTCCTATCTTTTATTCAATTGGAACAAAAAATGGCTTAGTTTCCAATAAATTTAGTCATCAATTTATATAACTGTTCATATAGAGTAACAAAGAGTCTCAGATGCAGTAAATATTCTAATGAATTATTACATTATTGTCAATTTTAAAAAATAAAACATCCTATATAAATAATTGTTCATTAATACATTTATATGCAATTGCACTTTCAAATTACAATTTTTATCAGTTATTTTTAATAAATATAAAATTAATAACTTTAAAAATGTTTGAATTCTATCATTTTTTAAATTTTATTTTATGAAAATATTTCCTCAATGTTATTGTTTTTCATAGTGTATTAATTTTACAACTGAAATTATTATAAAAATTATATTTTGAACCAAATCCATAAAAATTTATCATGACAGATAACACTGCAGAAAAACAAAATATTCATTTGCTTCTATTAAAATTATCACTTAATTGGAGTTAATAACAATTAAACAATAATTTATCCGAATGTTTTTTTATTTAAACAGCTAAAAATTCAAGATTAATATTGCACATATTGTAATTAATGCTAAAATAATAGACTAGCAGTCATAACAGATTAGAAGTCATCATCAATTTTTTTTCAAATGTTAGAAATTGTCAAATCATAAGTAGCTAGACTAACACAGTACTTTATTCTGTGCAAATATTTCAATGTTTGAAAATCAATATATTTTATGGTGAATGGCAATAACAGTGTTTAGTGTTGACTTTTCATACTATTGTTAAAGTCGAATGAACTGAAAAGAAAAAAATTGAGTAAGTTTACTCAAACTGGAAAATTTTACCAGTAGAAATACTGTTTGGAATATTGACCAAAATGAAAATAAAATATATGCAAACCAAGTTTAGTTTAAGTAAAATAATGTAAAATGGATTATAAAATAATGATAGCATTCAAAGTAAAGTAACTAATTTACTATAATATCAATAGGTAACACATGTCTGCCTGAAAGTTTGTGATGATGACATTTTAGTAATACCTTTAGAAAAATTTTAAACTTTTATTTAAATTTTCCAATTACATTTATCTGCTATTAATGGCACACAGGTTAGTATATACCCAACATTTTGAGTGTATTATTCTCCTCACTTCTTCAGCAACACCTAAAGAAGAGGAGAATAATACCATTCATAATATTATATATATACTATCTGTGTGTCACTATTTACAGTTGAATGTAAAGTTTAAATTTTTTTCTAAAGACATTTAATATTTGATGCAAGATGATGATATAGTCCAACATATAATGCAACATAACTAAGGTACCCATTGCATGTCTTTTAAAAAGTTTTCTGAAAAATAATAGAGCAAAAGTTATGGTTCAATTTAAAAATCTTTCTTATTAATAAATTTCTATCATATACTTTTTCTAATTTTCAATAACACACTGTTTTTAATATCCAAATAATAGTTTATATATATATATAACAAAATAGAACCTTATTCCAAGTTTGTTCTGATTCATTAAAAGTCTCAACTATAATATAAAAAAAATGTTAAGTTGCACATTTTTTTACTTTATTTAAAAGTATACATAATAATACAGTTGAATGATTAGTATACCCAATAATCAGTTATGTTGTTAATTATGTGATATTTTAATTAAACTTTAATACAATAACCTTTAATTGGAGTCTGTCACTCTTTACCAGTGCATTAAAATGTGCAGAACTACATAATCAGAAAAATATATATTTTTTAAAAAACACACTACTCCAATAAAATAGACAATTTAAACATGTATCAAAATTAAAATACATGTAATCAATTTACTATATAGTTGTTGTGCCCCTAATTTTTAAACAATCCAATGCTACTAATAAATATCCATTTGCAATCAACTTTTTATATTTAAAAAACATATACTTATTTATTAAAATATTAAAAATACATATAATCAATTTTATAGTTGTGGTGCTCTTAATTTTTAAATAATCCGTTTGCAATCACTAACTTATGCAATTTTATATTTTCTAATGGTTAATTTATTTAGATATTGCAATAATAGATGTGTTTTGCTATACTTCTCAATTTAAGAATTCTCTCTTTAGTCATTGTGCATTAAAAATGGCATCTATTACTTATTAAATATGTTACATTACATTATGTTAACCTTATTACAAATTCAATTTAAGCATTTTTATACACAATATTTATAACATGTATTTAGAAATAATTATTTGAATAATGTGATCATTAGATTGTGGATAGGAGAATAGCCTTCTGATATCAAGGTTAATTGTGAATAAGCAGAGAAACGAAGTTAATAACTATTTGCTGACAAATCATAACCTTAATTATCATAAATTATTGGAGATGACAGTGACTATCTATTTCTATAAAATGCTGTAATTCCTATAATGATGAATCATTCAAGAAAACAATACTCTGCTTTGGTGCTCAATCACCAATTCAGTTTTAGATTAGAAGTGACAACAATGAAGAGGTGATAAAAAATGATTTTTAATGGCAAGTGTAATAATGCACAAGGCCTGCAAAAAGGATTATTACTGGCAGAGCTGAGAAAGCAAGACTATTTTATAACACAATTGCAATTTGTCATAAGCATGAGCACACAAATAACATGTATGTTGGAACACTAGCCAACAGTTTTGACTATTTTGCCAGACAGAAAAAAACATGACCCATCAAGTTGTCAACTTATGAACTGCCTATAAAAATGAATTAAGAAAAGGGCAATAAAAATGAGTACAAAGACAATGAAATGAGTGGAAAAAATTGAAACATTGGGCAAAGGAAATGAGAATAAAATAGACATTAGTTTATTAAGTGAAGTGGGCTGGGAAGGAGTGGCAAGGTAAAATGTGATGTTTTACTCTGACTGTAATGGAGTTGGAATGGCATCTGAGAAGAGAGTATTGAATAATGGGACAAAAATTAATTATATTGATAGACTTAAGATACCTGAAAACCCATGGATTTAGTAATTATACAGATTTACAAACTAATTATTAATCAAGATCAATACTATAAACTACAATATGAAAGAAATAATACAAAAAGGATGCATGCATATCTTAATTGGGTGATTGAAATGCAGATATAGAAAAAAAAAAAAGGACATAATTGTGGAGAATTATAATATTAGAAGAATGAATGAGAAGATAATCGACTGTAAAATTTTAAAAGGAGAAATGTTTTGAAGTTCTAAATATATGCTCAAAAATCATATATATACAAATTCCAGAGTGATAAACTAAAATGATAAGTTTATATATTTATAAGTAAGAATATAAAAATACCGTTAATAGGCTCATATAATTATGGCAAAATTAAAGTTATTAAAAAGAATAAAATGAGGAAAATTATATGCAAGATAGAATTTGGAAAATTTTTTAAAAAAATGAGATTTGGATTCATAAGATATACTAAAAAGAACTATTAGATGAGAAATATATGATTTTGATAGATGATAGGGGAAGACAAAGAGGAAATATTGGAAAGCAAGGAATACAATAGGAACAAAACAATTAAAAAAGACAAAATTTTGCCTTGGACAACTGAGGGAATGTTAAAGATGGACAAATGTAAATAATGAGAAAAGGCAGAAGATATACAAGAAAATTAATAATAAACTCAAAAAAGAATAATTTAATAAAAGAGAATAAATATATCAGGGAGAATGTAAAACTAGAAATACATCATCAGAAAAAATGATATGAAGTTTGATAAAACTTAAAATCATTAACATGGAATAAAGGGTTAATCAATAATAATGGATTAATGATAAAGGTGACATATTGAAAAGACAATGTATTATATTCAGGATTTGTTTCAAAAAGGTAGTGAAGCAACTAATTATAAGATTGAGAGAATATGCTATAAAAAATAAGCACGGTATAGATATATATATTCAAAGATATTAATAAAGTGATTAAAGAATCAATAAAAAATCATAAAGTTATTGGGAATGATATAACACCTAGAGAAATCATTAAAAAATGAAATTAAAAAAATTGCACAATTTGATATAAAATAGCAGAAATTATCCCAAGGATTTCTTGAGAATTATGATTGTGATGTTAAATGAAGAATTATGGAATAAGTTTATCATATACTTCGAAAATATTAGGATTTTAATTCAATATATGAGGCAAGGGATACTATTGGAATTGTTATAACAATTGCAGATAGATAAATTTAAAAAGATAGAGAAATTCATGTTTTGTGGATTTAGATAAAGTAATCTGGACATATGTATATCTAGGAAATAAGGTGATATATTGAAAGATTGATTTGTAATATGATATATATATATTGGACAAGGAATAAACATTAAGGTAAAAGAATAGAAAGATTGAGCAAGTGACTATGAAAAAAAATGTCAAGAGAAATTACAAATCATCTATACTACTTAAAATTGATTTAAAACATAAATATGTGGATTACTGAATGGTAATGTTAATATAGAAAATTTGTATTACAACTGTTGGAGCTGAGGATGATAAGACTCTCCAATATATATTGAAATGGTGTATTGAATATGAAATGAGGACTAAAGTGATTAAAACCAAAGTGGTTCAAAAGATAACTGGGTTTGAATATTCAGAAAATTGAATGATAATGAAATTAAAATATTGATAAAAGAGGCATTTCTAATGAAAATTGTTGACCTTTGGAAAAATTAAGAGATTGGTTAAGTGCTATGTCTGAAGTATGTTGTTGTATAGTTAAGGGTACAGATAGTAAAAGGATGCATAGGCGGATTTTTCCAATTTTAAACCCCATATTTAAATAACAATAATTAACTATCCAAGCAAATTTTCTGGGACAATTTTAAATCCACCAAAACTTTTTAATCAAAAATTGGCTTTTTCAAATTGTTTCAATCAGCTTAGAATGGCTGCCACAAATAAAAAAATTTCAGTTTAACTCCCAAAAACTGTGCAAGACTTCCACCTCCATATTTCAAGATAAAAATCACATATTACAATCAAAAAATAAAATTGAACAACTTAAAATAATAATCCCACAGCAATTCTTAACAGTACTAGCATAGCAGTTCGAAAGTTTCTGGATTTGAAGCCCAAGTAACTTTGCATAACCCACATACAAGTAAAAACCAAATATATATACAGTATATAATAAACATAATTGAACAAATATATATATGCGTTGTTTGCACAGATAATAAAACTAAAAATATATATGTATTTAAAAGTGAAATTTATTTTACTAAAATGTGAAACTATTAAATTATAGAGCTTAGCGCTTTCAAGATTACTTACTCTCATACACTTTGAAATTAATTATAGAAATTTCTCAAAAAATAAATAATTTCTTAAACATAAAGTCAATCCAAATGGTGGCCACTTAGTCATGTGACCAGATAAATTGCGCCAATACAACTTCCACAATTTCTAATTCCAGCATCCAATAAATCCTAAGCAAATATCATTGAAGAAATTTCCAAGCAATTACTTTAACCTCGATCAAGAGAGCTAAGAAAGATGAGACCAACAGCTCCTTAACCATAACCACCTTCCTGATAGAAAACCTGCCCCCCATGGATCTCTCTTGCTTAACAAGAACCCTTAGCCACCAAAAATATATCAGTCTCAATGTCATCACTAAAAACCCATGTAAAAATACCAAAGTAGCTTAATATGTACACACACACAAATAAAAACAATTGCCTCAATAACCTCAACATCTATAATTTATGATCATGGAAAACATCCTAGGCAACATTACTGTTACACCATGTGTGTCTGTAAACCCACACTGCATCCTAAAATTAACAAAATTCGTAGTATACTTTAATGCAATTATGCAACTTCATAAGCTGTATACAACTCAAGAATATCACAATCTATTGCAGCTTAAACACCCATTTGTATGCTACCCACTGGACCGCTATTGCGCATAAAACCAAATTAATATATATGCAATCAAAACTTAGCCAAGCCAAACCACTCTCTCCCCCAACACATGTAATTGTCCACATTAAACCGTTTCATATAATTCCAATGTTGATCAATGTAAGCATAAATATATGCATGAAAATCATTGTAACCCTTAAGTTTGAAATATAGACCCTTTTGAAACATAAAATAGCGTTATATGAATTATTAAAATGAAAAATGTTAGGTTAAATATTTGATGAAGAAAAAAGCATTCAATAAATAAGAAAAATATTACCTCTACTGTTGACTCTGGAAAATTAAATCTTTTTTGTACAACTGATGTCAATTCTCTAATTCTTCTACCTTTTTCTCCAAGAACATTTTGGGTTCTCGTGGCTAGAATGATGATTTCTGTACGAGTAGGAGTTACTCTTACTTCTACACCACTATATCCATCTTCTGCTAATTCTCGAGTCAAAAAATCATTTAATTCAGCTTTAAAAACGCCATCTGCAACAAACTTTTTTTTCCAAATTAATGTCAATACAACGTTTTACATAATATAAACAATAATGTAAGAGTAATTTATTTCTGGGGAAATCCTAAGTCCAAGCCCGAAAGCAACAGATGGACCATGCAAAGCGATATAAACAACCACACACGATAAACATAAATTTTCACTTAAAATTTTTAATAAATGAGAAGGCCTCAATAAAATTATAAGCTACATCAAATAATAAGTCGTATAAGATGGAAAATGTTAAAATGATTAATTTAATACAAGATTAAATAAAAACATAAAACAATATTTTTGAGTAAATCTAATAAATATCGACAATGAATATTTTCAGCTTTCTGAAAAAAAAACAATAACTTTTTCTCTCGAATTTAAAAAATAATACGTTAAATAAGATTTTGTTATAAAAAAAACATGCTCGGAAATAATAATAAATCTAAAAAAATCACAATTCATCCACAACATCATGCATAAAAATTAGTATTACTTTAATTTTTATTGGTAAACGCTACTAATTTATTTAAAAAAATTGAAAACATGTCAACTTAATATAAATTAATAAGCTTAAATACACCTTTTTCTTTTTGGATATTTGCACAGCCATATTGAAGCTGGAAAAAGAAAGAAAAATACCCGGAAGAACAGATATGAGTGTGCGTAAAACATTCGTGGGCTAATTTTTGACGTTCAGTAGTTTATAGACTTTATTATTATTATTTTTTGTCTACTTCAAAATAAAAACATTCTTATAGAAATTTAAATTTGTTTAATTTTGTAATGGCAAATAATTTATTAATTGCTGAATACATTTGCGGAGGACTGTTTACTGTAAAACAAATACAGTATGTGGATTTCATCGTCAGCTGTAGTATTTATAATTCTTATTTTAACATTTTGCAAAAGTTATAATGATACTGAAACTGAATTTTTATATTTCATTAAAAAATTTAAGAAACACTATTTACCCGGGCAATCAGAGTATAAAATAAGGTTTGAAATATTTAAGGTAAATATTTTGCAAATGAAATGTATCATTAGTAACATTAATTGTCAAAAAATATGTAGGAAAAAAGATACTATTATTATTCATTTTGATATCTAGTTTAAATGTAATATGTTTGATTAAATTAAAGACGACATCTCGTTCTAGAGGTAGATTAATTTTTAAATATGAAGTAAGGATAAAATTTATTATACTGTACTAAAAAAAAATATGATTAATATAATAACATTGGCTTAATTAGAAGGGGGAGAGTATTGATTGGCTCGAAGATGAATAAATATGTACGAATATTAACATCATCTATGTTCTTTATTACTTTTTATATTCCTTTTTAACAACCTTTTATTGACAGTTTCGATTGTCCTAGCAATCTTTTTCAGAACTTCTTGGTTGCAGACGGTTGTGGGTGCGCCTCCCGGTCGATGCTATGATATATGACAAAAAAAAAATTACATTTTAGTTTGGTTAAGGGACAATTATAAACTTAAAATTTTTGTGTATGTACTGAAGAAACAAAGCATTTTAATCAGAGATTTATCCATTTTTTCAGTTTGAGAAATCAAGTTAATCTTTTTAAATTTAAGTACATATTTGTGAAATAAATGTCTGTACAGCCAATTTCTTATCAGTGTTCTATTTATAATTTTATATATTTTTCTATGCCTTGTGAATTTACATAAGTAGTGTTTTATTTTAATCAGAAATGGAAAAGTCTACATTTTCCACTCACATAAATTCGACACTGATTGAAGATTTGTTAAGAAAATTGTTGGGTATTGGCCTGTTATCTATTTTTTAATAAAAATATATGTGTGTGTATGTAAAACTGATTAAATAAACCACTAAACATCACATGATCACCATTTCTTATGCTTATACAAGCTGTTAAAACAATGTGATGTGATGCTTTATGGCTTCTCCTTTTTCGGAATCAAGAATCTCAGCCACTATGCCCAGAGAAACCTGTTAACCACATTACCTTCTCTTTCCATTCCCCACGCTAAGTTTTTCTCATATTCTTCTCTATCCTACTCCATAACCAATTGCAAAAAACCATCTTTGTCGATTTTATGATCTTTATATCTAGATCCTCCTTTTTCCAAAGCCAGCATAAAAACCAAGAACTCACTTTCTGTACAATCACATTTTATTATATTTATTCTCCAACAACTTTATTTGTACCCTTTTTGCTTGTAAGCATTTGCATTCAATTAGCAGATGCCTAATATTTTCTATGCCTTCTTTACATCACTTGCAGACTAAATCACCCACATTTTTCCATTTATATGTATATTCTCTTGTCGCTAACGATCCTGTTCAAACCTTAAACAGTAAACTACTTTACTTGTTATTATCGTAAATTAACTCACACCCAATATTCTGTTTACTTCTATATATATTTAAACTCTCTCCAACTCACTATTTTTTATTAATGCATCTATTCTTCTATCCCATTCCTTGCCACTATAACACTAGACAATTCTAACACAATCATCCCACCTTTTGTATAAGTATACTAACATAAAGTCTTTATCCAAATCTTCTGCATACCATACCTTTTTTCATAACATCTTGTCACCTGTCCTTTACTCATAACCCAATTAAATACTATTTTGGCTATTCTTTTATTATCTATAAATTGTAATCTATTGAACCTTATCATTGCTTTTTGTATCTCTCATATAAAAACTTAACTATCCATTTCTTCTTGAATTCCCAACTTTACCATCCACACTTCCGCATCTAATGTATCTCTTCCTACATATCATACCATAAGTTAATTCTAGCTACATTATATTTATTATATGAAAACACTATTAATTTCTTTATCAGTCCTTTGCTTTTCTTTGCTTCATTTATCAATTTTGTCTTCCATTCATATATGCAATTTCTCTGATTATTTAAAATGATTCCCAAATAGTTATATCTACTCACTACATTTAACTTTATATCCCCCAATAAAAATTCTTTCTCTTCTCTTTCCCTAGCATTTATCATCATTACTTTTGATTTTTCTTCATTAAATTTAATCCTCATCTCTTTACCCATCCTTGTGCACAACTTCCTTATATTCCCTACTTTCTATGCACAAGAAGATATCAGCAAATAAAAGATTCCATAATGTATATACTTCCTTGCCACCTATTAATAGTATCTGTATCTCTTCCTAGTCTTTCTATTGCACTCTTCATTTCTTTTCAAATATAGCAAAAATAAAATAGGTGACATAGGGCATCTTTGCCTTAGTACCTTCCCACTTTGGTGATTCTATATTTTGTTATTTATACATATTTATTTTTATATTGTCTCTTAATAAGATCCACTAAAACTCCATTCATTCCCAAATTTACTAAACTTATCCATGATCTATTTCTGTTTACTCTAT
This sequence comes from Epiperipatus broadwayi, assembly GCA_028023455.1. NCBI lineage: Eukaryota > Metazoa > Onychophora > Udeonychophora > Euonychophora > Peripatidae > Epiperipatus > Epiperipatus broadwayi. The sequence goes on from JAQFVV010006242.1 coordinate 5,724,808, forward strand.
CATATAACCTTCTCTATATCTATAAAAACAATATATAACTGTTTATCTGTATTCCTACAAATAAACTATCTCCTATACAGCTATCCATTCTAAAATCTTGCATTTCTCACACTATATTATTTTCTTTCATCCAGTTTGTGATCCTTCTAGTCACCATATATGCAAAAACTTTATATAACCCTGACATTATTGCTGTCGATCTATAATTGTTTAACTTTCTATTATCCTTACCCTTTCCTTTAAATAGTAGCCTTATTTTTGTATTATTCCAGCTATCTGGTAATTCTCTCTTCTGTGCCATATTAAAACATGAAGAGAATATTAATTTGCTATTAAAAACAAAGAAAATGAAAAAGATGTTAATATTAAATGGGAAAAGTATTTTTAAAAAAAAGAAGTTGGCAAAAGTAGATAATTATATAGAGAGAATGAAATAGTAAATTATTGAAGGATATTAATAAAAGTGGAAGAGATGGGAGTAAAAAAAATTGGAAATATATTAAAAGGAGGAATGTAGGGAAGACAGAAATAGTATTTATTAGATGATGAGGAAAAAGAGTGTAACTCTAGAGAAGAATTAGAGACAATCTTAAATAAGTATGTAATGGATATAGAAAAGATATTAGATGTGAAGGACAGAGTGATAACAAACATAAAAGCATATAGTAATGGAAATATTAGATTTACAGAGAACCAATTGTTGAGGCAGGGAAGAAATTGAAAAGTGGAAAGGCAAGGGATTTATTTGGATCGGCAGCAGAGATGGTGATGAATTTAGGAAATAGGACAAAATTAAATGCAATGTTATATCGCTGTGTCTTCTCCTTTTTCGGAGTCAGAAATCTTTCGGCTACTATGCCTAGACTGTCTATACAGTAAGTGCCACCCAGTACAAGTCATAGTAATCAATGGATGCAAGAAGGTTTATGCATAAAATCTCTTATCTAATGCCTACTCATCCAATATTCCCAGACTAGTTTCTAGCTTATGGCTTTCATCAATGGCGAACTCTGGATCTGAGAACACTGCCTCTAGATCTTAGGATCTAATGCAATCCACCAGTAGTTCACCATAAAGCTATGAATCCAAAATGAAAACAAATGTTTTCAATTCAAGCTCCTTCGCTTGTGTAGTCACATAGATATGAGTCTACTTCAATATCTATATATTTTGATGTCTTTAGTTTTTTAATAACTATAATCACCATCATCAAATGGGCAGGAATGGTTTTAAACCACTAAACATCACATAATAACCATTTTCTATGCTTACACAAGCTGTTAAACAATGACACACTCTCCATACAGGCAGTATTGAGTTAATCTATAAATAATTATATGCAGAAAGTAGAATTAAACTACATATTCTAATTTGCATAGCAATAATGTCTAACATTGTGCAAAAATTGACTGCAGAACTTCTAATGACAAAAGATGTAGAAGAAGTAAAATAGGAAAAGCAGATTAGTGAAAATTAGATGAATAGGTGAAAGCTGATATAGCAGTTGTAGACCAGATATAGTAGAAGAAAGAAAGCAGTCCAATCCAATTAGACTAACTCAAGAGTGTGAGTGAGCAGCAAAGTACTTACTAAAATTGCTAATGAATAACTCTGAAATTATGGGAGTTATTAAAAGAAGTTTTAATAAATTGTAGAAATGGGAGTTTTTTGATCAGTATTATTTATTGCTGTTTCAACTAGCCAATCACCAGTTGAACTAATAATTGTTATTACTACTGCTATGAATATGAGGCAAATGTCCTCGAAAGCGCTTAGCGTATAACAATTTTTGAAATCTTTATAGCTTCTTGTTCAAGTGTTTCATACGCTTTTTAATTTGTATACTAATTTATATAAGTAAATAAATTCATTTCGGTTATTAAATAGAGTTTGTGTGTTTTCAAATTACATTAAATATATGAGTGTTCTACTGATAGATTATAGTCTAGCTTCATACATTCTATAAATGATGCAGTCTTAAAAACCTGTACAAGGATTTGAGTGAATCATCATACCAAAGTAAGGATTAGTATACATAAAGAAATTCAGAGCAACATGATAACATTTTTTGATATGAATAATCTGGGATAGTGGCAGATGTATGTAAACCATGTGAAGAAATAAATGAGATTACTGTCGAGAAGTTGAAAGTTGCCACCTTATTATGGATATCAGGACAGGATGTCCTGCAGTTAGCAAATCAGTTATGTCATTTGAAGCTGCTGAAACAAATCCCACTAGAAGTTATTGATAAAATTAATTGCTAACTTCAAGCCAATATCGAAATATACAATGCATTTTCATTTGTGTATTAGAAATGCAAGCATAAAATGAAAGCATATACAAATATGATTTAAAACTCCAAACTTTAACCTAGGAATGCAAGTTTAAGGATTATATTGAAGTCATATTATTGGACCAGTTACTGCGCGGCATGAAAGACATTAAGCAGAGGCAGATGCTTTTAAGCGAATCTCTGTTAACAAAATATGAAATATAAATATCGTACATTTGAATGACACTTATATTTATTTAATTAATATTGGTTTTATTAAAGAGTAACAATTATTATAACAATAGTTACAAAATTATATTTTTAGCTAATTGATGCTAAGTTTAATATTGGTATTAGTAACCTTAGTAAATAGATGAAATATATTTCCAAGCTAAAGAGTCGTCATATTTTAAAGTTAAGATATTCGCCCATAGTAAAATTAGTTTTTAAGAGAAGCAAAGTATATACATTTCACAAACACGCACATCAATAGTTCTTTATGCATGCTATTATAGAGTTCACTTATTAACTGACTCTGGGAAGCTTTAAGGATTACAGTGGCTACATTAATTAGAAATGGAAATAATAAAAGTTGCTCATTACCTATAGGATTTGAACATGGACTTCTTGCTGGTTGTTATTTCACGTGAAAATATTTCCAACTGGTTGGATTTGAGGTTTTTTATTTGTGGAGGTTTAATGCTTAGTATTCCGTGGCATTATTCTTTAAGACAGTTAGATATTGACAGCGGATTTTCAAGTTATTAGGCATTACTTTTCCTGGGCAGGTTGGCTGTTTCATTGGACTCAGACTGGAGAAAATCTGTATGATTCTGTTGGCTGTTAGCACTGCATGGCCTTTATTAACAAATGCATGAGAAGACTGATTCAACTGATTGCGAACTGCTGATTGAAGAAAATCCGGACTATTTATATGATGACCTGTTGTCATTTTGGTGTCCGCCAGCTATATTTGTTGTTGAAATTCTTCCACTGTTTTTGAATACATTCCTTAGATAAGCTTTTGATTACGTGCTTTCATTCGGTAGCCATTGCAAATTTGTTGTTTTGTGATTTTTAATTTGTAGTCATTACAAATTTTGTGTTTACATATCTTATGATTATACAATATTTTTTAACTTTCTTTATTCCTTATTATTAAACATGCACATATATGTATTTCTAAAATCAACTCATTATTTAGTTTTTAAGATTACCCTTTTTATTTCTTTAAATAGTTTTAAACGAAGAGAGAGGGTACTTTAATTTTATAAAACGATTTATTTCTTAAACTTTTATCAAGTTAAACCTTCTCCCCCTTCTAATTAATTAATAGTAACTTTTATAAATTATTTCTTTTTTTTAGCGATGTGCATTTTGTTTAATAAAAAAAAAACTCTTTAAACTTTTTATTCTGACTTACATATTATTTATTTATTTATTAAAACCTTCGCATAGTTTATGAGAATTTTATTTTTCATAATTGTAAACACAATTTTAATGAACGCTCAGTAGCGGTACAATATGGAAGAGAATCACAAACATAGTTTAAATCAAAATTTTAATGCATCCAAATTCAAGAATCATGTTATAATTGGGAGTTTCTTAATCATTTATAGGTACAAACTCTTGGATAGAACTCTACTATCTTTGCAGTTTTATCTATCAATCAATCTTAAATTTCTTTGTCATTTATTTTCTTAAGAGAAACCCATGTTCCCTTTAATCATCATTATTAAGATTTTATGTTTGTTTTTAAAAGCAACGGCTATGCTAAACTTTTACAGTTATTAAACACTGAAATTGCTAGTTTATATTTTCAAGCTGAATGTATTAGTGAAAAATTGAATTATTTTTAAAAGACTGTTCTAAATGCAAGTAATATATTGGATTCATTAAAAGGAAAATCTTTTTTCCAATAATAATTGTATTGTTGGTGACTCGACTAAAAGGATACACTGCATTTCTTACATCACTGAATAATAATAAAATGAATGGGAAATTTTTTAAGCAATATAGGAATTTAAAAACATATTTCAGTGATGGACAAGAAAACTTAAGAATGATTCATAGTTTAAAACTGTGAAGATGGAACAATCATTTGCTGATATAGGTCATTTTAAATCCTTTATTTTTTTTGATACGTTTAAAGTATTACATAGATTTAGAAAATTATAACATAATCTAATAAATCAGTCACATTTGATGATATTTCGATTCTATGGAGAATATTTTTATTATTTTTTGAATAGTATATATGTCTTACTGACATTTTACTATTTAGTGTAACTTTTTAATGATCTTGGGAGGATCATGATAGTCTCAAAATTAAATTAAATTTAAATCTAATTAAAGAAAAATTTAGAAAATTAGAAATATTTTCCCTTTTGCTTTAAGTTAATATAGATCAGGGATGGGTAAAATATTGATCACAGTCCATTGATCACCCCATGAAATTTTGGAATGATCATCTAAAAGAAAAGCAATAGTAATTGGTGCTATATTATTCTAGATTATTAAATAATTATATATAAAGCAAAATACATTTTTTACCCATATAATTATTATAGGTGAGAATTGGTTCTTCACAAGATAAATTTAGCTGGACACTTGTTAGTGATTGTGTTGGGTGACACACGTGTCTTTTTTTGAAATGCATTATGATGTATATATCAATGACTAATTCATTAACTTAAATATGTGAACTATGCAATGCAAAGATGCAACTAAACAAATATTGTATTTGTGGTTGTCACATGCACAGATTTAATTAATTTATAAATTAATATTTCATATTTTAAAAGAGAGATGTAATGTCTGAAATAATTGCAGAGAAAAGAAATAACTTTAATACAGAAGTTTTTTTTCACAATGATGAATGGAAAATATTTGTTATATATATATCATACAAAAGTTACTTCACAAAAAAAAAATTTTTTTAAAACCATGCATCTTAATATGTAAGTGGGGAATCATAATGCTTAGAAAAATAGCAAGCAGCCCTTGCTCTGAAAAAGTGTATGTACCCCAGACATATGTTATAATTTATTATATTAAAGAGTCATAATTTATATGAAATTTTGTCTGCTGAGTTGTGTATAGAATAATTCTTAATATACATTTATAATAGTTTCTCGGGAATATCCTTAATCAGCTGTTTTAATTCTTTAAGCATCATCAAACACAATTCAGAATAGACTAAAATCTTAATTTTATATAAAACAAATTTTACTTTATTTGAAAATGTGCAAATTATTAAATGCAATGTTTTATATAAAGTAAAATTCTAGCCTATTTTGTTTTATGATTAATGATTTTAAGAACTTAACATATTGTTGAAAAGGATTTCCTTGGCGATGTTTATGAGTTTAACATACTAATGAAAAGGACTCCCTTGAAACTGATTCAATGCCCTTAATATTATCCTAGTTACAATTCAGAAGTTACTTATTATATATTGGAGTAAAGGATTTTTTTTTCATTAGAGTTTTTTAATTCAATAAAACTATTTTTTTTTTTTTTTTAGAAATGTAGAGACCAAACTTGTGAAAGAAAATTGCAACTTCCATCTAATATTTACAAGCTTTTTAAAAATCTTTAGAAAGGAGAAAAATCTTGAAATAATGAAATCTAAAGCAAAATGCATGAAATGAAAAAACTATTCTCATAATTTTTAAAATTATGTATAAAAAGTATTATAGTTTATATAGGTAAAATATATATCATTAGCAATTGTCAAATTGCGAATGCTTAAAGACAAGATATGCAATCTGATTAAACTGAAAGACTATTGATTAGGCCTTACCATTCTTCTAATAATAAAAGAAAAATAGTTTGTCTAAAAGATAAAAGAAATTTTAAAATGACAGAAAAAATTATACTGAAAGAATTTTTTAAAAACTATTCATGCTTAACAAAAGTCTTGTAATGGACATAGGCAGTGGATCCAAAATCTTCCTTATATCTAGAAAATTATAAAACAGTTTAATTTGGGATTTGAACTCAGACTTTCACATGACCCACTACTCTCAGTGCCATCTCATATTGCTGACCTACCTGATCACACACATGTTGAAAAGATAAATAATCACCAATATCCGTATTTCATGCTAAACCAGCAATCATCAGTTGGTCTAGATTACTATCCTCACACATATATACAATCACTGCTCAGCTTTATATTAAGATAGCCAATCTTCATACTTTAATGGACAGGCTTCAAACTATTCCAACTCACAACTCTTCAGCCTTCCATTTCATTGAAAATCTGATGATGGAACTTTCAAAGCCTAATATGTCAACATGGGTAGGATGATAACTTTGGTACCAACAAGGGCTTTGAATGTTCCATCATCAGATTTTCAATGAAATGGAAGGCTGAAGAGTTGTGAGATGGAATAGTTTGAAGCATGTCCATTAAAGTATGAAGGTGGCTATCTTAATATAAAGCTGAGCACTGATTGTATATATGTGTGAGGATAGTAATCTAGACCAACTGATGATTGCTGGTTTAGCATGAAATACGTATATTGGTGATTATTTATCTTTTTAACAAGTGTGTGATCAGGTGGGTCAGCAATATGAGATGGCACTGAGAGTAGTGGGTCACGTGAAAGTCTGAGTTCGAATCCCGAATATATTACATATATAAATGCAGGTTTAAGCCTGTTCAGTGTATTAAAACAGTTTAATGAAAAACGGCTAAATTACTTCAATGTTGAAAAGAATCTGAGGGATCAAGAAATAAATGAATCAGTGAAGATTCTAATTAATTAAACAAAAAGATATGTAGTATTACAACTCTGCATGGTGAAGAGTAAAATAATTCCCATATTTAGCTAAGATGGTTCAAACCATTAAATATTGCTTTAAGTATAATCAAAAAGATTGCAATAAATGAATTTCATGCAAGATTTCCCAAATTATTTGAACCTGAACTAGAAGTTATTTTATCATTACTAATCAAAATCAAACTGAAGGATGATGCAATTCCAGTATTATGTAAATTCAGGAAACTTCCATTTATACAAAGTGCAAAAGTTGCAGATAGTCTTCAATTTTTTGTGGAAAATTCAGAATAGGCTACACATAGTAGTCATATCAAACAAAATTGCAGTATTTAATGTGAAAATTTTTCTGACATCATTACAAAATTGGTCATATTGTGTAGCAGTCTATCAAATAAAGATTGATGCTAAATCAGCCAATATTTTAATATTGGCCACCCATATTGAGTTATTTAAGTATAAAGGAATGTGATTTTATATTTTGATGACAATCTCATTACTAGAAAAATAGAACTTTAATTAAAAGAATGTTACAAAAATATGTGGAGATTGGCTGAATTTAGAATCATATTCAACTTTGACAACTGTACTTGGAATGCTTGAGAGAATTTCATTGAGCATATAATCTAAAAAATGGCTAAACTACTTTTTGCAGAAAGATTAAGACAGTCAAGAAAGTTTTAACATCAAGAAATGGAAAACAAGTACAAGCTTTTTTGAAAATGTTTTGAATGATTTCTAAAAAGAAAAACCTGTGTGGCAAGACCTCATTCAAATGTTACATAAAGGCTAAAAATGTTTGTTGAAAATAACATGGGAAAAGAATCAGATTATCTAAAGAATTGTTCAGTTCCAATAAGCTACTGATACATTATATGTAAAATTGGATTTAAAATTAATAACTGCCACAAATGTTTTTTAAGCAGCTTTTCAAGATCCAAGATTGTATATCCCAATCACTGACTTGGTCTGTTTTTTTATTATTAGTAAATATATAAAAATTATAAGGCTACATTTGTGGCATAGTTCCAACGTAAGTGAGGGTTGAATATAGCCCCTAACTTTCAGTGTTTTTATGATCTGGTATTACTTTGTTGTATTTCAGCTTTGGCATGGCAGATAGCTCAAGTGGACTTATTGAAAAGTGATTATGCATGTGTTCAAACAATGTGAACAGAGGTCAGATAACAGCAAAAATTCAATAGCATAGCATTGGTTAATAAAAAAATTCCACTATAAGAAAATGTGAATGTGGTAAGAAAATCATATCACAAATAAGACATGGAAAGGACAGAATGAGAAATAAAATATTTGTTTTTACTGTGTCATTTTTTTTAAGAAAATCATGCCACAAATAAGACATGGGAAGGACAGAATGAGAAATAAAATATTTGTTTTTACTGTGTCATTTTTTTAAAAATAAGATAGTATGTAGTGCTGGAAATAGAAGCCTGAAAATTGTGGTTAACCAGCATAAATAGTTGATATGGTAAGTATATGTTGCGTTATGAAAATTATTTAAAATTGAATACTTTTTTTGAATATGCATGTATTGTGTGCATGGGTGAGATATATAAAAGCATCTTACTTGGATTAAATAAACACAGATATAATAAAACAACATTTTTATTAAAATAAAATTTAATAGAAAAATTTAGTCCATGTTAGGGTGTTTAAATTGAAACAAAAGTGTTTATGCTGTGTTTAAACTCATTAATCATGGAATAAGAATAGCAATATTTTAATCTAATTAACATTAATATAAATAAGATGTGCATATGCATGAGACATCAAATAGATCTGGTTATAGTTATATTATATGCACACAATATAATACATATATATATAGCGGATATATAAAGTTCAAATGCTAATCTAGTTGATAAACATGCACATTAATATATATATATGTAAGCCACTATATAAAATCAAATGCTAATTGAGCCTATATAAATACAAACATACATATAGGCAGACATATGAGGTTCAAATGCTAGTCCAGACTAGTTTATAATGTATAATCTGATCATAAATTAACTAGGAATGCAACTCCTTTTGCCTTCTAAGTCTGTTCACTAATTAATACAAGATAGAAAATATTTACCTTTACACTATAACATCTTCAAACCTGGGAGGCCCTTGAGGCATTCAAAATAATAAGATCAATGTGATCTATTAAAACCTAATTGGCTCATTAAACTTTTAGGAGCAGAGATCCTAGATGTCTAATGCCCCCCTCCTCCTTGCTGGTTTCTCTTCCACTGCTTCTGGTAGCACAGTTGTCTCCAAAACAATGCTGAAAATGTACTACACTTTTCTTTCCACAGTTTTTTCATGTGTTCTGATCCTTTTTGTTTTCTGGAATAATCTATATTTGGAAAATCCATGTGGTATTTATTCTATTAGCACCATCATTGCTCTGTAATTAAATTAGTATAATTACTAGTATTAATTAAATTCCTTTTATTATCTGATTGTTTATTCTCACTTCCGGTAATCTATTGTAAACTATATGTTTTGCTTAATTGCATTTTTACCAAATTCAGATTAATCTGATTACGGATTATTTTTATTTTCTTTCTAAGATTAATCTTATAATTTATTAAATACATTTTAGCTTATTATATACATACATGCTTAATAAATACATATTTTACAGTTTGAAATTTTTTTTTTTTTTAAAAAAAGTTAATGTAACCAGGTTTTGTAGATAACAAAAAAAGAATCTCCAAATCTGATTTGTAATAGTAATTAAAAGCTAAAAAAAAGTCACTACTTTATTACATATTTTTAATTATTAATCTATTATGTATTTTTAATTAAAAAAGAAAAATGTAGGAAAATATCTTAAAAAAGACTTCAGCAGACAGGATATTCTTTTTTTTTTTTAATGCTGGACTAGAGAATTAAAAAAAAGGGTGTAGCTCTAATTATTGAAATGAACAATAGAAACTTATTCTTCTGTGAATTATATATAATTGTAGCTGCTGTGTTAGAAAAATATATTGCTGTGATTTATTAATATAAATAGTTCTTGTCAGAAGCAAACTTTTGATTTATGGATTATAATTATTATTTGTTGATACAGCCACAGAAAATGCATTGCTGATTAATTTAAAGTGTATCAGCCTACCATAATTATATAATGATCTGAAAACTATCTGAGCTCGACTTTAATGCCATAATCCTGGATCGATTGCAATGCCCATGAAGAATATGTGCTCCTATCATTTTCTGAAAAATATTTAAATTGGAAGAAGAAGCATCAAAGTTTTTTACCCCATGCTGATCAGTAATGGAACTTATAAAATATATACCATGGTAAAACTTCATTTTGAACCTTTAACCAAAGAAAATAGAAAAGGTTTTTATAAGTCAGTATAATCCATTTACTACATTCTAATTTATTTTCTGTATATTAGTTATTAAGTTACTTTATTTAGTTATTTTTTATATGCCTAACCATTGTATGAATTCTAACATAGTTATTTTTAAACTGTGTGTGTGAGTTAATTGTTTCCAGTTCCATTTTATATTGCAGCTTTCATTTCAAATGATCACATTAGTGCTTATCAGTTTCATGTTTATAACGAAAAAATTAAGATAAAGAGAATATTTGACAACTGAGCAAATAAATGTTATTGGGAATTGGGGGTATAAGATTTGAAATTAGTCCATTCAGGAAATTTTTTTTATTTTTTCATAAATGAAAAAATTGGTGCCTCAGTAAAGTCTGAAAATGCATGTCTTTTTATTTGAAATAAATTATTACTGAGTGATAAACCTAAGTGTTGATTTTAAACCACTAAACATCACATGATCACCATATCCTATGTGTACACAAGCTGTTAAAACAGACAAACTCTTTGTACAATAGTGCTACCCAATGCAAGCCATAGTAATCAATAGATGCAAGAAGGTTTACGCATAAAATACTTATCTAGTGCCTATTTACGTAATATCCCAGACTAGTTTCTAGCTTGTAGCTTTCATCAGTGAGGAGTTTTAGATCTAAGACCACTGCATTTAGATCTTAGGATCTAATGCAACCCTCCAGCAGTCACCTTTTATCTTTTTGATTAACTATAAAACTATGAACTCAAAATGAAAGCATGTTTTCAATCCAAGCTTATTTTCTTGGGTAGTCATATAGATATGAATTCAGTTCAGTATCTATGCATTTTGGAGGTTTTGGTTCTTTAATAACCATAGTCATCATCATAGCTTCAGGATGCATAGAAAATGATGATTACATGATGTTTAGTAGTTTAATGCCATTCCTTCATGGGATGATGGTGACTATGGTTATTAAAGAACCAAAGACATAAAAATGTTTAGATATTTAACTGGGTTTAGATCTGTATGACTTTATAAGCACATGAGTATGAATTGAAAACATTCTTTGTTTTCATTTTGGAATCGAAGCTTTATAGTTAACTAAAAGGATAAAAGAGGAGTGTTAGAGGGTTGTATTAAGTCCTAAGATCTAGGTGCAGTGCTCTCAAATCCAAGGCTCCTCACTGATGAAATCCACAAGCTAGAAACTAGTCTGGGGATATTGAATAAATAGGCACTAAATGAGGATTTTGTGCACAAACCTTGCATCCATTGATTTCTATGGCTTGCACTGGGTGGCACTACCATATGGAGAGTGTATCATTGTTTTAATGTTCATTTTGTTGAGATTAGGATATATAACCCATTTTTTAGTTTTAATCATCTCCATTGTTAATCTACTTTAAATAACTTTATGAAAGTTACAACAATTAGTTATATTTAAAGGTAGTTCCGGTGGGGAAATTCCAATATTTATATAAAAGATTATACATTTTTTAAACAGCTTTTGAAGATCCAAGGTTGTCCAGACCTTTATACTCACAATCATTGCAAAATATATTAACCTTATAATTTTGATTTCATTTATCAGAAAGATTTAATGTCCCCCTAACCTGATCAATTATCAAGATTACTAATAAGTATGAAACTTCTAAATATTCCAGTGATCTGTGATTAATAGCAAGACTGTTGCAGAATAGATTCAATAGAATTGAATCTATCAGCTTTTATTAAAATAGTTTATTGTCTTATTAAGCTAACCAAAGACATAATGCAAATGTGTATAGAAACTAGCTTAAAGTTTTTTTTTTCTATGTAGCTAGACAATTAATTAATAATCTTTGAAACTTAAAGCATCTGTATTGCACTCTAACCAGACGATCATCCATTACTACAGTATGATGGATGTATATAATAACTAACTTCTAGCTTAGCCAAACTAGATTTCTTTCTTATACATAAAGTTTCTATAATACAAATATATATATTGCTTACAATAACTCCCCTCATATACACTTGAATGCAACATTTTTTTAATGATTTCTTTATTTTTCTGACAGTTTCGACTGTCCTGCAGCCTTCATCAGAACAATATAAATAAAGAAATCATTAAAAAAAAATTTGCATTAAAGTGTATATGAGGGGAGTTATTGTAAGCAATATATATGAGTATATGAAGAAATGCAAAGAAATTAAAAGGAGAAAAATATGAATAATACAAATATTATTCATTTCATGTCTAATATATTTTATCAATCTTAATAAATTATTTAATAATAAACATTAATAATCATGAGACTTTCTACTTAATCATCCAGTAAGGTATCCTTTTTTTAATATTAAGCATTTACCAAAAAGTATACCCTCAACGGCATAGGAATATCAATCCCCTGACTTCCAATTAAAATAAGCAAGTAATATTTAATATTAAAATTTCTTATGTAAAATTTAATTATAGCACAATATCATATTTATTTATTTATTAAAATGCCTATACTAATCAACTGCTGCTTTTTAAAAAATCATTAACTAAATTCTCTTATAAATTAATTAAAGACAAAATTAAAATTCTTTACTACTTGTCACTATTAATTTTAATCCAATCATCTTATTTTATATGACATACTAGTTATCAGTTTTCATTATGATCATTAAGATAAAGAAAACATTTTACATTAATTAATATTTTGAAAATAACATCAAATATCTTTAATAATCACAATATTATCTTATTTATTATATTTATATTATGTTAATAATACCAAATATTTTTAATTATGACAATATATGTGTGGTTAGGATGATGAATAATGAGTTGGAAAACAAGAAAAGAGACTTTCAACACTTTGTTAATTTTAATAACAACATTAACGTTTTATTACTGCAGTAATACAAAATTTAAGAAAAATTTACACATCTTATATTTACTTAATATACAAAACTTAAAAATTAACATTAACAAAATACTTATTATAGAATAAATAATTTGTACTTTGCTTCGAAATTGTTTACAACTAGAATGTAGTATCTTCCAGAATTGACTCTCTGAATATTAAGATACTCCTTAATATCTTCATAATAAAATATATGAATAAAATATGCAAATTATATTTTATTATGTTCTAAATATTTCACAAACATATTATATTGTCATTACTTAACCTTGAATCTTCCTATAATATTATGATTCAATTATTAACTCTATAACCTATGATACTCTTTCTATGTTTATTATTTCCTTATAAAATAATATTTAATTTTTTAAATATTCATTAAGATATGACACATTATTATATTGTTTACAATAATATGAACAATTATCAAATTTTATTTACAATATCATTTCTTTTACTCTAGATATTCATTTCATATTTTCATCTCTAACATTCAATAAAAACATTCATAAATCTTTATTTTTACATTTTTCCTAACATCTTATTTGTTCCATGTTTAATTCTTCTTTCTTGCATTAAATGAATTTATCTTATTATCATTTGAAACTTTAACTATTACTAATGCCTCAATCTACAGTTCATTAATACGATGTATATACCAGTGTGATTTTCATGATTACAAGAGTGGGATGGTTACCTTATAAAATTATAATATATGACAATATTATGGGTTATGTAATTTAAGGCTATATTTTCTTGGGTCTATCTTAATTTCTATCCTGACTTTTATAAGTCAATTGCCTTTAACGTATTCGGAGATCAATTATACATACACTTATATACTTATATTAAGATTGTAATAAATATATTCACTCCTATATCTTTATATAAATACACACAATAAATATTATACATATTTATTTTACGTGATTCCTTGTTTAAAAAACTCAATACCAATGTTATACTAAAAAAAAAGTTACCTTAATTATAATATATTGTGATTTTAATTGATGACACTCTGGCAGATATAACTTCTTTTATGTTATAGAATCATAATCAACAACAGGAAATTTTTAATTTTTTTTTATACCCCAAAAATTCCAAAATATTTACATCTAAAAATAATATGTAAACTAATAATTATGAGTACTTAACTCTATCACAACAACTATAGTTCTTATACTAAATTAATAAAAACAAAAACTTTTCTTCAACTCTTGGAACTGAATAAAATCATATTTTCTAGGGGAGTATTTTGTTGCTATGACAATGTAACCAACTATTACTTGAAACAAAACCATTTTTTCCCTCCCCTTCTCTTTTTTTCATGCTTTTCTCCATTATTCATAGTAGAAATGAAAACTTGAAAAAAAATTCTTATAAAAATTATTTGTTAATGAGGAAATGTTTGTATAAAAAGTTCACACTTCCTTATATCATTGATAAATTCCTTCATGTTTTTAGTAAATCTATTTCATTATTTAATAAAGACATTTATTATTTTAAAAAGTTTCATTTCTTTTCTCCAACTTTAAAAATATTTATTAGTAGAATTATAAAGTTCTCAGATTTTACTTCTGAGTAATCCATATTTAACAAGTTAATATATTAACAATACCTAAATAATATTAGAGTTAGTAGATAAACTTTTACTAAAATTAGTCCACACTATATCTTTTCTTTTAGGCTATTATAATCCAAATAGAGTTATTAATAAACATATCTGAATATGCCAATAATTTTAATAAATAGAAGTAATTATCATTACTAATAATTAGTAGAAAATGTTCTCTATTCTGCATATGAAAATTAATAAAAAATAAATTCCTTATATCTCCTTTGCATTTTTTGTAGGCAAAACAGTTTATTAATCTGCAATGTTTCTTTTGAAAATATAGTTTTATCTTCTTGAATTAAGTTTTTATTTCCTTTCATTTATCATAAGTTTATAGTCAGCTCCTATAGTATACTAATAAGGATAGTTTGGCTTCTTATTCCAAATGAACTTGATAAACTTCTTAGGATATATCCCATGCTTTTACAAGGTATTACTTTTAAGATTAAAATAATAATTTAATAAATTTATACTTAAATTTTTAGGATAAAATGAATAGTTTTATTCCTTGAAAATTTTCTTGATTTTCTCTTCTCTATCATCTAACTTTTCCTATATTTATAGGAAAAAAATCATAATATCTGATTAGTTAATTACTTCCAGATATTTGACAAAAAAATGAATATTAATTATTTTGTCTAGACTTTTAAAATGATTTTATAACTAATATTATGAAATTAATATTTTCTTAATTTTAATAATGCCAAATTTAAACTTATCTTTTAATAATAAAACTTTGTTTAAACTTAAATTTTGATACATAACGTTTATAATTTACATTATTATTATAATTATTGATTTTAGAGACTTTAATGAAATTGATATAATAATAACATTTATGATTTAAACAAGTAATAAATTGGATTGAGAACCCAGGAAGTAAATTTAATTTATTATTACATGAATGTGTGTGTGCACATCTATTAACACATACCTCACTTTTTATTTTATTAATTAAATGATTTTAAAACAGTAAATAAATATTAATTTTTAATTTGATCATTAATAAATATTAAGTTTTAATAATTATAACTACTGATTTAAAATACCTTATATGATTTTAACTATGGCTTACTTTTATTTTAAAATAAGTAGCACAATTTTATTTTAAATTTATAACTTAAATAGACTACATTGATTTAAAGAAAATTAATTTAAGTTTAACATTAAAGAAACAATGTATTTTATCTTCTACAAATTAAATAACAGGCTTTTTACTTATCATTATATAAAATTTAATTTTTTTATTAAACTTAACCATTACTTACAACCATATAATGATGTAGCAAAATAGAAAGGTTACATTTAAAACTATTTTTAAATATAATAATCTAGTGACTAAATGAAAAAAGGAACATGCATATATTTGTATAATAAATTTTATGGCATCTACTTATATTCAGATACAGATATTTTAAACTACAACATTTATTATATTAATTAGTTTTAAAAGCTATAAATGAAAATTGCTAGTTTATAGTTATATGTAGGTCCTACAAAATTTAATTGTACAAGGGATCATTATTAAGAAGAGCCATAAGGCACTAACTTTTAGAGCATTTAATAATAAACTGAAGAGAAGTGATTTAATAATGAAGTAAGCACAAATCAAATAAATAAAATTTAAAAGAATAGTTATTAAAGCAGCAACAATAAATTGGGTATTAAAACACTCCACAAACTATGTAGCATATTTCAATTTTTCTTTAATACAGATTACAGTTTTATGATGATAATATCTATCCATTCTCTTTCTTTTCTTTTTTGCTACATAAACTAAGATATATACACAAAATGCATAATATTTCTGTAGCGTAACTCACTATATCACTCTCATGCAATGTAGAGATTGGTTTTTATCCACTTTTAACACCTTGTGGAGGGATGTAATTATAAACATGACCAAAGATATGTGAAAAGATCTATGATCTCCATTAATAATAAAGATTATTAATATATGTAGAATGGAATTAATTATCTATAAATATTAGTCCTGGTTTTAAACTTGAGTAAATTTAAATAGACTTGATAATTAAGTCATTGCAGATTCCAAGTGCTCTGACAGTTTATTTTCAGAATCATAACAGTTAATATGAATGTCAGAGTAAAAGGATATTCTTGTATTCACCAATACTTTTTATTTACAATCTACAGAATCATTAATAAATGGAGCCTAAATTGCAGGAGAAAAATGTCTTCTTACCTAAATACAAAAGTCACAAAAATATTTATAAGAAATCATTACCACTATGCCATATTTAGTGTTAAATAGTGGTTGACTTTATGTATTCTAATTTGTTATTGTATTTAAGATTGTCTTTCAGTAAAAACTTTAAGCTTAAAATATACTAGTCATGTGTAAAATAATTTTTAAAAAAGCTGTGGTCTGTTTTTCTTCAATGAACAACAAAGTAATTTTAAATAAACTGATCTCTGATATCTTAAATTCAGACATAAAATACTTAAAACTTTCTGCCTTCTGATTTTTTTTATTCATATGTAATATAACTAGAAACTGAGTCATTCTGTGTTTTTAATCTTAAAAATGAAAGATTACTGTAATTTCATCATGTTTTTTTTATTTAACAAATGCAAAATAATGAACATCTGCATTCTAATATGTTTTAGTCAGATATTACAGAAACATCTGTGTCTGATTTTTTTTTTTTTATACATGTCTAAATTATTATTTATTCATCAAATAGAAATTTCAAGTTGTCTATATAGTTTGCCTTAATCCAATGGCTACTCAAAAGATATATACAATTTTGATAATTATATAGCTTTAAAACTACTTAATTAGTATATTTTTACTCTAAATTTTTTCATGATTAACAATTGAGAAAATGCCACTATCTTCTTTACTGATGAAGATATCTCTAAGAATTTTATCATTAGTACTATATATCTTAAAGCCAATTACTATTGTGTGGTAGCAGTTTTTGTATTTTTTTTTTTATCTATTTAGAAGTGCATATAATTGCCATATATATTAAGTAGTATAAAAGAATTTGGTGAAATCTGTATTCTTTATTTATCAAATATTTAAATATAATAGTGCAAAAGAGTTTGTTCATACATTATTGTAGCATGTTTTTGAATCTATTATTGAATAAATTATTTTTTAAAATAAAAAAATAATAAATAATTATATATTTGATTTTTTTTAAAATATTCAATATTGTTAAATCTTTTACTGTATTTAATTTCAATTCATTTTTAAAAAATTAAAAAATTTGAATTTCAGGAAAGTTTGAAACGGCATGCATATTTGAATAATAAAAGGACACATTCAAGCAGTGCTTGGTTTGGCATTAATCAGTTCTCTGACCTGACACCTGAAGAATTCAAAAGTAAGTTGATTATACACATACCATTGGTTATTTATTTTTTGCTTACAAGTCTTTATATAAATACAATTTATCCAAACCACTTTGAACACTTTCTAGCAAAACCCTTTATTTATATATATATACATACATCTACATTTCGACTGTCCTGCAGTCTTTTTCAGAGCTACGATATAATGAACAAAATAAAATGAAATTACATAACTATATAAATAATACCATAAAAAATATAAACAATAAAAACTAAAAACAACATAAAATATATAAAAAAAACTAATAAAACTGAAATAAATAATCAAACCCAAATAAAATAATTCAGTTAATATAAAATAAAATATACAATATAAATAGAAAATAAATTATACATATGTATTCCTAACTGTATACATATATATTCAAGAACAACTATTAATCTAAATATATTATTTATTTTTATTATTATTAATAATCTAATTATTTCTATTCTTTATAAACTTAAACTTTATGGTTATTAACTAATATTCTTTTAATTTAAATCATATAATATCTATTATTTCCTTATTCATTCTTCTATTAAAAATATTTTATATTTATTATTATTTTTTTAATATCTAAAACCTATAAACATTATAATCTACCCCAGTTCACTTATTTTGTTCATTATATTATAGCTCTGAAGAAGACTGCAAGACAGTCGAAACGTAGGTGTACGTATATATGTACAAATAACGGGTTTTGCTAAAAGGTGTTTGAAGTGGTTTGGATAAATTGTATTTATGTAAGATATTACAGCAAAATAAAGAAAAAAGTGATTTTGATAATATTTCTGAAATCTTTATATCTACTTAGATATTTTTTAAGCATCTAAATATTTATCTATTGATTCCATGATTTATTATAAAATAATTATCAGTTAGATATAAATTTCACTTATGAGCTTTAGTCTCGTTTAGTCTTATCTCCTCCATCCTCATTTTAAAATTCTATTCATGAAGAAAATTGTTAATAAAAAAAAATATTTGTTTATTTATTTATTTGAAACTGATTTGAAACATAGTGATTTTTTTGTTTATTCAAAAATATTGATTTAAAAAAAAAAAAAAGATAGTTTAATTTAGATTTATGGGAGAAATGGTATCAATAAATATACCTAATTCCAATTAAAGTACAATTTTTCAGTCAAAATTATATTTTATTTATCTTAATACTATTTCAAATATAATTTTTAACAAAATTACTATCAAATATTTAAGTAATAGTTTCCAACTTCTTCATTAAATATTCTATAGCCATAATTGCAACCATTGATATGTATCTGAAAGACAAATAATATGAAGAGCATTTAATTCTCTTGTGAAATCAATTAGTGAAGACAATATAAATCTCAATTATTATTGTTATTATTTTGCAAACTTGTTGCTTATAAAATTTCAGAAATTTCATATTTATTCAAAAATTATTCAGGTAGAATATTTAGTTTTAGTGTTTATAAGATTCCTAGAATTCAAGAATGATTATCATTAATTATTTTCCATCTGCTAGAATCAAAAACATTATTTTGCACTACCTCTCAAATTCTCTTTATTTCTCACTAGTTTCTTAAAGTACTCATAAATATGTTATTTAGAATTATTGACCAATTTTTTTAATCTTTCATAATATACCATTTTTATTTCCTTTATTTCAAAGAAATATGCTCTCAATTTTTTACACTTTCTTCCATAATATTCTTTTCATTTATATACATTTAACACTTCTATTTATTCTTTTCCAGACCTAAAAATTTCAAAATCTTTCAATTTCAAAATCTTTTTTTAAAGATTCTGTGCCATTTAACTCTTTTTCAAATGCCCAATAATAACGAATTTTATTTATTTAAAGTTTCTTTATAAATGTCTTAATTCTGATTTATTTTTCCAACTTTAGTTAGTCAGGTTCTCACATTTTTTAAAGAATTAGTTTGGAATTTTTCTGCTAAACTTTTGTTCTATGTATATTTTTTTTACAAATATCTCAGTCCTACTTAGTATTATTTAATATCTTCTCACTATCTGTGATGTCTTCAAAAATCAGATTCATTGAATTTTCTTTTCTCCATTGCTACTTTCATCTTTGCTAACAACTTTTATTATATCATTCAATTAATTAAACAAAATTGGAAGTAAATAGCAGCTTTATATGATTTTTGCGAATATCTCTTTCATCTGTAAAAATAAATATTACCCTCTTTTTGAAAATTTTTCTATAATTCATTGTACTGCATAAAGTCATAGGGACACTATTATAGTGTACCACCTATCATCAGTTTCACAATCTATCTATTAAAACTTTAGAGAAAAAATAGGAAAGACGAAACTAATTCACAAGCAAAACAATACAAAAATAGTCTGTAAGAAGTTTAATGCACACATTTTGCTTTGAAATTTTCCAACATAAATGATTCACGTGTGATTGAAAAAGATCTATATATATATCTTTTTAAAGTTTTGCATTTGGCATCAATCCCAATATACACAATAAGAAAATATTAATACAATTAATCTATAAGAAAAAAGTAATTCACAACATGTTAAATGCTGATAATAAGTGATTGAAATATAATTTCAGAAATTACATACTAGAACATTAAACTTATGTTGGCTTGTATTTTTAAAAAAAAATGTTAAGTTTTCCAATACTAATTTAGCCTATTCCTCCTGTCTCCAAAAATAATTTCCACAAAGTTATTTTGAGAAATGAACTGACTTTAATTATAAGCTATATCTGTCATCTAGCACATTAATATTATGCTGGTTAGCATTTACTTACACATTAAGATATTTTGGAATGTGTAATACTAAATTTTCGACAAAAAAGGCAACTTTAAGAATGTAGTTGTGTCAAATTAAAAGTTGATGGTTTGTTAAATATTTGTTCCAACTCATTATCAAGTCGATCATTGAAATTCATGCCAGCATTCTTTTAAATTCCATGCAAATATTGTTCTTCATCAAACTGTTCCTTAGAGTATTTACGTTAGATGAAAGATAATATCAACTTAGTTGGATTTAATGGTAGTCTCCTTATATTTGTCAAATTTCAGTAAATAATTAAACTGATATTACATCAAAATACCTTAGGTAAAAAAAAATTATTGATTTGATAATTTTAAATAGCACAAAGAATTTTAATTATCATTTATTAAAATCATATTAAGAAACAAATTAAATATTTTTTTTTTTATTTTTTTAAATAATATTTAAATACAAGTATATTATCTATACTGAACTGATTGTAATTAGAAGAGATTTGAATTCAAACTTTCAAGCTCCCTCCATCTATCTGCACCATCTCATACAACCGATACACATGACCACATACATGTGAAGAAGATAAATGATCTTCAATATACATATTTCTTGCTGAACTGATGAGTGCTGATTCAGCATGAAATATGTATATTGGAGATCATTTATCTTTTTCACATATGTAGTCATGTATATCGAGATGGAATGAATAGATGTGGAGAACTTGAAAAGCTGAGCTCAAATCCTTCTAATAATAATAATAAAAAGATTTTAAACTAATTTTTTTTTTCAAATTTTTAATTTATCTTATCTATCAAATAGAATAATTGGTCTGTCTCATTTTCATAATTTGTTGTATGAGTTTACAAAAAGTCTAAAACTTTTCTTATCTTTTCTCTTCATATCTTAGGTTTGAAATTTTAATGAATGATGTAGTAGTAATTTTTAAAATTTTAGCTAAAGGAATGATGTTTTCATAGTTTTTATAATTCAAAAAATCTGTAATTTCTATGAGTTATGTGAGAAGCTTTTTAACATTACTTATTTAAAGATGACAGTTATTTTTTTTATAAAAAAAAAATATCTTAATTCAAACTATTATTAACTTTATTACTAAATCAAACTATAAATTTCTGTTAAGCATCATTCTGCTTTATGATATTTCTCTCTAAAGATATTTGATATCTTGATATTTATTTTAAGAAATCACGCAGTTAATGAAGTGTGGACTCTGTTTATTCTAAATTGATAATTATAATGTTTTAATAAAAGTTATTTTATAAAGTAAATAATATTTAGTAGAATATAATACACCATTTGCACCTTAATTGACACTCTACAATGCAGTTTAACATATGATTTATTTTATCTCTTCTTGCTACAGTTGCAACTGTCCAGCAGTCATCATCAGAGCTACAACATTTAAACATGTACAATTAATACCTATCTATACATATATACCAATATATATACACACATACAAATACAAGTGTATTGAACCGAGTAGAAGTTGGTGAATGTAAAAAAAATATATTGTAACAGTCATATTTGAACATCCACGCAACAAAATCCAGAGTTTTGGTAAATTATACCAAGGCTGATCTAGATGAGGGTTTGAGACCAAATCTGACCGCACCTCAGCTCCTTCACCAATACTCCCTGACTTACTACCTTATGAATGACATATATGAGGTTATACTCATAATCTCTCAATTTCCGCGCCGGCAATAGCAAAGGGTAAAACGAGAGACT
Organism: Epiperipatus broadwayi; assembly: GCA_028023455.1. Taxonomy (NCBI): domain Eukaryota; kingdom Metazoa; phylum Onychophora; class Udeonychophora; order Euonychophora; family Peripatidae; genus Epiperipatus; species Epiperipatus broadwayi. Next base: position 5,747,582 of record JAQFVV010006242.1, read on the forward strand.
CTGGGATATTTAACTAAATGTTTTCTAGCTTAACCAAACACACTCACACAACCTATGGCTGATTATCTCATGCATATAAAATCATTATGGATGGTGATTTAATATAAATAAAGTGAATAATACTGCAGACGTTAATAGATTTTAAAATTATTTAATATTGACAAAACACCAATAACAATTAAATATACTGAATATTCCACTCGCAGGTGGGATGGTGAAAATACGAACTACATGTTCTGTAATCAATTGTACTTAACGATCATTATTCTATTATATCGTTTATACGTTAATAATTATTTTACGTCTATACTGATGTCTAAACCATGTTTTGCCATTCCTACTCAGTATGTTAAGGGTTAAACTCTAAGAGAGTGGGAACTTTATACAATGTGTACTTAGATTTATCATTACGCGATGAGCAGTCAATGTGCTCTTTATGTAGATATTCTTAGATAAACTAGATCTTAGGTTCAGATCAATGCTGAACAATTAATATACAGCAGATGAACTGGCGTTTTGTAGCATAACTTCTGAGGCTATGGCGCTATGCAAATTACATCAGATGCGGCTTGAATGTGCTTTTACTCATGAGATTCAGTAACGTTTACTCGGTTCTCAGATACCGCTCGCCTGCTATATATGAACTTTTAGTTCGGATGCTCGAACAGCCACGATATAAGATGCTGGATTCCGGTGTTCCAGTTTTTAAAGGAGGAAATGGGAATGACCCTTAAAATCATTATCCCATTCAAGAGAAGGCTGTCCGAACTAAGGATGATAAGATAGCCCTTAAAACCTAATCTTATCTTAATAATTATATGATAGCAAGGCGGAATGCACCTCAGTGCTTCGTGAAAACTCATTCACAACGCTTTTGGAATCTTAATTATAACAACTAGTAAAGCGCGAAATCTATAGTTTCTTCTGCAAACTACCCTACGCCAGTTAGTTAAATAAACACTGAAATTGTGCTAAAGAGGACTTTATTAAAATTGGTCTAGTTTATTAATTAACTACATATTATATGCAATTACATTAAGGGGGTCTAAAGCATATCTGGGGCTTAAACTTGGCTAACTACTGAATATGCCTTAAATTATCACTCTCTTTTATTTAACCAAACAAACCTTTTAATAAGTAACATATGTGAATTTAAGCTACGCATAGCAGTTCAAATAATACATCAAAGTAGGTTTCGGACCAGAGACAATCTATAGATATGCCAAACAGCATAATTACTTTACTTGAGAACAAAACGTCTCTTTAAGTTATAATAATTAATAGTCTCTGCTCCGAAGGCAAAGCATAAATCAATAAATGCATTTTAACAAAATATATATATAGATGCAAAAGTATAGACGCAAATAGAGAAAATAATAAGGCAAATAAGCTTTTATAAGTTGAATTTAAAAAAGAGATTTAAGAATTTGTGATCAGGCAAGATTTACATTTAACTTTTAAAGTATTTTAAATTATACAGGTTGAGATACGTTTATCTAATACAGTTAATTACTTTAAGAGAGGATACACCTTTTAAACATAGTGTGATTAATTTATAAGATTTGAATGGAAGAGTTTGTGCACATTACTTATTATATAGCTAGCTTTAGGAAAGATTTATAGATGGCTATAGCTTTTAGATTTAGTTTGATTGAGAAGCGGTTACCGGTTATTTATCTGGAGGCTTGCAGCTTGAAAGTATGAAATACACGCATGGACTGATTGATCTGAGCTGGTTCATCGTTGGGCTATTCTTTAAGTAGGGCTGTGGTTTGGATCTCTGGGCTCCATAAAATGGTTCTTGACCATCGGGAAGATGGCCTTTGCTTTTCTAGCCAATTATTTGCATGGTAGAAACTGGGCCTGCTGCCTGGATATAAGTTGAAACACGAGTAAAGCAAAAATGGATGACAATTTTCTTTCAACTGCCTTTTTTATACTTTTTTAACCCCCCCTCTTACAGTTCATTCACAATCTTTATTTTTAGACATTAAAATCTAAGAAGTCTTAATTGCATCAGCTTCAGACGAATCGGTTGATTGATTTCAGGTTTATTCATTGTTCCTTTTATTTTTCTCAGATTCCAGTTCCAATCTGGATTTCAGTGCAGGTTTAATTGTCCAACTTTTATTTTATTAAGAATCCTAAAATCTGGATTTGTACCGGCGGTGTCTCATGAGATTGGTAAAGTTCTTTTTTTAAACATTGGATTGCTTCTCCTTTTCTTTTACTGAAAGAGATTTAAGCTGCTAGCGTTTTATCCTAGACGTGAGACATCTACCTTTGTTTTTAGTTGCTCTACATGATTAAGTAATTGGGTACTTTAAAGCCAGTTTGAAATACTTTAGAGAATTCTGTTCTTATCTAATACAATTTTCCCAGCTTGAAACCAATTCAATTATTTAAAATCATAAGATGAATATTTATAAAATTATAAGGTGTGTACGTTATATAATGATAATATCATTCAGATGTGAATATACCATTTTTAGCAAATAGAATTATTACAAAATATATACAATTATAGCAGACGTGTGTGCATATACAATTACACACATATACGTGTAAATATACGTTTTTATACATGTTAAATTCCCAAGTATACAGTTATATATATGTGTACCTTTAGGGTTTGAACTAGGGAAATGAAGGCTACTGATTTCTAGAATAGGTGAAACGTATGACGATGAAATCATACTGTTTCAATATAGAATAATTGCAATGTTTAAACTCTTTAATAAAAAAAAACAAAATTGTGAAAAAAAAATAAATTTTTTTTTACTTCTTTAATTCTAAAAATATTACAAAATTACTTATTACAAATATATCCCTCCCCCCTCCAATCGTACTTTACTAGTATGTCACCCGATTCCTCAGGCAGACAAGCAAAATACCAAAGGTACCTGTAGCTTTTCAGGCTACAGAATTTCTCAGCTGCTAAATTCAACCCCTGTCATTCAAGGCACTTTATTTGTTTTGAAGTAAACTTCAGGCACCAGCTAATTACATGAAGTAATTAACATGCTGGATGATGGCTATTAATTCAGCACCTGATTTCTCTCAAACTAGCTCATAAAAAAAATCATTAATACCCGATTAACATTTAAAGGAAATGGTATTTGGTATTATTATATAAAATTATAATCTCTAATTTACGTTTCTAATAGGCACACACACACACAAATCTATATTACACATACATTTCTTAGGTTTATTATTCACAGTTTATGACATTATATACTTTTATGTATTCTAGTAAATAAATATTCAAACCTGCACATTCTATAGTTCATTATATGCTGGTTATGAGTTCATTTATACGTCTTCTAGAAATACTCAAAGACTGCAATAGCTATTTAATAGATTAATATAAAAAAATCAGTAATGGGAATAAGAAAATATTACCTATAGGATTTTGAAAGTCTCTCTGAGATGGGTGGCTTCTTGCTTTCTTCTGCTGCATGTAGTTTATCAACCAGTTGGATTTGAGTCACTGATGGTGTCCTGACACATTTTGGTTCCATGACACATCTTACTTCAGGCAGATAGACATTCTCGATGGCTTCAACTTATTTTTAGATGGGCATTGTTTCTATTGCTGGTGTTTCCTGGACTTAGAGTTAGAACGCGGTCGCACTCTCCAATGTCTGCTTAACAATGCATATTATTTATTCAGAGTCCCCACTTGATTTAGCAATACTTGAATTAGTTGAAAGACACATGAATATCAAATAGATGACTGAATAAAAGTCAAATTTTGGTCCTATTTATGTTGTTGTCTTCTTGTTCTTATCTTTTAATTAATTTTTAATCTGCTAGTTATTTGCTGTTGTTTCCAATCTACCTACTGCTTAGGCTGATTAATTTTAGATAAGATGCATTTAATTTGTCCCATTGTTTGTGGATTTTAATTAATTAATTAGTAGCCATTGCTAATCCCATTCTTGTGCGGCTTATCAGTATATGCAATCTTTGAGTTTTTTGGAATTTATATTACAAATTTTCTTAATTTTATTCGATTCAACTTTCATATTTTACTTCCACATATACATTTTATTTTCTTTATACATTTAAAATCAACACACGCATTTCTCATTCTTAAAATAAATGGAAAGAGAGAGTTTTAGTTTTTTTAAGATTTCTTTTTTTTTTAATAGTTTAATTTTTGCTTCCCCTTCCTGATGAATTACTCTTTAATTTATAATGACACAGCATTTATTTCCCCCCTGGGCTAACTGCATTTTTTTAAAAATAAAACTCTAACTTCTTTTTTAAACTTATTCTAAGTTATATTTTCTTCTTTAATCATTCTTTTGACAAAGTGTATTTTTAAAATTCTTTAACTTTTTAAATACTGCTTTTTAAATTTATTGTAAATTATATTTATTCAACTTTAATTTTTGAATCATTTCATTTTAATAATTTTAAATAAATTATTCCAAATAAGTAGCACTAGAATAGTGGTACAATCTATATAAAAATAAAAAACAACATTTCAAACACTCCAACTATTAGCTTAAATATGGACCTTTAATATCTCTACAATCCTTATATTCAATTAACTTTTATATAAAATTTTATTTTATATTTTAATGTTTATTTCTTCATATTCTAATCATTTAAATTTTAAATTTGCCCTTTAATCAATTTATTTCTTCTATTTTAATTACTTATATATTATAAATACATTAATCAATAATATTAACATAATATCCTTATAATTTTATTTCCTCTTAATTATTTTTTAACTAATTTTACCTTTTATAAACCTCAGCACTCCTACTCCTCTAACCGGATAACTTTCAAAAATTAAAAAAAATTTTTTTAAAATGATAAATCATACTAAAAATGGGAGGGATAGAAAGATAAAGGAGGCTATATTGATTAGAATCACTAGGCCATTTCTTAATAATGATCAGGGTTTGAAAACATTAATTTTATGGGAATATTTTTGTTAATGAATAGATATATATAGATTTTAAAGAATTAGAATAAGATATAGTTTTGGAAGGTGTTCGTAGAGGGTGGAGAGGTGAAGAAATTAAAAAATTTTTAAAATTTTTGAAAGTTATTTCGGTTAGAGGAATAGGAGTATTGAGATTTATAAAAGATTAAATTAGTTAAAGAATTAAAAATTAAGAGGAAATAAAATTATAAGGATATTATGTTAATATTATTGTTATTGATTAATGTATGTGTAATATATAAGTAATTAAAATAGTAGAAATAAATTAGATTACAGGGCAAATTTAAGATTTAAATGATTAGAATATGAAGAAATAAACATTAACATATAAAATAAAATTTTATATAAAAGAAGTTGATTGAATATGTAAAGAGGTATTAGGTTGTAGAGATATTAAAGGTCCATATTTAAGCTAATAGTTGGAGTGTTTGAGATGTTGTTGTTTTTTTTATTTATATTTGTATATGTATGTATGTGTATATATTGATATATATATTATAATAGTAACTTTCAGTTATTATTATTGGTCTAATGTGCTTTTATCTCTAATGAAATTATTTATAAATATAAAATCTATTTGAACATTTTAATATGTATATACATATACACTATTTATATATATACGTGAACTTTAAACAATATATATATTAATGTCAAGTTTTTGAGTAAAATGCCAGATTTGAAGTAGAGTAATAAATAATTGTATATATATTTTATTATTAAATCTTAGTGTTTATTGAACAATTAATATTTGAATTAAGCATGACCTTGTAACAACACACGAGCAGATTCATTCGTTCTCTTGTTATTAAAAGGGAAGAAAAAGAAAATCATTTCTCTTTAAAATAACTTTTTCTTTTATAAATATTACTGTTCAATGATTGGAATTTAAATATTAACTTTTCCAAATTAAGATAATCTATGGATTAAAAGTCTGTAAGGAAAATATTTTAATTTTCTATTAAATCTTAAATAAATAGCAATATAAAAGAAAAGAATGTCTGTTTAAGTTTTTTGGAAACTAAGTTATATTAAAACTTCATTATATTTAAAATAATTATATATATAAAGAATATTCCAATGTGCTTTGAGTAGAACAGCATTATATCGTAAAGGTTTTGAAACCAACTTTGCATGCTATTTTAAAATATTTTGAAATATTGGATATATAGAACATCTAATGATAATAGAAAGATGGAGAATAAGAACATCTACATTTGAAGAATATTTACTTTATTTCATATCAATCAAATCATTGGATATTATTAACAGTTTATCAAATAAGGATACATAAAATCATCATTATACCAATGGATTAATAATATACTTCATAAAAGATCTTCATTAGGATTATAAACTACAGACTCAAATATCTACTCTTAACTCTGGAGAATAAGTTTTTCTTTCTTTATTTATATATATATTATAATAATGCTTATATTATTTTAATATGTTTATTATTATTATTATTATCTTTATTTCAAATTTGGCATCGCATCATTATATCTTAATAGGAAAATTATATTTAATATTAAATATAATTAATTGAAAGCTTAACATAATTCATCAAATTAGATGAAGGATATAAAGAATAGTTATTATTTAACAGATATTTTAAACAGGATTATATTGTATTTACTACATAATATAGTAAACATTTAATGTATTTTATTTATTAAAAGTACATATAATATATAAGTTATACAGTTGTAAATAGTACTTATATATTAGTAATTATGGAACATATAAATAAAAATGGTAAATAAGTTAATAAGTTACATAAATTATTAATTTTTGAATCCAGATATTGTTTTTATATGTCTGTTAATTTAAACTATTTTCTTTAATTTTTGAAAGTTTATTATAGTATTGAATTTTATCATAGGGTATTAGAAAAGAATAGTAGTTATTAATATTTTTAAAATGGTAAAATTCATCCGTATTTATTTATTAATATTTTATTTATCTATTACATTATATTTTTTATTATTTATTAAATATTGATTTATTAACTTGATCTCTTTGTCTAATCATTATTAAATTATATTATATATATGTTAGTATTATAAATATCATATGAATATCAATTATTAATTAATGCTTATATAAAGGCATATTAAATAATAACTTGTTTTGAAATTATCCCTGAAAAGAGCTAATTGCAAATTCTCCATGAGTTTGAATATCATGGGATAATGGTGACTGAAAGAGGGATGAAAGATGGATGAACTAGTCTAAATTATATTAAAACTTATTTAAAAATTATTGAGCTAGCATAATAAAGATAGATATAATTATGGACTTAGTATTTCATCAATTCATTTCTAGCATTCTACCTGAAGACCCAAAGTCCAATTGTAGTGAAATGCATATTCTCTTTCTAGGGAATTTAATCATCCCGTTATATTTAACAAGACCAACTTAAGACATTAAATATAATCCATTCTGTTATATTTGGTGAACCTAACTGTGAAGCATTAAGTTAATGATTTCCAATCATTAAATATAATCGATTCTGTTATATTTAATGCATCAACTGGGATGATTATATGCCGTTCCGTTATATTTGGTGTCTCAACTAAAACTATCAAATATGCCATCCCGTTATATTTGGCGCCCAACATGGGACATTGAATCTATAATTTCGATTCACTATATATAATATGATTTTGAGAGATCAATGTTTAGATAACTACTTATTTTAAACAAGAGTTAAGTGAGGTAAAGTTTTTATATAGACATAGACATTTAACAATATACACATATTATTAGAACATCATAAGTATATATAAATAGCATGAAGTGGTAAAGAACTTTACAATATAATATTTTGGTTATAAAAATATATAAACTTGTGTAAAATTTGAATTAAGTTAATATTTATTATGCTTCGAAGTGGGAAAATGTTTTCAAATAAAGATATTGAATGCTCTAGTCAAATGCAAGATGATTTTCAAAGTGAACTAAGTGATGATATTAATATTTTAGAACAATCATCATTAGTACAAGCACCTGGGGGTTCTACAACCATAATTGAATACCCTCAACAAACACAGAGTTTAGATCAAGCATTATCTCAAACACAAAATATAGTTGATGAAGATTTAAATCAATTATCTACAATTAGGATTAACCAATCACTTAATGTTGGTACAACAAAAGTTAAATGTTACAAATGTTTATGAATAATTTGAGTCAAAAGTTAGATCTTGCTAATAAAAAATTGGATGATATGAATAAAAAATTAAGTGATGATAATAAAAAAATAGATAATAATAGTACTAGTTCAAAAAATGAAATTAAAAGTGATCTGTATGATAACAAAAGTGAAGATAAAGAAATTACAATAGGAGGTGGAAAATAATTTTTACCTGGAAAACCTTATCATTGGCATGATTGGTGTATTGTTTGTACTCAAAATTATTTTTATATTTGGAATAAATATACAATTTTAAAGTTTTATAAAAACAGTAATGGATGGTTTGAAATTATTTTGGATGGAAAATTTGCTACTATGCATATTAGTGGTAACATTTATGAGAGTAGTGATCTGGAACTATGTTTGAAGGAATTGCAGAGTGCACATAATCAAGTTAAACCTGGTACTCCTAGTCAATCTATTTTATCTTTAATTGATTCAAGATGTTTAGCTATTGGAAATTGGTCTTTTATGTATGAAACAGATGATAGAATTGTTATTCGTAATTCACATAATCAAACACAAGCTATTATCTTACAAAACGATTTGCATGGTTTTATTTTTGAATCCAATAAAGGTAATAAGCATTCTGTTAATGCTGAAACTTTACTTGACACTGAATTTTCTACTGGTTGGATATCTCAGATTCCCAATGATGGAATAGAAAAATATCCTATTAATTTTATTTTAGAGGAGACAATACCAACTCCACAAATAAATTCCATTAAAACAATCATGAATGATACAATGCAGATTAATGTCAACAATCAACAATAAGAACTTCAAACTTACTTTGAATGTAATGATGATACCCAGAGTAAATCATTAGTTCGATTGAATACTACAGAAGAAAATTATCAAAACCACTTTGATATTACACAATAGAGTAAAGATATAAAGAATCAGCACAACATTTTTGGAAAGGTTAATTTAAATCCATTAAATTCAAAAGGAATTGTGGAAAAGAATGAAGTAAAGAGTTTCCAAAACACACAAGTCATGGAGATGCAAAAAACAGAGATAATACATAAGACTCTTAAAAAAATAGAAAATGAATTAGTGAATGATTTGGAAATTGTTGTTAAAGATCTTGATAAAATAAATGACTTTAATCTAAAATTTATTTTTTCACATCAGGTATTGTTTGAGATAAAGAATAATTCTCTCAAAACTAATATAGATAGATACCTATGATAATAGTAAAAAACAGAGTCTTAAACAAAATCATTTAGATATTATTCAAAAAGGTCCACAACAAATAATTATCTCTAATAATAAATTAAATTTTCAGTATTATATAATGCTTGAAACTGAAAATTATTTTATTAATAATGATTTAGATGGATTATATTTAAATACTTGTAGAGTTAATAATGAAAATGAACTATTAACTTCTCAAATGAGCATTTCAAAAATTCAAAAAGGGCATACATTCCATAAGTTATGTAGTACTTATGAAGGTCCATTTACATTCATTAAACACATGAATGATAGTGCTTAATGAAGATAAGCACATATTATGGAAGGACTTTCAAGGATTGTGACCATTTAAAAATGAAAATAGACAATGATTAATGATTGAACCCATTATAGTTTGTTAAAAAAATGTATATATAGAAGTTTTGATGACATAAACATTGATGAAGGAACTAAATATAGAAAAATTAAATTAAACAAGTATACACTTGTTCAATAAAATTTAATCTTTGATTACTTGATCTAGAATAGGAAGTAAACCAAATGGTTAATATGGTAAGGTAATAAAATACCAACATAATTTATAAATCTATAAAGTATAAATATACAATTATAGATGTATATGTGTATAAATATGTATAAGAAGAATACTTACTAGTCTTAGAGAAATATTCTCACCCATATGATTACATTTTCATTAAATTATACTTATATTATTTTAAAAAAATATAAACTTATAATTTATGAACCCAAAATAAATGGAGAAAATGACATTTTACAAGCTTGTAAACAACTTGTTAAAATGGCAAGTAATAGAAATCAGAATTAAAAAAATGTATTTATGAGTTTAAAGTTGGAGATAGAGTATTAATAAAGACTTTCCATCCTAGTAAACCATTAGAGAATAAATATCACAAATTTTACAACACATATGAAGGACCTTATACTATCTTTAAAAAGGCAGGTCCAAATACATTTTGGATTAACCAAGAAGGAGAGATTCGTGGTACGTATAATTCACGAATTTTAAAACCTTATTTTGGCTGTTTATAATGTTATATAAAGAAATAAGGTGAATATCAAGATAAGTATTGGGCAGTGTAAACCATATGGTTGTATAAAAAAATAATAATAGTGATCAATGTAAAGAGAAATATAGTTAAGAACATTAGTTTTGATGAGGATATTCTTTAATGCCTTGAAATAAGTAAAAATAATAGAGTCAATTCATATTAATAAATGGATACTCTAGTATTTATTTAGTCCTTTTCAAATCCATAAGTCTTAAAAAAGCAGGAATAAGGCTAGTAAATATATTTGTGTTGTCCAAGAAGGAAACACATTATTTTATTTATTTATTTTTTTTATTCTTTTTAAACTTTTAACCATCAAAGTCCTTAATTTTTGATCATTATCAAAAGAATAATATAACCCAAGTATGAGGAAAGATAATACAGTTAAAAAAATTATTCAACCCTTCATAAAATCCATGTACAAATGTAATTAAATTATAAGAACATACTAAAATATTTGTAAGTGTTTAAAATTTTAACTTAAATTAAAATTTTAATTTCCGAAGGGAAGAGGAAATATAATAGTAACTTTCAGTTATTATTATTGATCTAACGTGCTTTTATCTCTAATGAAATTATTTATAAATATAAAATCTATTTGAACATTTTAATATGTATATACATATATACTATTTATATATATACGTGAACTTTAAACAATATATATATATTAATGTCAAGTTTTTGAGTAAAATGCCAGATTTGAAGTAGAGTAATAAATAATTTTATATATATTTTATTATTAAATCTTAATGTTTATTGAACAATTAATATTTGAATTAAGCATGAACTTGTAACAACACACGAGCAGATTTATTTGTTCTCTTGTTATTAAAAGGGAAGAAAAAGAAAATCATTTCTCTTTAAAATAACTTTTTCTTTTATAAATATTAAATCAATGATTGGAATTTAAATATTAACTTTTCCAAATTAAGATAATCTATGGATTAAAAGTCTGTAAGGAAAATATTTTAATTTTCTATTAAATCTTAAAGGAATAGCAATATAAAAGAAAAGAACGTCTGTTTAAGTTTTTTGGAAACTAAGTTATATTAAAACTTCATTATATTTAAAATAATTATATATATAAAGAATATTCCAATGCTATTTTAAAATATTTTGAAATATTGGATCAACTTCAAATGCTATTTTAAAATATTTTGAAATATTGGATATATAGAACATCTAATGATAATAGAAAAATGGAGAATAAGAACATATACATTCGAAGAATATTTACTTTATTTCATATCAATCAAATCATTGGATATTATTAACAATTTATCAATTAAGGATAAATAAAATCATCATTATACCAATGGATTAATAATATACTTCATAAAAGATCTTCATTAGGATTATAAACTACAGACTCAAATATCTACTCTTAACTCTGGAGAATAAGTTTTTTTTTCTTTATTTATATATATTATAATAATGCTTATATTATTTTAATATGTTTATTATTATTATTATTATCTTTATTTCAAATTTGGCATTGCATCATTATATCTTAATAGGAAACTTATATTTAATATTAAATATAATTAATTGAAAGCTTAACATAATTCATCAAATTAGATGAAGGATATAAAGAATAGTTATTATTTAACAGATATTTTAAACAGGATTATATTGTATTTACTACATAATATAGTAAACATTTAATGTATTTTATTTATTAAAAGTACATATAATATATAAGTTTTACAGTTGTAAATAGTACTTATATATTAGTAATTATGAAACATATAAATAAGAATGGTAAATAAGTTAATAAGTTACATAAATTATTAATTTTTGAATCCAGATATTGTTTTTATATGTCTGTTAATTTAAACTATTTTCTTTAATTTTTGATAGTTTATTATAGTATTGAATTTTATCATAGGGCAGGGGTGGGAAAATAATGGCCCAGGGGCCACATGTGGCCCGCTAAGAGGTTTTATGCGGCCCTCCAAGACAATCAGAAAAATCTGCCTTGAACTGAGATTTCCTTTTTGTGTGTGACTGAAGATTCATCTCGTATTTTCCACTATGATGGCCACGTCAATACACATGTGCAGTGTAGATATGATGTGCAGTGCTTTTCCAGTTGATATGGTTACTTTCAATTTTGTTTTTGCATTAGCAAATATATACATTTCCAACTTTAGTGAAACCATGAACCCTCTGAAAAAATGTAAAATCAGTGATGAATGTTATGTGTTTAATGAAGAATGGACAAACAAATATTTATTTGGTAATACAGGGAATAAAGCAGTGTGTTTATTGTGTCATGAAAAAAGGTGCGGCCTTCCATTAACCTTCGCTTCCACAAAGTGGCCCCCGATGCGGCCCTCTGCCAACCTCTGCGGCCCCCAAAATAAAACAATTGCCCACCCCTGACAAAGGGTATTAGACAAGAATATTATTTATTAATATTTTTAAAATGGTAAAATTCATCCGTATTTATTTATTAATATTTTATTTATCTATTACATTATATTTTTTATTGTTTATTAAATATTGATTTATTAACTTGATCTCTTTGTCTAATCATTATTAAATTATATATATGTTAGTATTATAAATATCATATGACTATCAATTATTAATTAATGCTTATATAAAGGCATATTAAATAATAACTTGTTTTGAAATTATCCCTAAAAAGAGCTAATTGCAAATTATCCATGAGTTTGAATATTATGGCATAATGGTGACTGAAAGAGGGATGAAAGATGGATGAACTAGTCTCAATTATATTAAAACTTATTTAAAAATTATTGAGCTAGCATAATAAAGATAGATATACTTATGGACTTAGTATTTCATCGATTCATTTCTATCATTCTACCTGAAGACCCAAAGTCCGATTGTAGTGAAATGCATATCCTCTTTCTAGGGAATTTAATCATCCCATTATATTTAACAAGCCAACTTAGACTTTAAATATAATCCATTCTGTTATATTTGGCGAACCTAACTGTGAAGCATTAAGTTAATGATTTCCAAGCATTAAATATAATCGATTCTGTTATATTTAACGCATCAACTGGGATGATTATATGCCGTTCCGTTATATTTGGTGCCTCAACTAAGGCTATCAAATATGCTGTCCCGTTATAATATATATATATAGATTGGTATTAATTATATATGTTTAAATGTAGCTCTAATGATGACTGCTGGACAGTTGAAACTAGGTAAGAGGAGATAAAATAAATCGTATGTTAAACTGCATTGTAGTGTCAATTAAGGTGTATATGGTGTATTATATTATATATAATTCAGCAATGCAAATAAGAAAGAGAAGTGGAAGGAAATTGTAATATTTAGTATAATTGTTTGAAAAAATTAGTATTATATTAAAAGTTATTTATGTATTAATTTCCTTTACCAATGAAAGTTTAATTTTTTTTTTTTTTTTGTCCTGATAAAAAATAAAGTGTACAGAACATTTGTATATACTTAATTTTAGTCAAAATATTTAGTAATATGTATATTTTTATCTTTTAAGAAAACTATCTACGTTATGGTGCATTTAGAGACTCATCAGTATATAAAAACCCATATAAATTTTCTAAAATATCATCTTTATACATTCCTGACCATGTAGACTGGCGAGAAAAAAATATAATCACTCCTGTTAGAGATCAGAAAAAATGTGGTGCTTGCTGGGCTTTTAGTACCATTGCATCAGTTGAAAGTATGGTAGCTTTGAAAACAAATGTTTTGAAAGAATTAAGTGTTCAACAAATGGTAGATTGTGCAATCTATGGAAATCGAGGTTGTAATGGTGGTGACACTTGTGAAGCTTTACAGTGGATGAATGAAGTAAGAATTTTTTACAGGATGGATATTTTTTTTATATATTAATGTAGAAATATTACAATCAAATTGATTTAAAGTACATAGATGGTAAATGAATATATATAATGAGATGGTAATGTCTTATGGCATACAACAACATAGTAGTGTGTACATGCACATAAAGTTGAAAGAAAAAGTAGAAATGAACAAAACATAATTTTTTATAGATATTATTTAAAATATATACACTGGAATAACATATTAATGATTAAATAATAATTTTCATATTTAAAATTATTATAAATTATTGTATTTTAAATCAAATATTTAAAAAAATTTTGTCTTTTTATTGTTTTGTTTAATTCTGATTTTGATAATTAAGAAAAAATCTAAAACAAAATTGTTTTATTACAATGATAAAATTATTCGGTTGTTTTCTATTCCCTCATGTCAGCTGCATGATGGTGCTATTTCTAGGTCAATTCCTAGAAATATACCATGTCTTCACCCAACCTAAGAGGCTTCTTTCTACAATAAAACACAGAAAGAGTTCTCACGCCAGCCTCAGCTAACCTAAGAGGCTTCTTTCTATGATAAAACACAAAGAATCCCCGCTGGCTGAGCCAGTTTGGCTTTTTTCTATGCTAAAAGCACAGCCAAATGCCTTATTGGCTGCCATAATTGGTTGTGTTAATAACTTTATCGTAATGCTAGAATGTCTATTTTCTCTATACTTTCATATGAGAGGGTGTAGATTTTAGACTATCATAATTATTTAAAATTTCATTACAAAGGTGTTTTTTTCAAGTGCTCTAACCTACTGTTACATTGTAACCTTATTAACAATGTCATGAAGGTTCCATTATGAATGGGTAACTCTCAAAAATTGCTTTTAAGGATGCGGTAAAGCAGTATTTTGACGATCACGTGAAAAGTAACGTTTTCACGAGAATTCATCCGTGACAAGTTATTTTGATATATACGCACAAACAAAAACAATCCAGTGTCTGATTATTAATTACTGTCCACAAAAAAAAGAAAATTAGTTGGGTATTATTTTTACATTTACTATTTAATAAGTTTTTATATGTACACACATTAACAAAAACAACCCAGTTTCTGATTAATTACTGTCCAAAAAAAGAAAAGCAAATTAGTCAGGTTTGATTTTTAAATGTAGTATTTGAATTATGGTACTTTTTATATACACCTGGGTCTCATTTTATGCGGTAGATAGGTTCCACAGAAAACCCGCATTAAAAAAAATCGCACAAAAATAGACTTAACTTACCTTGAAAAATGGGGGATAGGGTCTGTAATTTTCAGAATTCGCATAAAAGCAAAGCAACAAAGAAAAATTACTTTAAAATTCGCATTAAAAAAATAAGCAAATAAAATATGACTAATAAAAAATTTCAAATATTTGAAAAAAATTAATACAAGACAAACTTTTTTTATTTAATTTTATATTTTTCATACATACAGTATTTTAATCATTACCACTAGTGTTCATTTGTAAACTGGAAAGAAATCAGACTCGATGTGATGTGATGTATTGTAGCTTCTCCGTAAATGAAGTCAAGAATCTCTCAGCAATTATGCCCAGAGAAACCTGTTAACCACTTTATTTTTATTTGAGATGTGATGTACAACTAACTTTATTTTTATTCGAGATGTGATATACAACTAATGCCACTTTCAGTCTTATGCTGTGTTAATGGTTTTCTGTTTCTATATTAAAAAAATGAGATCGAAATCAAAACAAAAAGATTATACATTATCATTAGAAAGATTATTTTCAGTTTATAAAATCGTCATTTTTTATTTTAAAAATCTAAAAGATTATTTATTTCTGTTATATATAACAAAATAGACATTTTAAAAGTTTAATTTTTTTGAATATTTATTGCGATATTATTGCGATATTTTTATATGTAAGTATAAATCTATTATTATTATTTACTCATTAGTATAAATAGGTTATTTACATAGAAGCTAAAATTCTAAATACAGCTTCAGATCATATTCACGTTAGCTGCTAATATAATGTTATATTTTTGAAAAAAAAAAAAAAATTTCAAATGAAAATAAGTTATTAATAATTTAAATTTCTTGATATCTAATATATATAGTGAAATATGAAAGATATTAAGAAGAAACATGAATCGCATAACTTCAAAATCGCATTAAAATAATCCGCATAAAATGAGACCCAGGTGTATACACAATAACAAAAAGAACCCACTTTCTGATTAATTACTGTCTAAAAAAACGCAAAATAGTCGGATAGCATTTTTAAATTTAGTATTTAAATAACAGTGCCTTTTTATATATACACACTAACAAAAAGAACCCATTTTCTGATTCATTACTGTCAAAAAAAAAAAGCAAATTAGTCGGGTATAATTTGTAAATTGAGTATTTCAATGACAGCTCTTTTTATATATACACACTAAAAAAAGAATCCACTTTCTGATTAATTATTTTCCAAAAAAAAAAAAAAGCAAATTAGTTGGGTATCATTTGAAAATTGAGTGTGAATTTTTAAATGTTGTGGGTAAATTGAATAATATAGAATTGCGTATTATTTTCTATTCAAAAAAGACTGTAACTTTTTCTATATATACACACAAAGAAAATAAAACCTACTTTCTGATTAATTACTGTCAATACCAAAAAAAAAGTTATTCGGGTATTATTTTTAAATTTAGTATTTAAATAATATTATGGCTTTTGATCTTCACACTAACAAAAACCATCCACTTTCTGATTCATTACTGTCCAAAAAAAAAAAGCAAAAGGGTCAGGTATCAGTTTTAAATGTAGTATTTAAAGAACAGTACATTTTATATATACACACTAACAAAAAGAACCCATTTTCTGATTAATTACTGTCAAAAAAAAAAAGCAAATTACTCGGGTATCATTTTTAAATTTAGCATGAATGTAGAAATTTTGTGTAAATTGAAAAATGTATTATTGCATATTATTTTCTATTAAAAAAATATTGTAATTTTTATAGATATACACACAAACAAAAACAACCCATTTTATGATTAATTACTGTCCAAAAAAACGTCAATTATTCGGGTATCATTTTAAAATTTAATGTGAATTTCTAAATTTTTGTTTTTTAATAGTAATATTATTTACTAATAGTTCCTCTAATTTCCTATTACAAAACTAAAAAAGCTGATATTTATAAAGATAGAATCACAGGCCCGGCCTGGAATCGTAATATGTATGTGTTTTTGATTAGCATCAACGCCATCAAACGACTAACACTAGAGAATAGAAAACAACCAATTACTATTTATTTTTAATTAGATTAAGCAAGAAATTTTTTTTTTTAATTTTTTGATAAAGAAGATATTAGAAATTACAGACCGATCAGCCTTTTATCAGTTTTATACAAAATTTTTACCAAGATAATTATAACACTTCTACAGAGAACACAGGATTTTCACCAACCAAGAGAACAAGCTGGATTTAAAAGTGGTTTTAGTACAGTAGATCATATCCAGGCATTGAGAGAAGTTATAAAAAGGACAAATGAATATAAAGTTGCCATTATATTTTGGATTTGTAGATTATGAAAAGGCATTTGATTCTATAAACATTTCTTCAGTGATTAAAGCATTGGATCATCAAAGTATAGATCCAGGATATTGTCATATTTTACAAACGGTTGTCCCAGGTTTGCGGGTTTGCTTCCCAGCCGATGCTTTGACACATGAAAAAGAAATGCAACAGCAACAATTAGAAGGGTGTAAGACAGGGTGACTCCATATCTCCAAAACGTTTTACAGCAGTGCTGCAAGAAGTATTTTGTGGATTAAAATGGGAAGCTAAAGGAGTGAAAGTAAATGGAGATTATTTAAGTCATTTAGATTTTGCAGATGATGCAGTTGCTTTTGCAAATAATGCTTTAGAGTTGCAGGAAATGTTGCAGGAGTTATTAGATGAAAGTAGGACTAAAGATAAATGTTAAAAAGACTAAAGTAATGTTTAATGGATTTTCTCAAAATATGAAAATAAAGATTGATTATGATGAGTTAGAAGAAGCTAACAGTTACAAATATCTTGGTCAGATTATTACTACAGATGGAAACATAATGGACGAAATTAATCATAGAATTAAACTTGTTTGGAGTGCTTTTGGTAGAAATAACTTGATACTAAAAGGAAATATGCCTATGTGTTTGAAAAGGAAGGTTTTTAATAAATGTGTTTTGTCACTTCTTACTTATGGATCTGAGACTTGGATACTTAATAGAAGACTAATACAGAGACTTCAGACCACTCAAAGAAGTTTGGAGAGATGCAAGTTGGGAGTAACAAGAAGAGATTGAAAACAGAATATATAGGTAAGAGAACAAACAGGTGTTACTGTGACCTCACTGAAAAAATTAAAAGACTGAAGTGGAGTTGGGCTGGACATATTGCTAGAAGAGATGATAATAGATGGACAATTGAAATTTTAAACTGGATTCCAAGAGATTGTAAAAGACAGAAACAGACCACATGTGATATGGATGGATGAAATAAAAAAGTGTGCAGGGGTGATGTGGAGAAGAGATGCTAGAGATCAGAGAAGATGGATTGAACTTTGAGAGAACTTCATCTTGTAGTGAATTGATAATGGTTGATGATGATGATCACTCTTCTACAAATTATATAATATTGTCTCTATTTTTACTAATAGTTTCATCTTTTCTATATATTGCAGATATAACTTTTCTTTTACTATCAACATATTATTTTATATTTTTGAAACTTTTATTTTTTTATATACATTTCCTTGCCAATTCACAGTTATATATTTGTATATTATTATTAACTCCTTTTTGTACCATTTTACAGAATATCTTAATATTCAATTCTTAATAGATCATTTTAAAATATTTTCATATTTCTTTTCTCTATTTACTTTCATTTTAATCGAAAATTTACTGATGAATTGTTTTTTTTTTTATTATCAAATATCTCTGTTGTGGTTTTTAATAGCCTATTAGCTAGTTTCTTATTAATCTTAGTTAAGTTTGAGCAATCTTCAAAGTATTTTTAAAATGATTATCAAATTTAAATCTATTGGAGTATTTCTAAAGATTAGAAATCATAATTATTAATATTGTCTTTTTTATTAGTTTTTGTCTCTCTATTTTTGCATAACATATATCTCATTAATCTATGATCACTTTTTGTGATAAATGTATTATGAACATTGCAGTCTTGAAATACATATTTTCTGATAGCTAAAATATAATCCAATGTAAATCTTCTTTCATTTTGGTGTTTCTTATTTATTTCTATATCTTTTTTTTTAAAAAAGAAGAAATTTATAATATACAATTTTTTTTTTTGCACACTCTGCAAATCTGCATATTCTCTTATTTCTGTCACTATAGCAAATTTAGTCATAGCATTTTCATCTTTCAATCATTTTTGAATTCTATCATTAAAGTCTCCCATCACAATTTTAAATTGTATGCTTTGATCAAAAACATTTTGTACATTTATATAAAAATCTTCTACTTCTTCATCATAATAACAATTTGTTGGAGCATAAATCTTAATTCTAAGCATTTAATATCTTTTATTAATTTAAAATAACTAATAAGTCTTTACAACATTTTCCCACACTTTTTATTTAAAATAAGTCCCACTCCACCTATGTTTCCAGTATTTGTGACTTTATAGTAAAGTACATTTTAAAATCATCTCTTCACCTTTTCTTTTAACTTCATAGCATCCAATGACACCCATTTAATATTAGACAGTTCTTCCAATTTGTATAATCTTCCTTTACTTAAAAATGAACTGCACTTGTAAATAGTTAAATAAAAGATCATCACCACTGGTAGGCTGGATTTACAATCAGGGATTTCAGCTACCAATTGAACATCTAAGAATAAGCGTCATAATTTACTTTTGATTATTAATTGACAACTTTGGTTAGAGTGTAATATAAAATACATTAATAAATTGTATTATTAGAGTTCTTACATCTAAAGATTAAAAGCAATATTTGTGTTGATGTATGTGTTAGCTTTATAACACATGTGATGTTGTTGATCCAGACAAAATGCAATTTTAGCTAATATTGTATTACTTTAGAAAGCTTAATCACTATTGCTTCTCAAATGCTGATTGACTATACATGTACACACACACAAAATGTATAAGAATTCAATGACCAAAGTAGACAGTTAAGTAATTCTAATTTTTTTTTTTAAGTTTATTATAATGCTTCTGCTTTTACATTCTGCAATAATTTATTTTCTTTTTTGATTCTTTTAATAAAAACTTTTTCATCTACCCACGTCAATACTTCCATAGATCTAGTCGTATTTTTTTCATCTTTCTTCATATACAAATTATTTTAATGAGAATGTAAATAATTTTATAGCTTATCAATTAAAAATATAAATCTATTTCATTGAATAAACAAGTAGTGCATATGTTATCAAGACAATTTTACAAGCCAGTTTTCTATAGAATCATTTTTAAAATAAATCTGTAAATAACACCCATCTTTTGTTATATTAATGCCAATCAATTTTGTCTGGTTAAAAATCATTTTTTACATCTTTTTCCTGATAAAATAAGATTAGCAATGATATAACAAAAGGTGGGCATTATTTACAGATTTATTTAAAAAATAATTTCATAAGAATCCGGTTTCTAAAATTGTATAGGCTTCTTCATATGTACTTTTCATATGCTTCCAAATGTTTTTTCATGATCATCCATATTTCACAACTACTTAATATCACACTCTAGTTACAATATTTAATCGGTATTTTTTTCAAGCTTAAGTTCATTATTTTTTATTTTTCAGAAGCCTTACCCATTGTTAATCTGAGTTAATCTTTTTTTCATTATTTTTTTTATTTTTATCTATTAATCTAAAATATTCATATAAATTTATAAACAATTAGTGTAAATCATATTATAGAATGTAGAGACAGAATTATTATAATAAACAACAACAACAAAAAAGACGATATAAAGAAAAAGATATTACATAATTTTAAAAAGAGAATAGATGTAGTATTTCTTAAAATTCATATATTTTTTTTGTTTTAGTAATGAGCCTTTATTATATTAAATTATTAGAATGAATATATCATATTATAATATAATTTAAAATCACAACAACTTAACTTGGAACTTATGTTTTGTGTCTGCTCTTCACTATATCATTAGAATCAATATTACATAACATAGCTGCATAATTAAAAATTTAAATAATGAATCTTTAAATAAAATTACAAATTATGTATCTCTTAGAGTCTTCAAAGTATTTTTTTTTAATTTTAATAAATAAATAAGATATATATTTTGCATACTTTGATCTTTGTAAGAAGACAAAACATATGTAAACAAATGCAAATAACATAATCAGGCTTATTTAAAAAGGTAATTAAAATTAGGTATGAAAGAAAAGATATGAAAAACAGCTTACATCAGATGTCTTATGTTGCCAAGTATTTAATTATATTCTGCATAAAGTTTAGTGAGTTAAATAATTTTATTAATAATGAAACAGACAGATCGGAGAACCGATCTTCGTTTCAGGTGTTTTTATGTACGGTAATTCGAACCACTGTTCGCCCGCAGTGAGATTTTGTCTATTTTAATTTATAATAAAAATTAGTTATATATTCTATAGTCTATAAATAAATATGTAAAGATTCCGTCTATAAATGTCGCAAACCATGAAATAATATTTGTGTGTGCGTGGTTTGTGAATTTGTATCAATTAATTTAAAGTGTCAGTGCGGGCGTATTTGTTTAAATTATAGTTTTTTTTAAATTGTATAAAGTCGTGTAAAAGTACTGATCAAAAGTCACATTCCTTTGATCAGTGTTTTTAATTAAAATCTAATTGCACAAATGTTCAGAGCAATTAAGTTGTATTCAGAATTAGTAAGGAATTTTTATATGTAATTAAAAAAAGCATATTAAATTAAAAGATTGCTAAAAACAGATAATTGATTGTTGGTCAAGCTGCATAGCTAGAGGCTAAAGAAAGTAGGCGGAGCCTAAAACAAAAACAAGTCGGAAAGGTCAGCAGTGGCGATTTTAGAGAAAAACTTACATTCTAACTTTTGTCGTGTGTGAGAGAGGTAGTCTCGAGACAACACAGCAGTTGAGTATAATTCAAACATTATTATTAAGAAGTTTATCAGTGAATCGCAATGTTGATGGGCTAAGTGCCAGGAGCTGGTCTCTGCCCCGCCAATATGGATCCTCGTGCCGCTGTTTGATCATGTTTCACGTAACTCACAATTTCCAACTTCCAACCTCTAAATTAGCTATGCCTTACAAATAACTTTCAAAAATGCGCGCCTACGTTCGTCACAAGCCAAGCTGGATGAAGAAAGAAGAGTAACTTTGTTACACGAACTTTAATTTTCTTCCGTGCTTAATGTTATCAATCAAGTGAATCATATGTAAGTTTTTATATCATTTATAATGCTATTGGTTAATCTGTCAGTAAATTTTCTTTTCTTTTTTTTTTATCCTCTGCTCTAGTCTTTAGAAATCATTTATAAAATTGTAATTAATAGTAATAATATTTCAACTGAATGCATTTATATTTTCTTATGTTGCTTATTTCATAAACAAACATTGCCAATAGTAATATTTCCAACTCTGTGTAAACTAGTGTGTAATAATGATCAATTTAATTTAAAAGTAATTTCATGTTCTGAATTAAATATTCTTTCACATTCCGAGTTAGTAAATGTTAAATCACTTTATTATTCTATGTTAAGTTGGTATAAAATTACAATCTAAGTTTCAATATTAAATATATATATAATAGTTTCAAAGTGTTATCTTAATGTCATGTCTGATCTGAGAATAACTCCCTGTATAATTTGATACTGTCGCTACCGCCTGTCAACCTGAAGGGTTAGGAGTCCCAGAGTAAGATTAACTAATTATTGTTTTTCACCGTCAGTTTAATTTCGCTATGTTTTTATTGGGATAAGGATTTCAGCCTGTGGCGTAGAAACAGACTAATAGATTCCAGGTTTTATATAATTTCTTTTAAAAATCCGCTTCAAGTATTCGTCCTTCACGTCTGTGGCAATGCCTTCCCTTCGCTGAAGTTAGCGTCTCGCCATTCTACCATTGGGGAATGAAAGCAGTTTCTTTCCCGGTAATCTCTTGGATCACCGGGGTTCGAAATGATCCCGGCTGGTTGTCGTGTCCCGGAGCTACTTGGGGGCATTAAGCCTTGTCAATGTACAAGCCGCCCGGTATTCCGTTAATGCACCGCAATTGATTACTGTAGGGCTTTTGAATCCAGGCAACCACCAGTTCATCTATCTTCCATGTCGTATTTATATAAAACCACCAGCACATCTATCCTTTATGTCGTCTTTCTATAAAACCATTCTCCAACTGTTCGTCTACGTAACGGCTCGAGCCTATTCTCATAAAATAAGTTAATAAAAATCTTTAGATAAATATTTTTCCAGTGCTCAAATACTCTGACTCTCTTAACCACCTGTCAATCATTTAACTACCCAGCTATTGGCATGAGTTTGTTCATTAAATAAAACGTTCACTAAAGACTAGTAGCCAAATACAAGAGGATTTATGAAGTCTTACCGTACTGTATAACACTATATTATATGCTGTCTATTGTTATTATGTAACACTATATTTATGTGCTTTCTATTTGTCTTATTTAACACTATATTTATATGCTTTATATTTTGCTTATTAAACACTTTATTTAATCTAAATTTTTGTGTCCTCCACCTTATTACTCTCTAAGTCTATTTAGCCACTTACTGTCTGTATTGGCAACTTAAATATATACGTTACATGAATGACCGTCCCAGTATCTAGAGTCTAATAAACCTATATATCATTAACTGTAAGAATTTAGTCCATGTTCTAAGCTGAGCTAGAAAAGGGATAACCTCGTGCTGTTATAAAGTCATCATCGGTTAGTCATACCGGGGTTTGGGTTGGAATTCAGTTGGCGTTTTGGAATTTATTCTTAAACGTGGGCTGGGTTTGAACTCGGGTACTGTGTATGAGTAAGCGTGGTGGATTTATACCGGTACAATATATATAAATAAAACCAAACTAATTTAATATTGTTTTAATTGTAAAATTCATCTGTTATTTTATTGTAATTAATAACGATTTTTTTAAAAACATTATTCCTATATAGAGTCAAGTTTTACTAGTGCCAGAAGAAAGTTACCCATTTCATTATGATACTGGATCTTGCAAGTTATTAAAGTAATTTTTATATTTATATAACTTTTAATGTTTTATTTATTAGTTTTTTATTAACCATTTAGAATTTTAAGTAATCAGTTTATCATAGTTTTCCAATTTCTTTGAAATCTGGAACAAAAAAAAAAATTCTTGGTTAGTCATTTTATTTTAATATGTTAATTCATAAATTCCCTATTTTTGATCCAATATTTATTTTAAGCAAACAGTCCTTGAATAAATACTCAAATGATCTTAAATCATTCTTTTTATTAAGTTTATATATTTTTTTGATTTTAAATATAAACTATATTTAAAGATCAAATATATCTATCAATCTTTATAAATCTACATGAAAATTACTTTAACTAACCCACCTCACACCACTTGTGCACAAAATTTTATAGTTTATACATAATTAATTGTTTTTATTAGTACTTTGTAAAAATATATAAAATTAATCCTAATATATATTTTGACCAGAATAGTTCTCCTAAATTTGTTTGAACATCTCAATCCTTTCTAATAATTCTACACTACCTGTATACATATCACCATTTTCAACTTTTATTAATCCAATACAAGATGAAGGATTCAAGTTTAATCCATTTTTTCTGATCTATAGCCTTTCTTCACATCACAACCACAAACTATCTTATTTTCTTATTTCATTCATCTATCTCATGTGGCCTTTTTTTATTCTTTTATAATTTCTTGGGATCCTAGTTTTAAGACGTCACCTCTACATTTATTATCATCTCTTTTAAAATATATTCAGTCTATCTCTCTTTCAATCTTTTAGTTTATTTCAATGATGACGTTTATTCTCATACTTGCATATTTTGCTTTTGAATTATTTTTGTTTTTTTTTCTCATGTGTCATAGCATCAGCCGGGAATCATTTTTGTTTCTCTCAACATCTGTCAAATATCCAAGTTTCAGATCCCAAGATAAAAATTGGTAAAACATGTCAAAACCTATTTCCTGTAATATTAAATTATTTCTACCAAATACATTCCATTAAAATTTAATTCTGTTATTAGCTTTTTAACCATTATGTTTCCACTCGTATTAATAACTTTTCCAAGCTATTTATAATTGTTAACTTCTAATTCATAATTGTTTATATTTTTTCCACTGTGAAAACTATTGAACACATTAGTTTATTCTTTTTAGCATTTATTTTTAGTTCTATTTTTTTGGCTTTCATTTGATAACTCTTGCAACATTTTCTGAAACTCTGAAGAACTTTTTGTAAAAACAATCACTTCATTTATAAAATCTAGATGATTTAAATAATTTCTATATATTTTTATTTCCTTAACTTCCCATTTAATTCAAAAAATACTTTTTATAAAATTGTTATAAAAAGTTTTGGAGATGTGGAATCTTCAATCATACACTTATCAATGTTAATCTTTTTAATATCACTATACAATCTAATTATTGCTATTATATTTTGATAATTATTCTTCAAAATATGATAATGTCCTGGTTCTATATCTTGATAGTCCAAAGTTTTAATTACTTGAAATCTTTGTAGAATCAATTAACTTTTCACAATTTACATATCCAAAACATACTCATTAACTATTTGTATAATATCTTTCAATTTTCAAATGTGATGCACTAGATTAAATTCACTTTTAAATCCAGATTGTTGATTGATTAGTTTGCTGTAGATTGCTATTTTGATAAAGATTTTTTTTATGGAACTGAAAGAAAACTTAGATCTTAATTTGTAATATTTCTGGGTTTTTTTTACCTTTCTTAAATCTCAATATTATTATTGCATTCTTCTAACCATCTGATTCATCTTTATCATTTACGTATTTGGTACATACTTTTGACAACAATTTTTTTATTTTTTCACCTCTTGCTTTTAAGATATTAATTATAATTCCATCATTTTCTGAAGCTTTTCTCTTTATGTATGTCTCACCTTTTCAGTTAAAATGCTTTTTAATTCAAAAGTTATTGTAATTTTAGAAATTATTTTGCTTTCTTGTTACTTAATATTATATAATTCTTTGTAGAACTTTTCTACACATTTTATAATATCATTCCTTTTTTTAATAATAGTTTTATCTTTTTTTATTACTACTGAACAATCTTTTGTATATACCATAATATTGTTCTATAATTTTGAAACTTTTAATATCTTCTATAATTTTTTTTGCCAATTGATAGTTATATTTTCTTATATCATTGTTAATTCTTATAATATTAATTTCATTTACTTTCTTTATTACTTTTACAATGCTTCATATAATTATAACCACTATTGATAGTTTCGATTGCCCAGTTTCAGAACTATAACAAACACATTTCAAATCCATGAACACAAATATATATGAACATATAACTTTACATTTTATATATTTATACATACGTTCTATCTTATAATCAATATTCATATGCCTACATATATCTTTCTATATATAATTATTACCTCTATATATAATACATTTTAACCTTTTTTATATTTATCAATCAATACTTCCTATAATACATATATATATATATATATTATTTTTATTTCATTTTTTATTTTTTTATTAAAATATTTAACTTTAACATTATGTATTCATATTTTTATATTTTACATTATTATTTATTAAATTAACATTCAATGTGTATAATTTTCTTTAACCTATACTATTGTTTCTTTTTATCACTGATTATTTTAATCCATTTATTTATTTTTTTAATATATTTTATAACTACTTTCTATTTATATTTTTAAAGCTTAACTGTTAACTATTTAAACTTTTAAATTTTCCAGTTATACTTAGTAGTTGTCTCTGTCTATTTTTTATATAATTAAATCTATTCTTATTTTTAATCCCTTCTAATATTGTTATTATTTATTTATTTTTTTGGTTGTCATTTGATCCTTCGTGTCAGCCGCTAGAGGCGCGATTTCTAGCTAAATTTCTAGAAATATGCCGTTTCCGCGGCTGCACCCAAGCCTTTAAGCATTCTTTCTAAAAGAAATCCTAGAAAGATTGTTAACTCGGAGTTAAGTTTACTTTCTACCTAAAAGGTAGAGTGTTAACTCAGAAGTTAAGTCTCCTTTCTACGATAAAATCTAGAAAGAGTGTTAACTCGGCTTAGCGGCTAATGGTGTGGCTTTTTCCAATGCTAAAAGCAGAGGAAAATGCCATAGTTGTTTGTGTCATGCACTATATCGTAATGCTGCGTTATGTATTTTATGTAACAGTATCGTACAAGGGTGTGTTAATGTGATCGTGTCAAAATTATTTAAATTTTCATCGGTGCCTTTTTTTTTTTAAGACGAATTGATGTACTGTTACATTTTATCAATTTTAACAGTAGTGATTGTTCCTCATAAATTTGTATTCCTCTTAAATTTTCGATTAGGGTGGAATAGCGTAAAAATTTTAAAATCACGCTTTGAGTCACGTTTTAGCAAGAAATTTTTCGAGACAAAAAGTATGGCTAATTCCCACAACAGAAAACTTGAAAAGATGGGAATTGCCAGACATGGAAGCCAGCGATGGAATATTTCTACAGCAGAAAAAAAGAAAAAAAACATCCTGCTGCTGAAAGAAAGGATTGGATTGTGCGGTAAATATATGCAGATTTGAGGTCCAAAAACATCTGCCGATGGAAATGTTCACTTCGTAAAGGCAAGCTTGTTTGAGGGATTCTAAATGGCCTTCGTCAAATGTCAAAAATAAAAGAAGTAACTTCAATTTTTATTTAAACGTACATCTCTTCTTCTCCCGATAATTGTTGTCGTCGGCAATCAAATGTAAAATAAAAGAAGTAACTAAAAGTTTTATTTAAACATAGCCCCAAAAACCCCTCTTCTCCCAATAATTGTTGTCATTGGCAATCAAACGGTCAAATAAAAGGAACGTCAATTATTCTTTAATCGTATAGAAAAAAACAAACAACCCTCCCACTAATTCTCATCGCCAATCAAATGTAAACCAATCAAAGTAAGACAGTAAATTATTAGTTAAACATAACCCAAATTACTATTTGAACATACACCGAAAAAGACCCGCTCTTGTCAATCAAAATTAAAGAAACCTACATTATTATTGTCCCATTGTCCAATCGAATATTATTTGGGAAAACCTAAATAATTTATAAATGAAAAAAAAAAAGTCAAATCGGTTTTCAATCAAATGGTAACTGATAAAAGTAACTTAAATTTTGATTTAAACATACACACAAACAAAACAAAACGCAAAACCCTTTCTCCCAATAATTGTTGTCGGCAATCAAATGTAAAAAATAAAAGGAACGTACAATTATTTTTTAATCATAAACAAAAACACCCCTCCCACTAATTGTCATCAGCAATCAAATGTAAAGCACTAAAAATAAGGTAAACCAATTATTTTTTAAACGTAACCCAAATTACTATTTGAACATACACCGAAAAAAGACCTGCTCTTGTCAATAAAAATGAAAGAAAACCACAACAACTATTATTATCCCATTGTCAAAAATATTAGGTTTTGGGCAAACCAAAACCATAATTTATAAACGAAAAAAAAAAAAAGAAAGTCAAAACCATTGTCAATCAAATATAACCGATAAAAGTAACTTCAATTTTGATTTAAACGTACACAAAAAAACAACCTCTTTAGCTCCCAATAATTGTTATCGGCAATCAAATGTAAAATAAAAGGAAGGTAAATTAGTATTTAATCATCACCCAAAAACACCCACCCCTCTCACTAATTATTGTCAGCAATCAAATGTACACCACTACTAAAAGTAACGTAAACTACTATTCTTTAAACGGTTACACCCCTTCTCCCAATAATTGTTGTCTACAATCATACACACAAAAAAACACCCCTCTCAATAATTAGTGTCGGCAATCAAATGTAAACCGATCAAAGTAAGACTGCAACTTATTATTTAAACGTAACCCAAATTACTATTTGAATCTACACCAAAAAAACACCCGCTCTTGTCAATAAAAATTAAACAAACAACAACTATTATTGTCCCATTGTCAAAAATATTTATTTGTAGAACCAAAACCATAATTTATAAATGAAAGGAAGTCCAATCGGTCGTGAATCAAATGTAAACCAATAAAAGTAAAGGTTTTAATTTTTATTTAAACATACACACACACGCGGAAAAAAAAAAAAACACTTCTCCAAATTGTTGTCGGCAATCAAATGGAAACCTATCAAAGTAACGTAAATTATTATTTAAAAATCCATCAAAAAACCCCGTTCTCTCTTGAATTTTGTCAATCCAATTTTACAAAAACAGTAATATTATTTTTTAAAAAAAAACACAAATTACTATTTGAACACACAACAAAAAAGACCCTTTGGTAAAAAAAAAAAATTAAAAAAAAACTATTATTATCCCATCATCAAAAATATTATTTGGGAAAAATAATTCAGAAATGAAAGAAAGTAAACTTTGTAAACAAACCAGCCCGGGAACTTTATATTAATGTGTTTTTTGGTTAGAAATCGCGCCTCTAGCGGCTGACATGAAGGATCAGATGACAACCATTTTTTTATATGTCAAAATTTTTTTCATGTCCAAATCTCTATTTAATACTAGCTTAATATTATTATGAATAGTTTCTTTTATTGTTCTATTTCTTTTATTATTTGTAAATTGTATCATTTTTATATAATTTTTCCAAAACTCATGCCCTGTTTCTAATGTATATAAATGTATCGGCGAATTTCTATCATATTTATGTTGTAATAGTCTTCTATATATTGAATTTTTTGTTTTTCATACATAATTTACTTTTATATTATTAATTTGACACTTTTTACAATTAATTTTATATATTCCATTTATTTTATTATCTGAATTTTTATTATAATTACTAATATACTTATTTTCTAAAATATTAATCATATTTTTTTTTTATTAACTATTCTAATATTTATTATATTATTAAATTTTTTATTAATTTTATCTATAACTATTTAAATTTTTAACTACATAATTATTTTTTATCTTTATATCTATATAATTAATTTTATCTATATTATTATTGATAAACAGAGCAAAACTCTCCATACAGTATTGCCACCTGTGCTAAACAGAGTAATCAATGGATGCCAGAAGGCTTGTGCATAAAATCCCTATCTAATGCCTACTCATCCAATATCCCCAGACTAGTTTCTGGCTTGTGGCCTTCGTCAGTGAGGAGCTTTGGATCTGAGAGCACTGCATCTAGATCTTAGGATCTAATGCAACCCTCTAGCAACCACCTTTTATCTCTACTTAACTACAAAACTATGAGAATGAAATTGAAAACACAAAAAATATTTTCAATCTAAGCTCAATAGCTTATATAGTCATATGGGTCTGAACTCAGTTCAGCACCCATACATTTTGATGTCTTTGGTGTCTTTGGTGGTTGCTAGAGGGTTGCATTAGATCCTAAGATCTAGATGCAGTACTCTCAGATCCAAAGCTCCTCACTGACGAAGGCCACAAGCCAGAAACTAGTCTGGGGATATTGGATGAGTAAGCATTAGATAGGGATTTTATGCACAAGCCTTCTGGCATCCATTGATTACTCTGTTTAGCACGGTGGCAATACTGTATGGAGAGTTTTGCTCTGTTTATCAACAATTAATGTGCTAGTATAGGAAATGTGATTATATTATTATTATTACTTCTTTTTCAGTATTATTTATATAATCTGTATAATTTTCTATTAACTTAATATTATCATTTATAAATTTATTTGGGTAATCATTATTTATAAATTCTTCTTTTATTAAATTTATTTGTTTAACATAATCTTATTTATTTGAACAATAATTTATTCCTCTATGAATTCTAGAATGTATTGTATTTACTTTATATTTGTATTTGAGTGACAATTAGCTATATTATTATCTATATTACTTTTTTATGAATTGATGCTTTAATCCTACATTTCCCTTTATTTGATTTAATCTATTATTCTCATCTTTTTCTACAATAAATTTAATATTTTTATTCATCCTATTAATGTTCTCTATAAATAAATCTACTTATCTTTTAATAAAGATTGGAATATTATTATTCCCTAACATTAATTTCTCCAATTCTTCCATATAAATATTATTCAATACTCCATTTAATGCTCCTATTAGTAAACCTTTTTGTTTATAAAACCTATCATTAAATTGAAACATTATTACTTTACAACATATTTCTACAACCTCCTTTAATTGTTTTATAGATATATTTATTTCTTTATTATTATTACCCTTCTTATATCCATTTATTACTATATCTATTGCTTTCTCCAATATTAATGTTAATATTAAGCCAGTATTAAATAGAGATTTGGACACAAAAAAAATTTTGACATGATAAAAAAAGAAAAATAATAATAATATTAAGGATTAAAAATAAAAATAGATTTAATTATATAAAAAATAGAGATTTTCGAGAGAGAGCTACTAAGTATAATTGGAAAATTTAAAAGTTTAAATAGTTAACAGTTAAGCTTTGAAAATATAAGTAGAAGGTAGTTATAAAATATATTGAAATAGGTTAAAAAATAACATAAAAAATAGGTTAAAATAATTAATAATAAAAAGATTAAAACAAATAATATTATAGGTTAAAGAAAATTATACATATTGAATGTTAATATAAAGAATAATAATGTAAAATATAAAAATATGAATATATAATGTTAGAGTTAAATATTTTAATAAATGAAATGATATATATATATTATAAGGGACTTAAACTCAGAGTTTCAAGCTCTCTACAGCTATCCAATCCATCTTATAATACATTTGATACACATGATCACAACATAAATGTGAAAAAAATCAATGATCTCCAATATATGTATTTTGTGCTTAACCAGCACTCATCAGTTGGTCCAGATCATCATAATCCACACACATATATAATTAGTGTTCATTTTATATTAAGATAGCAAATCTTCAAACTTTAATGGACAAGCTTCAATTTTCTCCACTCTCCAACTCTTCAGCCATCCATATCATTGAAAATCCAAGGCTGGAATGCTTTTTGTCTTTGTTGATGCCAATATTATTGTCTTACCCATGTTGACCTTAAATTAATCTGACCTCTCACACATAGGACATTAATATAATCATTTAATTATACAGAAAAGGGATGGCAGAATATAGGCTGAATATGTAATATTTAAATACATGTATATTTTTTATACTAAACTTAAGGATGGAATGCTCAATGCCTTTATTGATGCCAGCCAATTTTATTGACACTGATTATATGGATGTGTGGGAGATGGTGATCTGGATCAACTGATGAGGGCTAGTTCAACACAAAATATGTATATTGGGGATCATTGATCTTTATCACATGTATGTGGTCATGTGTATCAGATGTATAAGATGGATTGGATACTGTAGGAAGCTTGAAAGTTTGAGTTCAAGTCCCTTATAATTACATTTAGTTTAATACAGAAAATAAAATATATATTTAAATATTACATATTCAGCCTGTATTCTGCTCATCCCTTTTCTGTATAATTAAATGGACATATTAATATCCTAGATGTGAGAGGAAGGGTTGATTTAAGATCAGCATGGATATGACAATAATATTGGCATCAACAAGTGGTTTGAGCATTCCATCCTCAAAAAGGATATGGATGGCTGAAGATCTGGATAGTGGAGAAGATTGAAGATTTACAATCTTAATATAAACTGAGCACTTATTGTGTATATGTGGCAAATAGTGATCTGGATCAACTGATGAGTGCTGATTCAGCATGAAATACATATATTAAAACATGCAAAACTCTCCATACAGTATTGCCACTCAGTGTAAGCCAGAGTAATCAATGGATTCTAGAAGGCTTGTGCATAAAATCCCCATCTAATGCTACTCATCCAATATCCCCAGACTAGTTTCTGGCTTGTGATCTTTGTCAGTGAGGAGTCTTGGATCCGAGAGCACTGCACCTAGATCTTAGTATCTAATGCAATCCTCTGGCTGCAACCTTTTATCTCTACTTAACTATAAAACTGAGTCTTAAATTGAAAATACAATAATATTTTCAATCCAAGCTCATTAGCTTGTATAGTCATATAGGCCTGAACTCAGTTCAGTACCTATACATTTTGGTGTCTTTGGTTTTTTAATAATCATATCCACCACTACCCTATTAGGCAGGATTGGTTTTAAGCCAATAAACATCACATGATCATTATTAATTATGCTTGCTTATAACTGTTATTAAAACAGGCAAAACTCCATACAGTATTGCCACTCAATGCAAGCCAGAGTAATTTGGGTTTTCAATTTAAGATTCATAGTTTTGTAGTTAAGTAGATATAAAGGTGGCTGCTGGAGAGTTGCATTAGATCCTAAGATCTAGGTGCAGTGCTCTCAGATGCAAGGCTCCTCACTGACGAAGGCCACAAGCCAGAAACTAGTCTGAGGATATTGGATGAGTAGGCTCTAGATGGGGATTTTATGCACAAGCCTTCTGGTATCCATTGATTACTTGGGCTTGCACTGAGTGGCAATGCTATATGAAGAGTTTTGCCTGTTTTAATAATAGTTATAAGCAAGCATAAGAAATGGTAATCATGTGATGTTTATTGGCTTAAATACATATATTGGAGATCATTGATATTTTCACATCCTATGCGATCATATATATCAGATGTACTAGATGGATTGGATGGCTGTAGAAAGCTTGAAAGTCTGAGTTCAAATCCCATCGTAAGTATATGAATATTGATTATAAGATAGAATATATGTATATAAAAGTAAAATTATATAGTCATGTATATTTGTATTCATGTATTTTGTAATGTGTTTGTTATAGTTGTGAAGAACATTGCTGGGGCAATCAAAAACATCAATAGTGGCTTATAATTATATGAAGCATTGTAAAAATAGTAAAAAAAGTAAATGATATTAATATTATATGGATTTGGCGATGCAATAAGAAAAATAAAGTTATTAACTCATTTTATAGAACTGACTTTTAAATTTCAAAATACTGGAATATAAGTTAATTATTAAAATAAAGAAAATTACTTACTTTGCAAACAATCATAGATTTATTTAATAATCAATACATTAATTTCAATAATATTTTAAATGCATAAAGGGGTATTTGAAATACTTACGAATTTTATAAATGATAAAATCCAGTGTAACTTTTCTTTTTTGCTTTATATCATAGCAAGTATTAATTTTACTCAGTATTTCTTTATCTATATTTTAATCACCTTTACTCATTCTTGATTATAGCAGAAAATTTAGTTTGAATCCTTATCTATTCAAATGATTCAGAATTTTTAAAAAACTGATTAACTTTTAAAAAATTTCTCTATACTTTAGTGTACATATTTACATTTTTAAAAAATATTATATATTTGTTAATAGTACTGTTTTAATTTTACAATGCCACATTTCATGATCTGAATTAGTACATAAAATCAACAATAACTTCTGATGGTACCACACATATTTAATCATTTAATTATTTATTTTTATTTTAAGTTTGATTTTTACTATTTCAATTTCCATGTTTTTTCTGTCTCAGATCAATCATATAATTTTACTGTTCTACCTTTTATCGTATTACTAGTTTATATAATACTACTGTTATATATATATAAAATTCAAATTTGCCTACATTTGTTTGTCTGCATAACAAAGTGGTTTCTTTCTTCTTTCTAACCTAAAACTGAGTGCACTTTTGGTAAAGTTCATCATAATCATAGCTCTCAAACAAACATATACAAATTTGAATTACAAATAAACTGGAAATCAATATTTTATAGATATATAATTGAAGAAAGTGATTTATATATATATTTAAATAATTATTATTATTAATAGGTGAATTTAATGTATGTTTTGATTGTGCTTCTATATTGAAATATCAATAGGTGTGTGTATATATATATATATGTATAATTTTACAGCATTACCAGTGGAGTTCAAATTACTAACTACACTTGTAATTAGTAAGTATTCATTATTTTTTATTAATACATTACGATAGAATGACAGCCTGTTAAGCTTATTTATTAATACATTGTAAGATGAGCCTTCTTTAACTAATAATAGATAAGAACTTATTTATTTTTTTTAATATTATCTAACATAAAGAATTAAGTGTTTCACAAAATCTTATTGTTTTCTCTTTTTACTATTCTTGTATCTCTTAACATGGCAAACATAGATGTTAATACAATGAACTTTCTACATTTATCTTTTTAATTATAACCTATGGAAATATGAATGAATAATATAATTAAATTAATCCAAACATCTGAAATGTAATCAAGTTTGACTATCAAACCACAATCATGGACTGTTTTTTCAATTTTTATATTAATTAAACAAGCATTAAAAATGTTGAATAAATGTCATGATGAATATCTGGGCAAATTAGCTACTAAAATATATCTGTATTTAAATTTGGATTTAGTTAAGATAAAAAATGTTCAACTTTTTTTTTTATAATACTAGAGTTCAACACAACATCATTTGACATTCTTTGCATATATTTAACATATGATTTTAGAAACAATAATTCATTCTATTTACTTGACTGCAGAGATATCTGTTGTAAGTTTCAGAAATAGATCTAGATGCTAGTGCTATATCCTCATTTTCAGATTAATTTTTGGATATTGATCTTTGTCATTCCAAAGTTTCTTATTGATGAAGGTTATAACTATTCCAGTGATTTGGATATAGCACTAATACCTAATATCCATTAGATGTTTCTAGAAGAGAATAAATAAAATATTTTGCTGTTTCTAAAAAGAGGGACCTAAAGATTATTATATATCTTTTCATAAATATATCTATTATTGAAGCAAAATATTTTTTTTTCCAGTTTGTCTTACATTGATTATTCACTAATAATAAACTCAAATGTCATATATTGCTACAGATTTCTACATCGAACACTTGTTTTAACAAAAAAGTTATATTATTTATTGTTAGTTATATATAGCATTCAAGAAGCAAATATTATGCCAAGAGAGTCATATCAAGATGAAGAATTTCTGACACAAGAAGTACAACACATCTATCTACTATGTCTTTTTATGGTCATATAATATTAGAATAACAACATTATTCCAGATTTAATCAATTTTTAATTGATTGGTCAAACTATTAATACTCTATTCATGTAATACTAAGAGAAAATTTTGAAATTATCATTTGAATTTAAATTGATGTAGGAATTTTATCATTTCCACATATTAATTAAATTAAGGACTGATATTTCATTTGTTTTTATGTTTTGAATTTTGAAGGAGAAGACTGTAAACTATGAATGATTAAAGTATGAATCTATAAATAATCAAGTTTTTGTAGATTGCTGGTTTTTTAAGAGTGTTTCTATATGGATTTCTGATATTTATCATTGAAAGTAGATAAATGTCACATTTTATACAGTATTTTATTTTATTTTTGCTTTAAAGCGTAAATGTAATGATTTGCAATTATTGTATATTGTAACTTTTTTATTTGATATTTTTATTGTGATTAAGAATCTTTTTAACTAATAATTAAATAATACATGCTAACCTATCTAGCTGCTTTTTGAATTCTTCTTGGTTTGGCACAATGGTAGAGATATATTATAGAATTAAAGGTATCTGAATTGAACTCATTCTCTTATTTCTGGTGCTTGAATGTCATATGATTTTCTGAATAGCAAAACTTTTTTTTTCTTGTGATGTTAATATTATTATTTTAACATAATATCAAATATAATTTATTCCATTATTTGTTTATTTATTGAACTTTTGTTAAATACAATTGTTTATATAACAAATATTATTTGTAAAATTTAGATGTTAAATTATCTACTATATGAAATTTTAATATATATATAAGTTTTGTAGACCATGAAAATTTAATGAAGCAGTTGTTATACATGCATGGTCCTCTGACAGTGGCTGTAGATGCTGAAACATGGCAAGATTATTTAGGAGGCATTATTTTATTTCATTGTTATAATTTAACAAATCATGCAGTGCAGATTGTTGGTTATGATACTTCAGGTAAATTTTAAAGTGTTTTTATATGTATTGTTTAGTTTTGTTTTGTTTTTAAATTTTAACTTGTATTGAAACTTAATTAAGATACAAATTTTGTGTATAAAATGACAGTGCTTTTTTTTAAGTAGGTAAGTAATGAAATTTATAAAATACAAGGTTTAAAATTAAAATTATATTGCTTTTTAATAATGTTAATTTTACAATAAAATAAAATCCTAAATGTTACAAGAACTGTCATGTGAAAGCAAAATGTAGTACTGATGATAAATTCTTGTGAATTGAAAGTAATGTTCAATTAAGTCTTCAAAAAAAGAAATAAAGTATACAGATTGATAGGAATGAATTAGTAGTTAACAATTATGAATGTTTTGTTCAAAATATTAACATAGATGGCAATATAATTGATGAAATTAATTATATAATTAAACCTAATTGGTGTGCTAGTGATGAAAGTAACAACATTTAAATTAAATTTATCTGTATCCTTGAAGAGAAAGATGTTTAATACCAGAATTTACTTATTTATATGATATAAGTTCTTAGTAAAAAGAAGTAGAGAAAATGGAGATGTAATAGCAATTTATGGATGAGGATGAATATGTTTGGATTAACTTAGATTGGATTGAAAGAAAACTGCATGGATGAGAGAAAGAAATATATATATTTAAGATACAGAAATGGAGTTGGAATAAATGTGTTGCTAGAAATGTCGGCAATATAAAAATAACTAAAACTTTAAACTGAATTTCAAGAAATTTTAAAATGTATAGAAAAGATCATATGTGAAATGATATAAAAAGGACCTTTACCCTTAATGATTAGTAATAGTTGAAAATGAGAATAAAACTGATATTCATTTTTATTATAAGTTTCAGTTTATAAGTTACAATGTTTAATAGTTGCTGTTGTTGTTTTTTTATTGAATAAATTTTCACTAAATCATAACAGATTTACAATGCTTTTATTAATTTGTACAGTGATAATCAAAATAGCATTATATTTATTAGATGGATAATAAAATGGAAAATACAATGTAGAAAAAAAATATGTTGATTTAATCAAAGTATACTATTCGACATTTCAAAATTATAAAATTTTAAATATAATTTAATTACAGTATCTTCTGTTTCAAAACCCATTGAAACTTGCAATTTGAAAAAATATTAAATAGAAAAAATAGAAATTCATAAATGTCATGCTTATGTTACTTATCTGCATTTTAGCAGCAATGTTTTTTCTCATGATCATGTATTACGTTCATGCATTTGAAAATTAAAATTTTATTCAAAGTGAATCAAAGCAGAAAGTTAATAAGGATCAATTCTTCCAAGCCAATCTTCATATGATAAAATAAAAATAATTTATTTAATTTTTGAAAGAAATAGTAATATTCTGAAGCTGGCCAGATATTTAATAACTTTTCCTAAAATTTCAAAAATGTATATCAATGATACGTGATAAATACTTAATGAAGATGGAAAAAGCATTACATTTGTAGCAAAGAATCTATTGAAAAGATTGATATCAAATCATTTACTGCAAATAAGAAAATTATGTAACAACTTTTTTTAGGCTTGTCAGAATTGTTAAACCTTATAATTCACAACGTGAGTGCTGTTGTTGCATAAGTATTATAAGAAAATAAGTGCTGCTATTTGTTCCTGAGATTATGCTTGAAATTTAAAAATTTAACACTGCTTAACTATTGTATTTTTTGCATTTCATTATCAACTTTTATCACAGAAGAATAAAGAAAAATACTAAGTTTGTTTGTTTGTTTTTTTTAAGAAAGATAGAAGAGATTGATTGTGAATTTTGTAATTCATAATTCAAACTCTATGACAATTGTAAAAATATTACAAAAAATGGCTACCGCTATCTTTATAGATATGCAAAAAATTTACAAATTTAACACTGCTTAGATATTTTATCTTTTGCATTTCAGCATCATCACAATTTTTACATAAGAAGAATGAAGAATAAGAAAAAGAAATTTTATTTTTTTGAGAGAGAAAAGAGATCAATCAATTGAATACCTTCATATATGTACACATTTAGATTTTAAATATGTTCTCTTTTTCTGAGTTTATTACTCCATTGGCTTTTTCATAACTAT
This sequence comes from Epiperipatus broadwayi, assembly GCA_028023455.1. Taxonomy (NCBI): domain Eukaryota; kingdom Metazoa; phylum Onychophora; class Udeonychophora; order Euonychophora; family Peripatidae; genus Epiperipatus; species Epiperipatus broadwayi. The sequence goes on from JAQFVV010006242.1 coordinate 5,787,198, forward strand.
ATCATTCTTCAATTCTTTTTTTGTTGTTGATGTTTTAATGTGTTTACTTTTAAATTAAATTGTATCATAGTTATATACATATATACATATATCATTAAAAACTAGTCAATATATATATATATATGTTGATACGATGATTTTCATAGGTTGCATATATAAAAGACATATTTTGCGGCTTCATCCGTGTTAAAAAATTTTAAATATTGATATACCGACGTTTCGACTTGATCACACAAGTCATCTACTGGATGATAAAAGGTAGAAAGTCGGTTGTAGAGGCGCTACAATCACTGATTTGCAAAAAACGTTAAAGTTCCACCAATAGCAAAAATGTTAAATTAAAAATGTCTTTTTAAAAAAATCTTTCCAAATAGGAGGAAGTTTGCATGTATCATCTCGCTTATTGATACAATCTGGCCTTTTAAGTATCTCAATGGCTTCTCTAATTTTGCACTGGTAGAGATTATCATATCTGAATATGATCCTGGTACTAGAAAAATCAATTTTATGACCTGAATCTATAGTATGGAGTGAAAGTGCTGATGATGATGAGTATTGTTTAACTGCATTAGCATGCTCATCTCTCCTAACACTGATGCGACGATTGCTCATATCTATGTAAGAAGCTTTACAATTTTCACATGAGATTTGATAAACACCATAAGATTCAAGAGGGATTGAATCCTTAGGCTTGGTTATTATATTGCTGATTTTTTGATGAGTAGAAAACGCTGTATTTATATTATAGCATTTTAATATACGTCCAATACTGTCTGTAGTTCTTTTTACCATTTCATATTTTAAGATAGATGTGAAAAGTGACTCCACATGAAGCTTTTTCACCAATTAGTATATTTTATTCACTATAAAGTTTAATATATGGTAATATTTTAGTAAGTTGTTAAAAGTTAGTTTGGTCAGTTTGGTTACCTCTAACAAGTGCATTAAGGTCAAGTTTTTAATTTTGCTTTGTAATTTATTTCTTATAAGAACAATTAAGTTGGCAATTCATCTACATCTTTGATATATTGAGCAGAATATCTAAACATAATTTTGGAATGATTTGGAAATATGGAATTATTCTTTATACAGCTAGTTGATAAAAATAAAATCTTGATAACTATATAACTGAGCCAGTTTTGAAAAAATATATCATCCACAGTAGACTATATGGAAATGGTAATGATTATCAATAAATAATTGACCCATACTACTAAAAATAAGGCAAATAGTGAATTATGTGGGATGTCTTGTGTGATTAAAAGAAATTGATAGGCATATCCTCTATTAGTTGTATTTATATATTGGAACTATTTTCATCATCTAATATTAAGTATTGAATGTCTTTAGAAAAATTTAACTTTATTTAAATCTTCCAATCACATTCAACTGTAGGTAATAGCACACAAATTAGTATATGCACAATATTTTGAGAGGTGTTATTCTCCTATCTCTCAAAACATTGTGTATATACTAATCTGTGTGCTATTACTAACAGTTTAATGTAATTGGAAGATTTAAATAAAGTTAAATTTTTTTAAAAACATTCAATACTTAATATTAGATTATGGAAATAGTCCAATATATAAATACAACTAAAATACCATTATCACAAACCTTCAGAAAAACAATATTTTATATTAGTTTCTTATATTAAGAGTGAGTATTTTTAAAGATGAAATTTAACTGTTTAAAACTAACTATGTAAGATAAAACTCATAATCTATATACTTTGTAAATTTTAACTGCCTCACATAGAGTATAGATTTTTGGAAAAAAAATTTGTTATCACTAATTTTTTAGTTTTCTAAATATGTTTTGTAAAGATGATTTTGTGGCCCAGGTCCTTTAGTTTGATAGATTTCAATTTATTAATTAAATGTTACATTTAAAAAGTTTTTTTTTTTCTGAGACAATAAATGATATTAGTGCACAAATGAATCAGTGGACTACATTTATAGGCAGTTGATTATAAATAGTGTCTCTATAGAATGGACAAAATTACACAACTTAAAATTTTATTCTGATATATAGAAATTGAATTCAATGCCAAAATTGTATTTTTACTTTAGTAATTTTTTGTGATAGATCTTCAACAGGGAATATAGTTTTATAATTAATCAAGAATGGCTTTACTTTTGTAAATAGTAGTGAAATTACATTGCACATTAAATTATAATATTAAGTAATACTTTAGGGTGTCATCAACAAATAATCTTCATTAACAGAAACATGTCACTGATATGTGGAAGTCAAATTTTCACAAATTATTGATCTTGATAGATAGATAAGAAATCACTTTATGAATTATGGCAATTATTTAATTATGCTGAGGTGGATTAAAGGCAATTGTTAGGATTTCAACCTTAATGACACAAATTGAATCAAGCAATTACTGATTGTTGGTAAGATGATATTTTGTGTTAGTATAGTATTGCTGGAATGCTAAATTTTCATATGTCTAATCAAGACGTGCTAAACTTTGCTTCAAGATAATCAGGATGATGGTTAAAATATGGAATTATGAAGATGTGCTGCAAAAGAATATTTGATACATCTGCAGAAATTTCTTATTGTTTACTAATATGAGATGATAATAGTATTATTAGTTTGCTGTTTAAGCATACACATCATTGAAGGGTTTGAATAGTATTAGCACTGCATTTATGAGGTAAGAAAAAAGATCAACATGTGAATATTTATTTGTATTTGTGACATTGTAAGTATTGAGGGTGGAGAGATATATGGCAAAAGAAGTCAGAGGGCTAAGACTTTAAATTAACAACTAATATGATAATATCTGGAGTCAAAAGAAACTTGTATTAACATGTATTACAAAAAGCAAAATCTCAGGCCTTTATTACTGAAGACTAAATAATTATTATGTATTGTAAATTAAAGTCAGTATGTACGATTATTACTGAATTTATTTCCATGTTAATGATTTATGCCATTTTTAATGCAAATTTGTTGCTTATCAAAATGACACCTGCAGAATAGATTTTTTTTTTTTAAAGCAGAATATTATCCACTTAATTTATTATATATGTTGTGGTTTTGGATATTCTTGTCTCAGTTAACATATATATCTTTATAATAACTATACTGTTTAATAAAGTATATTATTTTACCTACATGATTTTTGCCCTTGATCCCAACATGTTAATATTAATTGTTGAAACTTATGCACACATTTTTTCTGAGATTTCCTGCAACATGATTTGAGAAATGCTTGTTATTTGTTGAAATATCTAAAGGTGTGTCAGAGTTTGATCCATTTGATTTATGAAATGTTGGAATAATGTTGAAAAGTTGAAGTGATTTGAAGTATTATCAGTAATAGAAGAAAAAAAATGTAGATCTGGAAGAATATATTTTGCTTGCTGCTCTTCTTAAATGTTGTTATAATTGCAAGAAATTTTATGCATAAGACTTACCTTAGATTATATAATATAAAGAATCAGATTTTTCTCTTTAAAACCTAATTGATCAGTTGAAAATAGATTGAACAGAATTGTAATTAGAAGACTGATGTAAGTGGAATTAAAATTTTTGGGGGACAAAAGTGGTTTAATGCATTATTTCTCAACTGACTACATGCCATGGAGCAATAATTTTTTTAATATGAACCAAATGAAGTATTGAACAAAAAAATGGATGAAAGGGTGGGTGTTTTTATAATAAAATATAATTATTTTAGTGTTTAACAAACTTAATATATATATATTTTTAAAGAATGATAAAAAAAAAAATAGAATAATCGATGAAACTATACAAAAATAATTAACTAACAAAATATTAAACTAATAGTAAACAAAATATGAAGAAAAACTAAGAAAAATATTTAAATAATTGAGCAAAATATAATTATAAAACCAAAAACTAATATGATTGTTGCTGATTCTTTTCAGTAATTAGCTTATCAAATCTTGGAGATATATTTATGCTTTCTAAGTGCAAGCTGGATTTATTAATAAATAATTTTTCTTTTATTATTATGTCATTGCCGAAAATGTCAATTCACTTAAATGTGGTCAAAAATGGTAATAACACTCTTAAGGCTTTTTCGTGTAATTCGAGATATTCAGTTTTAATTTTAACCCAAAATTGAGTTATGCTTGTCAAATTAAATAATAACTTTAATGTACCATCACAACTCAAGTCTATTATTTTTTTCTGTTCTATATCAGTTAGATTATTTTTTTTATCAATAAATGGATTTAAAATCCATATATTACCTTTTCATGTGTCTTCTTCCTGTGGATAATATTGATCAAATGTATGCAAAGTCATGTTAAATGTCCATAAACAGTATTTTGAACTCGCCGATATTCCATAAATCAAAAGTAGTACTATTTCCTTGCTGAAATTAAATTTAGTTCATTTATTAATGATAATATGTCCAACAAGTAAGTCAGTTTAGCAATCCAATTGTTCTCACAGAAAATATTTCTCAATTCTGAATTGTTTCTAGAAATATTTCAACTTCTTTTCTTAATTCATAAAGTCTTGTTAATATTTTCCTCTCGACAAACATTGTATTTCTGCATGAAGTAGTAAATTTTCATATCCAAATCCCATTTCATTGCATACATTTGAAAATAGTCTTGAATTTAGTGCATTGCATTTAATATAATTTATTATTTTTATCGATTGAGTAAGAACATTTATCAAGTCATAAGACAATCTTTAAGCAATTAAATGATCAAAATGTATAACATAATGAGTAAAAATCTTTTTGTTGTCCACTACTTCTTTAATTTTTTTGCAATTCCTGAATATTTTTCCCTCATACTTTCCACTCCACAAGCCAACACAATTTTTCCACTTAAGTGAATTCTTTTTTATTAATTGTTTTAAATATATCTGAACTAATTGTGTGATTATGAAGTTAAACACAACTAAGACATTTCTTTCATTTTGTAATCTATACAACAAATATAACAAAAGTATGGCTTTAGTGGTAACATCATGGATTTATCTATTTGAATTGTGAACAATGATCTGCTTACTTTTTGAAATAATTGATCTTCAATATCAAATCTGCATTGAATAGTATCATTAGAAAGCAGCAAAGTTTTCATTTTGTCTCCAGCAACTGTACCTAGGATTTCAGAATACATGTCTATTAGACATGGCTTAATTAAGTTTTTGGTAATAGAGTACTACTTTTTGCATATAGCAATCCTTAAATCAACTAAATACAATACTTTTACAAGAGACTTAACTAAAAAAAATTTTAAAAGTTGATTTTTGTTTTTTCAATTTAGTACTTTTATTTTCAAAAAAATCCAGTGGCTTATTTTGTAGATTGGTTTAGTCTGTAAATGATGTATTAATTTTGCTGGCTTCATACATTCAGTAGATAAAATTTCTCTGCAAATAATGCATTGAGATCTGGATAAATTTTCTTCTGACTCAGGCCAAGAAACGAAATCAAATTTTAAATCATCAGGATTGAATTAACAAACAACAATACATTTTCATTTTGCCTGGGGTAAATCATTTTAAACAGGCAAAAAATCTCTCCATATAGTTTACTAACAGTTATGTGCTAGCATGAGATGGTGATCATGTGATGTTTAGTGGTAAATCATTTTGTAAGTAAATAATGTTTTCATTGGCATTCAAAGTATTTATAGTTGTTGTTTTTTTTTAAAAAAAAAACAACTAATTTTTAATGTTCTTTTGTTATTATTCATTTTTAAATGGCTAAAATTGATCAAAAAAGTTAATATCAAGCACTTAATATACTTTAAATTATAGTACACACCTATTATATAGTAATTCCAGTGCAATTCCGATCAGCTGCCTACAGCAAACTACATAATACATACATCTGACAACTGTTAGTTTCTTTTTGTATATATCAAAGTCTGTCTTGATGCATGAAGTGCAAATGTGCAAAATTATTAATGGAATAGTGTTTTTACTGTGAGATGACTGATATTAGGAAATAGAAAATTTTTTGCATTTGTTTTAGTATTTTGTTTCTTAACTTTCTGTGAATAAAACAATTAACAAACAAAAGAAAATCTTAGAATTGAATTAAAAATAAATTTAATAAAATCAGTCACATATTAAAAGATTGTAAAAAAAATATATAATAAATATGAACAAATTTATAAGATTTTTGTAGACCACCAGTTGAGAAACACTGATTTGATGTATTAAAATGTATAAACACTGATGAGTCTTTAGGAACATAATTAAACGTCTTATAACTTGTAAACCAATGTCTTAATATGCAGAATAATGATAACAGCCATACATTGATTCTCTATTTACATTCTAATTCCAATATTATATGGAGTATATTAATTCTCTTTCATCTTAATTACTTTGACAAAGATTGATAGTTTTGCTATAGTGCTTTAACAGTGTATATATTATTCTTATATATAACAAGATTTAGATTTCAGAAACAGTAAATTCTTTTATTATTTTTGTATTAACCAGTAAGTAACAATAATAAGTGAGGGGGGGGGTAATAGGTCATCTTAAGGCATAGATGAGGGAGGCATAAAAATAAAGCAGTACATATGTCTAGAAGATACTGGTCTGAATTGATTTGTGGAATCTATCCTTGAATAGTTCACTGAAGAATACTATAATAAATGTATACAGTTATTAATTTTAATATTTTTTACTTAAATGCATGTTCTATTATATTTGTATGGGTGTATATATATATATATAAACATTATTTTTTAGGTGAAATTCCTTATTATATTGTAAGAAATTCTTGGGGACCAGTATTTGGAATAAATGGATATTTATATATAAGAATTGGAGCTAATTTGTGTGGTAAGTATTACCAAAAATTAGTTTCATTGATAAGTTATATATTATATATATAATAATAAGACCCAAATCCAGTTTAATTTATAGTAATTAAATTCTGACCAAGAAAATTCATCAATAAGAGTTGTTATTTCATATTTAGTCAATTATTATCTGAATGCACTTTCAACTTATATGTCATTATTAAGTGCAATATTCATCAGTGTGTAACTAAAAGTTTTATTAATATTACCTAAATGTTTTATCTAAACTATATTTTTAATTTTATATTTATATTACTAATGAATAATTTGTTGTTTAAAATATATAAAAATATATATATATGAAAAAATTCCAGGATTTTTATTGCAAAAAAAAATTTGAATGAATAAAATTTTTAGCAAAATAAATTAGTATTAACAGTAAAATTATCTAATAAATGTGAAAGATATTTAGAATGAAAATTCATAAAATTAAACAAAACAATAAAAAAATGTTATATTCACATTCAAGGTAATATCATTATGTGTCAACAATAGGTTAATTTGATCTAATTTTAATAAATTTGAAACCAAAATTATAAATTTAATTTAATAGCAGCAATGTTATATCTCTAGCTCACCAGTATTATTTAAATATTTATGATTAAATAAATAACATAAAATTAATATAAATGTTATTCAGTTTTTATACAAATTAATAATAAAATTCTAACAAAATTAATATTCTTGAGGAGAGGAATCAATTGTAGGATTAAACTGTATGTAAAAGATTATACATTAGAAAAGCTGATTGGTGTAACACTAAAATTAAAACAATTTTTATCATAAATCAAGTTTACTCTTCATCAATATTAAATTTAATGTTTATTATCTTATGAATTTTTTTATTTTTATTAATGTCTTTTATTCTCCACATATCATGTCCATTGCATTCTATCTTGGAAACCTTTAGTTTTTTACTTCTTTATTTATTACTATTTATTCACATATAATTCAGATTTATCTAGTATTTCTCAGCATTTTTCCACCATGGACCAGTAAAAAATCAGATATTTTTCACGGTCTTTATGTTCTACATAGCATGTCATACATTCTAATTAAGTACATAATTATTAATAAATAAATCAATATACTTAAACTTTAATGACATCTTTATTGTTGCTCTCATTCAGCAAGTTTTTTTACAAATGTGTTAAATTAGCCAAAGAGGTAGACATATGCCAAAGCATTTTTTAATGTTGTTTTTTAACTGACATTAATAGGAACTGTACTTAGTGTATATAAGTTGTTCCTATGTGGTAGCAAAATATTTATTACTGGACTATGAAGACTTGGACATTCTTTCCTTGGGTTTGATCTATAATTGATTTAAATTTATGATTTTAAAATCTGAATTTGTTAGTTAAATTTTATATTTGCTCCATGAAAGGATTTGTAACCCAAAATTCATTTTTTTATTTTTTTTTTACTTTTTAAAAAATACTTTCTAAATGTATTATATAAGGAATCTGAATGATGGCAGATAATCATGCCCAATTTATTTATATTTAAATTTTGTGTGTATATAAAATTAAAATAAGAAACAAAAATATTGCAATTTTTTTTATATTTTATCAAAATACTTCAATTTTATTATTTGTCATATTCCCCTGCAAATTTAAATTTACGGCATTGGCATATGAAAATATATCAATTAAATAATTTCACAATACATTCAGTTTAGTTTGGTTATTACTTTACTATGAATACGAACTGTGAATAATCATAATTAAAATCATTGTTTTAATAGATTGTGAAAGATTGTCCTTAAATCAAATGGCAAATTTGTTGTTGCTAAATATTTATAATATATAATGCAATGTATAAAATATTACCTGAAAGTGTTTCTTGGATTTGTATAAGTCCTAAATGTTTGTCTATCCTTTAATACATAAGCTTATATATATTTTCGAATCCACAGAATGGCTTTAAATATATATTCAATTCATTAAAATTTTTTGAACTTGTAGGATGTGAAGCTAATTCGTAGGATGTGAAGCTAATTCCATTTAACATAGAAATTTTTATTTTTTATTGTTAGCAATATAGTCTGTGAATCAAATGTAAAAAATGGCAATTTTAAAATAATATCCAATTCATAAAGTTGAATTGCAAACATTGATCATTGTTTTATTTTTTCAATTAACTGATATCTATCATTCTCAATATTTCAATTCCATATTATAAAAAAATTAGTAATTGAATAATATAATATAGAACAATGTTTAAAAATATTTTCTAGCTTTTTGCTTGGAGAAGTTTTTTAAAATTGAATTAAAATCTAGTTGTTGTGCTTTTTGATCTTGAGTCATAATTGATTTTAAATAATTTTTTAGTAGTTTTAACTTAGAAAATATCCTTTCTCTAGAAGTAACAGATACTGATATGGTTAAATATATCTAAAGAGCAATGAAAAGATTAGGGAAAGCTGTAGTTCTATCTAGAAATTGAAACATTTTAGGTTTTCTATAAATAATGAAAGAATAGTTTGTAGAACTTCCATTTCATAAATCAGCATATTACCATCTAAATGTGCTTCCTTTACCAAATCAGAAAATAATTCTTTTTGTGTTGTTTTAATATTTGTCAGTGCAATTTCTAACTTTGCTATATGACTTTTTAGTTTGTCTTTTTCCATTTTTTAATTTTACCCAAAAATCCAATTAAATCCATATGATTTTTTAATTATTTAAATCAAGTTTATATTGATTGTTTTATTTTATTCAGAACTACTTAAAAAATTTACTTTGAAAGGTTCTGCAGGATTAACAATTGACTGATCATCAATTTCATAACTACAATTTTTTTTCCCAATCTTTTATTTTGACATTTTGGAATTATCTCCAAATCTTCTGCCAGTGTTTTTGCCTCACCTAATACTTGCTCAAACCCAGTATCCCTGTATTTGGTCAATCAACATAATAGTTTTTCAAATGAAGAAAGTACAATAGAAATATACACAGAATCACTTTGAAGTTCCTTGCTAACAAATATTATCTGGAAAAGTAAATCATACCAAAAGATGAGGGATATTGAATGTGAAAATGATTCTACATTACTTTTAACTTGAAGATCTTCCAATGTTTCTGATATTTCAAGAAGCTGCATCATAGACTTTACCTACTTGATATCTTATTACCTTAATACTTTGAATGATACATTCTTACCTTGTATCACAAAGATGTTTCATAGTAAGATCTTTATCATATGGAGTAATTGATCATCTTTTTGTAGATGATGATAATAAAGCACAAAGGCATTGGAACTATATCAAAGAAAGTTAATACATCAGTACAAGTTTTAGCAGTATCTGCCAAAATAAGATTAGACAAGCATTCATAGTGAATAAAAAATGCTCTTGAATTCTCTATCCTGAACTCCAAATTTTTTCCCTTCATATTTGAACCATTATCATCCCTTGTCCCTTGATATTATTTATATTTAATTCTAGATAATTAATTTCTTGCTTCAGCACAGCATATAAATTTTCTCTGGAAACCTCAATGATTGAACTATCTGATATACCATTAGAGACTCTGAATGTAAATGACATTTTTTCTTGGTGGCTGATATCTGGAGTACAGTCAAGAATTACAGCAAAATACTTGATTTATAATCTGGTTTTGGATTTTACTTCCCATTAAAGTTACTAATTCATTTTGAATTGTTTTGTTTAAATAATGTTCTTGACCTTGTTTACTGGCAATTCATTGAAGATAGTCTTGAATTATTGGGTCAAATTTGTCACACATTTCAATAATACCTAAAAAGTTTCCATTAAATAAGTCACCTATGTTTTCAATAGATCTTTGAAATGCCAAATTACACAAAAACTTTACATATTCACAATTTTTCTTGATTAATAATTTCTATTATATCTTGTCTATACCTTGCTGAAAGTTTTTTTTGAAGTTCTATATATTTTAACATTGTAACAAAATGATACTTTGATTTTCCATTTTGTCATTCTGATATGGGTATTTGACCAATTTTTAAACTGATGTGGATAAATATCTTCATGGAAAAAATGACAATGGAAACAAGATATTTTTATCTTTTTTTGTCAGAATATATTATCCAGTGATGATATACGATTTTACCATTTGGAAGGTTTATTTTTAAGATGAACTTTTAAAAAATGAATTCCATTATTTTGGCAAGGAAATTCATTAAAAAAATTTTTGGATGTTCCTTCACTAAATATTTTACTATTTGATGACTCATTCTCTCAATTCATTAACTATTTCTTTATTCTCAGGCACACCATACTAAATTATTTCCATGACCCTGTTTCCTTTTTGTGAATGTATTCATGATTATTATCTATATTTATCTTACTATTCTGAACATCTTTTCTGAAGACATTTTCACTTATCTGAATATTTTTTTCTTCATGATTGGTCCCTTCTGATGTTGTGTCATCATTGTGAATTCTTACAAATTTGTGCCAAGCACCTTTTTGCTTTTCAGTTGTAATTTTTCTTATTTCATTTAATTTTTGTTTAGTACTATGACTTTGGTATTTTCTCCCACATCTCTTTCTCATTTTGAATTGATCATCCTACGAAAAAATAGTTAGAATGTTAAGACTTCTTCACAAATGCAGATAATAGTTGAAAATAAATATTTTTATATTGATTTAAAATTTTAAAATCTGCATTAAAATAATCATTTTAAAATATTTTAATATTTTTTATTAATTAAAAAGTATTGAAAAATTGCAGCAAACAATGTAAATTAGCAGTTTAGAGCTTTATGTTTTTAGAATAATATTTAAGATTTTAAAGCAATTAATTGAACAATTAAGATTTATTTTTAAATACTTTATGTAAAAAATAATAATGAGTTTAATATAAATAAATTGATTGAATTGTTTATCATATAAAATAATTAAACTATATTAAAATTAGTTAGCTTGCTGTAGAAATAATTTAGCTAAATAAATGGTAAGAATTTATTTGGCCAATGTAATTTTTTTAAAAATAACACATGGTATATCTTTAGTTTTTGCAACTGTGCTGATACATTCTACAAAGCAAGAGAATTGGCAGAAGCAGCTATGCAAATTAATTAATTCTGCACTGTAATATAAGTAACTGATAGTAATGTAAAAAAAAAAAAAAAGAATTTGAATATATATAGATGTTTCTGATTATTGTAATTTTTGAAATGAATTATTTTTTTAATACAATTTTTAATTAAATAAACTTTAACAGGTAACCTCAATTGGATGTAATCAGCCCAATTGCCTTGTATCTGGCCCTGTCTATTTATGTCTTTGGAAAGACAATCCAAACATTTTAAAACAGGCATTTATTAAAATGTTTTCTCAAATCTTTGAAAGATTTTTTTTTTTTAGTTATGCTAAGTTAAATGTATTTGATATAATATATTTCTGTAATTGAAATGCTTGCTTCTTACAGTAAAAATATTCCAAAAGTTTGTTTTTTTAATAAATTTTGCTGGTTTCATAAAATTGTTAGAATTAACTTTATGACAAAATATAAACATTGGCTGTAGATAATTGCCTGTAGATTCCAGGCCCAAGAATAAAATTATTTTAAGTTAATTGTCATTTATAGACCTAGATTTTTTCTTTTTCATTGTGATGATTCAGCAATGTGTCTGTTTTCTTGTTCAGTGCTTGGTTCTGCCTGAATTGAAGAGCTAGCTATTAATTAATTATTTTCCTTAACTCATTTTATAATTAAAACCAAAAAATTAAATTATTATTTTTATCTCATATTTCAGCAAATTATAAAGATTTTGATAAATGAAATATATTATTATATCAATGGGAATATGCTTTAAACAATAATGCAGTGTGTGGAGCAGCAATATGCATTTAATGAGATCTCATATCACATTGTCACTAATTGATATTCAGACATTTTAATAAGTATAGCTATTAGTAACTTACAGATATATAATAACGAAGAAAATTTGATAAGCAATCACCATGATGCTCCAACTACTAAATTTATAGAAATGAACATAGAAGTAGTAAGCCATCATGTCTGGAACTGCTTATTATATTTTTAAATAGGAGTGCATTGTTGCAATGTGTAATTTGTTCTACAAGATAGCTTTTATGGTTTAAAGTTATAAAAATTAAACTTACTTAGTAGGCTGGTCAATTTTTTTTACAGAACAATACTTAAGAAATATTGATCTTAAATAACTGATTTAGATGTTTAAGTATATCAGTCATTTTTTGGAAGTCTTTTCAATCCTTAAATATATTTAAATTACACAAAGTATTTTGACCTGTGTGATTTAGTGCAGTGGTAGAGAGCCAAACTCTAGAGCATAAAGTCCTTGGATCAATTTTGGTTCTGGCATTGAAAATTTTTTACGAATTTCTGAGCAATAATGCCATTCGATTGTTTATTTACAGGCCGTTTTTGCATACTATTATACATGAAATAAAATGAAGTAAATCTAAATTAATAATTTATATGTGGAATAAATATATAGAAAAAGGAATTTGAAATACTAAGAAGCATATACAATAAAAAAATAAAAAACAGATTGTCAGAATGACTATAAATGACTTTATAATAGTATTCTTTGATAATGACATCATTTAAGTTTGTATATTTTACTATAATGCAAATAACCTATAATTATAAAAATGTAATTTCATAAAATTAATCAGGGTATAGCATAGTGCCTTGATAATTATGTACTAGTAAAAATGTATGTAAATTTTCTATCTACCATGGACGTTTCCAAAATATTCACAAAGTAGAATTTTAATCCAAACTTTTTCTAAAAACACTGGGTTAAATAATGATCAGTATAAAAAAATATATGTCTTACAAAAAGAGATGACAAATTGAAACATGATGCCAGCAATATCAGTATCTCCATTAGTTAATTATGAGCTTATTTGACATAAATTATTATTTATTTTTTATTCACCAATATCAGTAATTTACATATGAAATCAATTTTGCATTATTGTTACAAGCTCTATAATTATCAGACTAACATACAAATAAAAGGCAATTTAAATTCTGGGAATAATAAATATCTTGTATCTAGGGGGGGAGGGATTAATAAACAATGAGATCTTTATAGAAAATAATTACTTGATAAAATTGAAGACAAGCTGATAGGAATAAATACTGATGTTATCATCATTGCTATGCAATTAAATTTTAGAAAGATTATTTTATAAATTGCTTTCAATGTAACACAGTAGCTCAAAATTTCCTGATGGATTAGTAGAGATCTATTGCAGATTTGATAAATACAGTATAGTTGCATCTGCCTCTCATAAAATTTTATAAAAGTATGAACTAGCAAAACTTTTAGTTAATGTTACTAATATTATCAATTCTCCAATTAATTTTGAAAATTCTTGAAATATAGTAAAATTATACATAATTTACTTTTACAAAAGCTGAAAATGTAAATCTAACTTTGAAAATGATATGAACACTGTTTTCAATTAGAATGAAAGTAATTTTCAATTTAATTAATGAATGATCTTAATCAAAAGGGACTATGGTGCTTCAGATAATTAAAACAGACATAAAAAATGCCAAGAAAAATAAAATATCTTTCAACAATCATTCTTTTTCAACTAAACTAAATCTTGTCAATTTTTATCAGTTTTTCATGATATGGCTTTGATTAGTAAATAAGAATGTTACTAGGTAAACCCAAAGTTATAAATAATGGATTGCTCACGTAAGGAACTACAACTTTATTAATTTTAAAAGATATAGCTTAAATGGAAGTCTATCTTAAAAAATAATGGCTATGTAAATATGTATAGTGAGATTATTTCTGATCAATTTGTATTCAGATTTACATACATGAATGTGAGATGAAAATTGATAAATGGAAAGTTGAATACTAAAATAGACAAATAGTTATTTTTTTATTGCAATTTAGAAATATAAATTTGTGTTCCTTGACCACTATATTTTTGTCTTAGTTCTTAATAAAGATTGTTATACAGTATGTCACTCTTCATTTTTTCATTGCTATCTTGTCTGAAGAAGTATGCTGAATGCTCTATCTTTCAGTTGTTATTTTTTAATTTGATTAAAATTAGAAGCCATGAAACTTAAAATTTTGTAGAGAAATTAATTGTGGGGAAAAAAGTAGTGCAGGAAGTATTGATTTTCTACATAAATTATTATTAATACTAAAAATTCGAAAATTAATTTTATATAACCCTTTTTAAAAATAGTAGTTCATTAACAAACCTTTCAAACTAAAATATTTTATATGTAATTTTTGGCATAAAATTATTTTATGTTGAGGGTGATTAGACTGAAAATTTATTCACTGATTTCATATTCAAAGTTATAAATGTAAAGTAGAACCTTATATATTATTTTCTACATCTAGTTGGAAATTATTATTCTGTGATAAAATTTATGTATATTTGTCTTAATAGTATTTTTAAAAGCTGAGTAATGAAATGTAAATGTCTATACTTTAGTTATTAGATTCCTATTTAAAAAAAATAAAAGATTTTGGCTTATAATCTGATGTATTATCTCCTAAATCTCAGCTTTATTTACTTTAAAACATTTTTTTCTAAAAATTAAGAAAAATGATTAATATCACTACATTTTTGATTACCATTTAATATTATTCCAAAAGTTAAATTAAAATCAAAACAAATATACTGTATCAATTTTTACAGAAATTTGTTTGCAATAGAAATAAATAAAATCAAATTTGTTAAGATTTCATCATTTTCAGGAATTATAGATATCTAACAATTATTGTCAAAAATTTATTCTTTTAGTAATAATTTTTATACTTATCAAAGCTATATAAGTAAATATCTTCAAATATATCACATCATTTCAGTTTTCCCACTTTTCAAATTAATATCTAGCATGTTATAGTTAAGAGATTAAACTGGCTTAAAATTTTCAGCCCTTTATTTTTTTGATTGTGACTTTCATATTTTAATAATGTATTATTTTTATTGATTTCTATTATCGTAACATAATTGTAATTGTAGTACTATTGGTAATGCTGTTAATATTTCTTTCACATTATCCACTTCATTTTCATAAATACAGATTAATTAATAAATAATGAAAATTCTCTGAAGCATATTCTTTTTTTTTTGCATGCCTTAATTTGTAGTGTATTCTCTAACATTTGCAATTAATGGCAAATTTAACATTATGCTCATTATTAAATTTTTGGCTTTTATCAGTGCATTTCTCATCTTAACTTCACCTATATCACAACCATTCCCAGCACAGAAATTCATATCACTTTCTATTTGAATAAAATTCATATCTGCATTATTTAATTGATAAATTTTGAATATTTATTGCAGGTATTGCTCAGGAAGTTTCGACTGTGAGTGTTTAATTTTTATATCTAGTTATTTTTAATCAATCATGTCATGTTTCAAGATTACTTTTTAAAATGGAATATAAATAGTTAAATTAATAAGAAAAAACTAAATATTTTTAGAGTTTTTTAATATACAAATTTATTTTTATATGTAATGTATATATTAAATTTTGTTATATTGTCTATCAAAGTTTTGTACACTTTATAAATAAATAAAAATAAAATGAATTGTTTTTATTTTCTTATTTCTATACTGATAAGTTGCAATTATACTACTGTAAGGAAATTAATTTATTTAATATTTGTGACATTTTTTAAAATAAGCATATGTTATGATATATGAATATATATGTGTGTGTGTGTGCGTGCACATGTATTGTAAAAAAGGAATGTGCTATTAATTAAAAAGAAATCTTTTAATTCCTCATTGAGGCTTTATCAGGTGAGATTATTAGTAATTGTTTACACTGTAAATAAATATGATGTACTCATGCATAAATTAATATGATGAATTCATTAAACTTTCATCTCAAAACCAAGAAAAAACATTATTTTTTTTTTTTTAAAGCCCTTAGACATTAATTGTTTTTCTTGAAGGCAAAATGAATGTATGTGTGTGTGAATATATATTTATTTATACTGTATTATGAAAGAAGAAAATAAATTGTGTCCCTCATTTCCTCAAGAATATAAAATTATCAGCCAAGGCAGGAATCAGCAAACAGAAGCAGAAGGTGTTTTATAACTTTGATTAAAGAAAAATTAGATAAATTAATAGGGGAAAAAAAGTTAAATATTAAATGAGAAGTTGTCATAAAGAAATAATTGATTTGAAAAGTAATAGCACCAATATCAGATAATGTAACAAGATTATTTATCAACATAATGGAAGACATCAGTTGCAAGTAATACAAGCTGAATTATGAAATGGAAGGTTTGAATGTATCTTTGAACAGACCAATAACATTTTTAAATTGATATAGATTTTAATGCTAAAGTCAGAAAATGTTTGATACATTTTAATATGGAAACAGAAAAAATGAAAACTGTAATTTTTTTTCATCCAAAAAGAAATTGGATATTGGAAAGGTCAAAATAAAAGCATTATATATTTTGACTAACAATATACATATATATTAAGATTCATGCATTTAATATATTCAGCAGAGAAAGTATTTTTAATGCAAAATAAAAGTTTATATATTCTCTTTAAGAAATACTTCAATGAATTAAAGGGTAGTAGTGAGTTACGCCCAATGTGGCTGCTTGATGGCATTGTTTCTCTGCAAAAGCACAGAAATATGCCATTTACATGGCCCAACTTACAGTCTATAGAACAGTTCTGTTCATATTAGCCGTTAGCAGGCCACATTGGGTGTAAGTCACAAGAACTAATTAAAGTTAGAATTTACAAATGAGATCAATAAAAAAAAAAAATGACTATGCATTTAGAAGAAACAAAAAGTAGCAATTCAACACTAAAATTTTATTATATCGAAGCAGTGTGAATAAGAATAAAAAGAATATGAAAATAATTAAAAACAAACTATTCAAAACTGAATATGTAGAATTCTGCAAAATAATACAGAGAATTAATGAAACCAGAGAATAAATACAGAAGAAAATAAAAGCTTCAAAAATAAAAATAAAAAATCTTTATATTAAGTAAAAGTTATTTCAGTAATAAAAAAGATATATAGGACAAGGAAATTCTACAAAGAACTTTATAGCAATAAAGAATAGGAAAATAACATAGCTTATATAAGAATATTTGTTGGAAAGCTATATTTTCTAAATTAAGAAATATAGATATTGAAAAAAGAAGTAGAGGTATTGCTATTAAAATTATATTCTAAATGATAGAGATACCAAATGATTGAAGGAATGCAGTAGTAATAATATTTAAGAAATGTAAATTACAAACTTATTCTATATAAGATCATTTCAAATTCTCTACTTAGAATTTTGGACTCAAAGCCAATTTGAAGTTCATGTTGGATTTAAAAATGGTTACCATGCCAAGTATTAAAGGAAATTATAGAACATTTCTATTTTGTATTGGAATTGAAGATTATGAAAAGGCATTTATAAAAACTTATGCTGTGATTAAATCTTTGGAATATCATAACTTAGGCACAGAGTATTGTAAAATTCTTAAGAATATTTATCAATGTTCAAAAGCATCAATTAGTTTTATGTGGTAAATAGCATATAGATTAACATAGGTCCAGAAGTATAGCTATGTGATTCTATTTCTTCCAAAGTTTTTATACTAGCTTTATAGGAAGTACTTTGTGGATAACAGGGAAGTAAATGGGATAAAAAAATAAATGAAGACATATCAATTTTACAATTAATGAGGTTGTTTTCATAAATAGTATTTCAAAAATGGCAGGAACTGTCAGATGTAAAATAAATTTTAAAAGACATTAATGTCTAATGAGTTTTTTTTAAAATTAACTTTAAAAAAAATAATAATTATTAATATCTTTAAACAATTCAAAACAAAACAACACTCTCCATATAGTAGTATTATTGTGCTAGTATGAGATAGTGATCATGTGATATTAATATCTTTCTCAAATATTTAATGTTAATAAAACATTATGGGTTAAAAATGAAATAAATAAAAAAACTCTTCATGGTCTGATGCTCAGTTTCATTCAATTTACAAATTGAGATTGAAATTTATTCTCAATCCATCATTTTAGTATTCACTTTTGTTGCTACAATTTATTTTTTTATTTCATCTGATGCTTCCATCAGCATAATTAAACTTGGATTGAGTGTTTTTGGTAGAAATTAATACTGATAGTAAATGTATCTATGTATCTGAAATGTGAAACTAAGATTTGGACATTTAACAGAGTAGCAATATATATATATAGTTTGTTGTGATTAACAAGAAGAGATTGAAGATAAAATACACAAATAAAAGAACATCTAGGTATGACTATTATTGGTAAAAGAAGTGAGGATGGACTTAGATCTAGATATCATGAAATAATCCTAAGCTGTCTTCTAAAATATTTTAAAATACCATGTGAACTGGATTGTTAAACAATTTTGTTGCAGTGATGTGAAAAACAAAGGTTATGTATCTAAAATATTGTAATAAACTTGAAGAAACTTTTGCTCTCCAGTGAATTGATTATGGCTAAAATGATATAGATGTTATATAAAATTTCCCAAATAACATCAAAGAATTTAGTAATGAATTTGTCTTTTAAATCAAAATTTTAAATTATTGTATAATGCTATAATGCTTGTCTTCAACTGCCTATGAAAATTGCCAAACTCCTTAACCTTGTAATTATCAAACCAAACACTAATTAGATTTTAAAGCTTTTAAATAAATCATGATCAGTTTTTTTAAATATTAAATCTTACTACTTTACTGAAAATTTGCTTAAAAAGAGTTTAAATAATTCAAGATAATTATATAAAGAAATTAACAACCATCTTTAAATTGAAAACCAAATAAGAATACTAATAAATTGGAATTTAAATAAATAAACTGTTCAGCTTAATTAAACAATCCAGCCAATGGATTTGTCTTAAATTAAATTTTCACATTATTGTTTATTGTAAAAATGCAACCAATCATTCACCAGGACAATTGTGTTTGAACTGATAAAACTAGTTTTCATTGACTATGAGTAATTACTAAAGTTTCATGTCAACAGTAACTTTTAACTTTATAAATATCAAATCAAAGACTGATTAGATTTTAAAGTGTAAATAAATCATGGTGCAGTTATTCATAGCAGTTGAAGGCAGATATATGCTCAGAAATAATTATCCTGGGAAGTGTTTGAATTTGCATTATGTAATAGTTTGAAAATTTGATTTAATAGGCAAACTCATTGACTGAATTATTTAAAGTTATTGGGAATAGTTTTTACATATTTAGTTTTTAAATTAAAATAGAATATTATTATTTTTTTTACAATGTATTACTAATCTTGAATTGTTTCAACTCTAACTTAAATATATTTGCTATGATGTAGTAAGATTTAATTTCTAAAAAAAATGACTGGGTTATGATTTATTCATGATTTAAAATTTAATCATTCTTTACTTGGTATTTATAAAGTTAGGAGTTATTATAAGAATTTGGCAATTATTCATAATTCCCTGAAAGTAAATGTTGTAGATTCTGAAACATTGTCTAGTCATTAGGTGAAATTTTACATTGTACAATAATTTAAAAATTTGTTTGGACAGGCAAAAAGTTATTTAGAATAGTTTAGTTATTTAAATTTCAGTTTAGTAGTATGTGTTTTGGGGATATATATATATTTAAATTTAATATTTTTAATGGTTATTAAAGATGTAAATTAATTAGTAAATGGGATCTTTGTTATATAAATGAAGTTAAATCCACGGTCTAAGTGCATTGATGTGCAACACCTAATAAAAGTGGTTCTGCAGGTTGAAAGAAAATAATAGAAAACCTGTACAAGCTACTACTAATCAAAGGAGGCCTTTTTTAATCAGTCACATTGTTATGTATGAGCTAGTATAAAGACATTATACTTACAAGAATTGTGATATAATGTATAATAACATTTCTAACATCTCAACTGAAATTAAAACTTTCCCATCAGCAAATCATATTTCAGCCTGAAAAACTGCTCTTACTGGTTGCTGTGCATCAATACCCCTTGGCTATTCATTTAACTTCATTTATATAATGGAGATCTCATTTACTAATTAATTTATATATGTGTAAAATAACATTTTAAGAGAAAGCACATAAAATATAATAATTCTTTATTATGCCTGAAAAGTTGGAATTTTCAAAGCTAGATATAAAGAAAAAAAAATTTTTTTAAAGATGAAGTAATTAGAAGATAGGATGAAATAAATATGAATATTTTATAAATAAATATATTAAAATATTTTTTGAGGATAGATTGCAATAATAGAATAATTATGTTTTTTTGAAAAAAATTAATTAATTGTAATTAATATTAGGCAGGTATTGACTCTGTATTTTTAAATACACATGTTATTTATATGTTTCACACCAAAATGTTGATGAAAGTATTAATAAATCTGGACAAGGAAATTAAAATAAAAAAAAGAATATAATTTTCTCAACTAAAGACAATTAGCTGCAACGTAACAAAGAATGACCTTAACTTCTATACTAACATAAATAAGTATTATAGGTGAAATCCTGAAAACAAGCATCTGAAAGGCATGACTTAACTTAGTGTACTCAATTATACTTTATATGGATTTTAATAATAAACAATCTTGAAATAGATATGTCCAGTAATGGTTCTGATTACTAAGGTTATATTGCTTCATATATAATTATATTAAATTTATATAGGTATAGAAGTCATGTTATCTATACAGTTATATGCATTTTACATAAACATATTCTAAGGTAAAATGTATAATGTATACAATTATCTAGATTAGATAACAGCAATTATTACAATATTTATATATAGAAATGCTTTTCTCATTCATATATATAGTCTTGTTCTTTGTAAAAATATAAATCTCTTCTCTTCAATTTATACAAACAGTATATTTAATGCTTATATAATGTACACACATATACACACTTATCCTGATAAATAGTAATATTAAAGATTATCTACCTATACTTAAATATTTAAAACACTGGGAAAAATCTACATTGAAGTATTTTCATGTAAATTTGCAGTAGTATATCTTATAATGCTCTGTAAGTATAAACTGTATGACATTTGTTTAACAGATCTTTTGTCTTTCAAAAAAAAAAACAACTTTAGAAGTTAAAAAACATTTTAAGATGTCAAATAAATAGACGTAAGAATTATCATGTATATTTATTCATAGCAAATTTTAATTAATTTTTAAATTTATATTTCTGTTTCATCAAACAGATTATTTAATTTAATACTAAGGTTAAAATTGTCAATATAGAAACTGAAAAGAAATTATGAAACTGGAAAATGTTTCTCAGAAATTCTTTCTAACAAATTTTCCAACAATGTTTGTCTTCATAAGAGTTCAGTTATATTTTATATTGACCATCAATAGACATTAATTTGGACAAATAATCTTCAAAAGCGATTTTCTTTTTCTTGAGACCTAATTTCAATCTTTCTTTTTTTTTTTTATTAAAACAGCAAAGAACAAACTAATGTTATATAAGTCTTGAAACAATATGTATTCAAAATCTTAAATATTTTACCCATACTCTACAAAAGTTTTTAAAAGTTATGCTTGTATTATTGTTTCTATAAAAATATATGAAGAAATTACAAGTAGAAAAGATATAATAATATACATACGTTTTATTAAAATTACATAGATTACACTGTATTTATTTAATTTTTATCAGTACAATATATTTTTTAAGAAACAAGAACGATTTAAATTGCAATATATATTTTTAACATGTTATTTTTCACATATATGTAAAAGAATGGATCAAAAAGTTATTACAAAAACTTATAATTGCCCTTTTTAAAAAATAAATCTTACAGTGTTAATGAATCTATTACTTCATTTTTAGCAATTGTGCTTAATACATGAATGTGCATTTCTGCATATAGGAATATATGTTATGTATAATATATTTAAATGAGTAATTGTATAATTAATTTACTATATTAAGTATAGTTATAAAATCTTTACAATTATTTAAGTATCTTTTTCAGTTTCTTCAGTTGGACCTGTTTCTTTATATAAAATCATATCTTCCATAACAGCTAAACGACGTTTCATCATGGGAGTCAATTGTGGTATGTATTTACGAGGGATAAAATAAGTTGACAAATTAAAAACATCAATAAAAACTTTGTACCGATCACTACAAAAAAAAAGCATAGGTATTAAAAGAAATTAAAAATCACTTTTTAAATTAGTACTAAAAAATATTCAATCTATGATTTTAAAAATTTAATGAAACTATTGTTCAATATTTTCCTGAAGCTTATTTTTAAATTATTTTTTTAATTCAAACCCTGCATACTTATACTACTTAAGATTTATATAAGTATTATGATCCAATTCCCAGCTGTCGTAATATATATATGAGTATATACTTAAATTAATCGTAATTCCATATATAATTAATAAAAAAACTGCAATGAAACATGTATATGGGTTTATTATTTAATAAAAAAATTCTTGAATGGTCATATTAAGTAAATGTTTCTTAGAAATACTAATCAACCATGCATATACCAGACAACTTTTCACTGAAGTTCAAATTTGAATCTTGTAGTTTTCTAACTAAATTTGATTTATAGCTACAAATATTAATTTTCTCACCATAATGTTTTAAAATTTCAACTTCATATTTATAATATTTTAATTAACTTTTATTTAGAATAATCATATATCTTTGTTTAATAATTTCATCCTAAGGTCTTGAAATATATCTTGATACACATTCTCTCATCACTGCATGATCTATTAACATATGCTAATGGCAGTTCATAGTTATTATATGATTAATTTTCTGATGAATGATTCTATTATGTTGATTTATTATTATGGAATATGTCTTCATTGATAAGCAATTATGTTTTTGAATTATCAGTACTCTACATAGATCCTGAAAATATCTCCTTAAAATTTTAGAAATTAAAATCAAACAAATACTTTCCAAAATGTGATGTGCATATCCTCAGCTCAAAATATCTATGGAATTACACAGTATCAGTCTTATTAAAAAACTATTTCAATAATTTAGTTGATACTAAATTTAAATTATATTAGATAATAAATATAAAAAAGTTTTCCCAAAAAGCATTTTATATTAAATGGTGCTGATATATAATATGTATAAGTTGAATCTTTAAGAGGTGTTGTTAAATATACACATTAAACATGCAGTTAAAAACACCACACTTATTTGTATTAACAGTGTGACTAAATTCAATTCTTTCAACTTCTGTTTATATGATGCGTTCAATTTTTGATACTATTTTTTTTATTTTTCTACAAGTATGCTCATTTTAGTTTGAGATAATTGTTTTTATTCCTTGAATTTAAGTGCGCTAGTAGGCATTTAATTTGTTTTATCCTTACATATTACTTTTTCTTTGGGTCTTTAATGTTAATAATTATATTTTTTCAAAGAATACTCCATCCTTTGCCATTTTGTCTATACATAATAATTTTGCCATAAAAACAGGAATATATTTGGTATTGGATAGCTAAAAAGAATTTTTACAATCAATAGTCACCTTTATAAGATGAAGATATTTGTATAATTATTAGACATAGATTCAATATTTATAATACCAAATTTTAGTCATATCAATAAATGTCATTGTACCAACAAGCAGAGCATATAATTAAAAATATGATTATTTTGTTTCTTTCATTTTAATATGAAACAAGATCCAAATAGTAAACTCATTATTTTTTTATTTCCTTTGATCTATATTCTGAATTCCTTATGATTTACTCTTTAATGATTGCAGTGTTTGAAGATTAAAAAATTATATTAACTTTACTTTTAACACAATTTTTTTTTTTTTTACTAAAATTAACCATATATATTTCCATTCTAAGTTTATTTTTCTTCTAAGATTCTTATTTTGACATTTTCAAGAAATGATAAATCATTTCTAGATTCAAATTCAAAATTTTTAAAGTGATGAAGTTGAAGAATACATTTATCATGATGTTAAGATTTTATTTATTTTAATATAAATACAACTGATACACATGACCACACACATGTAGAAAAGATAAATAATCACCAATATACGTATTTCATGCTACATGTGTGTGGTCATGTGCATCAGTTGTATTAGATAGTGTGGATAGATGGTCGGTGCTTGAAAGTCAGGGTTCAAATCACCTATATTTACAATTAAAGCTCCAGATTTGTGAAGAGTGCCTGGTTTTCAAATATTTATTTTAATATCCACTTCTTTATGTTTGTTTATTGTATCCATAATTTTATTAAGATATTCAAAAATGCCAACTTTGTTCAGTTTCATGTTAAATTAATGCTTCAAAAATATAATTTTATATATGTAGATTAATTTCAGAGTTATTTCTGAGAGCTGTAGGGAGATAATTAATAGTGATTCTGATTTTGTGTTCATATTCTTTTTCCCATGATGAGCTGGAATTAATCCTAAATACCAGAAAGAAATGTGATACAAACATTATAATGAGTTAATACTGGTGCATTTATAATTTTTATATAACATATCTATTTTTATGAAATTAATTAATATAGTAACTATTCATGGTTGAATTCATTTTTGAATATAAAGTACAAGTTTTATTTTACTTCTGGGGTATAAATAATTTAAGAACCACAACCAGCACAAATTATAAAACTTTAATGACTAACCATTTATATAATCTGATTTTTTTTATTTCAAAAAGACTTTATACTCTAAGACCATAATTTGTAATGGCAACTATTATAATAGCTTCACTTAAATACATAAACTCTAAACATACAAATATGGCAATTAAAAAAAGAGAGAATGTACTAAAAAGAAGTTAAATACAAGTGAGTCCTGTAAATAAATCAAATAATGCAAAATAGTCTATTTTAAACAATCTAACTCTAGATTCATAAACTTCAATATTAAAAGACATTATGCAATCAGAATTACCTCGCAATAATATTAAAAAGTATCTGGATAGGTGTGAAAGCACAATAATTTGGTTAAGTGTTGCACAGTGCTTATATAAAGAGTAATTCTCAATGTGTAATACTTAGATGGGTGCAGTCATATGATACTTGAATATCAGTAATTTGTACAGTTTAAGTTTATTGTGACTTTGATACAAACTGTTACACAAGGAAAGCAGTAAAGATAACAAACTATCAATAATAAAAAGCAAAATATAAATTAATAAAATCATATCTGGAATGCCTATTAATTACTAGTAAAATGTGCATTTAAATTTACATCACTAAAACTACTGTCTAAAAATAGTTAAATAATAAAATGGATAAATTAAAACATTAATTGAACAATGAGAAGAAAACTAAAGTAAAATCTGATTTCATAGGAATTCACTTGTCAATAACTGATTAATAATTGATTCTAGAAAGAGTTAATGTTTAATAAAACCCAATAGGTAATACAAAGAACCTTCCTCCTGGATACAGATAAACAGATTACTCCAGAAAACAAAAGATAAAGAAAACTATTTAAGCAGGAGAAAAAAAGAAAATAATATCTTTTTTCTCCATTCTTCGTGTACCTGCACAACTAGGTTGCACATATATGTGAAGCAGATGAAGAATAGTGGGGATTTGTTTCCAGACCCAGGATATCAGCTCCTGAAAGTAATCAAGCCAACTAGAGATTAAATAGATCGCCCTGATCTTATTATAATTTATGTGCCTCAAGAGCTTACAGAACTAAAGAACATTTTCCAGAATTATGTATATAGCAATTTAATTAATCGTTAATAGTATGATTAAGCAGGGGACTTTAATCACGAGGATATTGACTTTATATATATTGATTTATTATTATAACCTATGTATATCAACTATATATGTATACATTATTAGAATATTATTGTCTTGTATTAAAAATTAGTTATAAAATTGATCCGCAGTAGGGTTATTTAGTTATTTGAGAAACTGAATAATTTTAGAAATTACTTGCTGGTCTTAATCAAGGTAAAGTTAAGATCAAGACATGGCAAAATCTGGCACATTCACACAATTTGATTTGAATCCCTTCACTCTGCCTAGTGAGTAAAAACCTGGCATAGGTTATTTTGAACATAACTAGAGGAATAATTAGCTTAGGGAAGGATAGTAATAGTAAACAGTCTAAATGTCATCGTTTGGACAAACAGCCATAAGCGAATTTGATGTGGAGAATGCAGAATGGCCATTATATGTGATACAGATAGAAAACTTTTTTATTTTGAATAATATTCAAGAAAAGAAAATAAAAGTGGCAGCACTTTTGTGTTTCTCAGGGGGAAAAAGTTATAGAAATTGTTAATAAGTTTTATGATTCCCCCACCACTTATAGTATAGAATATGAGGAGTTAATTAAGAAATTAACAGAGAATTTTAGTCCCTGCCCATTCCATCATATAGCTTATTTAAACTGAGGAATAGAAAACAGTTTAATGGGGAATTAATAAAAGATTATAATTTGGCCCTTAGAGAGCTAGCTAAGGATTGAGGGTACAGGGATTATATCAAAGAAATATTCCTTGATCAATTAATCTGGGGTATGAACAGTGATAGATTGAGAGAACAATTATTTATAGTGCTACTGACTTAAAGTACCAGAATACAATCCAAAAAAGAATAGCTTATGAGCTAATAAATGATCAAGCTCAAGCTTTTAAAAATAACCCATGCAAACCAGAATTTGAAAAGGGAACTAAAATGGCATGCTACTGCTGCAAAAAAAAAAATAACCATAAAGCAAAAGAGTGCAAATGGAGAAAAGAGAAATGTTTTAAATGTGGACATAAGGGACACATCAGATGCATATCAAGAGAAAAAGTGGGGGTCAAAAGAATAGAGGAGGTAAACCCAATAATAAGTTTACTAATAGAAATATGAGAATGGAGGGGCAGCAACAATTTATGATTGAATTGGAAGTTTGTGGAGTTAAAATGAATATGGAAATAGATAGTGGCTTGGGGATATCTATAATATCAGTCATAGACTGGAGAGCACTATCAGCAGTGGACTTTTAGATTAAATCTTGAAAAACTAATGTAAAAGCCTGGGATGTAAGCGGCAATGCATTAAACTTTCTGGGAAAGATACATATACTGTTTAAATACCATGATAAAATAAATAGATTGCCCTTATATGTAGTACAATGAAGATTTAGCCATATAATAGGCAGGGACTGGTTTAAAGCAATTGGAATTCAAGTTAGTGTAATAAAAAAAATTTCCCTCAAAAGAGAGGTTAAAAATAAATATCCAGACCTATTTATCGATGAGTTAGAGATGATAGATACAAATCCAGTAGAGAGGGAGCTAGTTGACAAGGCATGCCCCACAATTTGTAAAAATGCAAAAGATACCATTCGCTCAAAGAACAAAAGTAGAAGAAAAAATTCAGTCATTCATCAATAAAGGCGTATTGACATCGGTAGAAATGGCTGACTGGGCTACACCTACAATCATAGTTACAAAACCCAATGGAAACATATGCATATGCAGCAACTATAAAATAACCGTGAACAAGTTTTTAAATAAGGGAGTGTACTCAGGACCTAATGTAAAAGAAGTATTGGTAAGTTTACAAAAAGCATATTTTGCAAAGCTTGATTTAAATTCAGTTTTTTACCAGATCCCAGTGTTAGAGAAAACTGCCAAAATGTTAACAATCACAACACCTTTTGGGTTATTTAAATGCAATAAATTTAGCATATCAACAGCCCCAAATATATTTCAGGTGAAAATTGATACACTATTGCAGGGATTTGGGGGTGTCATACCCTATTTTGATGATATATTAGTAACAGCGGACTCTGAAGAGAGTCTACATCAAATTAATTAGGGTATGTGCAAAATTAAATAATTTCGGAGTAAAACTAAATGCCCAAAAAAGTATATGGAAACACAAAAGAATGTTTTTCTAGGACATGTAATCTCTGGAAAAGGGAAGCATCCTTTGCCTGAAAAAGTAAAAGCCATTGAAAAGACAGAAAAACCAAGGAATGTCAAAAAATTGCAGGCATATTTAGGCCTGATTAACTATTTCAAACTGTTCCTACAGTAAATACAACATAGCAAAACCCCTTTTTGAGCTACTTAAAAAAAAATCAAAAGTGGCAGAGATTAAAAACCCATGATGATGCTTTTAGACTCACTAAAGGCTTACTGTCACCAGAAAAATTGTTGGTGCATTTTGACAATAATCAATAAGTAACTTTAACCACAAACACTTCAGAATTGGGGGTGGTGAAGTTCTATGCCATCCATGCAATAATGGAGAATGTCCCATTGCCTATGCATCCAGAATCCTCTCCAAAGCTGAGAAAAACTACAGTCAGATAGATAAAGGGGCTTTGGCAATAATATTTGGATTAAAGAAATTCCACCAATATATATATGGCAGATCGTTTCAAATTACAATATATCATAAGCTGTTACTAGGTATATTGGCAAGCGATAGACTAACTCCTGATCACTCGAGCCTTAGAATGCTAAGATGGAGAAATATACTGATATCATATGACTATCAACTGTTATACAAGCAGGAAAAAAAGATACCCCATGCAGACCACATCCAGAAACCCTGACATGAGAACCCCTGATGAATGAGATAGAGATAAACTATATGCAATCTGAGATTCTCAACAGTAAAATAATGGGAAAATGGATGAGGGAAGATAAAGGATAGATTATATGCAATCTGAGATTCTCAACAGTAAAATAATGGGAAAATGGATGAGGAAAGATAAAGAATACCAATTGTTAAAGACCTGGATTAGGTATGGCTGGCCAACAAAGAAACCACAATGTGTGGCGCCAGCTTTTTGGGCTAAATGATCTATCATTTAGTAAAGCGTGTATATTAATGGGAGACAGGGTAGTTATACCATCAGAAGGAAGAAATAAAGTATTAAATGTGCTATATGAAGGTCACTCAGGAATAGTGTGTGCAAAAAGCTTAGCACATAGCTACATCTGGTGGCCAAGAATAACAATCAACATGTGTCAATCACAGAGCAACATGAAACCAAAGGAATATATACCCTGGCCTAAAATAAATAAACCATGACAGAGACTCCACATGGACCATGTGGGTTCTATTAATGACAAAATATTTGTACTGGTTGATGCATATTCAAAATGGGCCCAATATCACGTCAAAAATATGAGTGCTAATGAAACAATAAAAATACTAAAAGTGATTTTCTCATGCCGTGGATTACTGGAAGTAATGGTCACTGACAAAGGCACTGGATTTACAATATAAGAGATGGAAGAATATTTGAAAAATAATAGAATCACACATATGCATCCCCCCCCTACCACCCAGAATTCAATGACCTCACGGAGAAAGCCATACAAACAATTAAAAAAGCAATAAGAAAATCTCCGAGTAGCAACATCTGTGTGAAGCACTGCTGTATCAACACTCAATGCCATCAACAACTACAGACTAATCACCAATAGAGTTGCTGATTCACAGAAAATTTTGCATTAAACTAGACATGTTAATGCCAAAGGATGAGCATTTCCATCATACGAGCGAAGAAAAAACATTCTACACCAGGGGTGGGCAATTGTTTTAGCTCGGGGGCTGCATAGGTTGGTGGAAGGCCGCATCAGGGGCCACTTTGTGGAAGCGAAGGTTAGCAGAGGGTCGCATCTTTTTTCCATGACACAATACACATACTGCTTTATTCCCTGTATTACAAAAGAAATATTTGTTTGTCCATTCTTTATTAAACACATTGACATTCATTACCAATTTTAGATTTTTTTTGGGAGGATTCATGGTTTCACTAAAGTTGGAAACATATATATTTGCTAATGCAAAGACAAAATTGAAATTAACCAGATCAACTGGAAAAGCATTGCATATCGTATCTACACTGCACGTGTATTGATGTGGCCATCCTAGTGGAAAATACGTGATGAATATTCAGTCATGCAATGGGAAGGAAATCTCAGTCCAAGGCAGATTTTTCTGATTAGCTTGGTGGGCCGCATAAAAATTCTTAGTGGGCCGCATGTGGCCCTCGGGCCACTATTTTCCCACCCCTGTTCTACATGATAATCTGCAAAAGAAATGGATAGAAGGTACAATTATGGGAACAAATAGCAACCATCGAAAATAGAAATGGTAAAGAATACAAGCAACACAAACCATGTTCGTCACCAGACAATAGAGGAGATGCTATATTCAATGACAACAATACCAGACATTGAAGAATAGGCAAAACAGACCAGAAAACGAGAATGTGAACACATAAATCCAGAGGCTGAAAAACAAGACAATCTATAGCCACAAGATCATAATGAAGCTTAAACAAAAATAGGGATCAACCCCAGGAAAAGGCAAATATCACCCAAACCCCAGCAAAGTAAATGTTAACCAAAAAATTTACATGATTACGTGTAAATGAAAGAATTTCTGGAGTAAGAGGAGGATTGGAATATCTATTAATTACTATTAAAATGTGCATTTATATTCGCATTATTAAAACTACTATCTAAAAATAATTAAATAATAAGACGGATAAATTAAAACATTAATTGAACAATGAGAATAAAATAAAATATTATTTCATAGGAATTCAATTGTCAATAACTGATTAACAGTTGATTCTAGAAAGAGCTAATGTTTAATAAAACCTAATAGATAATATAAAGAACCTTCTATCCAACTACAGATGAACAGTTAAATTACTCCAGAAACAAAAGACAAAGAAAACTATTTAAGCAGGGGGGAAAAAAGAAAGTAATATTCTCCATTCCTGATGCACACATGCAACTAGATTGCGCATATATGTTAAGCAGTGGAAAAATAGTGGGGATTTGTTTTCAGATCCAGGATCTCAGCCCTGAAGATAATCAAGCTGAAGTAAACAGATCACCCCAATCTTATAATTTATATGCACCTCAAGAGCTCACAGAACTAAAGAACATTTGTAGGTAAATAGTGATTTAATTAATCATTAATAGTGCGATTAAGCAAGGGACTTTAATCGTGGGGATATTAGACTTTATATATATATATATTGATTTATTATTACAACCTATGTATAGCAACTATATATGTATATATTATTAGAATATTATTGTCTTGTATTAAAATTAGTTATAAAATTAATCCGCAGTGTGGTTAGTTAGTTATTTGAGAAACGGAATAATTTTAGAAGTCACTTGCTAGTCTTAATTGAGATAAAGTTGAGATCAAGACATAGCAGTATCTATCTTCTTCAGGTATTCCTTCCTATTTACTTTTTTTATAAATGTTATTTCAAAAGAGTGAAATTGTCTAGTTTCATCTGAGATAGGTGAGAGAATAAAAAATAATGGGAAAAAAGCTCAATTTCAGAGTGAAATGTATGCTGTTTTGACCAAAAGATAAAATATGGGATTAGAGATCTAGACTATAATATCTATATCAGTGAAGAAAGCATCATATTAAAATATATTTTTACAATCAATACATTTACATTAACCTGTCTAATCTGGGACTTTTACTCTTTAACTTGCACTAGTCAATAATCATTTACTGGTTAGTCATCTGAAAGAAAACTCTTAAGCTTGTTTGAGGCCTGAAAAAATTCAGGACTATCCTGCTCAGATTTTAAGTTTCAGGTCGTAATCATGACAGATAGCTGAGTTATCCTCTGTGAAGACTTAATCATAAATAAAATAATAATTTACCTAACAGTTGTTCGCAAATAATGATATCCAGTAGAACCTCCAGTTCCCCTTTGAGTTCCCAGCATTCTTTGGACTAAAATCATATGATTATCTAAAATAATTAAATATAAATGCTTTTTAAATATATATATACTGAATATTTTAAGTAAATATTTTAAACAATATTCTAATAATAGTTCATCTATTAATATTATACAATTAGATGGATATGTGATACAAAATTATTAGCGCTATTTTAAAATAGAAAGTTTAAATTATGGCAGACATGTAACTATATGTATATATACATCTAGAAATTTGGACTATAAATTTCACATGGGTTAATACACAGCAAATTCTATTATTAAGTAATTATTTAATAAACTAACAAATAAAGTTATGAAGATAAGTAGTTCAATAGGATAAATGCATAACAATACATATATATTGTAACTTCTCAATCTAAATTTATTTGGAAAGATTCTGTAAGGCAAGTAAGAGATTAACTGTCCTGAAACGAAAATCGAGAGAAACTGAAAAAGCATTGTATTCTAATGTTTAATTAAAGTAAAAAAGAAAAAAAAATGAAGGTTATAAAAAAAATAGTTACACTTTGCTAATGACTTATAAAATTGTGACAAATAAATGTTCTTGGTGCAATCGCTGCTACATGAACTCAGCTAAATAGGAATCCATGTGTTTGCAAGCGGTTCCCCTGTCTTTTATTGTGCCATTTAACTAGCCGCCGAAGTCTTTCTACATTTTGGGTATGCACACCAGTAGAAGGATCCACAAAATTATAACTATGATTAACTTTAAAATGTTCAAATCCTGCATTTCTTAATTCATCAGTTTTATAGGTCTTCCAACAGTCGGAATAAATTGTTGATCCATGTGATATATTTTGTTGAATGGCATCAAGTAGATTGGATGCTGTCTGACATGGAACAGTGATAATAAAACACTCTTTGGTTTTTCTACATAAACCATGAAATAACCACTGTTGCAGGAGTATTCTCCCTTGTTGGTTCTTTAATTTTGTAAAGAGATTTTCATCGACTTTTTTTCAGATCCTCCAATTTTGCATGGTGGCCGAATCAATAAATTTTCACACTTCTCTTAGATAACTGTTCCAAGAAGTGATAGTGTCTTTGTACAAATCCAATTTATGTTTTATACACTCAATTGTCATCATATCTCTACTCTAATAATAAATAAATTGAACAGCTGTTAGAAATGTTATTTTAGAGCCTTCAAACTATGTGTCTTTGCATAGTGCTACACAACATTGGCAGACTTTTAAATTACATTGCCATTCCAGAGTTTGGGCAAAGTACAGTTTCTTTGGAAAAATTCCACTGCCTCACATTCTGTGGCCAGTAGATCACAAATTTTCATCATTTTGAGCATAAAAAGACAATCGATGCAATTTTTGATTTTAGTGAGCAAGTAATCATGTATTTGTGAAATGCATTCTGATTCGCCGTAGTGTATCATTTTGTCATATTTTTATACAATAAATGTAAAAATTCACAAGTCACAACTATGTGGTTTATTTACTTTCATTAAACATTAATACCTGCAATTGTATAATTATCTTCAACTATTGGAAATAAGTGCCCACAAATGGTCGCATGGAGCAAAATCGGAAAGTACCATAAAAACTGCATCTATGAAATACCACGTGAATATGGAAAAATGTATATTGGTGAGACCAGGTGCCCCATTGAAAAGTGATTGCAAGAGCACAAACTAATAATTAAAAAAGAAAAAACTTGAGTCTACGGTAGCGGACCAAGTGTGTAACAATAAATATATGTTCAATTAGGAAAATACAAAAATATTGGATAGAGAGGAAAAGTTACAAAAAAGAAAATTCAAAGAAGCTGCTCACATGACAATGGTGAATATTCCCATAAGTTAACCTAGTGTCATTTTACATAATGTATGGAAATTAGTAATCAACTTTGCCCTTAGGAAAAAGTGGAGAAATCAAGAGAAACCTCATAGATAAGTATATGAAATTTCTACTGACTGTTGCCTATGGCAGCATTACTCAGTTGACTAGAGTATTAGCTTAAAATTCAAGAATCTAAGAATCCAGGCTTGATTACCATGCTATTACTGTCTCTAGTCAGACCAGCAATACCTAAAGAAGAGAGGAGAATAATACCACTCAAAATTTTGTGCACATACTAAACTGTGTGCTATTATTAACAGTTGAATGTACTTTGAAAATTTAAATAAAGTTAATTTTTTCTAAAGACATTTAATACTTGGTACTAGATGATGGAAATAGTCCAATATATAAATATAACATAGTAATAATCATGAAAAAAAAAAAAGTTTTCATTATCAAAATATAAGAGACTTATACATCTAAGAGTACAAATCAAAGCCCATTAAATCATGAAAATTTGAAGACTTGAAATAACTATTTATAAATGTCAAATTTAAAGATTTTTCAATCCAAATAATTTGAAATTGGAAAATATTGTATGTAGTTTATATATATAGTATCACTTTGTTAAATTATTTTAATCTGCCCTGAATAAGAAACATACATGACTATTAAGACATTGATTGATAAGGGATTTGAAATAAACTCTAAATAAAAAATAAATGAAATAAATATGTATTGATGAATATATCCATCAAGTTGGTATTCTGAAATTAATTTCAAATGATGAATATATTCAACATCGTCAATCAGTCACTAAAATAATTTAAAGTCTAAACTGAAATCATCAATTACTTACATCTCCATTTAGTAATAAATGAGTCAATATCCATTAACAGAGTTAAAAAATTGTGAGGTTGATTGAAACGAGGTTCATCTCTATACAAAAAAATCATAAGTGCTCCCTGAAGAGCTTTGTGGGACATTCTGCGCTCTCCTAAAATATATATATGTAACAATTATTATTTGAAAAGCATGATACATATTCAGAAATATATGGAAAAAAATAAACCAACTACCACTTTGATTTAGAATTTAATAAATCAAAATGAAAATGGAGAAAAACTTAAAAATTAATAAAAAGATTTAAAAACCAATAAATAATCTCAAAATATTCCACTATCCTATAATTATATTAAGTTTTATGTCTATATTGATAATGGATGTGTTCATTAATATGCATATATATATATATAAATAATAATTAACTACTAGAATGAAAAGAAATATGTAACCAATCAAGTCTTTTTCCAGTGTATCTGATATGAATTCTATAATATTATAAACTAGGGGAAAAGATATCAGACAAACTTCATATTATATATGCATTTCTTCAAAAATATCCAATCATTGGATGAGCGAGAAGCATAAATCACCCAAATCTTCTTCCACAAATGATAGTTTGGTTTCTCTTTAAATACCATGATAATGAATTGCTATGGTTTTAAAGCTTTAATATATTTGCAATCAAATACACATGAATATACAGTATTAAATCTATTAATACAAATCTATAAGCATCTTAATAAGAAGAGATATTTTCTATCAATGTTATAGCACTCAATGGAATATAACACATATATATAATTATCATAGCCAAAGCGCAAAATAAATCAATAGAATATCAATAATCTGTTGTTAAGGCAATACTCAGAAATACAATTTATTATCTGAGTATTGTCTTGACAACAGATTGCTGATATTCCATCGATATATTTTAAGCTTTAGATGTGGTAATATGATTCACATGTGATGACCAATTAGCCCTATGTACTTATGGTTTATTTTATATATATATATATAATTACTAACACTTATAGAAAAATATATTCTTGTAAGTTTGGATAGAAATTCTTATGAATTAGATGTTTTACATATGATGACCAATTAGCCATATGCATTTATGGCTATGTGCATAATAATTATTATACCTGTAGAAAAATATATTTTTTAAAGTTTGGACTGAAATTGTCTTTACTGATATGTTCATAGTGTTGTATGAAATGTTTTAATATTGCATATATTCATACTTGATTATGAATATATTCAATTTTTAAAATGTAATCATGGGATTAAATAGAAAGTCAGGTTATTATTTCTGATGAAGACATTCAGAAGTATTAAGCTTCTAGTTCACTATTGGAGATTGTCCAAAAAATGCATATTAATAGTGACAGAGTTTGACTAATATTTTGTCATTGATTAATAATTTACAATATTATATATATATATATATATATATGAGTGTGTTGGATTCATATGGATAAAGTAATTGAAAATATTTTTGACATAAACATCAAGACAAATATTTAAAAATCGAATATAAAAAATTATACAAATATAAATATATAGAATGAGTTAATAATCACAATCTCAAGTAGTAGATTGTTTAATTTTTCAATGCTTTTAACAATATTATTACAGTTCTGTAGACTAAAAGCAAACATGTTGTTACGAGTAATTTTCAGTCTCATGGTTCTAATACGCTTTTATTTGTAGAAGTAGTGCTGTAATGATATGACATAACTTAGCATCCTGACTGATAACTTACTAAAATTATATTAAGACAATGATTGCAGAATAATATCCTATGGAGTCAGTTTGGGATCATCATTTATTACGAAATTATAATATATACATAATCCAGTTGACATATAGGTTAAAACTCTACAATGAATTAAACTGATTCCACATACAATAAAAAAAAATATTACATAGCAATCAATTATTTAAATTGGGGTTTTTATTGTCTTTAGACAAGCAACAGTTGTGCATTTGAATTAAGTCAATAACTATCAAAAATTTAAGTGAATTTAATATATTTGATTGAAACTGAATGTTCAGAAAACTATCAAATAAAGTTATGAAGATAAGTAGTTCAATAGTGTAAATGCATAACAATACATATATATTGTAACTTCTCAATCTAAATTTGTTTGGAATAGATTCTGTAAGGCAAGTAAGAGATTAACTGTCCTGAAATGAAAATCGAGAGAAACTGAAAATGCACTTCCAGTTGCATTTGTGTATTAAAAACTCAATTGCATATGGTTGAGCCTTTATAAGACTAATCCAAACGAACGCACTTCCAATTTTGCAAACAAAATAAATAGTCAATATATAATTTATCAGGGATTTAAATGTTAACTATTAAACTTTTAAAAGATAATTTTTTACAATATTTCAACAATCATAGGTTTATTGCTAAATAATTTCATACTTGTATAATTTTGTTTTATCTTTCATTAACTATATATTTTCAGGGTTTTTATTAATAGATATTCATTTATACTTATCGTAGAAATTATCTCAGGGCTTTTTTTAAATAATTCATGCCTCAAAAATGTGATGAAACAAATGTTCAATATTTCTCTCTCTCACTTTTATGTACTTATGAAATTCCATTCATTAGTCATGGTCGTATTAACTTAATTTCTATAGAAGCTGAAGTTTATTTAGTTACAAGTACTTAAAACAAATTTTATTGTGATAAAAAAATTTTTTATCTACATTTATGGAAAATTTGGTTTGAATTCAATTAGTAACATAGAATAGACAAGTACAATGTTTATAGATTACAAATGGTATATTATCTACATACATAGCATTGATCTAAAAAAAACTAATAATGGTAAAAGAAAAAAAAAGGACCTACTATAATGAGGAAGCTAGCAGTCATCATCTTAAATGAGCACTTCCTAGTACTTGTTTCTTAAATATTGCAATATGACTGCTAACAAGCTTAGGGTTATTGACATATGATTCAGATATAATCTGTAAAATTTAAATCAAACATATCATTTTTAACTTAGAATTTTTATGAATAATTAGGATTCATCCTTCTTTGCTCAGATATGTCATAGTCTATAAAAATATGCATTACTCTTAGATGGACTTATGGTATACTTGGTATAAATATTTAAATGGTTATGTTTATATAAATAATCAACCAATCTCTGTTGGGCATAAATTTCTGTCAATATCCAAAGCCATCAAACTGAAACTAGTTGAGACTTCACCAAACATAGCAACATAATTTTGGTTTAATATCAATTGTTATGTCAAATTTATTATTAATATTTGAAAGTAATTTTTGTAGATGCATGAAATTAGATTAACATTACTTAAAATTATTACACATCTTTAAATTTACCTCGACTAACAAGTGCATTATGTTTTTCAATGTCAAATATGTTCTGGAAAGATTCCTAAAAAAAGAAACACCTAAATATGTAATATATACAAGAAATTGATATGTTTCAATTATTTTAAAATACAAAAACTACAAGTAACATTCTGACTTTATATTTTTCAAATTAATATTTAATAAGTAATGGCTACTTACTGACGAAGATAACCATTTAGAAAAAAAAAAATTATTTTAATCATATAGAAAAATAGTAGATCTAATTTTTTTTAATCCTATGTTTCTTAGTTTTTAATTAAATAAATTATAGTAATGCAATTTTAAAATGTTATAAAATAATTTAATTACTTGAAAATGCAAATTTATATGAATTACAATTTGAATATTTTTTGTGATAATTAATTGTATTTATTTGAATTTAAAAACTAAATAAATAAAAAGTTCCTAGAATATAAATTGTCATACTTATTTTTAAACTCAATATAACTCAAAAAAGAACAAATTTACTATAGTGAATGCTAAAACTTATAAATAATTAAAAAAGCTACTACAATTGCCTTTATTGAAATTATGATCATTAGCTCAAATAGTTTTATTAAAATTGTTATTTTGTATATTAGAAAAAATGTATACTAGTAAGAAAAGATTATACTAAAAAAAAAAGTATGAAGATTAGCAATGATATAGATCAAGAGTTCCCATAGTGGTTGATACTAATCCCTGGGGTCGATTTGAACTTTCTAGGGGTCCATAGTTTCCATAAAAAAAATTGTGAATCGATGACCCCTTTACTATTGCTATTTGTTGGTTACTTCAAAATATCTATGATTCCAATAGATATCTAATTAAGAGGTAAAATAATTCAAAAATAACACTTTTATGAAAAAACACATTACATACCAAACTTGTGAACGAAAAGGTAAAATGAATCATTAAAAGAGTCGCATAAAACAATGTGTAAAAATATATGTAGCACATATATGTTTGTATTGTCTTATTGAACATATCAAAGCAAGTGCGGACATGAAAAACCATTGCATGTCCATACTTGCGATGGTACGAGATGATATTTGATATTAGCAGAATCTATCAGGCTTGTACAGTTATGCTTTCATAAAACATAATAAATTGATTTTTTTGATGTGACATGTACTTATTTGTGATTTGAACTTTGGATATAATTATTTATTGAGGAGCAGTATTACGAAAAAGAAAATCCAAGGACTCGGTTTATTTATTCGAGTTTGAACAAAAATCTTCTGTTTCAAGTAAGTACATACTTTATTGTTTTTTTTATTACAGGGACTGTCAAAATTGATTGTTAATAAAAGTTTTTATTTCTTATGATAATGCAGTGTTTAAGGTCAAGCAAGCAATATATATGTGTATGCAACAATAAATATATAATTGTGTGGAATAAAAATAATAATTTTGTACAATAATTATATATAATAATTGTGTGAAATAATTATATATATATATATAAAATATACAAACCATTATACAATTACAAATATCCAGTAACGCCCTCTGTTTAAAGATCTATATCTCAATAATAATAATTGCTATTATTGAGATATAGATCTTTAAACAGAGGGCGTTACTGGATATTTGTAATTGTATAATGGTTTGTATATTTTCTATAATTATTTCAGTTAGTGTTAACAGTAACTTTCTTTATATATATATATAATGATTCTATAAATAACTGTGTAACAATAAATGTGTAGCAATGTAACTACAAATGTGTAGAAATGGTGTTAAATCATAAAGTTGCATACCCGGCCTTATAAGGTCAGAGAACTGTAAAAAAAAATGCCATATATGGTGAGGAGTGTAAAAAATATCATGTATGTAAAAAACACCATATGTAGTGTGTAAAAACTTCAGAAGTCCCTTAAGGTGTATATAACCCCCAAGAACCTGGTGTATATGTTCTGGTATTAATGTAATTCACAGAATCCTGAGTCTGTAAGTACAAAAGTAGGACTAGAGTTTATTATGTGCAGGTCACCACGATCTTTTATTATTTTGATGTGCCTTAAATAGGCTACATACATTGGTAAATATGCTCATACATTATTTAAATTAAACTATTAGCTTACAATCTCAATTCTGCCTTTGTTAATTATTTATTTGCTGCTCACAGGATATGACAGATAATAGTATGACTGAACCAAAAAAAAAAAAATACAGACAGTACAGCTTAGATTATTTGAAGCAAGGATTGGGCCCATCATAAGTGAACATAGATAAATTGTTGATGGATCACCAGGTGCACCTATCTCATTAAATTCAGTTTTCCAAGGTAATTTATTTGTTATTCTTATTTTTATAATTCTGATTAAAATCTTTCATTGTTGTAATTTTGTTAATGTTTAATTCTGTCTGAATATGTTGATTTTTTCACTTCATTTTTATGTTTAATAAAATGATTTCATGTATTTGTACTTATTTTGAATTTACATATTTATTTCATAAATGTCAAAAATTAAAAAAATACTCTGCTCATATTTTTTTGCTTTAATTTTCATTAGTGCAGGTTTTGATATTAAATGTTCCACATGATAATGCCATATTCTGTAGTCCTTGTATCTTTTTCAGTCATTATTTACAAGTGATTCAAATGAAAAATTTGATATCTAGTGAAATATTTAATATCAAGTATTGTACACCTTTAATAATTTGAGTAAGTAAAATAAATGACTAGAGAGTTGACAGTTTTAAAGGTTTTTGGTAAAGGGGTCTGCAATCGAAAAAAGTTTGGGAACTCTTGATATAGATGGACTTAATCATATTCACAATAATGTACATACTATCATTAACACTATGAACACAATCAATGACCATGTGCCCTTTTTAAACAATTATATAATATTTTATTATTTGAAAAAGATTTTGAGGCATTTACCTAATGTATAAAATTGTCTTAAAATTTATTGCAAGTTATCTTAATTTTTCATCACACGGTCACCATTCTCTATGTTTACACAGGCTGTTAAAACAAAGGGCTAAACTCTCCATAGAGTAATGCCACCCAGAGCAAACCAGATCTAGATGCAGTGCTCTCAGATCCAAGGCTCCTCACTGATGAAAGCCATAAGCTAGAAACTAGTCTGTGGATATTGGATGAATAGGCATTAGATAGGAATTTTATGCACAAACCTTTTTGCATCCAATGATTACTGATTTGCACTAGGTGGCACTACTGTAGGGAGAGTATTGGCTCTGTTTTAATCTTGATTCTTCAGGGTAGTTCAGAAATACATAATATATATAAACTTACCCACTGTCTTTTATTTTCTAATAGCAAATTTTCTCGAATAACTGGATCTTCTAGAGACTAAAAAATAAAAATATTTTAATAAGACAAAAAAGTCTTTATAATTAGTGATTATTATTGCTATTCTTTTCATATTATTGAATAAGTCTTTCATTTAACTTTTATATTGTTGTAGCAAAAGACACTATAATTAATCTATATGCATTTGATCAGTGCCCAGTATTTTATAATTACTCTGAAAAGTAGAGTATTTAAATTCATGCCTTCCTTTGACATTCTGATATAGCAAACATTAAATATTAAGATATTTTAAGATGAAGAATAGTATGTTAGGGTTCTGTTGGTGCAAATAACTTATATACTCAGAGAATATATTTTGATAGAGGGGAAGTCATATCTCAAAGCTATTTTATTGATAAGAGTGAAGTTTTTCCTCCTCTTAATATTATTTGTAATTATTTAATTGTGCAATAGATATTATTATTTTTAAATTTCCCTTTGTCTTAATAAATGTCTCTGAAGTATTCTTTCTTTTATTGTAACCACCACCCACTGAGTCTAGTCCATGCTTCAAACATAAGAGTCTCTCCAATTAGTCATTATTTTTTAGAGAGGATTGTCATTTTACTTATTCATTATTATTATTATTTTTTTGCCATTTAGGCTACAATTGGCACTCCAACTCTCACTCACCCCACTCCTTCTAACTTTTAAAGGTTACAATATATATGAACAATGTGTTGGAATTTTAGACTCAAATTTGATAATTATTTTCTATTTGGGATTTTAAAATAAAACATAGAACACAAATTTTAAAAATTAAATTTCTTTTATAATTTTTTTTTTTTTAATTCATGAGAATTTTGACAGAAAGGAAATATGGTGACAACAAAATAATTTACTTGGGACATCAAAAGAGCTTGAATTAGTTTTGAAAGTAATGTTCTTAAAGTATACATTTCAATAAAGAATGACCATAAGACATGCCTATGATTTGGATTGGAAGTTCCAAACCAGGGAAATTAAAAAATTGTTTATGTCTAATATTCTTTTAGTTAGTTAATTAATAGTTATTAATCAATTTTTCAAAGATAATTGAGTATTTAACAATTCTAATTTGGTAGATAAAGTTCTCAAATTAAACTAGATTTGTCATATGAGTATTTATGGACTGACTATAATATGATGAAGACTTCGCCATAATAATTAGTTTACTACTACAAGTACTAAAACCATAATTTATTTTTTATAATTGTTCTAATTCAACAAGTAATATACCAATTTAACACATTAAAAATGTTTAAAACAAAACAAAGTAAACATTAGTACCAAATATATAGTTCACCTTTTTTTAAAAAAACATTATGAAAATAAATATTAATAAATATAATCTGAATCTGAAGGAAAAACGGCATTGTGCTATAAAAACCAAACCAATCCTGTGAGTTCAAAGACAAAATAATATCACAGGTAAAGACAGATAAATGCTTTTAAATTGAAAAACTACTTACTATAAAAAATATATTTTACAATGGAACTCTATGACACCTTTTTTTATAGAGGTTTATAGTTGGATGAAAATACATAGAAATGTGATTTGGTTTAACTATCTTATCACTATCACACTTCAGATAAAGCATTAAAATGACAATGATTCATTATACCAGATTATCATACATAGATATTATAAGAAAGGTTTCTCTGAAGTACAAATTTAAAATGTATTTTATGATTCATGTAAATTAAAGACAACACTAACACATATTTACACATAACATACATATTTAAGTTACAAATTTTTTTTTTTTTTAAATTTTCTTAACATACCAGAGCTTCTAACATGCCAATAGTTCATTTACATAATAATAAATTTATCACAATAAAATATGCATCCAAATATTTTAATACTCTATCCATGAATTTTAACCTTTTAATAACATTAAACAGCTACATTTATATTCCTTAGTGAGGTATATAGTTTATATTCGTAATGTCATTCTAATAATAATTGAAAAAATATCACATAAAAAAGATTGTCTTTAAATTGAGTAAAGGAATTAATAAAATTCAAAAATTATATGAATCCTTTAAAATTTCTAAATATTTAGTTGAAAATAGATTTTGAAATATACTATTTAAAATTTTTCAGTATGAAAATTCCTTCAGGTAAATTTTGATAGCAAATAGCTTTCAAGACATTTTTAACATTTTAATAGCAGTTCATTCAAATAATATCTGTTAAATTCTCTTATGATAGCT
The DNA here is from genome assembly GCA_028023455.1 of Epiperipatus broadwayi. Classification (NCBI taxonomy): domain Eukaryota; kingdom Metazoa; phylum Onychophora; class Udeonychophora; order Euonychophora; family Peripatidae; genus Epiperipatus; species Epiperipatus broadwayi. The sequence continues at coordinate 5,831,333 of JAQFVV010006242.1, forward strand.
GTAATCATGATTAAAGAGGAACTTACATCTTAAAAAATATAGAAATTGAATAAAAAGAAATTTATTATAATCTATCTATGTATAAAATATTATTAATCAATTACAGAGCTTGAATAGAAAATTGAAATTAATATTAAACATTGCATAAACATCCATCTATTCAGCAAAGATAATATTTATCAATCACTGCTGACTATAATTTTTCATTATGATCTATATAGATATTATCACAAACTTAGATTACTAATATGAGAAACCATCATGATAATCAAAGCTATTGAAAATTAATTACATGATATAACTTGAGAATTTTAAATTTGGTTACATAACTGTTATAGTTAGATCATGATAACAGTATAACTTAGTTACTGCCTGGTTACCAAATACTATTTGCAACTAAATTCTACTAATGTTATTTAGTTTCCTTCTCCAAGTCAATATTGCTAACTTGAATTTATATCTCTATATATAATATGTTGATATTTATTAACAAATATTTACAATTTTAAAAACTTTATTGCTTTGTACAAATGCCAAATAGTAATATTGTTGCCCCCTGAAGTTTAGGAGCTACAAAATTATGTGTGAAAAAAATATATTATTTTTAGTGATAATTAAAGTTTAAACAAGTCTTGATATACATATATGTGCATAAAACAATATTACAATACATTATTAAATATATTAATACATAAGTAAATGAGATGAATAAGTATTGTTTATTTTTAAGATGCTTAATTTAAAACAGTTTGTTATTTTTAAAAAGGAACAATAAATGATATCTTTTACTATCAGCAAGTCATGTTTGTCCAGTAACTTATCTATTAAATAATTTATTGCATTTTATTAATTTATTCTACTTTTATTAAGTCATTAAAAAAAAGTACATTACAAACCTTTGCCATCTCCAGTTCTGTCTCTAACATTTTAATGCAACTTTCTTTATATTTCCCCCAAAAATTAAATCCATCTTCTTCTAAACCAGGTGTGCGTTCAAGCCAGCTCTATAACAAAAAATATCACCATATCTTTACTATCAATATTAGATAATAATGTCACCAAAAAATATTTTACATATTAATGGAAAGAACTTTTTTTTTCCTCAGTATTTTTTTAAATGATATAAAATTAACCAATACAAAAAGAACAATTAAAACCAAATAACACATGATTATTTCAGCTTACATTTAATTTGCATTTAACATCAATAAACTTCATTATTATCATTAGCTTTAAAATATTGTAAGCATTAATAATACCAATGGACACTAGATGGTGGAAAAAACAGACAATTAAAACAAACAAAAAACATCATTTATTAAATTGAGATAGGAGAAGAAAAGAAAATCTAAATATTAAAATAATGGTTGGTAAATAGTAGGTGGAAAGAAATGGTGGCAATGGGTTTATAATAGGTGTATGATTTTCTTAACAAAAATTTCTGACTTTATATATATCAGCATCTGGTTTTTGGAAGAAACACATTGCTTTCTGATATACTGATCTAGTAGAGTGCCTTTACTCATATCATTTAAACAAATTTCAAACATTCAATTTGCAGTTTTTCCTACTAAAAGATCAATAATTTACAAACTATAATCAAAATCTGCTTGCAATGGCATCTAGGGTCTGTTTATTGTACTTACAGAGTTGAATCAGATATAAAAAGAAAATAGTTATTATCACTAAAAATGTGATTGTTAACTATAATCTTCATTATATTAATCATATATATTTGTTACCTTAAAAAATCAGAAATTATAATTCCAAATCTCATTCATATCATGATGTCAATTGTTTTTTCATATATAATAATAAATAAATAAAGCTCACATTTATGGGACAAAATGGTAATTAATATTATATTTTACTTATTTAACTATATTACGGTTATTCAAAACTAATATTTTAAGTAGTTGTGTGATTAAAACATCTTTCATATTTTAAACTAAAATATGAGCAAATGGTAATTAATATTATATTTTAGCTATTTAACCACCAAGAATTAATATTAAGGCTATTCAAAACTCTAATATTTTAAATAATTGTGTGATTAAAACAATTTTCATATTTTAAACTAAAACATGAGCTCATTTTTTTTAATATATAAAAAGTTTCGTAATATTAATTACTATTTTTCCCATAGATGGCACTTTGTTATATCTTAGTTAGTTATTGGGTGTGAGTTAATTTATGATAATAGTAAGGAAAGTAGTTTATTGTTTAAGGCTTGAACAGGATCTTTAGCAACAAGGGAATATACATGTAAATGGAAAAATATGGGTGATTTAGTCTGCAAATTGTGTAAGGAAGGCATAGAAAATGTTAGGTATCTGTTACTTCAATGTAAATACTTGGAAGCAGAAAGGGTACAAATAATGAAGTTATGGAAGAATAAATATGAACAAAGTGATTATACAGAAAGTGAGTTATTGGTTTTTATACTGGGTTTGGGAAAAGATAAAGGGGATTTAGATATGAAGGCCATGGAGTTGACAAAGATTATGTTGTGGAAATGAGATGGAGCAGATTATGGGAAAACTTAGGATGGAGAATGGAAAGGGAAGGTAAAGTGCCCAACAGGTTTCTCAGGGCATAGTTGCTGAGAGATTCCTGACTCTGTATAAGGAGAAATCACAGTGTATCACATCTTATATAAAATATGACAAAATGCATTATAATACTAGAACGAACTTTATTATTTGATGGAAGCACAAAAGCTTTGGATACCAAGGAAAGTTGACATATGAAATGAGTATTTTGACTGTAATTATGGTTTTCATGATAATAAAAGAAAAAGTATTGAATGTTTTTGGAGTGGAAGATTTTAAAAGAAGTTTATGAAAAATTGAATGATAAGTAGAAAAAATACAAAGGCAAAAGAGGTGTTTTTTTAAGTTCTTGATAAAAACAGTGAATATGAGAATAAGCTATTGAAACTATAGGGATATTTTTTTATTAAAATAAGATAGAAGAGAACAAGAGATGTATTAGTATTAAAAAATGATTTGATGGTTATAAACTTAGGTAATAGCATGGGCTGGAAAGTGGAGTAAAAATAGTTGGTTTCAATTTTAGAGATGGAAATGTTTAATTTATCTAGCAGAATCTCTGGGAATATTGCCTAGGTTCAGAAAATTTTGGCTTTCATTTTATATTGCATTATAATTATTTTATATTTTCTATGTATAAACTTACAATAGTAAGCTCAAGCAAAGACTGCTGTTCTTCAGAATCTTTTAAAGCTTGAATAGATTCTGGGTCTTGAAATGCTTTTTGATAATGCTGGCGATTATATTTTGTTCGATTTTCCTAAAAATATATATATATTCTTATTAGAAATGAAATGTTTTTTTAGAAACAGTACATAAAAGAATGATTACAAATAGATGTTTTGTAACTAGCACACATTTACTTACGTTTTTAAAAAAAATTTAATTCAATATTTATACCTGTTTTAATCCCAATTTATTTTCTAGTAGTCGAAACTGTAAACTTTGGAAACCAGAAGCTGGAGATAAATATTTCCTTAAAAAAAAGTTATTGATATCATTTTTTAAAAAATGTAGTGTTAGTGATTTCTTTTAATATTCAAATAAATGAATAAATTACACAAAATAAGAATATATGGTACATTAATTAAAGTTTGTGTATTAAGGTCAGAAATTTTATTAATTCTATAAACAAACTTCTATAATGTAAAAAAAAAAAAGGTTTTAGACAACATTATTTATATGACCTCTTGGCATAAATATTAGCACATTCATTTTCTTTACCCAAAATCTAAGGTTTGAATCTGGGTAAAACAACATGAATTTTTTTTTGTAAATTTCAAGCAAGCCTAGAATTTTCCTTTTGTGCAGCCAATGTATAATTAATTCGGTTAATCATTCATAGATCACAATTGGATGCAATTGTTCCAATTAAATTGAAATTGGTGTCATTATTCTTACTAAAATAAAGAAGTATGATTATAATATGATTGGTGATTTGTGAGAGATGTATCATACTCTTATGAATAAAGGATATTAATTATTGAGGTATAATGCTTTTATGGATTAAGGATATTAATTCAAATTAAATAATAATAAAAAAATGAATAACATTATTAACAATATGTTTTATTATATTTGAATCTGCAAAACAAAATATGTATTTTTTTAATTAGCATATATATAGAGATTTCATCAATTTATTGCAAAATTAAAAGTTATTGTATTTATAGGTTTTAAAAAAGAGAGAAAATAGAAATTGACAGTAACAGATTAGATAAAGTTAAAAACTGTAAATAACTTGTTCATACTTAAAATAAGGATGAAAATATAATGGAAGAAATAATCACATAATTAAATTTGAATCAATTGCTTTTAGTATAAATAACTTAAATAGAAATATGTTATAGGCTTGCAAAGAAAGCATTTAATAAAAATATTCCATTAATGTTTGCTTTAGATTTGAGATTTGGACACTTAATAGAAGAACAATAAATAGACTGCAGACATTCAATATAAGTGTATTAGAATTAATAAAAAAGAAATCAAACATTTATGAAAGAAAACAAGTCTTGGTGGTATCTTCGAAAAAAATTAAGCTGAAATGAAAATAGACTGGAAATATTTCTTGTAAAATATGCATTTTAAAATTAAACATACATAAAATATTCCTTTTAAAAGACATTTTAAATTTCTAATATTTTAATTATAGACGTTCTAATTAGCTGTTGTCTGAGTCTGCTTAAAATGCAATTAATTGACCCAAACTAATTAATCAGATAACAAAAGGAATTTAATTAAAGTCCATCTTAATTATAAACTAATATACTCCAGAAAACAAAAAAAAACTAAACAGATAAAGGGGGGAGAGAGATTTGAAAATGAACAGGAGAGAGAGAGAGTACAGAGCACATTCAGGGAATTCTAGCAGAGCATCCGTTGCAAGGGAACCATGGGAATTGAGAATTACCCTATGTTGAGAAAGGAGAGAATTGAGACATAGAAACTACACGTTCAGGATTATAGTTCAAGAATTAATTATTGTACGTACATAATGTGCTTTTCTAATATAGCTCGGTGGGTACCAGAACTGTGTTAATTTGTATACACCAATCTCTAGTCATGTGCTTAACTTGGACTAGTTGAGAACTTGATATAAACTACAAACTATTTTGCAAATCAAACTCTAAACTAAATTGGGAACTAATATCTGTGTGCTATAATTGAAGAGTCAATACACAGCAACCTGGTGCAGTCAAATTAGTCAAACCTAAAAACCATAGTCAATATCGAGCAATTAATTATAAAATGTCAGTTTTCGGACAAAACTATTGGAGAGTTCGACATGGAAAATGCGGCTGATTGGCCAATATATCTGTAGCACATTGAAATTTCTTCATTTTAAATGGCATTGAAGACAACAAGTGGAAAGTAGCCACCCTCTTATGTTCTCCAGGAAAAAAAATTATTGAAATAGCCAATAAATTTTATAAAAATTCCATAGATGAGAATGTACCATTCAAGAAATTACCTCCAGAGGGTAAATGAATTTTTTACCTCTCACCCACCCTGCCACATACCACATCTACAGTTAAGAAATAGAAAACACCTAGTGAAACAATCAAACAATATAATTTAGCACTCAAGGAGCTAGTGAAAGATTGTGTTTACGGTGATTTCATAGAAGAAATATTACTAGATCAACTGCTATGGGGAATGTCTGATGACAGATTCAGACAACAGCTGTTAACAGAGGCAGACCTAACCTATGAAAGCACTATAAAGAAAGGGATAGCTTATGGGATAATTCTAGAACAGGCACAGGCTTTCAGATTAAATTAACAAGCAAGTTTTAAAAACTGATAAAGCAGAAATAAGTTCATTTCAATGGGAACTCCAGAGAAATAATAGAAATAAATGCTACTGCTATGGGAAAACAGGCCACATTTCTAAAGGCTGTAAATGGAAACAAGAAATGTTTCAAATGCCGAACTAAGAACCATCTTACATATGCATGCAGACAATCACCAGAAAGGGATAGTCAACAAAGAAAATGTAATCCTGGCATAAATGGTAGAACATATAGTATTAACTATATATCAACTAAGGCGCAAAGCAGTGCCATGAGAAACAGGACTATTTTGCAAGGACAAATAGAGATCATCAAATTACAGACCAAACTACAAGAATTGGAGTCAAGGAACCAAGAATTAGCTACCATGCATGAGAAAAAGATCAATCTGAGCTACAAATCAACTTGCAGTTACAAGAACTGAAAAGTTATAATTTTAAATTACAAAATCAACTTGAAGAGGAATGAAAAGACTCTGAACAGAAGCAGTACAAAGAACAATGTTCTCTGAAGGAGCAACTCCAGGTTCACATAGAGATGATAGATATTTTGGTTGCAGAAAAAACAGCTGCAGTCATCCCTGACACAAAGTCAGCAGACCATAAAACAGAAATCAGTTGAACTCAAAGAATTTCAAAGAATGCTAAAGGCTTCTAGACAATGAGTAATAGAACTTGAACAACAAAACTCAGAACTTAGTGGAAAATTACAAAGCAAACTCACAATGTCAGAATTATTTGAACAGGTAGAGAGTTGGCAGCAGTATGAAATGGACCCACAAAAAAAGATGGCCAAAAATGAAATAGATACTTTCAAAGATTTTTTTAGAAGAATGGAAATCTTTAGACAGTGAACTGCCAGATACAAAACCATAGAATAAGGAAAAACCCAGAATCTCTCCAAGTGGGAGAAAAGGGTACTCAAGGCAGTGAGGAAAAAGAAGAGTTTACACAAATTTCAAGGTTACATCAGTTAATCATAAAAGTCAAGTGTTTTTCCAGCTTAGGAAGAGAGAAAACAAAACACCGAGGGATCGCAACATGGGGTTTACTGGAGTAAGGGGAGGTATTGTAAAATATGCATTTTAAAATTAAACATACATAAAATATTCCTTTTAAAAGACATTTTAAATTTCTAATATTTTAATTACAGATGTTCTAATTAGTTGTTGTCTGAGTCGGCTTAAATTGCAATTGATTGAACCAAACTAATTAATCAGATAATGAAAGCAATTTAATTAAAGTCCACCTTAATTATAAACTAGTATACTCCTGAAAATAAAAGTAACTAAACAGATAAAGAGGCGATTTGGAAATGAACAGCAGAGAGAGTACAGAGCACATTCAAGGAATTCTAGCAGAGCATCCATTGCAAGGGAACAGCATGGGAATTGAGAATTACCCTACATTGAGAAAGGAGAGAATTAAGATGCAGAAACTGTATGTTCAGGATTATAGTTCGAGTATTAATTATTGTACATACATAGTGTGCTTTTCTAATACAGCTTGGCAGGGATCAGAACTGTGTTAATTTGTATACACCAATCTCTTGTTACGTGCTTAACTTGGAACAGTTGAGAAGTTGGTATAAATTACAAACTATTTTGTGAATCAAACTCTAAACTAGTTCAAGAACCAATATCCGTGTGCGATAATTGAAGAGTCAATACACAGCATTTCTAAAAAATATATCAATAGATAAATAATTGATGTTTTAAATGGAATCCTAAGATGAATAAAAAAAATTCCTAGAGTGGAGAAGGAAAGCTATAGATTAGAGAAACTGGATTAAACTCTGAGAGATTTTTCATTCTACAACAGATTGATAATGATTGAAAATGATCATGATGACAATGATAACTTCTTTTTTGAAGATAAATAACCATCTTTTACCCCAATTACATTTATCTGCTCTTTTTTTTTGTAAACTGATTATATATATATTTTCTAAAATGTCCTGCATCCATACATTAAACAATTCAAATCTATCCATAATAATTATGTTTATCTTAATGATGAGAAAGCTTCATTGGTGAGCAACGAAAAACTCCTACCAATAATTTATTTTTATTATTTAATCATAATACTTTCTTATCTACTAAACACAGAGAACATGGAACACATTTATTTATATAAACAATTACTGTACTTTGAAAGGTTTGTAATTTTACATCCAAAATAAATGAGATAAAAAACTTTCAAAAAACAAATCTTCACGAATCAGTTAAACAAAAGGCCAATTATTGAAAAGCAAATAAGTTTTTTAAAAATGTAAAAAGAATCCTTAATATGATCTTCTTATCACTCTATATACTATATAACATTTTGTTGATTCACAACAACCATGATTTTCTGTCAGTTCTTAAATCTTCCAAGATTTTCTCTAATTTCCCTATATACCTTTTCTTGTCAACTCTTTTTCGAATAACCTCTCTTTTTTTTCCTGATTTTTTTTCAGTAATCTATCCAGAGATATTCTTTGTACATGTCCAGACAATGTGTTATAGTGTTACAATATAGGTGTGCGCAGATATATATGTATATGGATACTGTTATTGTAAATAAAGTATTTACTGCTGTAAATTGTTACTCCACAGCTCTTGCATAATTATCCTTATCATATTCACGCTAGAAAATTTACATAATTAACATGCACTGAATTTTAAATAAATTTATGCTATTAATTATATATTTAGAAGTTGCACAAGAAGAGCACTAAGAAAATGCAGTTAAATATGTATTGTGTTGACATATTTATTAATATAGCATGAAATAAATATACACTTGCTATTTACAGTATATACAGCGAACTTCTAATTACCATGCAACTATAGAAAGGAACTTCAAGTACCCTTATAATTTTATCGATCACTTGCAGCTGTTCTATGACAGCCTGCCTCATGAATAGGTACCATAACAATTTTTGCTAATTACAAATATTTCTTGATTCAATAGAAGTTGAACTTCCTAATTAAAAATGCAAAGATTGAAAAGAAGACTGATAACACTCAAGAATGAACCCTGGATTGCTGGAGGTCCAATTGGGGGGGATAAATAGTGGGTGCTTCAAAATGCACGGTTCTTATTCCAGTGGATTTATCAAGTGAACTGTTGGTAGAAGATTTTAATGGGAAGTAGCTGAAAGAACCATAAGTGATGATGCAGCACTCTAGTGTGAAGCCAATGTGATCACAAGCAGCAGCTGAAAGGAGCCAAAGTGAATGGAAACTGAGGTCAGAGGAAATCATCCAGAAAGCAGCCAATTATTAAGTGCATCATGGGAAGTGAACTTTAAGTGAATTGTATATACTGTGTTTGTGTATATCAATAACTTTTTTTTATTATTTACATTTTACTATTTATTGATTTATTTGTTCCATTATTCATTGATTTATTTGTTGGTATTTGGAGTACCTATATTTGAATGCACAACAAGTTGGCACAATCACCATCTTGAACCTGTGAATAGCAAATAAGTTTTAAAAAGTTAACAAACTCAGGGATAGGGAAAATGTCACTAGGTTAGTCAGTAATAATGGAATTCGATGTGAGTAATGCAAGTCATTGGCCATGGTATGCCATGCAGTTGGAAAATTTATTTTTATTAAATGGAATTAAAGATAATAAGAGAAAAACTGCTGCTTTAATGTGTATGTCAGGATTAAAAGTCACTGACATTATAAACAAGTATTTTGACATACCCATAGCAGAAGCAATAGTATATGAAGAAATAATCAATAAACTGAGCAAAATTTTTAATCCCAGACCATCAAGACATATTTCTAGATTAGAATTAAGAAACAGGAGGCAATGGAAAGGTGATTAGATAAAACAGAATGGAATCACATTAAAAGAACTGGCTAAAGGATATGGTGATTATGTAGACAAAATTCTATTAGACCAATTAATCTGGGGCATGTAAGAGGACAGACTGACAAAATCTGCTCACTGAAGTAGAATTAAATTTAGAAGAAGTCATTAAAAAAGGATTGGCCTATGAACTCATTGTGGAACAGGTGATGTAATGAAAATTACAGCAAAACAACAGTTTGTAGGATGGAACGCAAAACAGAAATAAAAAATAGTTTCTTTGTGAACAAAGGTTTTAGAAAAAAAATAAAAAAATGTTTTTGCTGTGGAAAACCAAAGCACATCAAAAAAGACTGCATTTAAAGATGAATGATGCCATATCTGTAAGCAGAAAGGTCACCTAGCATAAATGTATAGAGAATCACCAGAAAGTGATAGCCAAGAAAGACAATCTAACCCAGGCACAAATGATAGCATTTATAACACTAACTATGCATCAATCAAGGGACAAAGCAAATTTACATGGCAACTATAACTTGATAACAAAAAAATAGACATGGAAATTGACAGTGAGTTAGGAATATCAATAATCTCAGAGAAACTGTACAAATATATTAGAGAAGACCTGCAAACATTGAAATGTATGAAACATTAACCAAAGTGGTAGATTAAGTGGAAGCATAGTAGAAATAATAGGCTCTGACATAGTACCAATAAAATACTGCAATAAAACAATGAGTTTACTGATATACATAATATAAAAAATGTTGGTCCATTAATAGGATGTGATTGGTTCAAGCATATAGGGATAAACATTACCATGAGGGATAGGACCAATTCAAAAGGATGATACCCCAAACATTCGATGAGAACACAGAATAGTTTTAGATCACATCAAATAGATATGACTATATTGCAAACAGAAAATAAAGACTTAAAAAAAATGGTGAATAGTTTTCAGATCCAGTTCCAACACCACAAACATCATTTGAACGAATTGACCAAGATAAAAATGAAATGAGTGTATCATTGCAGATCAAATTGCAAGAATCTAAATCAATTGTGAAATCACTAGAAAAGAAATCAGATGAGCTAAAATCCAGAAATTGAGAATTATGTGATGAGTTGGAGAAGAAATCACAAGAAAATTAGCATTTACTGCAGAATAATAATCACCTACTTAAAGAAACAGAAGAGTGTAATGAAAAAGTAAAAGAATTATCAGAACATGTTGCATTTTGGCAGCAGTATGAAGTGGAGCTACAAGAAAAGATGGTTGAGAGTGAAAATAAAATGGACACTTTTAAAGACCTTTTAGAAGAAGGACAAATGTTAAACAGTGAACTGCCAGATGCACAAACTGAAGACCAAGGAAAAACCCAGAGTTTTCCGATTGGGAGAAAAAAGCACCCAAGATGGCAAAGAAAAAGAAGAGTCTAAATAATTTTCAAGGTTACATTTATTAATCTGAACAAGTTTTTTTCTGGGGTGGGGGAGATGTTATGTTTGTAAAAATATGTACATTAAAATTCATTAATAAGCCTTTTGGACTCCAGAAAAAGTAAGGAAAATATATTAGAGAAATATACTTTTAGATTGCTAATTGATAAGGTTTTGATTAATGATTAAATTTGTGTAGAATGTAATAATGGAAAATATTTATGTAATTTGTGATAAGAAAATTGTGTTTGGTAAATGCCAAGAAATATTTGCTAATTACAAATATTTCTTGATACAATAGAAGTTGAACCTACTAATTAAAATGCAAAGATTGAAAACAAGACTGATAACAATCAAGGATGAACCCTGAATTACTAGAAGCCAAACTGGGGGGGGGGGATAAATAATGGGTGCAGCAAAGTGCATGATGCTCATTCCAGTGGATTTACCAAGTCAACTGTTGGTAGATTTTAACAGATGGTAGCTGAAAGAAGCACAAGTGATGGTACAGTCCTCTAGTGTGAAACCAACGAACTGAATAGAGCAAAGTTTTTGGAAACTGAGGCCATAGGAAACCATCCAGAAAGAGTCAATTGTAAGTGTATTGTGAAAGTGAACCTTAAATAAACTGTATGTACTGTGTTTGTGTCAATAACTTTTCACTATTAATTACATTTTACAATTTATTGATTTGTTTATTGTATTATTCATTGATTAATACATAAAACTGCTCAACAATTTTAATGTTATAGTCCATTTTCATCAATGAACTTGTTTGATTCATTGTTAACTCTGCTAGAATCACTTGAGAGATAGTTTAATCAAATGTGAGATCTCTAAGGTTGTGGTCTCTCATTCCAGAGATAAACACCTCAGAGCTTTATTGGGGAACTCTTTAAAATAACATTTTAGGGCTAGTTTTCTTATTTTAGCAGCAAAATCTCTAGTTTTTTCACCTTTCCCTTGTAAACAGAGATTGAAGTGATATCTCTACATTTTTATCACAGGTATTGGACAGCAAAAGTTTGTGAGTAGAGATAACATTTTGTCAAAATCAAGATCATACAGAAGTCCAGTGGTGCCTGTGCTTGAAGAACCTCATATGCTCAAGGTTCAATGATAGAGACCAGGGTGGTTAATTTTTACTCAAGTTGTTTGTTTTGACTAGCCTAGATTTATAAGAGTACTCAATCCTTGTAGGTTGGCCAATTTTCAGGAAAGGCCGGATCAAATTTTTCAATTAAACCAATTTTAGTCCTTTTATTTCTTCTTCTTTGCTTGCCATGAGAGAAAAAAAGAGTAGCCATTCATGATTGATTTTTAAATATTCTATTTCTACTGATATGCTAATAATGTTAGTTGACAATTTTAATAACACAGAACTAGCCTTTATTGTTAATGAATAACCATTCACAATTGATTTTAAATTTTTTTTATTGATACAACAATTTTTTTATCAATCACAAAATCTAACTATCCATAAGGGCAAGACTTTGTCTCTGTACATTTTTTTCTCCAGATGTAGGGAATTTTTTTTATTTATTTTGTTGATTGTGCCCAACTATTGTAATTATACATGAATTAATATAAATATAGACACGTGAAATGCATTTAATAATATATATTTATGTAATATTCAATTTTATTTACTAGTGCAGTGATCGTGTGTAATTTTTAAACAGAAGGGGTTTACGCCCTAAGCACATCTACTATAATGTAGTTATAATAGTTCAATGATGTTTTACTGGTATAGATGACACTCAAACCAAAACACAAGATAGCGACTTTGGAAAAGATAAGAGTGGCTATCTTATCTTTTGTCCTTAAATTCAATTGTATAGGTCAATCTAAAATGTTTTAGTTTAAGAGTGTGAAGATGTTTTTTATGCACTTTACATCCATTAATTTCTTTCTATATGTTAAGGTTCATGAAATTTTTCAATTTACTACATGTTAATATTATGAAATATTAGAAATTATGTAATATTGAATTGTATTTACTAGCACAGTGATTATATGTAATTTTTAAATAGTAGGGATTTACATCCTAAGCACATGCTCTATAATGTTGTTGTAATAGCTCAACAAGGTTTTGTTGAGTGAGATACTCTCAAACCAAAACTTTGGAAAATTTAATTATACAATTTCTAACATTTTGTAATATTAACATGTAGAAAATTGAAAATTTTTGTGAACAGTAATATATAGAAAGAAATTAATGGATATAAAGTGAACAAAGAAACATGTTCATGCTCTCAAACTAATGGCCTATATAATTGAATTTAAATACAAAAAATAAGAGCTACTCTTACTTTTTCCAGTCTATTTTGTGCTTTGGTTTGAGAGTATTCTCCAGACTCAACAAAATATCATTGAATTATTCATGTACTTAGGGTGTAAATCCCTGCTGTTTAAAAATTACATAGGATCACTGTGCTAGTAAATAAAATTAAATATTACATAATTTCTAATATTTTGTAATATTAACACATAAATTCTAAAATTTTCACAAATATATAGAAAGAAAAGATAAGACAGCAAATCTTTTCTTTTCCAAAGTCTCTATCTTGTGCTTTGGTTTGAGAGTATCTTCCGTACCCAATAAAACCTTTGTTGAGTTATTATAACAACCTTACACAACATGTGCTTAGATTGTAAAATCCCTACTGTTTAAAAATAATATATATTAATTAATATAATATGAAACAAATATATACTTATGAATTTACACCATATAAAGTGTTTATATGACCATCTGCTACTATTGGTGAGGTATGCTCTTAGTTGTCATGCAACTATAAAAAGAAGAGACTCTGAATGCCCTTTTAATTTTATGTACCACTTCCAGATATTAATGTGTCATCTTGCCTCATTAGTTGTATAATGACACTTCCAACTATACTCTGATAGTTTGCCTCATGTCTGTGTTAAGTTCTAAAAACTTTCAGTCCTGAATGTGAACTTTGTCTCACTGTGTTAATCATTTAGCTTGACAGTTGACTGGGAGAACATATAGGTTTGACAATAGTTTCCTGGAAAATGTGCTTTGTGACAATAGTTCTCTGACATTATCTCTAAATGGACTATTTATTGTGAGATCCATATCCATAACAGAAACATTTTGATTCAATGAGCATCAGCCTATAAATGCTCAATCTGATCCATTATCTAACGGCAAGATGGGATATGACAGCACATATATGCAAATCTGTGAAAAATGGATGCAGGAATAAAATCTGCTTAAATTGTCTATGAGGAGAAGTAACACTATAGAAGCATGATTTACATATAAAGATTGTCTTCCTAGAAGATTTTTGGTTCCATTCATCTATACTATTTTATTATGAGTATAATAAATTCATATTAAATTTTATTTTTGTCTGTTATGAATACAACTTAGCTGATATATTAGTATATTTCCAGAGTACACAATATATTGTACAGTCAACAGAAAAACCCATTCAAACAATAGCAGATTTCTGCACTTAACAAAGAAACATGGAAAATAATAGCAGATTGATGTAGAATTTGTAAGTGACAACAGATTGCCACAAATGATTAATACATTGCAGCATTTGATAATTGAAAGATATGTGACATTTGTGTATGAAATAAACAAACAATGGCACTATATACTCGTAAAGAATTTGATGTTAATGACACAGAAAATTGGTGTTTGTTCATATGCTCATAATATGATAAAGGATGATAATCTGAAAGTGGCAACACAGATGTGGCTGGCAGGAAAAAATGTTTTGTAAATAGCATAAAGACTAATTACTGGAGAAACTATTGGAAGAAGCATCATACAGTGATGAGCATTGAGTTCATGCTTTCTGATGATCTTGCCATATATGTTATAAAGAATATTTATAGGAGAAATGATTATTATTTATAATCTACTAGCTTCATGCAAGAACAAAATGAAACATTTAGAGGAAAGAGGAAATTGTATTTAGCTAAAAAAATGTAAGGGTTGTAAAACATAATGTTAAGTTTTAAGGCATAAAAATCAAAATAAACAGTACTAATAGTTGAATGGTTATGTGAGGTTCAAATATTAAATGCTATAGATAGAGTTTCAATCCAGGAATCTTTATCTCTTAGAGTTTTTCACATTATCACTGCATTAAACTATATAGAGATATGATGGACACTGGCAAATGTGTTAGTATAATATGAAAGTCATGTTATTGGTGGTATTTTAAATAAAATTTAGAAAAAGTAGAGACTATGTTGTAAATTTTATCAAGGCTTTAATCAAAATTCAGAGGTTACATTTACCTCTTTGCTTTTTATAACTTATAATACAATAAAAATATATATGTATAGAATTTTCCATAGCGATGCACAAACAGATAAGTTCTATGATAGAAAAAAATATATTAAAAATTTTAATCAAAATGTTTACCTGAATTCCAAAAATTCTAAAGGAGTCATTGTTTCTAGAATCATGACCTGCTCTACAAGCAACTAAATAAAAAATAAAATAATCAAATATATTGTTGTTGTTTTGTTTTTAAATCTAATCTTAAATTCTAATAATCTTAATGCTATTTAATTGTTTGCTTCCAACATTTTGCCTTCTTCAAGGCTATATTGTAATACATATTATTTATTTTTTATTATAAATATGGTTTTGTAAAACAAAAAATCTTTATAATACGCAATTATAATGAATAAAGCATAAAAATATATATTTAAAAAATGCGTAGTATATATGTTTTCATGAATATTTATATATTTTTTCTGTTTTTTCTATATGTAAGGGCAGATAGGAAACTATTTTGACAGAGGGAAATCAGTCAGTGGATGGTCATAAAAAAATTATAATCTTATGTCTATACTTGGTGTTGCAAGGCTAATATTTCAATAGTATCACAATTCCTGTATTTTCTTCAGTGTAGAAGTGAACAGATTGTAAAAGAGAGATCTGAGTGTAAGTTTCTACTAAATTTTAACCAGTAGGGAAAAAAACAAAATTAGACAAAATTATAATATATGGGTGCAAATCATGATATAATTCTACAAGTGAATGATAGCTTCCAAATATTAGATAATTTTAAAGTGATATCTTTTTTCTTTATTTAAACATTTTGACATTTTATGCTCATCTGCATCTTTTCTAATAAGTTTATCTTCTAATTTTCATTTTTTGAAAAACTGTTATATCAAAATATGTATTTCTTTAATTTTAATATGCTTACATCTTTAATTTCTGGTTTTAATTATATTATAATCTAAGTGCTATGTAAACATACAAATATATACATATATTCATATTGTATTCACTCATGTCTAGAGATGAGTTTTATGATGACCATGATGTAGTCTTTTAACTTTTTCTGCAGAAAAGTTTTCTTTATTAAATACTCCAACACTATAACTATTCGTAGCTCTCCAATGTATTCTATTCTTTATCATGCCTTCCTAATGGAAACAATTGGCATTGACTTCTTTAGAATCTCTTTGATAATCCTTATAATGTATATGAGGTCTATCTCTCTCATTAAAACCATGTTCAAGTTCTCCATAAAACATTCTTTTAGGAAATCTTTTATTTATCATTCATTTTACATATCCAATTCAACAAAGGTATAATTTTACAAAAATCTATTCTGTAATATTACATCTACCAAGCTGAAGAACAGATTGCTATTCGTGCAGCATAAAAACATTAGAAAAGTTTCATTTAAAAATTCCCTGTAAAATTTTAAAAATGTAATGACAAGATTACATAAACAGTCAATTTTAAAGTACTACAGTGGAGTAATTAATACTCAAACTACTTTGGTAAAATTCTTCAAACAAATTTTTGAAATAAGAAACAATTTTTTTTCTTCATTTTTTTTCTTAGCACTCATTTATTCTTAATAATATATGCATTCTTTCATGAACTTCTTCAATTAAAAAAAAAGATGTAGACAAATATTCTTTAAAAAACATATTTTTACATATCAAACTTGATCAAGAATGAATTTATCACAGTAAACATCAAAAACTTTTCTATCTGCATTAATTAAAATAAAATTCATCATAGTATGATCAATTGCTTAGATCAAATGACCAGCATTTAAGTTTAAAATAACAGTTTAAGAATAGCCATTTTGTTAAAACCAATAAAACATCACATGAGCAAACTGACATTTATTGGTTGGAAATCAATCCAGGAACTTTTAGGTTTTAAGTCTGTTTTTTTCACTATTGTATTAAACTGTTCACAGCTTCTATTTGTACTGTATGTATAAAAGCATATATGACTAAGTTCTGTTCCAATAAAATCAATTTACTTGAGTTCTTAAGAATAGCATCATGTAATTGATTTGAAATTCTCACTGAATCTATATATAAATTAGATAAATCATTATAACTCTATGGTAAAGTAATAGAGATCTAAAGATTCTCAGATCAAAACTCAACCTGTCACTTCTGGAGCTTGAATATCCCATGATCATGTAATCATTTTATTATTTTCTCAACAATATGTTCGTTATATATACAATGCTTCTAGAGTACATTTTTAAAGTCACTGCATTTCGAATTTTCTTCCCTATTGAGTTTACATGAAAGACTTTTATTCAAAACTCTATATAGTAATTAATTATTAGGGGGGAGGGGTTTATAAAAAAAACACATTTTATAAAACATTAACAGAAAACAAAATTATAAAAAAATCTTTTAACAACAATAATAAAAAGAAGCAGGCAATATAACTAGCAGTGGTTAGCAAAAATTTCAAAAAACTTATTTTCTAGTAATAAATATAATAAAAATAATACATCAGAATAAAATATATAACAGAAATTAAGAAAAGGAACCAAATTAAGCAAAAATAAAGTGATAAATTTTGTTATTAGGAATATTCTTGATATAAAGACTTTTATTTTCCTATGTTAATGCACTATTTTATTAAGTGATATAAATTATATACTTCAAATTACTTATTGTATACCAGCTTTGATTCAAAAAAGTATTATAAAATAAACTTTTCATATATATTATTTATCAATTACAGCATTTATAATAAATTTATACATACAAAAATAGATTATTTTGACCATGATTAGATTAAAATAAAACATGCTAAATCCATTCAAATGAGATAAAATTTAAATTATGTATTTTTAAAAAATCAATTATTGCTATAAATAAATAAATGTTGACGAAACTTTTGTAATTTGTAGAAATATATTTTCTGCTTACTTTTATTAATTGCTGGGCTTGCATTATAGAGGATCAGCACTACAATTAGATCAATTAGATAACTAATTCGGATGTAGATCTCAATGGAAAACACAATCCAATCTTTAAAGGTTAAGTTTCATATAAATTAGTTGCTTTTGTGAATCTAATCAAAGATAGTTTATTACTTATTTTTGCAATTTAGAATAAATTTTCAATGTCATGTTTTTAAGTGCTTTTATTGAAGTTGAAAGTGTTTGTTTGTTTGTTTAACTCAATAAAGGGCTATATAAATTTTTTTTTTTTTAATTTTTAAAACTGATATTTAATATATTCAAGTTTAATGTAACTTGATGAAATTTTGTAACATTTGTTTAAAATGTCTATGAAAGTGATAGGATATGTCAATTTTTTAAATAAGTAACTTAATTTCTTAGATTAAAAAAATATATATTAACTTACAGCAGAAATATATACACTATATATGTGAAATTGATTTAAAGTAAAATTATATGTATTAGGTGATGTTCATTTACAATATAAACAAGGCAAAACTCTGTATATAGTAGTGCCATCCTGTGTCAACCAAAGTTTTACCTTATTTATAACAATTATGTGCTAGTATAAGAGATGGTGATCATGTGATGTTTAGTCATTTACAATATAGTTTTGGTATGTATTTTTTTTAAAAAAATAAAAAATTGGAAGTTAAAATTTTAAACATTTTTCATTTAAAAAATATTTCATGCTTTTAATCACTTATATACACATATATTGTAATAGTAATAATCAGAATTTAACTAATGCACATGTGCTTTGTGGATTTTAATTATAAATGAATATTCTCACTTCCAAACACAAGATAAAGTCTTTGTGAAAAGATAGAATGAATCCATCTATCCTTTCAACCCAAACATTTATGTATGGACAAATCCACAAAGTGCATGTACATTAGCTTAATGCTGATTATTACCATTACAGTTTATAAAAACATAGCACTATATAAAATAAATATCTCATACACATATATAATTATGTACACACACTAAATATGATATATATACACACAAGGGGTATACATTTTAATTTATAACAAAAATATTTAGTGATATATTTATATATAACAACTATAAGCATCCAATAAATTTAAAGTATGATATAGTTTTACATTTTCCTTTACTGAACCAATACTAAAAACTTGAAAATAATAGAGATAAGAAAATTTTTTTCAAATGTTTTTATTGACAGTGCACTAAAAAAAATTTCTTCAACCATAATTGGGATTTTTAGATTTAATTTGAAATAAAAACATGGATGGGAGTCCAGAAATTAATTCAGTTCCTATTTTTTATACAAGGGATTGACTTAATTAATTTCTGGATTCCCCATGCTTTTATTTCAGTTTAAATCTAAAAACCTCAATTTTGGCTGAAGAAACATTTTTTTTTCTTTTTAATGCATAATCAAAATTTAGTATA
This sequence comes from Epiperipatus broadwayi, assembly GCA_028023455.1. Lineage (NCBI taxonomy): Eukaryota > Metazoa > Onychophora > Udeonychophora > Euonychophora > Peripatidae > Epiperipatus > Epiperipatus broadwayi. The sequence continues at coordinate 5,851,086 of JAQFVV010006242.1, forward strand.
AAATTTTTATCTCTATTATTTTATTTTATCTTCAAAACATCTATTTTTAAAAATAGTTTTTTTGGGAGAGGTGGGGGGGTAGATGAGATGGAATACAAATAGCTGATCTTGCCTAGGATGCAAAATAATCTGGCATTGACCCTAAATATAGTTATATATAGTCAACTAATAGAAAGAGTACATGAAATCAAAAATAATAAAAGCAAGAGCTTATACATAAACACACAAACATTAATAAATAAAATGATACCTTAAGAATAAGCACGATTCTATTCATCCTACTTAAAATTATAAGCATTTTATTTTCATCCACTTTCTATAAGAAAAATAAAAGGTAAAGTAAATAATTTAATAATTTTTTTCTAAGATATATTAAATTTGACTTTTAAAATACAGTAGATAGAAAAAAAATTCTTACAGGAGAACAAAATAAATCTCTTAGAGAATCAACTTCAAAGATAACTTCCTTAAACCATAATTCATAAGCTAAAAAGAATAATCATTTAATGGATTTTTTTTTCACATCAGAAATAGAACTATTTAATTATTAATTATTATTATTATTATTATTACTAATAGCATAAAATCTTCTTCTAGATGTTTTAAACTTAGCTGTTTGTGGGAACACATGTGTAAAATACAACTCAATGTATTTTTAATAACCACAAAAGCAATATGCTTGCCTTAGCTTTTTTTCTGTAAGGCAGACAATTAAAATCTTTTTTTCTCGAAAAAAATGATATAATAATGCACTCAATAATAGTTTATTTTGTATCATATAAATAAAGTAACCCGAATGATTGTGTAAATCAAAATAATCGAACGATTAGTTCTCTTGGAAGGAAGGGTCATGTAGATAGTCAATACAAGTGGCAGATCATGCTTCAACCTAGAAATATTTATCTCTCTAGTCCTATGCTAAACAGCATAATGTTATCTAATTGACAGTCTGATTAACTATCTGAACCGCCCTCATTATAAGCTGATATAAGTGTGGTACCTTCCAAAATAATCCTCTCCAATAATTCTAAAAAAAAAAATCATAATTTAGACAAAGGTTTTGACATTTTGCTAAGAAAACGAAATTATTTTTATCCAAATAACCAGCAACATAAGTATTTATTATTTAATTTCTGCAAAAAAATTCAGTAATAAGTAATAATCTGATAATGGGAGGTTTATGATAAAATATTAATAATCTAAAATATCCATTCTTTTTACAAGTTGATCTACTAAAAAAAGAACGACTTCATTTTTAATTAAAAGTCAATTTTAAATTTGCAAGTAGATTTTATGTAAACCAATAAAACATCACATGATTTATCACGTCTTCAGCTTACATATTGCTATTTTAGTAGCAAATTTTCTACATTCTTTTGGCCACAAGTTTGAAACTAGATTGGGAATTTGGGGTAGAAAAGCATAGGTTACAAATGTATTACGGTTATCTGACAACTATTATTGCTTTCTAAAACTTACTTTAAGTGGCAAAAAGAAGATGGGAAAGTATGTTATTAGATTTAATTTAATGACAGTTTTTCATATACTGTACTAATAAAAGCCTTATGCACATATCTAATAATCAAAATTAAAAAGTAAATAAATAAGGAGATGCAAAATCAGAATGATAATCAAATTTGACATTGGAAAAATTTAATATATAAATACAAGTCAAAGATAATTAAAATATATATATATATGCATTTTGATGTAATCTTTAAATACATTGTAAAGTTGTTGGTAAAAAACACAAAAAAAGTGTGATCTATATTATATAAATTTTAAGATTGACAGCAAATCTATAATGCTTTGTCAAATATTCATCATATTGGATTTTTATTATTACATAAACTAAAAAAAAATATTGATGTGATACAAAATCAACTATCATTGCAAAAATGAATTAACAAAGTAATTAAAATTTTAAGAAATAATAAGCACTATAAAGTTAAACAATTTTCTTTGAAAAATAAAATACCTGAAAGTTGCATGTATGAAAATTTCTGAAGATAAAAATGTTTTTGCAGTGAATATTCAAAAATACTAAATATCTTAAATCAGAGCCTTAAAAAAATAATCAAATCTGATAAAAATTTTGATGTAAGTAATAATAGTGACAAAAATATTTTTTAAAGTCATTTGAATTGAATATTTATTAAATATTTTAATTCTAACACTAATCAATGATATTAACTCTAATACAACTTCTAATTCTTTCGGTTCAAAATATATAAAATAGAATAATTTCTTACACGTGCTAGTGTACCATTACATTTGTTAAATCATTTACTTCAGAAAAGAAATAATCTCAATTACTATCATTAGAATAAACAACTATTGGATATTTCCTTTTCATTATACATTTTTTATATCTAGGAAACCCAAATACTGAGGAATTAATGTTTGTTTACCTATCATATATAGAATATCTTGATACTTTTTATAAATAAATGATACAGTATATTTTATTTCATTGTTCCCAACTAAAAAAAAAAGATCATTGTATAGTTTTCAGTAGAAGACCAACAACCATTTTAAAAAAAAAGGAAATTCTATTTGTTAAACTGCAGAAAATATATTTGAAGAATATGAACCTATCTGGAAGTCACATTATTGACATCATAATGAAATTTAATCAACATACGCTTTCCAAGGTTTTAAAAGATATTGTTTTTGTCTTTCTAAGAATAGCTAGCCAGACTCCAGATCCATTAAACAACTTTTAATTCAGGCTATAACTCAATTTTGAGAAATCCATCAATGATCTATTCTACATTATACTTCTAAATCATTTGCACAATAGATGTAGGCATTAGTCTAAGTATTTTATAACATACCATTCTACCTGAATGGTTTTTGGGGAAATGCATGCTCTATAGCTATTAAAGATTACTTTGTATTTGCAAGTTATTTTTCAAGACAAACTGACAGAAATTCTTAACATGTTATTTTTAACCATTCTTGTGATGTGGGTATCCAGATAATATATATATATATAAATTCTTTGATGCAAAAAAAAAAGCACCAGATCAATTTCTTAAACTCTGTAACTCCTGTAATTGAATTTCTTGAGATTTTTTTATAAGATAATAAGCAATGTTTTCTTCTCAACTAAGATATCTGATGTATAGAAATTCTTTGATGCAAAAAAAAAAGCACCAGATCAATTTCTTAAACTCTGTAACTCCTGTAATTGAATTTCTTGAGATTTTTTTTGTAAGATAATAAGCAATGTTTTCTTCTCAACTAAGATATCTGATGTATAGAAATCTAAGGAAATGTTTAAAATTATCTACCCTCCTCCCCCGTCGTCGCCTCTCTCCATAGAAAACAATCTAGGATAATGTTTAAAATATATTCCCGGGTTCTCTCTCTAGCTCAGTCTTAACAAAATGAATCAATGAACTTAATTTATTAAAATGATTACTACTATCTCTAAACTTTAAAATATAAATACAGATATATTATCAAAAATTTATTATTTTCATGAGACATGGAGCGACGACACGGGGAGCGAGACAGACTACATTGAGATATATCCACATGATATTATCCCAATGGCATAAGAACACTATACTAAATAATCAACTTATGGTATTCCTATGACTTTCCAAGCTCTTTTCATTCCGATTAAGATAATAATCATATCTTATTATTCTTTGTAATAATAACCTAGCTCAATTAAATAATTTAAGTAAATAAATGAAATAAAATCAAATCAAATAAATCTCAGGTTCATAAATTGCATTTAAACTGATTTAAATTACGGTAGTAAACTATGAGAAGGGAATTTTATGTCATAAATTCACTACGTAACAACTAACAATAATAAATAAGAATAATGATAATAATAGTATAATGTAATTCTATTTCTTCTTAAATGAAATAAATAAATAAATATTACGTTCGTGGTAGTATTTAATAATCTGACAATCAAAATACGTGTTGTAATATTAGCATATAATTTATTTTAATATTGTGGCAACCAACTTATGACCAATAAACGATCTAATTATAATCCTTTAATTTTATCATACAAATAAATTTTCAAAAATTATTATAACACTTTTATGTTTATCTACTTTGTGCAAAATTATATGTCTGTTGCAATTATAAATGTGTATTGCGATATCATGCATTCTATGTGGAGAAATAATAACTAAGACACGAAGCTTATAAATAAATTTACAACATAGTTTATTAATAATTATACAAATAACAATATTTACATTATGTACATCGGATATCCCTACTTTCCTGTTACAAAATTACTTTACTAGTTTATCTCTTAACATTAAATTCCTACTTATTTTATTTTTAACTCTTATACAGTATTATTATTATTAGATATCTGTTTTTAGTTTAGCTTGTTACAAAAATGTATCTATCAATAATTATCATTAATACTTTATATCTCAATTAATTTTAAAATTATATTTTTACAAAAAATTTTACCTTCGTAGTAAAATTATACAAAATCATAAAATTCTATTTTATATTATTCGTATGGAATCCTAAAGATTCAAACCTTTCTTGACATTTTGATGTTCCGTTTTATTATTGACTATACAATAATTATTAATCAAATACTTATCCAAGCCTTTGCTTCGTATGGTAATTCCAATCATTAACACACCATGCACAAATACATATATCTGTTACACATTATTGAATCATTTTCAACCAACATGCAATCTCTATTTTTTAAATATCATATAAAATATTAAAAATTTATTATTACTTTAAAAACTTTGTTTAGATTTTTCCTTTTAAAATCTTATATTCATTTCAGAATTACTTTTTTTAAAACTATATCATATGATTCTTCATCTCTTTATGACATTTATACTTTCATTTTTAAAATAACAATTCTACTCATTCTAGTAAATAAACTATTCTTACATAACTACAACATAGCCTCATTTCTATTTTATGTATCATTTCTATAAAAATATCTTTCTGACGATGTATATTCATGAACAAAGGATAGCGAAAATAGATGCTCAGGATCAAAACAACTAGAATATTATCCGTCATAAAACTTGACAATGATGGCACAGTGAATTTAAAGAACACCATAGAGGAGTGACCTTTATCTGTCTATCCACCTCTACTATAGGAGTGATGCTAAAGCTATTTCTTCAGCTTTATAAAACATCAAAAAGTTTACAAATACGCAAAAGACACTGTCCAAAATATATGTGTTCAGTGATAGGACTTAGTTAGCTATACTGAAATCACACAAAATACTATGATCCAAATATTTGATTTTTCTTATTTCTTGGCAAAAAACATCATCTTGGTTTCCTCTACACCAGTACTACCAAGTCACTATCCGATTTTATTTCTCTAGATTTATCTATGCAGTACATCGACAAATTTCTGTCTACATTTCTAACAATAATAAAATTCATTTTTAGTTCAAACTATACAGCTATTCTTAAGAAAATCTTTTACTACTTATCTCGTATATTTATAATATACCAACTATTTAAAATTATCCGAATATTTTGCAACATAAAAGTTCAAAAGAATCACATAATTATTATGATACTTATATCATTAATTATATTTTTAAAACAACTTATTGCATGCACATTTAAAATTACTACTATCTCAAATATATGTTTTAATGTTGGATAAAATGTGTACTTATAATTTAAAAAACTTTCATACATCATTCTTCATTAATAGATGACCTAAAAAAAAAATACATTATGCGTTATCAATAATATCACAATTACCAATACGATCTCTATCTTCTTGATCGTATTCTGAAGGCTTCACCATTCCATTACTTCTTGTAGATATTTAAAACTTCCATACATACATTTATTTTTATAATAATATTTCTATCATTCTATTAAGCTATTATATTTAAAATCTCATTATTCTTAAATTCATGTTTATATGTTTCCCTAAACTAATATAGAATTTTTATATTTTAAATACAATCAAATAAAATATCAAATTATATTTACGATACTGCTTTGTCGAACTTGCTTGAAAATTGTTCATCGTAAAGCTAAAAAAAAATATATACTTTATTTTTCTTCAGTCACTTAATGTTCTATAAAAAAAAATAACTCTGTTTAATAATCTTCATCGACGATGATCCTTAGTTTTCTCAATATTTTATACACTTATTAATTCTTGATGTCTCCAACATAGTCTGCTAGCTTTTTCCCGCGCGTCTGGTTTTCCCCAATGCATCTTGTAGATATTTTATTTAAATCTTCAATAATTTTCTATTTCCATGGATCCATTTTTATTTAGTCATTTAATCTTAGATTTCTTTGATCAAATATTTTCTCCATTTAGTATGTTATAATATTTTTTCTCTAACTATATAAAGTTTTCCATTCCTTTCCATCTTTATTCTAACATTCTGGAACTATAGTTTTAATAATGCTTCTTTTTAAAATTAAACACTTTTCTTCATTATTATTTTTCTTGGTACTAGAACGCATATTAAAATTTTGTTCATAGAGAAGTATAACTTAGTTTTAAAGTAGCCCTGTAAATTTATCGTCATAAATTGTTCTTGACGACTAGCAGCTTCTTTTTCAGATTTTCACATATCGTCCCAATTGTATTCCTTTCAGTTATAAGATTAAGTTTCATGTTGAGCACAACTAAAGTGGCATTAAGATGATTTCCAATTATTTTTCTTTCAGCAATTACTTTAAATATTTTTTCTTGTACTTCCATGTTACTGTAGGCTTTCTGGTTAAATTTGAATAAAATTTCCTGGTAAGATAAACTTAAAATTAGCAATCCATATCTCTGTAGTCAAAAATATATTATATGTTCAGAATAACTTTTAGAATAAATCCGAAATTATAAATTTATATTATTGTTCAGCTACGATGTTACCAGCCATAAAAATTTGTTACTTTCTCTTCTACTTTCACATTCCTTCTCCCGCTCTGTATAATTATTAGTTTTTTTGTCTCTTAATTTTTACATCCTTTGATTGGTTAATATTTATTTTAGCGCGAACAATTTATTCATTTTATTTTGATAACAGAATAGATGTTTAAAGTTAAGAACTGATGACGTAATGTCTGGAATATTTCCCAGACTAATATTATTAAATTCAATTATAGTTTTTTATAAAATTATCTAAGCTTTAAAACAATTATTAAAACAATATTTAATACTTTTTTTAACTTTCACTTTAAAGATCGATGGCAATTATATCTAGTTTTAAATTCACACAGTTTATTATTATTTTAACAAGAGTGTATGTGAAGGTATTTAATATACGGTCACGTGTTTACTAACTTTTATCAAAATGATTTTTTATTTACGTCTTGGTTTAAATTACCAAAACTGATATATTTTATAAAAAATTTAGAAAATAATTTTAAAATGTTAAACTAAATATAACTCTCACCATCCCAAAGTTTATTAATAAATTATACTCTATTAAATTGGATTATTAAATACAATTATAACATTACATTTCATTTATTTAATTTATTAGTTTTTAAATATTATACTAAATAATTGATATACTTTTAACTATCTATAGCTGTATTATTTTGTATGGCCAGCTTTCACAACCATAAGCAATGATATTTAAGCTTTATTTAATTGTTTTCTTTTAAAATAATTTATTAACTGTTATACACCAGGTATTTTTAGCTTTAAATTGTATTTTAAAATCTACTTATCCCATTATTATTTATATCTCTTACAAATACAACCCAAAATTTAAAATTTTTTAATAATTGACCTTTCTACCCTACCTATGACCTACAGACAAGGGCACAATATATATAAATTCTTTGATGCAAAAAAAAAAGCACCAGATCAATTTCTTAAACTCTGTAACTCCTGTAATTGAATTTCTTGAGATTTTTTTTATAAGATAATAAGCAATGTTTTCTTCTCAACTAAGATATCTGATGTATAGAAATCTAAGGAAATGTTTAAAATTATCATAAACAAATGACTTACATCTGAATCTAAGCCAAGAGTTTATGAAAGGTTTCAATATTTCAAGAAATGTTAGTAGTCATTCAACTCAGAAAAATGCATAATAATAATATATATATAAATGTTGAATCTATAGAGCTGTTCTATAATTACGTAAAAAAAATGTAATTCATAAAGTAAAATATATAAACTTTTTAATTTTTCTTATCATTATCTGATGGTACTCTTCATGATTTGGCAGTGGTAGAATGATAAACTTAAGATCTAAAAGTCCATAGATGGCAGCCCAACTCTCTTATTTCCATTGTTTGAATATATAATCTCCTGAATGACAAATTATTGAATTATTTTATCTATTTGATACTATGATTCTAATTAAAACCAATTTAACCATAATGTCAGTGATAATATTTTACATAGTCTTCTCTCAAACAGATCTTCTAAAAGAATTATTCTATAGATTAAACTGAAAATCATCTCTAGATCTGTTCTACAATGTGCCTTCTATGTATATATGTGTGTGTATATATATATGTATATTGTACCGGGTTCATCCATTGCCCTCTCACTTATGCTGCAAGCTTGGTTTAACTGGGTTTCAGCCTTATTTATAATACTTTTATAATCTTATTTAATTATAAATATTATGAGAATGAACTGGCACATTTGAGCAAAGTGGAGAATATTATTGATAGCAGAGCTGTCAATAATACCCATGATCAGATCGAGCTATGCAATGCATAATACTATCACATTTCCAGATTGTGGCCCACCTTGGCTGCTAGATTCACACCCCTACTATCCAAACACTTTATTTGTTTCAGAGTAAACCCTGGGCACCAGCTAGTCTAAAACTAACATGTTTGGACAGTAGGCCCATAATCCAGCGCTCGAAAAATCCCTTAACTAGCTCAGCTATTTTTTTAATTCAGTTAGTGGTGAAAAGAATTGACCGGCAAAATAAAGTTTTTAAGTTTAAAGACAATTTATTTTAATTAACATTTATTAAACTAATTTTGAATATTTTATAAATCTTATTTAACTAATAACACACACACATTTATAATTTACACACTATAATATCTTAGGAGAAAGCATTAAATAATATTTGAAATTTAAAATACAATGACATCAATATACTAACGCATGAATACAAACAACATTTTAAACACACATATTAATAGTTCACTATGTATGCTATATAGTTCTTAAACTTGACTCTTGAGCTTTACGAATGCGATACCTACTTTAGAAATGAGTATAAGAAAAATGTTATTACTTAGGATTTTGAATGTGCATACTTCTTGCTGTTTGCTGCTTTCTAATGAAGTATTTCTAACCAGTTAGATTTGAAGTTTTCTTGTGGAGATTTGATGCTGATTATTCCAAGGCATTTTCTTTAAGACAATTAGATATTGAGCGGCTTCAGGTTGTTACGCAGGCATCACTTTTATCGGATAATTTGGCTGTTTTTATCGGACTTCAGGCTGGAGAAAGTCGTATGTTTTCCTAGGTTTTAACACTGCATTCTTGATTCTGGATGTATAATAAGCTGACTGATATAACTCACTGATAGATTGTACTGAATTGTTATCTCAAACACAACTAACTGTCTGATAAAAAATTGGCTATTTTTACATAGACGTCTTGTCATTTTGATATCCTCCAGCTATATATCTGTTGTCGAAATTCCTTTGATAATCTTTTTTACATGATTTTGGAGATCGTTTAATTAGTAGCCACGCAAACATGTTTTTATATTTTTAATTAGTAGCCATCGCTGTGTGTTTTTTAATTTTTTAACTTTCATTTATTTTTCAATATTTAATAAGCATACATTTATTATATTTACAGTCACACGCACATATATAATTTGAGATCCATTCACTATTTAGTTTTAAGATGACTTTTTTTTTCTTTAACTTAAATAAAAAGAGATTTATGTTTTTAAAGTTTTAACTTATATCTCAATTAATAATAATAATAATAATAAAAACTCTTTACTTCCTTTATAAAACTTTTAGACTTTTAATCTTACGTTTTCTTTAATGAAAGATTTTTATTTTAATAATTTTTTAAACAAAATTATTATGTGCCAACACAATGTTGGTACAATATATATGCTATTTATTTGGAAAACAGTGATAGAGTTACTTTTAATATTATTAACATCTCAAATTGTTGATTCAAGATCTATCATTATTCTTTGAGTTTAAATATCTCTAAAAAAATTCCTTTTCACCTTACTAACTTCAGCACATAAACATATTTACTGTTTATTTTACATCTGCTATCTAATGGCACTTTTTTTTTATTTGTAAAAATTTATATTCATCATCTAACCTTAATTTGGAAATTGTCAGCCACCTCCATAACTTATGACCATTTTTCTGATCATAATATTATTAGACTTAGCATAACAATGTTGCTTCACTAATAATGAAAATTTGAAGATTAGCATTGATTATATTTTTAATTATTGATAATATAAAAATTAGTAGTTACAAAATCTGGGATCTTTTTTGGAATGTTATCCAATTCAAGCCAAGCTTTCACTTTTCATGTATTTTGGCAAATTATGTTGAAAAGATCATTTCATATCCTTTGCATCCTTTTCATATAATACCTTTCATGAAAAAATTCAAAACTTAATTTACTTTGAAAATAAATCAATAATACATATTTTTTTTTTGAGTAAAAAATAAAATTCCCCAATAAAAAAAGTAGAGATTAATTTTATGATCATCATTTTATCAGTTTAAAAAGCATTCCCCCATCCTATGAAATATCATTTTTGGTAGACTTAGGATTATTTATACTATATTGAATTAAAAAATGGCTCCATAATTACTGGTCAAAATGTTGATTACTTTATCAAGCAGCATTTCAAAATGAAATTTAATTATCTATCAAATTTCTCCTAAAGATGATTAAATAATCCCATAAAACCCATGTCTAGTTTTTTTTCTATGCTGAGATAGATCAGATCTACAGTATGAACCTATATGTTTTTGTGGCATTTATTAACACCAGTTTAAAATTTTGAAGCACATTATGATAACAAATCTACTAAGAATGAAAAATATATTTGTTTTTGATATTTCTTTCAATTAATAAATATTCTTATTTATGACAAAGATCTAGAATTTTTTTTGTTAAAAAAAATCATTTGTTTGCAATTCAAAATAATATATTACGAAACAAATCAATATTCATTTAAGGAATGTGATTAGTTACATTTTCTATTCATTTTGAATATCCTAAATAAATCTCTCTGAATATCATCAATATCATTTTCAACCATTATTGATCCATTGCAGGATGAAGGTTTTTCCAAGTTTAATTAGTATTGTCTACATCACATTACCTATTAAATGCAAATATAAAAACTTACTATGATACATAACTGAAAATAATTATTAAATCACATGGAACATTCTTGAATAAAAACAGCATAATGAAATTTCACAAATATTAACATCCAAATTGTTATTTATTATCCCAAAATGAGATAAATACTTTTCAGAATGTGACAATATTCTTTAACATTTCAGAGCTTCAATTATTGCAAAAATAATTGCATAATCAAATATACATATATTTTAATCTGTAAATCCAATGAAAAATGACAAATCATACTCATGGTTCTTTGGATATGATCTACTATGTAGTGACATAAATCAAATTGAATTTTTGTTAAAAATTCTATGTAGAGGAGTTAAGTAATTCCTAATATTTTTATTCTCATTTTTCTTAAATAGTAATATCAGTAGAGCATTCTTCCAATCATCTAGCATGACTTCTGTTTTTTTTATATTATCTATCAATGAATTAATTATTTTTTTGCACATCTCAATCAAATCTGATATATCTTCAAAGTCTGTTAATATTTTAAAACAATTTTCAAGTGCCAGCTTAAATTTGTTGCATGTTATGAATGTTAACTGTTAATGTTGTCTTTTTGAAATCTCTCTAGCTTTGCATTAACATATAACTTACATCACTAAACATCACATGATCACCATCTCATACTAGCACATAATTGTTATTAAACAATTCAAAACAAAGCAAAACTCTCCATACAGTAGTGCCATCTTGTGCCAACAAGAGCAATCAATGGATGCCAGAAGGCTTGTGCATAAAATCCCTATCTAGTGCCAACTCATCCAATATCCCCAGACTAGTTTCTGGCTTGTGACCTTCGTCAGTGAGGAGCCTTGGATATGAGAGCACTGGGTACTTATAATGTAATCGGGCTTGTCTACTTGATAGTGTTCTGGCTTGTCAAAACACCTAACAAATGCCGTTTACAAGGCCTGACTTACAGCTATAGAAAACATCTATGTTTGTCTTAGCCATTAGAAGGCCATTTATGATGATGTAACACAGAAATAATATGGCCTATTTCTGCTTCGTGACAGTTATTGTGAATCCACACACTTATCTTTCATGTACAGTTTGACATATATGTGTGTTTACTTGGATTAGTCAAATTTTTACAATATACGTTACACAATATTTGTATTTATAATTAATTTAATAAACATGAATTTATAGTAATTTTCTAAATGGCCACACCCTTGTTTAGAGAATGTGTAAGGTGTAAAAGCTTGCCAAGAGTAGGTAAAAAAGAATTCAGCCGATATCGCGTGCGAAATCTCGTTTTCACGTAAAATACCATGTAGTTGATAAAATGAATGGCGGACGCGTAACTTTTTCGCAGTTGCCGACAACAGAAGCCGAGTATTTCTGCTGTCCAATAAAAATATACACGATTTTTTGTAAATTTCATAGAAAGCACATATCATAAACATGTTTAATAAGTAAAGAAGACATTTATATGTATGTTGTTGTTTAAAAAAGTTTGAATTTCTTTCTTTTGTCTGACTACAGTTACGATTTTGATATCTTTTATTTTAGCATTACAAATAACAGAACACTAACCCTAAAACTAACCCTAAACCTAACCCTAAACCTACACAGTTGTTTTGTTATGTAGAAAGCAATAATTAAGCGAAAGACATCGCTAAATAGACATCGCAGAGTAGCAGCTTTGTCCAAACACAGCGATTTAAAAATGAAAAAAAAGGTTGTCATTTACCAATAATTAAGCGAAAGACATTGCTAAATAGACATCACAGAGTAGCAGCTTTGTCCAAAAACAGCGATTTAAAAATAAAAAAAAAGCTTGTCGTTTACTAAATACAAAATTTAAATTAAACAACTTCTTAAATAAAAAAAAGTTATATAAATTAAAGTTAAACAACTTTTTAAATAAAAAAAAGTTATAGCAATCAATAAATTAATAACCAAAAAAAAAAAAACAGTGAAAAAAAAAACAGCGATTCGATTTAAAAATAATGCGACCCCGAACATTGTATTGTATTGTTTTTGACTGCCAACAATGCCATCAAGTGGCCAAGCCCGATTACGTTATAATTACCAAACACTGCACCTAGATCTTAGGATCTAATACAACCCTCTAGCAGCCACCTTTTAACTCTACTTAACTACAAAACTATGAGAATGAAATTGAATACACAATAATATTTTCAATCCAAGCTCAATAGCTTATATAGTCATATGGATCTGAACTCAATTCAGCACCCATACATTTTGGTGACTTTGGCTCTTTAACAACCTCAGACACCACTATCCTATTAGGCAGGATTGGTGTTAAACCACTAAACATCACTTGATCACCATCTCATACTAGCACATAATTGTTATTAAACAATTCAAAACAAAGCAAAACTCTCCATACATTGATTGCTCTTGTTGGCACAAGATGGCACTACTGTATGGAGAGTTTTGCTTTGTTTTGAATTGTTTAATAACAATTATGTGCTAGTATGAGATGGTGATCATGTGATGTTTAGTGGTTTAATACCAATCCTGCCTAATAGGATAGTGGTGGCTGTGATTGTTAAAGAGCCAAAGTCGCCAAAATGTATGGGTGCTGAATTGAGTTCAGACCCATATGACTATATAAGCTATTGAGCTTGGATTGAAAATATTATTGTGTTTTCAATTTCATTCTCATAGTTTTGTAGTTAAGTAGAGTTAAAAGGTGGCTGCTAGAGGGTTGCATTAGATCCTAAGATCTGGGTGCAGTGCTCTCAGATCCAAGGCTCCTCACTAACGAAGACCACAAGCCAGAAACTTGTCTGGGGATATTGGATGAGTAGGCACTGGATAGGAATTTTATGCACAAGCCTTCTAGCATCCATTGATTGCTCTTGTTGGCACAAGATGGCACTACTGTATGGAGAGTTTTGTTTTGTTTTGAATTGTTTAATATATCTTACTATTTGGAAATATATATGCTGCATTAATCAAAACAGAATTCATAGATTTATATATAAACACATACATATATACAAAAATATCTTTAAAATTATTTATTAGCATTTATATAAATTTCTAATATATAATTAAATTCTAATGAATAATAAAAAAATATTTAGCTACATTATAAATTCAATCAATATAACTCATTATTCCATTTGTAAAGTTGACTTTAACTTAGTATGTAAATCATTTTATTCTTCATCAAAGCTAGAATATAATAGAAAATCTTCCATTTAAGACTGTATAAATTCCAATTAATTTACTAAGTACATTACCTTATCCTGATGAACTTTTTATATATATAAATTTTGTCCTTGAGAATGCTGATTTAATTAATTAATCAAATATAACTTCTCTGGTGTTTTTTATATCAACATAAATAAAGCTTTTTGTCTTCAATGGAAACTTTGATACCTGTCTTATAGCTTAATTTTAACTAAATCCCCAAATCTTTGTGTGCTATAAGTCTCATTAAAGTTTAAGTTATTCAATCTTCATCGATAAGATGTTCTTATTATGCAATATCTCATTTTTTGATTTAAGTTTAATTTTGATTCTATATGTGTTCTTTGCAAAAAGTTCCCAGAAAATATATTCTAATTATTGTAGATATGTACTTTCTTTGCACAATTTTAATATTAATGTTTAATGGCAGAAACAGACAATCAAATGCTGTTATGTAACAATTTCATGGCCATTTTGAATTCTAAGGACCACACAAAATCAGTGCTGACACATCCGTGTGATAAATGATGTAGAATAATCCATACATGGTCATCATTCATTATAAAATCACAATTTAAATCAATAATTAAAGAATTAAAGTGCAATTTTATAAGGCTCTCATGAGATCAAGTGTAGATCCAATATCCATGTCAGATGACCAAATGTGAACATTTTTTTATCTCCATGTTTTTTTCTAACTACATATAATAAAGGAATCATGCACCATCACAATTTCATTCTGGTAAAAAAAAATTTGAGTAATTATAAAAATTAATATGCTTTATTTCAACATGTGGTTATAGGCATATATTGTAATAAAATTTGCATTTTATAAGTTATAAGCTTATAGTATTTCAAACTTATAAGCTTATTTTGATCAATTTTACATTTATTCAACATGTGATTATAGGCATATAATGTAATAAAATTTGTATTTTAGAAGTTATAATCTTTTAATATTTAGACTGTGCTTACTGTCATTTTGAATTCTAAGGACCACCCAAAACCACTGCTGACATATCCAAGCAACTTCATGTGGATTATTCAATACAAGCATAAGAAATGATGATCATTTGATGTTAAGTTGTTATCTATGTTAATTTTTGTTATTCCTTAAATATTATTTATAAGGAAATCAAGATTTTGAAAACTTAATTATGGATTTTGCAGAATAAAATATATTTTATAGAATTAATTAAACAATTTATTAATTGTGGATTTTTTTTATTAACTTAGCTACCAGTTATCAGACTTAATCATATTATTTTAATATATTGAATTGTAATTATGTAAACACAATTTATGCATAAGTGCAGATGTGTTCTTTTCAAATGAACACTTCTTGATTATCAGATTGTCTGTTTGATTTTTATTCCCATTCTCATAAATGCTAGAGATGGGATATTGTTTGTAAGATAGCATAATATTATATATATACACACATGCAAACAAATAAGAAATGAAAGAAATAAAAAAATATATAGCCCAATTCCACATTTTAAAAAAGGCAGACATTTCTTCTAAAGTAGGGGTCAGCAAACTATAGCTCACGAGACAAATGTGGCTCTTTGATTCCAATCTCGTGGCTCTTTATATCATGGTAAACATAAACTCATTTTTTATTTCCTCTTGTAATTTGTAAATAAATATTTTGATGATTCTAGAAGAAGAAAAATGTGCATTGCAATGTTATTCTTAAATTCATCCTTATTATAGAATAGTAATTGTTGTATATGATGAAGATAGGAATATTAGAAAATTGTGAATAAATAAGACTG
Source organism: Epiperipatus broadwayi (assembly GCA_028023455.1). Lineage (NCBI taxonomy): Eukaryota > Metazoa > Onychophora > Udeonychophora > Euonychophora > Peripatidae > Epiperipatus > Epiperipatus broadwayi. Next base: position 5,867,384 of record JAQFVV010006242.1, read on the forward strand.
TCAAAGTCATTTTTTGTTTTTATTTATTTATTTTTAAAAAATTTTTCATTAAGATGTATACAGATTCTTCTATGTTCTATTACTAAAATAAATGTTCAAATATATCCACGACCATTCAGAAATTCGTATATTTTTCATCTCTTTTCTTGTGGCTCTTTAGTGTATGTGTGTGTAGAGCTTTTTAATGGAGAAAGAGAGAAAGATTTAAACAAAATGGCTCTTTGCGTTAAAAAGTTTGCCAACCCCTGTTCTAGAGCAAATGGAGATATGAAATATATTTTATTTTTTCAAATATCTTTTCTTTTTAACTAATTATTGAACCTTTAAAAGATTGTAATTTCGTTTTTTTTAAATTAATATAATTATCATTTAACCTAATTTCTTACCTTGGTGTGTAATAATAAACAAATGTTCATCATGGACAGGTTCTCCATGGCGATTACTTAAAGGATGACAGCAAGATAGCAAATTATTTAACTAAATTTTGTAAAGGAATATACAATCATGTTAATATGATTTAGATGAATAAATTTAAATAATAAAAATAATGAAGCACATTAAATTATTTTATTATTAACAGTTACATATATAACATTTATAGACAAGTGAACTATAAGAAGATAACATACCTATATCAGAATTGCGTTATTTGGTGCAGCTTAACAAATTGATAAGAGTGACAGGTTCAAGAGCATAAGTTTTTGGGTGGATTACTATCTGAGTAAAATAAAAAAAGTTTTAATTCAGTCAGCTGAATGGAACTGTAGTGCTCAACTTGTTTCTTAGGTGCTTGAATGGAACATGACTTTTCAAGGAACAACTGATTTTAGATGCATAGGATTTTGCAGGTTAAACCCTTTTTCTTCTGCTATATTTATTTCGTATGTGTGTATTTATTAATTTTCTTACTAAATTGTATTAATTATTTATTTATGTACATAGTTTGCTAATAAAATTATCTTCCACCCCAGTCTTACTTTTTTTTATTAAAAATTTTATGTTATTAATGACTATTTTAACATTTTTAAGAATTTATATAACTTTCTGATTTTTTATTGCGGTCTTAAAAATCAAAAGTTAGTTAAGAAATCATAAAACATTCAGAGCACTGGATGTGACAGAATTTGAGCTATGAACCATAAACTGTTTGCTCTCAAGTCACCATTCTATTACTGCATTAAATCATGCCATTATTAATAAATATAAATATGTCCTTTGCGCACAGATAATGAAGCTGTTAAACATAAGTAATATTATCCAAAAGTTACCGCCAAGCACTTTCAGGACAGTTTATAGTCCATATTCATGGCTACTGGAGTTTAGTTAAGAACTATAATATTAATGCAAATTTATGCAAATTCATGTGAAAAAGCTACATAGATCATTTTTGAGACAGAGAAAAACAGACCTCTCCTACTGATTGCTGCTGGGTCACTTACTATGTAGTAAGCTTCCCTGATTTTGCATTTAATATCGTTTCTTTCAGAGCAGATAACACTGGCTGTGGTGGGTAGAAAGGCATAGTCAGTGGCTCTCTCATGCTCACTGGAAATTGAATTGCCTTCAAGCTTAGTTTTAAAGCTCATAAAAAGTAATAAAATGCCTGGCATTTTTATTTGTGAGAGCTGAAGGAAATTTATTTTTTACTGCTTAATGCATTTACATGAATAAAAGCTAGGCATTATTAGTTTTTTAATATAATGCATCAAGGACTAAACATGTTTGTGCTTATCTGCTATAAATAAACAAAACATTAACCATATAGTTAATAAATCAAATTTATGTCTATAAGATATATTCTCACTGAATTGAATTCATCAAGTAAGTATATAAAAAAGATGACATAATGATTTAAAAAGGAATAACCATCAAGTAATATATATGCTACATTATCCAGGTTCAAACGGTATTACTGTACCAACCCCTGGCTGAACTGTATCATATGGATAAGGAATGTCATTTTAAAAATTGCTTCAGAGTTGCAGAATCTGATATGCAAATATTCTTTCAGTTAAGCATTCCATAATTAATCTGTATAGCAAACAATTATTGATCAGTAAGTGAGTATTTATTCATTAACTACATTTTTTTTTAAAAAAAAAAAAGAAGAAAAACTGCTAAAATTCTCATTATTCAACTATTTAAGAGCTCATTAGGTATCATTTTATCCTTCATTATTTCTCTGTGAAAAAATAGACATATGATAATATAATAACTAAGTTTGTCATTTTAAAAGTCATAATATAGATTAAATAATGATAGTTCTCAAAACATTTATTAAACTAATTAATATGGATGATATATTACAAAGATGGATAATGAACAATTATAATATTAGATGAGTTATGGAACTAACATTATTGAGTTAAACAGGGTTAGGTATTTAGTGGTTAAATTCTTTGTTAACTTTATTAGAGAGTCTGATATAGCTTCCATGTCTCTTGAAAAATGAATGTTGTGGCAAGAGTTTTGTCTCTTTGTTTAATTTTCTCTATGCTCTGAATAAATAATGAGTTTTCATCTGGCTTGGGATGTTGGTATTGTGCCTTGCACCTTACAATCCAAATGGCATAGGTGATGAAAATTGACCGCCTGATTGTAGGAATATCTCTTCCACAAATGCATTCTTTTATATTAAGTATTTTGTAGTAGTCTATCTTTGAATTGTTAAATATTATTGTTTTAATATTACCTAGACCAGCGTTTCCCAACCTGTGGTACACTACCACTGTGTCAGTTTAGTTGTGTCACAAAAATAATCAATATGCACAAAAAAATTAAATCATAAAAATATCATAGAAACGTTTTTTCCTATAATTCATAAAAATTATTTTAATGAATAATATATACGTAAAGTTGTTAATATTAATCGATGATCAAAATCCAGCAATTGATATTTTTTTTTTTGAGACTTTTAAATTTAGCCGTAGCCACCAGTAACTTCAGATGTCGCCATGTTGTGATAGTGCTGCACTCTCTTTACTTCACCCAACTTACAAGTAAGGTTATTGTTTGTGATTGTATGTTTTTTATTAAAATTTATTGATCCCTATATAACCTGCTTATTCGAACTTAGACAAGAAGCACAGGTTTTTTTTAAGACAACCTTTTGATCTCTCTCGAAATTGTATGATTTTGATTGGCTTCAGGTGCTTGCATATTTATCTGATATTTTTTGCAAATAAATGAACTTAAATTTGACACTTCAGAATAACTCGATAACGATCTTTAATGTTAATGATAAAATTGAAAGTATGATTAAGAAATTAGATTTTTGGAAACAGTGTATTGAAAACAATCAACCGGAAAAATTCGAAACTCTACATATTTTTTTGTTTGAAAATAAGATTAGTCTGTCTCAAGATATACAGAAAATATAATAGCACATTTAACAGGATTAAAATTGTCTTTCATGGAATATTTTCCAAAACCCGAAAACACAAATGATAATTGGATTTCAAACCCCTTCTATGAAGAAAATTTAGAAAAAGCTACATCATTATCAATAAAGAGAAAGAAAATTTAATAGAACTATCGACACAATCTAATTAATTTTGGTTAAACATTAAAGAATAGAACAGTTTTCTGAGAAAGCTCTTAAATTATTATTACCATTTACTAGTATGGAATTAGTAGAAAGAGCTTTTTCTTCATATATTTTTTTAAAAAAAAAGTATTGAAACAGATTGAATGCAGCTGTAGACTTAAGGGTATATCTTGCATCTTCTGAACCAAATTTCAAAAAATTATGTTCTTCGAAACAAGCACAAGGATCTCATTAAATTTATTTTATAAAAACATTTGATTATGATAAAAAAATATATTAATTGGGTTTTTATAATTTTGTGTTTTTATTAAAACCATTTATTAGTAAATGAAATATGACAAAATAGTAGATAAATATGATACTTTGAACAAACACATACATATATGTTACAGTGAGTTTATAATCCAGCATGACGTTTAGGCATGTTACAATGTAATTTGTCTCATTATGTGATATGAATACATGGTCACCCTATAATATGTATAATGCAAATAAAATAACACCCTTGCAATAACAAATTTCACAAAATACAATCATTTTTACGAAGTGGTACAATTTAACATGATATACTACCAAGTGGTACTTGAGCCAAAAAAGGTTGGGAAACACTGACCTAGACCCATGCATGTTTTAATTATGTGGTCAAATGTTTCCTCATCCCTGCCACAGCTGTGGCAAATTGATTGGACTTTGGTGATAGATCTTTTATATCTGAGGAACCAGTTGACCGGCAAGGCATCCAGATTAATTTTAAGTAAGTAATCTAAGTATTTTGGTTTTAGAGCCCAATACTTGAATAGGGTAATCAACAATAAAATATAATTAAACAATTATGCATAATTTTATAATCAGTTCAAAAGATTTTTATCTTTTATTTCCTGATAAGAACATTTAAATTAGTAAAATAAAAAATAAATATGCTAATATATATTATAACGGTCGGGGACTTAGTGATCAATATAGTCTTACCATATCTGCCATACATGGCGCCACTAGGTTACTTGAACCTAGAAAATTTATAAAGTAGGCAGATATGCGTTGTTAAAGATTCAACTTTTACATAGATATTTTATCACGACCGCCAGCCCTAGTCACTAGCTCATGGAGTATATATTTTTATTAAAGAATAAACAAAAAACTAAATTAGATCACTGTCAGTACTAATAACACAAAAGATTTTATTTACATATATATAAGTAATAACACACAAACTAAAAAAAAAAAATAATTATTATAAAAAAAATTATGCTTTATGTTTTGTTTCATTATTATTTTATTTGGGTTTAATTTTAATTTTTAATCTTTGAATGTTGAGCATAGGTAGGCCACCCAGACGACACATTTAAAAAATCTTCAAAACATTTGATTCCAGGCCAAAGTCTGCAGCCACGCCAACGCTCGCTTCCAGATATATATCCGCAACCAATGCAATGTGAACATGTTAGCATCAAATCACGCTGACAGGAATGTGCATCTGACAGCGTGATATTTGAAGAAACATGACCTTCATCCAGTACTGAAATGAACATCTGTCTGGTGAAAGAATCATGCATGTAATATAATAAAGAGAATAATGCTATGTATGGATGAAGAGCGGTCTATCTTGCCAGTTTATCGTCCCAATCCACAGAGCTAAAAGGGGTCAATGGCACAGGAAATACATCTGTGTCCATTGCAACACCATGACTGCCTCTTTGGGGTGATGCATTCAGTTGGGCACATTGCTCTAATGTGCATACACACTTCACATTACATTGATATAAATGTCCATATGTCTCTCCACCAGCATTGACACAACTACGAAACAAATAATCTGAAATCAAAACCCCCTTAAAACTAACATATATTTAAACGAGGCTAAACAGCTACTTACACTCAACTTACATTTAAGTCAATTTATTAATTTAATTCTTTAACAATAATTCTTTAGTTTAAGGTTTAAATCATTTTAAAATGACACATTGTATTTAACTTATCTTACCACAAATACTATTTGACCTATTTTTCCTTCTTTTAAATTCAATAATGCACAAATAATGATAAGTGTTTCTATTTTTAAATTTAAGTTTGCAATTGCAAACCCCTACCTTATTACAAACAGATCTTATTAAGCATGAATAAAAATTAAAAAAAAATACAATACATATTTTAAGAGATTAGTTTTAAACTTTGGCTATTACTTTTAACATTGCAAGATTTAAAAAAAAAAAAAGAAATAAAGTTAATGTTTGCTCCAGAGAGAAAGTCTATAGTTCATTTTAAAGACAAATAGAATTCGAAGATTGTAAATTTAAGAAAGTTTATATTTCATTTTATCATTTATAAATCTATACCTTCCTTTGTCCATGCTCATTCTTTCGCAACAAAGATCTAATTTACGCAAGGGCCCTTTTCTTGCAGACTATGACGATTTAGGAAGTTTGATGTGGGTTTCTGCATATGGCACCAGTGGTTCAATCCTGGGATCCGTGAAGATGAAAGCTGCCTTCGGCCGGCCGAACCGAAGGAAGCACGATGAAGCTGATTACATTCTTGGTGATGGCGACAATAGCATTTTAAATTTTTTTTTTTTACCTTCAGCAAAAGCAAATGAATTCAAACTTTAATTTTCTAATTCTCTAATTAATTAATTCTTTTGGATTTTTCTTTTTACCTTCAGCAAAAACAAATGAATTCAAACTTTAATTTTCTAATTCTCTAATTACTTAATTCTTTTGGATTTTTCTTTTTTATAGTCCTCAGGCATCTTATCTCTGGAATGCACGGATCTATCAAACATATTCCATATCTGTATTTCATTGGCTCATTGAGTTTGTAGTAGATTTTGGGTTTGTGGCTACTTGGATTTTTCCGCTGAGGTCTGTGTCTATATCTTTGGATGGGAAAAGCAAGTCTTTTGTTTCTACTCCTCGACTCTTATCTATTTCGTAATCATTTTCTTTTCAATGGTCATTTTGCCCTAAGGATCTGTTTGTAATTTTTATTTTTAAGGTTAAAAACTCTCTTCATTATTATTATTTTTTTTTTAAATCAAAAGGTTTTTATTATATTTTATTTAAAGATTAGAATCTTTGCTTCGATTCTATAATTTTTTTAAAGCTTATTTTAATATTTAAATCAAACATATTAATAAATTAATAATTCGTTATTTGTGCATTTAATTCAGTATTAGATATTTATAAAAAAATTAAGTATTAAAATTTAAATGTAATGCATATATATATATACACCCCGTTACAATATATTAATGCATATATACATTCATAATTAACCATAGAACTTACTTGTAGATAATCCCCGTATAACATGCCACCTTTTTCATCTGTATTACCTTCATCATCTATTTCCTCACTTAAACTGATTTCACTATAAAAATATTGAAATATCAATTAAATATATATTATGAGAGGCAAAGTAACTAACTACAAAAATGTTCTATCACAACTGAGAATATGCTGTAAAAAAATTATTCAAGTAATTTCAGATTATATAAAGCCCACCATCATTATTACCACTTTGTACATATTTTATTAGAGTTTTACATCAATGTGTTTGAAATAGCATAATTAAATATGCTTAAAATTCTTTCTAACAGACTGTGTGAAAAAAGTGGCATCCTGAGAATAAAAAAAACTATACTGGCAAAATACATTCGTTTTAAAAAAAGATAATATATCAATGATTTTATAAATCATAATCAGAGGATTTATGATAGATATCTAATAAAACAATTTATCAAATAGTTATTTAAAACTAACTAAAATGAAATTAATATTTAGTATAAGTGAATAAGATGTTTGATGAGGGTTCTAATGTCAAAGACTATATAATTTTTTTCTTCATTCTTATATGCATCTATTTGAAAGTTCAACTATAGAAGTGGGATTTTATTTCAATTTGTATTTTCTTTTTTTTTTATCACATTGAATATTTAAAACTGGAAGAATATAAATGAGTTTTCTCCCCACAATTAGCTCCATTAAAGGGTAAATGCCTATGAATAATGTACCCATCACATCTTGCATCATAACAGCTCTGTTTTCTACAATCAAAATAATTGAAAAGATTGATACATAGAAATTGGCTCATATACAAATGATGTAGCAGAATAAATTTTATCAGAAACGAGTCAATAGATAAAATATACAAATTAATTTCTTAATTACATGATGTATTAGACATATACTCTTAAATTAAAATCAATGAACTCAATTAATATACTGTGCTTCATGTTAAACATAAAAGTATAGTGAAAAATAAAGATATAATAAGTTCTATTATCATTTCTTTAGGTAGTTGGATATTTTTCAAAAATAATTATACTATAGAGATATTTAATCTATGCATCAAATTAGATTGTATACTCATATTTTAGGAAAATATTGGATATGATTGAAAGTAAGTCACACATAAGCACTTTATGATCATTGTAGAAAATTGCAGTCAGAAAGATATAAACTCAACTAAAGTAGTATATTCATTGCCAGGCAATGGTAAAATTACTTATAACTGTAAGTGAATTTATTATTTGAAATCAATAATTATCACAAGTTAGAAAATTAAATGATATTTTCAGAGGAAGATTTTTTTGTGATATTACTATAAGACATTTCTAAGTCTAAAGAGTCATAATATAATGGCAGAACTGCATATTTTAAAAAAGTCATACTGTCTGGTTCAAAAATACCTCATAATTATTCTTAGGAACAAACGATCATTAAGTCTGCATCTGTTTAGAATGCTGCTGTAAAATTCAATTGTTACTTATAAACACAATCCTATTAATTATTTTTGCACCAAATGTTACAATATCTGATTGCCCTTGATAAGTATTACTGGTACACTGACAACTCTATCGCATGTGAAGAAAATTTTAAAGACTGTTGCTATATCTGTTAAGAACTATTTCCACATCCATTTTCCAAAAGAATAACTCAATCTTCCAAAAGCTCATTCTTATAGGATATCATTAAATAATAAGGACATTATTCCTTCAAATATTCCCTCAATATCCTCCATGTCAAATCTCAGATTAGTTATACAAAATATTAACAGGTAAAAAATAATTTTGTTTAATTGGATAACTAATAAATAATTTGGAAATTATGTAAGCAAATTCTTCTGTTTTTTTCTAGACTATATGGTATAAAATCAAGTGGTAACACTTATGTTCACTGACTGTTTGCCATAGCTTACTCCTTATAAATGATGTATTAAACACTTTTCCCCAAATTTGAATTATTCTTTTGAGTAATGCAGCCACTAAATTGAGCAATAACGTATATATAAAGATTCTGAAGGTACAATATTGTCATATCTGCTTGCTAAGCCTATGACCTGTATTCAAATTTAAAACAATTAAAAAATTATCAACAGGCTTAATTTTTTTTTCAAGTAGGCAACCTATAGCCAATTCAAATAATTATTCAATATTAGTTAATAAATTAATATTTAGTTATTCATAGCTAGAAAATAATAAAAAATATATAAACTCTCACTATCCACCAGTTTTACCCATTCTTCTATTTAAATGATAGTCATCATCATTATCAGCCACTTAAATATAAGTTTGATCATTTAAATTCCAGAATTTAAAAAAGCAAAAAGTTATAGATAAGTTTCTAATAATTAAACTCATCAATGCAATAAATAAACATATCCACTTGAATCACGTTATTTCACTAAACTGTTTATTTGAATGTTGTGTTGCCATATTTTAACTTTTTCTATAGTAAACTTTATTCTGAAAGACTTCATAACCTTGTAAATTGTGACTTTCCATTGTATTTTATCTTTTGCCAGAGAATGCAATAGATAATTATGTCTTTTTCAAAACTAAAGAGAAATATTTATTTTTGTATTCAAGACTAAAATGTATTTCTATTAAATAGTTAGTTCATTATAATATTGGTATCTAGCAACTGAAGTCTGACAAATCCAAAAATTCTGTAAAAATATTCAAAATATTAAATATTTCTTTCTTACTCGGTGCATAGACAAACTTAAGATGGATACTTTGTCAGACACTAAAATATAATAGTCAAAGTCCATGTTATTAAAACATTACAACAAATTGCTACTTTGGCTTATATCAGAATACTTTCTACAATAATAAGGGTAATCTCTAAATAAGTTATTCTGAAAATTAGTTAATATTTAACTAAAAAAATGTAATTATAGTTTGTATACAGAAATACTTATTGTTTTAATAAAAATAATTTTATTACCATTCTATGGTCAACATCATTCTGAGGACATACCTTTATTCCATTAATAGCATTGTCATTGTATATTGCTATGATTTTAAGATTTCCTTTTTCTTGAATGGCTAATTTTGCTTTAAGTACTGTTTAACTTGGAAAATTTTGCTACCACAACTACTATCTTATATAGTTTTTATAGAAAATTAATTCTTAAATACTGAAACATTTTTTTTTTGCCTAGGAACAAAAGTAATGACAACAAAATAACATTTACCTAAGAGAACTGATCTATTGCTTGTTTAACCATGTTGTCACACATGATATATATGAGATAATCATTTTTAATGCATATTTCAAGATTATAATGCAATTTTAAATAATAAAATGCTTAAATAGCATTATGGAGAATCTAGCAATGACAGCTTACCATTGATAATGATCAAATATTATCCTTTGATATATATATAATAAAATTTATAAAATAATAATCATTAAATGCATATTTACAAGTCAAATTTTCTAAAATCTTTTAATATACTTGCAAATAATATCTTCTCATATTAATGTATTCCACTAATTAGATGTAAAATGAAGTCACTTTTATGTGATCACCAAGAACTTATATGAATAATAAATACTTAAGGAATAGTCTAGATACCAATGTTCATTTTAAAGAACTTAAAAGTTTAGATGCTTAGCATAAGAGCTTCATAAAAAATAATAATAAATTTAAATTTTCCAGGTTCAAAAATGTGTACATGTGATAAATGACAATATTATTCTTTTTATTTTTATAACTGATGTTATTACTGTTGTTATCAGTCTTAATTGTTACTTTTTTTGCCAGCATGAGCTTTTTATAAATTGATTAATTATTTCTACACAGTTATTGAAGAAACTCAAAAAGAAAAATTGACATTTAAATTATCTCTTCTTGGCATCATACATTTTAGAAGATAATCTTTAGTACAATAAAAACAAAGTAACAGTTTTGAAATGTCTAATGATAATCATTACTATGAAATTCTAAAGTCTTAAGTTCTTTAAAATGAACATTGGTGTCTGGCCTAATCTTTAAGTACCAAGGAATATATTAATCACCGATATTACGTGAACAGAGTGATCTTAGAAAAATCTTGATAAAACCAAGTCAAAATTTCAGATTATAATGCGAATATAAATTCTATTAATTTTAATAATGTAATAAATAAACTTTGGTTATTAAATATGTAGCAGTAGAAATAATATTTGAATGTTTACACTATAAAAATTATTTAATCGGGTTTTATGATCTTTAAAGTCTTACATAGGCAAGAAATCAATCATTGACTACTAATGTAATGTTTCACTTTTTAAAAACATCAATGCTTGTTCTATTATCCATAAAAGATGTTGAGACTAGATGAAAGTGGATTTATCCATTGATATAAGAATTATTAAAAACAATAAGGATTCTTATAGTATACGCACTTAAAGATTATTGTTTCATAAATACTACTATATACTTTCAGCACTATATATTTAAATAGTGCTTGTTTATAATTTTAAAAACAGAATTTCAAAAAAATAACAATATAAATTAAAATATTCCTTTTAATGTAACCATGAGTTGCGAGTTTTTAAACTAAATTACTATATTTAATCATTCTTTATTTTAAATAATTACATTTTGAACTATTTAATATAGATAAATATTTTTTATATAATAAAGTTATATATGAGAGATGGTGACTTAGACCAACTGATGAGTACTGTTTCAGCACAAAATGCATTTTGGGAGTCATTTGTCTTTTATTGTATTTTTATTTATATGTGGTAGTACTGAGGTTATTTAATATATTTATTTTAAATATTGTATGTATATTGAGGTTTTTTTTTTATTCTTTAGTAAAATTATAAAAAATTCTTTCTATTTGTTTTCCTTCTTAGTTTGTAACATTAGATAAGATTTGTATTCAGATTATTTTAATCTCTATTTATTTTTAGATTACACTTATTTTTTAATTTTTAATATATATATTATATGCTTTTTGGTAGGTGTATAACTAAATATTTTATATTTTTTAAACTATATTATATAAATCAAATATAATACTAATTTAAATGATATATTCTAGTATTGCTGGATGAGCTAAAAGATATAGTATATAAAATATGCAGAGAGAATGTAGAATCCAAAAAAAAAAAAAAAGAACTAAAATAATAGCAATGTATTAACTTTTAAAAATTGTTAACCTGACTTTTTCTTTGTGAAGATTTATTATAAATAGTGATATATGTAAACCATTATGTTTTGGTGTTACTACTACTACTCATAAGGGCAATAATAACTGATTAAGAATATTGATAAAATAATCAATATTATTCATATTTATTTATTAGTAAAAGATGCCAATTTAGCAAAGTAATTTGTAGTATGAAAACATGTCTTAGTAAAATAAATTATAATTTTATAACAAAATATTATATATAACTCTATTAAAATCTTGGAATTATATGAACAAATTTGAAAATTGATATTTAAAATTCTTATCTATGTTATAAGATGAATTTTAAAAATTAAATTTCCATCCAACAACAATTTCTACAATTTTATTAACAAAAGATTGGATGTAAATATTAAACTTTTTGTATTTGATAAAAATAGTACATTTTTAAGTAATGATTTTTCAAAGCTAATAAATTTAATAATTTCTTCTTCTTCTACACCTCCTTCTTGTTGATGTTGTTATTATTATTATATATAATATTTTATTTTATGTAAACTTTATTTGTATCTTCTTTTTTTTACAAAGTGCTACAACGAAACATCACATGATCACCATCTTTATACTAGCACATAATTGTTTATAAACAAGGCAACACTCTCCATACAGTAGTGCCACCCTGTGCCAACCAGAGTAATCAATGGATGCTAGAAGGCTTGTGCATAAAATCCCTATCTAATGCCTACTCATCCAATATTCCCAGACTAGTTTCTGGCTTGTGGCCTTTGTCACTGAGAAGCTTTGGATCTGAGAGCACTGCACCTAGATTTTAGGATCTAATGCAACCCTCCAGCAACCACCTTTTATCTCTACATAACTATAAAACTATGAGAATGAAATTGAAAACACAAAAATATTTTCAATATAACCCTCCAGCAACCACATTTTATCTCTACTTAACTATAAAACTAAGAGAATGACATTGAAAACACAAAAATGCATTAGATCCTAAGATCTAGGTGCAGTGCTCTCAGATCCAAAGCTCCTCAGTGACGAAGGCCACAAGCCAGAAACTAGTCTGGGAATATTGGATGAGTAGGCATTAGATAAAGATTTTATGCACAAGCCTTTTGGCATCCATTGATTACTCTGGTTAGCACAGAGTGGCACTACTGTATGGAGAGTTTTGCCTTGTTTATGAATTATTTTACAGAAGAGGTGTGTAAACTTTTTGCATCTCTGGACCACATTGGATGAAGAAGAGGTATCTTGGGCTGCAATGATCAAAGATTTTTACTAGCATGATATCAGATTGTAATTTCATTTAAAAGGTAATAATTCCTTCTCACTTGCATTGTACTATAAAAATCAGCCATGTTAAATGTGATGATACTCTCATTCCAGTCTTTATCTTATGGATGGAATGAAAATATTCTCACATTTAACATTATGGATTTTTATTGTACAGCATTATCTTCTAAAGAAAGCTTTTAGGCATAAAAAAGCTCTGTATATAATATTTGCCACCACAGATAAACAAAAAAGTCATCATATAATAATCCTAATTATGCAGCATCTCATTTGAAGTCTTTTAAAATAATCAGCAAATCCTAAGTTTGTGATCATTAATATAGAAAATGTACACATCTAAATGACAAAATATCACTGATATTTTTTTTATATTTATAATAGAAAAGAGGATAACATAGTGCATCAATAGATGGAAGTATTTGCAATTCTCACTATGTTCTCAAAATACTTGTGTTTTATTCTTGAAAAGAGTTTCCTAAAAATGTAAGTGTTGAAAAAATGATGTCATGAATAAGTTGTTATAAACACATATAACATTTGATGGAAGATAACGCAGAGAAAGAATCACATCATAAAACTGAAGCCATGCATATGTACAAATAGCAAGAGCTTATGTATATTATTGTGATATGTAATCACAAAAAATCTTGTTTTAAATAAGTTTATGTATTTTGTATTAGGCTACATTCATAGCCATTCTGAGCTGTGGGTTGGACATCTCAGTGAATTTTTTTTTCTTTTCTGAGTTATTTATATTTTTATGGCATTGTTTCTACATTGTAATTTTACAGCTCCAAATGATCAAATTATGTTTACTATATTGTTTGGAAGCTATTTGATAGTATTTTCATATGTTGAAAACCATATATTGTTTTTTTAAATTTATTTAAGTTAACTGTATATAAGTATGTTATTTTACGTAATTTAAATTATGAATATAAAACTTGGACACCCTATTAATGCAATAAAAAGGCATTAGACAAGTTTCTTTTAAGGATGCTTAGTAAAATTTTAAAAATACAATGTCAAGATTTTATGTTCTTCAGCTTGTTGTATGTGTTACTATTGAGTCCACTATTGAAAATCACACCTTCATTGGATTGGACATGTAAAATGAAAGAACAGTGGAAGACTTCCTAAAAAAGTGTTTTATTATGAACTTCCACAAGCGTTTGTAGAAGATGTAGACTCCACCTACGTTATAAAGATTATCTCAAAGATATTCTAAAGAAGTGCAATGCCAACTGTTTTCATTGGGAAGATATGGCAGAGAACAGAATACATTGGAGAGCTACAATTAGATATGATGCTGAAGTATTTCAGAAAGAAAAATTAAAAGACAACATTGTAAAATATCAAGTAAACTGAAAAATGAAGCAGCATGTTCTATATGTAGACATATTTGGCATTCACAGATTAGTTTGTATAATCACTGCAAAATTAATTTTTAAAATAGTTTTTCCATGTCGCCTCTTTCTTTTTTTTTTTTTGAGTTGAAATGGTCATACTGATATTTGTGTAGCTATATATTTTTTATTAAGGAACATTGAGCTAACCACATTAAGCATTTTTGAGTGGCTGTTTATTTTTTATTAAGGAACTTTGAGCTAACCACATTAATATAAGTATAGGCACTATTATGATACATTATAGGGTTCAAACTTTTTGGTGTACCTTTGGAACATCTGCTTAAGATTAATTGTTCTATTTGGAAAAAAGACACTTAAAAAGTTTGGCAAAATAAATACATGATTAAAAAATGTACAGTAAGTCCTTTGTGTGTGTATTACAAAGATTATATATTGAATCAAAGGTAAATTCACATAGATTAATATTGTTTAGTTGAAATAGTACCTTGAAATAGATTAAAATGTATTTTAACCAAGATTTAATTGCACATACGTTTTGACATTTAGTTAGTGTTTTAGCTACATCTAGCATTTTCCAAGAGAGATTTGGTTGATATATAATTTTTAAGGCTTTTATATGAAATTGTGTCAAATGAGCCTACAATTGATCTATTAGATTAGCATACTAAAAGGTATACCATTCAAAAAATTTTTCTGAAATATGACAACACATTTAAAAAATTTATTGGTACATTGATTGTATGATTTCTTACAGTTGCTAAATAAGCCTTGGCTCTTTTATATGAGATTTTGTGGCAAATTAAATTTAACCTGCATTTTGATACTGAATAGCAGGTTGTTTTGACTGATTGCAGCCATGAATATGTGCACTAAATATATGATTTTATTATTGCATTCATTTTGTTTTATTATAACATATGGCTCATCCATAGACTGTAATATGTCAAGATGTCTCCTAAAAGAGCATTAATTATTCTTACTTTTAGTATTGGATACAATAACTTTGATGAATATGGTTTAATTTTATGTGTGAGCAATTAGAATGTATCTCTTTAGAATGGCTTCAAGATAATTTTTATAAAATGAATAAAATGTTTCTCCAATAAAAATCATACTCAAGTTTGCTATAAAATATTGGTTATTATTCATTCACTTCATATACCCAAATCATTAAAAATGCATTCTTACAATAGTATATTTAATGTCATTTCATCCAGCAAAATAAAGAAAAAATAGATGTTTTGAACTTATCAAATTTTCAGATTTTTAGATTTTAAGTATTTTTTTCTAGTGTCTTCATGTTTTGACAATAGAATATTTATTTCTCACTTCCATACAATAAATATGGAAAAAAATAACAGCCTATCTGTAAATAATTTAATTAAAATAGTTATGTTATAATGATGAAATACCTTATCTTTTAACTTGTTAAATGTGGTAATAATGCATGGAAGTTTGCATTACACCTCAATATTTAAACCCACTTTTCTGGCTAAAAAACTATCACCATGTTTAAATTGATTCACATTCTTAAACTGATAATTGTTAAAGTCAAAAGTTGAAGACCATGGGGGTTTTTTTTTTTCGTTATTAGCTGATAAAGCACCAGAATTTTTTGAACATAAATTATTCATTCAACATATACACAACAGTTTTACATTAAAAAATTACTGATAAATTTTATCTGAATTAAAAGATAAAATATTATAAGAAAATATTAGAAACAGATTAAAATTACATAACAAACTAGAATTATGCAACTTCTATTAAAATCTTTCATTGCTAGTTAAATAACAAGGGCATAACTGCTTTAAATCTTGCACTCATAAACTTAATATCTAGTTATAACGAATTATGTAATTTAGTTATGTTATATAAGTATATTTTTTGGCTATGATATATTTCTTATTTTAGTACAAAATTTACACACATATATATTATATATACATTCTTATAAGACAAAAAATAATAATTTTATTCAGATTGCAAAATATTGCATTCACCAACACACACATATATAAACAAAAACTTCTGGAACAAACAAAAAAAAATTATAAAATACCAATATATAAAAATAAATAATAGCTATATCCAGCTTACAGCATGAATGATATCCTGAATGGCATCAGAATGGCAGTCATGCTGTAAGCTGTCCATAACTATTATTTGTTTTTATATATTGATATTTATATTTTTGCAATATTTATTTCAAAGATTTTGTTTATTACACAAACACGCGTGCATATGTATATATACTATAAATAATATTTACAACAATATCAATGGTGTTAAGATAGATAAAATACTAGAAGAACAAATAATAAAATGAAACAAAATCTAGAAATGATGAATCAAAAATAGCATTTGACCACTTGTTATTATATATACACACACAAACATATTCAATAGTAGAAATAAATTATATTTTAAAAATTTAATAAATATAGATTTATAAATACCACAACTGTAAAAGCAGATGGCATCTTAAATAAATCACACTATTAATGGAAATTAATATCAACATAGGCTCAGTCATTAAAAACTAAAAATTCTCAATTCATGTCGATTTTTTTTTCTTTTTGTAAAACAAATGACCCTACTTGCTCTGAGCAATTCAACTTAAGGATGATAATAACAGATTTAAGAACTAGAGGTTTCTGGATAAATTCCAGATTGGTCATATTAAAGAAACTGCTATGTTTAATCCTCACTTGGTGCATAAATATCACAATCTTCAAAGCAATTGAACTCATAATTGATATAATTAATTCTAAGGCAATGCAAAATGCATTCTAAACAGAAGCTGTACTATTTTTAAAAAATATTTCTGTTTAAAAGTGTATTAATGATTGTTTACCTGATGACAGCTATCTATCAGTTGATGATTTTACTTAACTAAATTTTATACACCACTGAACAGTGTAATTTTTTTTTATCATATTAGTGATAATGGATCATAATAATATAATAGTGATAATGAGAAAGAGAGAGAAAAAAATGAAATGACACTTTTAAACATAATTAAAATTGTTTAAAGTTTCATTTTAAAAATCAATTAAGCGATAGTGAAATATTTTTATGCAAGCATTCCATCATAATTTTCTCTTCTTCTATTAAGCATTGAATATGTTAAGTAAAATCACAACATTTATCTAATTTAATATTTTTTTAATAAAATCCTTCATGATTTGACTTTCTAGCAATCTTCTTTAAGGCTATAAATGACAATACAGTATGTTAATGTTTTTATGAGAAACAAGCTTTTAATAAAATCTTTTAAATTCATGTATTGATTTTATATCACTAACATATAAATTAATTCTGTATTTGTGTGTATATTTAAATATGCATATATGGAGAGAATTGTGAAGTTAACAAAACAGCATTGATTTTTAAAATGGCAATTTATAAGTTGTATTTTTTAAAAGGATATTAAATTTTTATTAACTATTTTTAATCATAGCAGATATATATATCAAGTTACTTGTTTTAATATTATGATAGCAGAATTTAAATTCTTACTAAAACAGATAAATAAAGGCTTAAAAAAATAGATTGGAATGATAATTAAAAGAATGAGTAATTAACCAAATTGAAGGCAAAAGATCACTTAATACAAGAATAAAAATAGCCACAATGCTGCTCACTTTAATAAATTTTTTACATGCCATTAAATCCTATCATTATATTCAAATAAACTTTTTTTTATTTTAGATATTTAATTGTTCTCTATATATCTCATCCCTTATCCTTCATTGATATTGTTAGTCTTAGTATACACACATTTTCTATTGGTCCTCTTTTTTGCTAACAAAACAGCACCTATTCATTAGCATCATTCTTTTTATTAGTCTTTTATGTCATACATTTACAAACATGCTTTATATATATATATCTCAATTTCTCTTTTCAACATCATAAATATTTAAAATTTGCAAAAAAAAAAAAAACATAATTGCACAGAAAAATTTTCAGGATCAATTAATGGAAACAATTATTATGAAATAAAAAATGTGTCAATAATTAAATTATCTTTAGTTAAGTAGTTTAATTGTAATTTACACATTAAATATGTAAAAGTATTCTAATTTGTCACGGATACAATCATAACTTTTCAGGTTGAAAGAAGCACAAGCTCTTTTAAATTTTACAGCATAAGGTAAATTTCTAGATATTCACTTTGATATCTTTTAATTATCAGAAATCTATGTATCAGATCAATTTCTAGAAAAAAAATCCATTACACTATGTGAGTTAATTTCCTATACTTTTGCCATTTATTCTTCAGTTTAAGTGAAAGACTTGCTACAAGTTCCACACAATTACCAAAGGAAAAAAATATTGTGTACATTCAAAAGTGATTAATTGCACAACAATAGTACATTCACTCAACTTTATACACTTTCATCCTTTGCTATTGTATTCAGTTAATCTTAATTTCTTTAATATCAATAAAACCTATTTCATTGTTGATTTCTTCTTTACTTCTGCACATACATCCAAAACAAATTTTAGATATTATATCACATTTACATGCAAGTAACAATACACATTAATATTTTCATTTCAACATTTTATCAAGTTTTGTTATTTTAACATATCTATGCACAATTAACAAGCAATTTTATTTCTTTCTGCTCAACATTTTATTAATGTTTTCAGTATACACACACACATATTGAAGCAGTAAATCTGTGATACATTTTTTACTTCAGTGTCTGATGACATGATTAACCATGAGATGATGTTCAAACCCATTCTTCCACATGCTTGGATTGTCAGAGGGAATAAGCACACATATACACATAACTATTTCCATCCTCCCATAATAATTTTAAATATTTATCTATAGGTGTTTGATTTATAAAGTTAATTATAGTTTAAATACTGGGAATATTTAATTCCATAATCATAAGTAGTCGTATATGTGTATAGGTATGATGGAAATCTATAATATGAAATATTATTATTACATTCGTTTTTATTGTTTTCTTTTAGCATTAGCTCATATGAAATAGTTATAGAAGCTGATGCAATACTTGAGAAAGTTCTGGAAGATAATTAGCATAAGTTAAATTTAGTAAACAAAAGAATGACACATTAGTTTAATAAAAAGACCACTCATTTAATTAATTTTGACCAGTCTAATAATTTAATGAGAATTATATATATATATTCGAGTCAGTTTCTAAATTGGAAATAGATTCGAACAATACCTTCGGGAACTTATCATTCACTTACATCTACTATCTTTAAAGACAAAAGCATACTTCCTACTGATTGAGATCATACAAGGTAACTTGGTATGCCTTGGGTGATTCTTTAAAAGCATACCTGAGATAATAGAACCAGATAAATAGAGCTCAATTTAACAAGAAAAGAGGGATAGATATTTTATTATGTTCATGGGCTAACAGAATCCACATCCCTAAAATTTCAATATGGCACTCGATTAGTGGGACAAAATTCACTTCTTCCTGGTCTTCTGAAGATTGTCTCAGAGCAATAATGCCATTCCTGTTATATAAAATCAATGGATTGCCTAATTAAATGTATAATGTGATTTTATGGAGATGGTACCTGCCACCCATTGAAATAAGTATTGCTATCCAATCTTTAATATAAAATGTTTTGCTAGAATGTTAGTCTGTTTGGCTGGCAAGTCTACACATTGTCAGAAGGTAACCATTTCAAGGCCACTTTAAAGAACTTGCATACTCCTATTTCAATTATATATACTTTATTTAATCTTTGTAAATGCAACACTCTGTCTACTAATACACTGGTGATGTAGTGCCAGTTATATTTATTGTATTCTAATTTCTTATTTAACGATTCTCTACAACTATAAAAATATAAATCTGTAATTTCTTTTCATCCATTTCACACTCTCTATATTTCTTTATTTTAGTGAAGCAAATTTAATCAATTAATATTGTATTATATTTTATGTATTGTGATCTAGATTTGAGTTAATATGCCAATTAGACCCAACCTTGCAAGCCTAATTTATTATTCTATTCAATCTCACTATTAATGGGAGATTTAATTAATATTCATGTTTTCTTACAAAACACATGCGCGCTCGGTTAAGTAGTGATTAAATATAACTTTATATAAGTTTTTAATGGCAGATTGTTATTAACACTGCTCTCCTATTAATATCAATTTCTCATTAGTTGCTGAACACTATTAATTAAATTACATTTTACAATATTTTGAAAGCAATCTCAATGACCTTCACTTCTTAGGTGTAATAAGTTAACCATTTATTTGTAATGCTAATTCAGCATTACATTTCATGTTATATTTATATTACCTATTTAAAATGTATGTGGGATTCATTTAAACAAGGGATAATATGCTCCTTTCCTATGTATAACATTCTGTTATTTAAGGTCACACTTGTACCTATAGTATGGTTTAATATTTAGTTGTTAAATTTATTTAGGCTTCAATTGATATATCAAAGTTGTTGGGGGACAGATTAATTTACTTTAGCATTGCTAACATTTGTCAGCAGTATTAAATATCATATTTTGCTTTGTCCTTTTTGGGATCACCGAGAACTCCGGACCCATCTCATCTTATTTGTTCCAACCATGGGATATGTGCTCTCTTATCCTGGAACACTTTTAGGTTAACATAGTGAATGTTCTGAGTGGGATGACCCAGGTAAAGCCACCCACTGCACTTCCTACATACCATGTCTCTAGGTACCACTTTTCCCAAAAGTGCAAATGTACTCTTTTATTTCTCTAGTATATGACAAAGCATCTTCTCGGTTCCAAGTGGATCAAGCCTTTCTACTGATGCCTTTCATGTTAGAACCACAATGTGTTATTATTTTATATTTATGCCAATTCAATATCTGTAAGTCATAGTGCTGTGATAATAGTAATCCATTCTTTATTAATATTAATTTTATTGAAATGTTGCGAGTAAAGCTTGTATTAAGCTGCCTATCTTTTCAGGCAAATGATCCGCGAATGTGTTCATAAGTCTTCTTCCTATATTATTTAAATCATTAAACTATATTAATTTTATAGATAAAATCTTTTAAGTGAAATATGTGAATAATTGTGTATTCATGTTCCATATTTATTGCAACCTATATTATTATCTTTCGTCAATCATACTTACCCAACCTTAGAAATTATGCACCAACCATAGTATTATTATCATACATATTAATTTAATCATGATTATAAAACAAAAGGTTCTCATTCATTATATATGTATTTTGTGATGGTCATTAATTACATATTCTTTAATTCTAAAATGGCATTAATATTATTAAATTACTTATGAGAAAGTGATACTAATTATTATTGGCATATTAAACTGCACTGTATTAGTTATACAATATATATGTATCATTTATCATGAGTTTGATTCTCTGTTCACATTTTCCTTAAATGACACATCAGTGTCAACATCATGTATTGTTCAAATATTAAATTATGTAATCCTATTAATATGCAATCCTAAGATTGCTTGTGTGAAATTTATGATTATAATGTATAAATGACTAAGTCATCGTGCATTTATTAAAGCTTATATTTTAATTTATTCAAGCATTCGAATCATTATTCAATTTGATCTTGATATCTGTTTATGATAATTCATTATTCTAAAGAATTCATTATATCCCTGGGCTATCTGATATCCTGCTTATTATAGGTAGATGCCTTTTTATTATAATTTATTCACTCCTGTGTTACACTGGTGGTCTTTTTCCAATCAATTTAGTCTCAGGATTCCTTAATCTATCCATCTATAAGTATTATATTATCATTTATAATCAGCTTTTCATTCATAATTTAGTTAGATAGTCATATTTAGCTGTGAAATATCATGCTTTACCATTGGATCTGGAATGAATTAAATTCATCTGTATTACCAGAAATGTTGTTCATGTTGTTATAGATTTGGGAAATGAGCAAATAGGTTAAAATTCATGATTGCTCCTGACCTGTGTATCTGGGACATGACTGGATTTGAGGTACTTTTGCTCAGATTCTGTCGAATGAACATACAAATCAGACCAGTACAATATATTGCTCATATTTCTCACATCATAATTTTGGCAGAACCTTTCATTTTCCTTTCAGATTTTTATTTCTTATCTAGTTTATTACAAATAAAATAAATTGCCAATGTTATGAACATATAATTAATTCACAGATATTCAACTAAACTTTTCAATAAAATTCACCTATGAACATTTCATAAACTATCATCAATTTTTTTTTCAAATATCTGTAAATTTAATCAACTTTTTTACATTTGATAATGACATACTAATCAGATTTAATTAACTAATCCCTGAATTCAATCATCACTCCATAATTATAAAATTGGTACCTTCTGCACACAAATGGCATTCACCTTATTCAGAATGATCAAGGGAAGAATATACACTCAAAGTATCCTCAAAGAGGTTGTGTAAAGTCATATTAACAACTTTTTTTTGGAATACCATGCCACAAGAGCAAAAAGCATTTAATACAACAATAAAAGTTTAGCAAGTCTTTTTTACATGGTAGTTGAAATCATATGCTTATTTTGCAATTAATTGGATTTCAATTTAGTCTTTCCATCTTACAGAATTCAACTTTTTTAAGCCATTAAGAATAACACTATTCTCAAAAACTGCATGCATCTGTTTTTCTCATGCATTTCAAGCAAAGATATATAATACTGTCTTTTGCAGTCTACATAAAGTCAATCAGGAAACCTTAAACTTCACTCAAGTTTCCATATTCTTTATAATATAAAAACGTTTTGTCGTATCTTTTGTTAAAATATCTTCCTTATCTTCCAAACAATCTTTAATATCCACAAAATCATCATTGTGCAGAAAGATTTTATATCATACAAAGAGTAATAAGCCACTTCAATTTTAAGTCACTCCTAGCATCTTACAATATATATATATATGTGTGTGTGTGTGTTTGTGTGTAATAAATTAAGTTTGACATCTGTATTTGTTTCACAATATATGTAATATACAAATCAATACATAGTATATATATATCAAAATACAGTAAAATTTACATAAATTATATTATTTTACTTTCGACTATACATTTTGTAGTCTTTATCAATTACATAACATTGAATAATCAAAACGAGACAACCTTTAACAATACTCATAGTTTAATTCAGATTTCTCACAATTCTGTTATTTTAACATTTGATGACTGGCGATTCATTAACAAGAAATCGTCAAATGTTTGATTATACAAAATGTATAGTCGAAAGTACTTCTAAAAATAATATAATTTACGTAAATTTTACTGTATTTTGATATACTGTATATATTGATTTGTATATTACATATATATATATATCCTTCAAATGTCAAAGATGAGATAATTAGTCAGTACTTGAAAATAATTATTGTTAATCTGCAAAACAAGATAAAAAAAATTTCAACTATTTCATTCATTCAGATCATCAAAGTAGTGATATTCAATATGATCTTTAAAGGCCCTGTGGACTATTATGTCTCCTAACTAAAAAAGCTGAATATTATAGATCTCAGAAAATCAAATCAAGTTGCTAAGAAATACTACACTTTCTTATAATCCATTGTACATACTAATTGGTTTTAATAGTCTAAATCTAATTGCCCAAAACTCTTTCCCAGATATATATAAAAAAAAACCTAAGATGTGCTTTGAGATTTTTTTTAAAAAAACTTCTCTAAAGTCAATTCTCTCTAACACCATCTGCATGCATTTTACTGCCCAAGCATGCATTATTTTAGACTAGTTGAATCTTAATGTTCTCAACATATTCTATATTACTTTTTTATAAAAGTGTGAAAGACTTTAATAGAATATATATCATAGAGTTACACAAAATTTACCTTTAATAAGCTTCATATCTTTATATAATATATTTCAATCTTAAAGTGAACATACTTTTTATCTATTAAAAATGTTTTTGATGAGTTTTATTCTAAAAAATATAATTATAAAAAAAGTAAAATATTTTAATTTTAACAATACTATTTTTTTTGTCCTACTTTAAAGACATTATAGTCCAAGAGATGTGATTTTATCTTGAACTGTAACAAATATATTGTCCTGAAATATAATGGCAGAGAACAGCACAATCATTACAAAAGTAACCTAAAGTATTTTTTCTGTGTCAAAATTTGTCAATTAAAGATTTTACAAGTTGTCAATTGGAAAAAATCTAATTAAAAGACCATGCACTTCTCAGATACTAAAGCATCTTGTTTGTCAAACTAAACAAAAATTACTAGTATCTTATGCAAATTTACTACTACTGAGTATGTTTGAATCTATAACTTAAGATGTATTAAAACAACACTAATAGCTATGTAAATAAACTTAATTTAAAAACTTTTTCATTAAGTACACAATACTCTAGTGTTTTCACACGGATAAAGATATTCAGCATTACTGAATTAATACTTTAAATAGTTTCCACATGTATATTTTCAATGATTTATTTTCTTAGTTGCAGTCTATATACAATATAATATATTATTATTTAAGTTTAAAGAAAATATATAATATGTCACCACCACCATTCCTTTAACCCAAAAAATAAAATTATAATATTATTTTTATATGAATATATTTAGATTAATACAATTTTACTTAAAAAATGGCTGCAGAAAGGAGTTGGCTATTAACTGAAAGGAGACCCTTTGATTCCTTTTGGAGGTCTTTAAAAGAACCGAACAGGGCAAATTCCTAATGTCCACTCCATATGTTCTTGTCGTTGCAGCTGTTATTACTATGTGATCATTTATTTAGTATACAAACATGGATGGGCTGCTCACCAATATGCATTAGTCAGCATGATGAGTTTATTGGCTTTTTACCTCTGAGTTTAAGATCAAGGAACACCATGGTCTTTCTTCTCAGTTGCCTGATAAGGCAGAATGAATGTTCGTGTAAATGATAAATATTTTTCCAATGCATATATACAATTATGACAGACAAAAATAAATCATGGCCCTTATTCCCAAGAGACTGTAAAGTCAACAATCAAGGCAGCAGTTGGTGGCCAAAGGCAGAGGGTGCTAAGAATCCCCTGATTGCAGACCCAGTCTGCCATTTGATGACGACTTTTTATTTATGTACTTACAACTGCAGATCACTTTCAAATAAAGGAAGATTGCAAGAATTAGAAGAACTGACTTATATTAAATGGGATATTATTGGACTTTGTGAAGTTAGAAGAAAAGGTGAAGAAACAATTGATTTAAAAAGTGGACATGTTCTCTATTATAAAGGCACAAATATTGGAAATACAAATGGATTAGGATTCATTATAAATAAAAATTGAAAGAACAACATTGTGGAGATTGATGGGGTATTGGACAGAGTGGCAAGATTAGTTATACAACTTAATAGCAGATACCAAATGCAGATACTTCAGGTTTATGCCCCAACAAGTTCTCGTAGTGATGAAGTGGTAGAAGATTTTTATATGGATGTACAAAAGGCTTTTGATCAGAGTAAACAACATTTTAAAATTATTATGGGAGCCTTTAATGCTAGAATTGGTAAACAAATGAAAGATAAAAGTGCTGTAGGTAATTTTGGTTATGGTAATAGAAATGAGAGAGGACATAGACTTGTGGAGTTTGCAGAAAAAGAAAAACTTTATATTATGAATTCTTTTTTTGAGAAAAATGTTAAAAGGAAATGGACATGGAAGCATCCAAATGAAGGTACAGCAGAATTGGATTATATTTTGACTAATAGAAAATACATATTTCAAGATTGTAATGTTAATAAATTTAACACAGGAAGTGATCATCAATCAGTAAGACGTAAGATACGTGTTAATTCAAAACTAGAGAGACAAAAATTATTAAGAAAAACAATATTTACAGTTGATATTCCTAATCTTCAAAAACATTCTAATGAATTTAAATTAGAACTTACAAATTGGTTTCAAGTATTAGTAGATTTTGAACATGATTCAGATTTGAATGAAATTAATATGAAAATAACTGATACACTTTTAAAAACTGCAACAAAGATAGCTGGTAGAAAAAAAGCAGTAATTGACCAATAAAATTTCTACTGAGACTAGAGAATTTATGAAGAAAAAAAGGAATATGAAGATATACAAAAATAATGCATTAAAAAGGATTGAATATCTCGAATTTTGTAAAATGGTGTGGAAAAGAGTTGAAAATGATATAAGAAAGTATAAATGTGAAATAGCAAGGAAATCTGTAGAAGAAAATAAAAGTCTCAAGAATGTGAAACAACATTTTGGTATTGGTAGAAAATTTATATCTGCATTCAGAAAAAAAAAATGAAATTATTACTAAAAAGAGAGATGACATCATGAAATGGGTAGAAGACTTTTATCAAGAATTATATAGTAATAAAGACCAAGTACCTCCCATATCTGTTACATCTTCTGAATTGCCCAGAATTTTAAATGAAGAAGTGACATGTGCAATTAAATGTATGAAGAAAGGAAAGGCTCCAGGTAATGATGGAATTATAATTGATATATTAAAAGAAGCAGGTGAAGAAATAGAATTTTTTTTAGCAAAGTTATTTACCAAATGTCTAAATGATAAAGATGTACCAGATGATTGGAAGAATGCAGTAATAATATAGAAGATATTAGAAATTACAGACCTATCAGCCTTTTATCAGTTCAATACAAAATTTTTACCAAGATAATTACAACTTGCCTATAAAGAACATTGGATTTCCACCAACCAAGAAAACAAGCTGGATTTAAAAGTGGTTTTAGTACAGTAGATCATATCCAGTATTGAGAGAAGTTATAGAAAAGGCAAATGAATATGAGTTGCCATTATATTTTGGATTTGTAGATTATGAAAAGGCATTTGATTCTATAAACATTACTTCCATGATTAAAGCATTGGATCATCAAGATATAAATCCAGGATATTGTCATATTTTTAAGAATATTTATAAAAAAGCAACAGCAACAATTAGATTACATAATGATACTGGGAAAGGCAACATTGAGAAGGTTGTAAGACAAGATGACTTCCATATCTTTAAAACTTTTTACAGCAGTCCTGCAAGAAGTATTTTGTGGATTAAAATGGGAAACTAAAGGAGTCAAAGTAAATGGAGATTATTTAAGTCATTTAGATTTTGCAGATGATGTAGTTGTTTTTACAAATAATGCTTCAGAGCTGCAGGAAATATTGCAGGAGTTATCAGATGAAATTTAGGACTAAAGATAAATGTTAAAAAGACCAAAGTAATGTTTCAACAGCAACAATTAGATTACATAATGATACTGGGAAAGTCAACATTGAGAAGGTTGTAAGACAAGATGACTCCCATATCTTTAAAACTTTTTACAGCAGTCCTGCAAGAAGTATTTTGTGGATTAAAATGGGAAACTAAATGAGTCAAAGTAAATGGAGATTATTTAAGTCATTTAGATTTTGCAGATGATGTAGTTGTTTTTAACAAATAATGCTTCAGAGCTGCAGGAAATATTGCAGGAGTTATCAGATAAAAGTAAGAAAGTAGGACTAAAGATAAATGTTAAAAAGATCAAAGTAATGTTTAATCGGTTTGCTCAAAATATGAAAATAAAGATTGATTATGATAAATTAGAAGAAGTTAACAGTTACAAATACCTTGGTCAGATTATTAATACAGATGGAAACATAATGGATGAAATTAATCATAGAATTAAACTTGGTTTGAAAAGAAAGTTTTTTAACAAATGTGTTTTGCCAGTTCTTATTTCAGGATCTGAGACTTGGGCACTTAATAGAAGAGCAATACAGAGACTTCAGACCACCCAAAGAAGTATGGAGAGATGCATGCTGGGAGTAACAAGAAGAGATTGAAAACACAATGTATGGGTAAGAGAACAAACAGGTGTTACTGACCTCACTGAAAAAATTAAAAGATTGAAGTGGAGTTGGGCTGGACATATTGCTAGAAGAGATGATAATAGATGGACAATTGAAGTCTTAAACTGGATTTCAAGAGATTGTAAAAGACCCAGAAAGAGGACCATATGTGAGATGGATTGATGAAATGAGAAAGTCTGCAGGAGTGATACAGAGAAGAGAAGCTAAAGATTGGACAAGATGGATTGAACTTGGAGAGACCATTCTGCAGTGGATTGATACTGGTTGATGATGATGATTTAGAAAATACAATATATTCCAATAAGAGAGTGCTAACAATGATAAAAAAAAAAAAAAGCAATAATGCAAGTATTAAACAACATTAATCAGAAATCAATAAATTCAGTATTTATAAACTTAAGTACTTTTGACATGTTTCCCTCTTATATTTGGCTCTTTTTTTAAAAAAAAAAAAAAGTCTATGCATTATTATTATAGTATGTGCTTTAAATGCAAAGAAATATTCTTTCCTAATTAATATGATATAGGCAATTAGAGCTTAAATGCAAAGAAATATTATTTTCTAAGTACTTTTCTATTCTATCGCATCAGCCGTTTGATGGAGTTGATGCTAACCAAAATCACATACATATTCCGATTACGAGCATGCGATTCTATATAACTATTGGCTCAGTAATTAATAATCAGAAACTGGGTTATTTTTGTTTGTGTGTATATATAAAAAGTAACTTGTCACGACGAGATTCTTATGAAAACATTACTTTTCACGTGATCATCGAAATATTGCTGTGCTGCACCCTTAAAAGCAATTTTTGAGGGTTACACATTTGTAATAGAACATTCACGACATTGTTAATAAAGTTACAATGTAAAAGTAGGTTAGAGAACTTAGAAAAAAATACCTTTGTAATGAATTTTTAAAAAATTACGGCAGTCTAAAATCCACACACTCTCACAGGAAACTACAGAGAAAATAAACATTCTAGTATTACAATAAAGTGAATAACACAACTAACTATAGCAGGCAATAAAGGCATTATAATTACTTCGGAGAACCTTTTCTATCTGACCCAAACTATGAATCAATGATTCTATTTATTTTTTCCTCTTGCTTCAGTTCATTTACAAAATAATGAGGATTTTTTTCTATATTCAGTATTTAGATTTCTTTGTACCAACTGTTGAATCAATAGTCGCGGCAACCATTTTGAAATATGAGCGATGTAAATAAATATATTTGTAACAACAACAACAAAAAAAGAAGTCAATTAATTTAAACATACCTGGGAAATTCCTGGTTACAGTTCATCATAACTGAAGTTTCCAATCAAGAATTAGAATAATTTATTTAATGTTGTCAACACTTATTCATAATTTTGTTTTAGTAAATGATTATATCTGCAAATCCTCAGATGTATTTATTTATTTAATAATTGTTATTACGTCGATTCGATAAAGTTTCAAAATTATTTATATGAAGCAGAAAATTCTAACAATTAATCCAATATTAACTAAAGGCAAAAAAAAAAAGTAAATAAATAAATACTTTGTAGCTTATTTTATAAAAACGATGATAACACGCTATATGTCATAGCAAAAAATTATTAAACTTTAGGGGTAAATTGAAGAAAAAATAATGATAAGAATTGTGTAAATCTTTTTATTTCAATTTTTATCAGCGGATAATCTTATCAAATTCTTTTTTTTCTTTCTGAAAATTTGTTTAAACGTTTTATATATTCGATTCAAAATAAAATTGGTTTTGATTCAAAAAATACAATTTTTATATTACATATCATATTATTTCCAATTTTCTTAAACACTTCAACAATAATATATATTATATCAAAATTTTTATAAGTAGTGAATAATTGGAGTTACTTAATATAATTTATTTTATGATCAAAACAGAAAAAAAACAAATTGTTTAGACTATAATTACTTTAAAATGCCTAGAACAGTGATCTCCAAACTTTTTTAACCACGTACCCCTAAGATGAAAATAATTATAATTGTACCCCCTATAAAATAATATGCGTGTGTGTGTAGTCAAAAATCAAATTATTTATTTATTTTAAACAATATACATATATTCAAATTAAATTACAAATTTATATTTTGAATTAGAATTTAATGTGAACAATGTGGTTGTATTTGTTTAGTTATATCGGCAAAATCTGTTTTATTACCTTCTGTTAATGTAATTCAAAGATCTGGTTCTAACTCTAATGTATTTCTGTATTTGGTTTTAATTGTTGTCATTGCAGAAAATGCTACTTCACACAGATATATAGAACCAAATAGTAAAATTACATTTCCAGTTAAAAAGCTAATAAAAATGCATTTTCGTCGTTAAATAAAATGATTACATTTTGAAATAAGCGACATTTCACATTATATTGGCGTACCCCAAGTATCACTTTGCATACCCCACTTTGGAGACTACTGGTCTTGAAAAGTACAAAGCAATCATTCATAGATATTTAATAATAAAAAAAATTGACATTCAAGTTTACTATTCACCCACACACCAAGATAAAGAGTAAATAATTTTATATAAAATTTTAATAGGCTAAGGGTTATGTATATATAAAATAGGTGGACAATTTGTTTAGCTGTCGAATATTTACAATTTATAAATTAATACCTTATTTCTACATTTAACATTATATAAACACATCTTTATTATTTTTAGCATAATCACTGTCTGTGTTTACATATATAACAAACATTAATATTATTTCTTTTATTTGTAACATTTTAAAAGTCAACGGTTACAATGGAAGTATATTCTTATTACATGGGACAATTATAATTACGCAATTTATTATATATATTAGATCAACTTCAACAGCCTCGCAGACACTTATATATTAGATAAAACAAAATATATACTAATTTGTTATAGACATTATTAACAACTAATTCATCCTCCCCTCAACCGATGGTATATTGCATAAACAGAGTAATTAATCTTTGTAATGATGGGAAGTTTTCACGACCTTGCGCTGAAATCCCAGTGAACTAAAAATTTTGTTAATCTTTTTTTTTTTTTTTAAGTGTCATAGCATCGGCCGGGACGCGAACCCGCAACCCGGGCAACTGCCTGCAAGCGCAAGGCAATCGCGCTGACCTCTCGACTACCAATGCAAGACAAACTTTTTTTTAAATATAATAACTCTAGCATCCCCTTGTCTCTGCCCCACCCAAGGGATTTGGAGAGTCAAGAAAAAACGAAAACAGTGTTTATATTTAAATTGTATTTTCCCTCCATGTATAAATGATTATGTATATATAAACAACATAAGGTTACAGCCTTAGTAAATTATTACTTAATATAATAATGGGCGTTTAATAAAATTTATAATTATACCTAATATAGTTAAGTTAAGCATAATGGTAAATCAGCAAAATGGAGTGAATAAATATATATAAAATTATACATGTTTTATATAGACTATATTAGTTAAGACTAAGTAAATAGCTAGCAGGTTAATTACAGTTAATTTTATATATGAATAAATATAATTTTACCAGCATTCTGATGAGCTTCTCTTGAGATTGATGGGCAAATGAAGATGACTTCTCCATTTTCTTATTCATGGAATCACGCTGGACACTCAGCTCCCCGCTCCAATGGCCCGGAGAAGCTGATGTCGATCTACTTGCACATTATCATAGGAACTGGATACATAAATCAGAGTGTAAAAGAAAGTTCTCTTGCGGATTACTACTCTTTCTGGGCGGTTTCTTCAGAATTTTTACACCTTAAATTTTTTTTAAAAATTTTTATAGCTTCTAGAAATTTATAGCTTAATTTTTCTAATTTGATAATATTTTAGCTTGATTTTAATTTTATTTTAAAATATATTTATTGACATAATAAAATTGTACAGATGAATAATAAATACACTTTGTTAATGTTGGCTCATCCATTGCTGGCATTGGTCTGGTAGATGTATGCCAGAGCCATTCTCTGCTCTAGCAGGTTGATATATGAGTAAATACATTCCATTTTGTTGGTGTTGACCACCCCTTTTGAGATTGGCCCAATAATGCTAACTTATCAGCTGGGATACATGTAGTGTGAAATCAATGCCTCTCTAGTAGAATCCGGCATGTTGCATCAATGCCTCTTTCTTTTTTTATATATTTAATTTATTGCCTACAGCAGGTTTTCTAAAAATGTTAGTAGATGGTCTCTAAGTGCATTCCATTAATGCATATCCCGCGAACTTCTTCATCACCAATTTGTCTTTCTGTGCATTGTCTCTTACTTATTAGTACAATGCATTTTCTCTGAATGAGTGTTAAAATAGTTGGTGTTGCTGGAAAGATACAGCACTTATTTTACTTTCGTTAATGAATTGGAACTACTCTACCATTGTTTACTCATTTTAACATTTTCTTCTCTGCTTTTATTAATTTTACTAATGTTTTAACTTCTGAAACTTCTTTAAATAGTGAAAATATTTCTATTTTATTTAAGATTGTTAGTTTTGATTAAGAACTACAGTTATAACCATTTCCCATCCATAATTGTACACACACGTGCATTTATTTCTAATGTATGTGGATTTATTTATTAATTAAATTGTTTCTAGATTGGAAGATAAGGTTTGAACACAACAATTATGAAGCACATATATCTACTGGTAGATATGCACTGCTTCATTATTTTAGTATCAAAAATTAGTAATAATAATTTTAACACATGGAATCTATTTTAAGAAGTTTATTAATTAATTTCATCATGGAATAAGAAGCAAAATATCATTGTTGGTATTCTATATACGCTAACTTCAAATTTATGTTAATGATTGGAATGAAACTTCATTCACTTAGATAAAATGTACTTCAACAAAAAAAAACCCTGCAGATTACTAAAATGTTTTTGCTACCTAAAACAAAAAGATGTAAGAAACATTTCTTATTAATTTTTATACGCCTTATGATAGAAAACATTTTTTGCTAAATCTTATCTTTAGTAATGATAGAGATAATGCTTCTATTCATTAAGACTATTGATATTTAAAAATATGAATTTATTTGTGACATTATTAAGATGATAATTGCTTAAGAGAAGAAAGATATAATGCAAAGTAATTCTTATTGAAAAGTTTATAATTACTAACTTTAATATTGTCTAGATATTTATAATTTATTAACGTATTAAATATAAATTATTCAGAGGAGTAATCTTAGGACTTTTAGTTTTACAAGTACAGTATATATTTTTGAAGTTTGAGAAAAGAAATGAAAATTTTTAAAATATAATAAAATACTTTTATTAAATGGTGAAATAATTGTATAGATGTCATATAGAAAGAAGTATAAACTTATGCTGCCATAAACTATTATTGTTGTTAAATAATTCTTATTTGGATTTTATTCATATCTTCCAATTATGCTACAGTATTTATAATAATGAAAAGCTCAAAAGGAAGAGAAACAGAGGAAGAAAATTTCTCTTCTTTCAAGCAATCATTGGTCACGATGTCATCATAGTAATAATACTATCATAGAAGTATTGAGATTTTTTTTATTTCAAGAAGTTGAAGAAAACTTTTTATTTATCATATTTTATTTGGGTTGACGATAATATTAAAATAGTATTAAGTACTTAGAATTATTTATTTCATATGTTATTCTAGATTTAAGTATTAAAAAAAAATTGTATAATAAAGAATTGTTTTTTCTTGATTATAATTCTATAATGAAAAGAGATGATATTCTCAAAAGACAGTGATAATCATAAAATATGATTAAGGTAATATTTTTTTTATAAAATATAAGATATTGATATTTAATTTTAAGTACAGAATCAGGTAAAATAAATATATGTGATATTTATAATATGTGAATTTAACTGAAAGTATAAGATAAAGGATTGAATATATTTATTATAATATTAGTATGAGGGTATCATAGTACTTTATGATTGATTTTTTTGTGACAACTAGAGATAAATAATTTATATTATATTTATGATATGTTCTATCATAAAACTATGTTTGTTTCTTAGTCTTCTTGGTATGTCAAAAGTATTATAAAGTGTTAAAGATAAGTTTAGATGTTATCAAAAAAAATAATGAATTATATTTTATGTGATGTATTTTGTACTACGGAAACTCAGATTTGAAGTAGTGGTATGGGAAAGTATATTTATTGGATGTTTTGATGCAGATTAAATATGATATAGCATAGAGTAAGTCAAAATATTTCTGATATAATGAATAGTAACATTTTTTCTAAAATCTGTAAGAGCTTGAAATAGTAGCCATGATAGAAAATTAAGGTAGACAAAATATAATATATGACCTTAAGTTACATTTAGTTCATTACTATACAGAAAATAAGGTGTTTAGATATTGAGATTATTTTAAATCAAAATAATGATATTATAATTAATAATTTTATTAAAGATTATAAATTAAGGAAAATTATATCAATTGATTCAAAACAACCATGGATACAAAAGATGAGTGTAATAAAGAACTTTAAATACAAGAACGATAGATTTAATACAGATAGAAATATTGCTATGTTACAGAAGGATAAATTTAAACAAGCATAAATGGATATGCAGCGCATAGTATTGACAATATATTTTCACAATATGGGGTAAATAGCATGAATAATAATAGATGTAGGACTAATAAACAAAAGAAGTGGATAAAAATTTCATATTTGCCTAGTGTATATAATATATTAAATAAAAAAAGTAAAAATTATTGTAACGAGCACAGACGTTCGTTACATTGTTTTTTTTTATATTTATTAAACATGAAAGTAAATTAAAAAGTTCGCATTTAAAAATTTTCTTTAAGAATTAAAAATTGAAACTAAATATCATCTTAAACTTATATATATTAAATCGCACAGATAAAAAAAATTATTAAAATAAAACTGTATTAAAAATAGAAAAGGTATTTTAAAAACAAAAACTTAAAAAGATTTAGAGATAAAAATATATCTTTAATCTTGAAAAACACAGAAATTAATCAGAAATGGAAATGATTGTTAATTAGTTAAATGTAAACCAGCCTTGGGCATTTAAATGTAAAAACATCGGTCAGATAGGAAAACAATAGAAACAAATAGCCAATGAAAGAAATCCATCGGGAAATCGGACCTCAGCGAAAGGATCATCACATCGATGACATAATGCCAAGTCAATCCTTCGAATACGTATAAAAGGAAAATTTGGAACTTATTAATTAGTGATTGGTAATTGATTATTACGATGTGACTATATGTATTAGTACGGAGTTGGAGGTGAAGGGATTGACAGACACACTGTCAATTCTTTCAGCTGTTAAAGAAAAGAGAAATGAACGATCGTTTCCTACATTGAGGACCAACTGAATTAAAAAACCTCCGAATGAATAAATAAAACAACGGCTAAATGGATACCAATCCTTTGAGGATGGCGTGGGAATTCACGTTCATGGCAAGTAACAGATAAAGATGAACTGTTGTAAACCGTAAGAACTTTATAAATAATGAACATTAAATTAAAACTTTCCATATTTAAATGATTGCAATAGAATCCTATCTGACCAAACTAAATTCTTCATTAATAATGTTATTTGATGTATTTGTTATTTATTTATTTAAAATCATTTCCATTTATTTAACTTTGTTTTTTAAGTTTATTTATGATTTCTGTTTTCCGATAAATTAAAATATATCAATGTTAAACTTAAGTCGGGCGTGAATGGCTGTATAGATTTGTAAAGTTATATTAGGGGAGGGTAATCTTAGGTTATTTGTGTCGTTGTTAAATTGGGTCAATGGATTGGATATATTGATGTAGTTAGTAGATGTAGTCGGAGATTCGCTACTGGCAGAATCGTTTATATATACGCCGCACTCACCCGTTTGCCTATGGAAGGAATTATAAGACAGAGAACGCAGTTCCTTTCTATGGAGTTTTTTTTTTATTGTTCTTCTCGTTAGATAGATGTAATATTCCTATCTGATGAGAGTCAATGTCTTTTCTTAATCTTTTTGGTGCTGCCGTATTCCGTATTACATTGAATACATCGATGTATCAGATGGATTGATGCCAGTTTGACTGCGAATTTTAGCCTAAGGTTAAATAGGGATATAATATTTTATTTTCAAATGCAAATCTACGTGCATTAAATTTAAGTTGTTTATAAATGCTTGCATGGATTGGTTAACGGTGAATTGTGTTTCGGGTTTTCATATTTGATCAAAATATATAGACATTCGATAAATAATGATACCTTACGGGGAGTATCTAAAATGTATTTATTCGGATGTCTTTTAAGTTATTGGTGACAATGCAAGTATCTTATGCTGAATACTAGAGGGTTTCTTATATTTCCCTATGCAATTGTCAGTAATCAATAATTTTGTATTTTGATCGTTTATGTTTATTTTGAAATGTTTTTGACCGTTGAAATCTATGTAACCGATCTATAGCAACATATTATAACAAGCTTTTATAATCCCATCTGTGCGAACTTAATTAAAATGTAAACTTATAATATAATAGAAATTAAAATGTAAATTAAAATCTAAGGTAAAGTTAAAAATAATGTTAAATGTTAAAATGTAAAACTAATACTAAAATAATTTTAAATCTTATATATATGTGCATAAATAAATGTTTGTATGTTAATTACTGGCAGTGGCTTATTTTGTTCTTTTTTTATATACTCTTAGATTATATTATTTAATCTCTGCTACTCCCTGAGCTAGTGACTTGGGCTAACGACCGGAATCAAAATAAAAAAAAATAATTTTTTTTTGACTTATGTATCTGCCTACTTTATAAATTTTTCTAGGTTCAAATGCCTAGATGGCGCCCTGTAGTGCAGATTATGTTAAGTGCTTTTCTCCGGATCGTTACATTATATACATAAAAACATTAATGTGGGATGGGCTAATAGCAAAAATTTAGATAAATTGATAACTAATTTTGGATGAAATGTGATATAAAATATAAGAGAGGAATGGTTTATAAAATTAGATGTAATTTTTGTACTATGATTTACTATGGCCAGACATCAAAGCAATTGGGAGAAAGAGCTAAAGAACACAATGATGCTATTGCTAGGAAAGATGATAGATCTGCATTATATGTTCATTATTTGCAGTACAGACATAAAATAAATTGTATTGATAATATGTGTTCTTGTTTATATTGAAAATGTTAATAGATGTAAAATATATGAAACAAACTATGTCATGTATAATAAAAACAACTGTATGAAAATATACAAAACATCCACTAAGTTGAATAATAAGTGGTTAATGGATAAAGAATGTATAGTTAATTAATTAATATATGTGGATATACATCAATTCAATATATATAACAGTAATTTTATAGTAGGATTGAGAAAGAAAAAATCACATAATAGATCATGTCGGATATCCATTTGTTTACCTGTCTTCTCTCATGTATTGATATAGATGTTGCTGTATGTGCTTTAAATTGTGGAGACATATTGAAAAGGGCAAAAAACATAATTTGCCGAAAAAGGCTTTTCTATGATAATTTTATAATTTGTAATCTTTGTTGCTTGTATATATGTATTTTTAAACATATTTGACTATTGTATTTAGTTCATTGTATCATTGTTTTTTTTATAATTTTGTAAGATATCCATCTCAATTGTTTTCATGAAAAATCACATTGGTTTAAACATTGTACAAGGGAATTGAGGATATAATTAATGGTAATAGCTAGACATTTCAAATTGTGATAAGGTAAATTAATTTATTTTAAGAATGATGAAATATAAAACAAATAGCACAGTAAAGAATGTAAGAAGAAATATTTTATGAATGTTTTATTGGGATATAGGAGATCCAAATTACAAAATAAAAGTATGAGTTATAAGATATTATGTTGAAAGAAAACCTGATATTTTATTCTTATTATTATATGTAAGGGAATGAAAGTGCCATATTTTAATAAACATTTAAAATAATTAAATATTTATTTTATAATTATTATTATTATTATAATAATAATAATAATAATAATAATAATAATAATAATAATAATAATAATAATAATAATAATAATAATAATAATAATAATAATAATAATAATAATAATAATAATAATAATAATAATAATAATAATAATAATAATAATAATAATAATAATAAAAGAAATAAAATAAGTTATAGAACTCAATAGTTATATGAAGATTAAAGAAAAAAAGAATGATATGTAAATGAATACATTTATGAAATATTTGTAACTTGATTAAAAAATAAATTGTATATTTTTGTTGATATATTTTAATATAAAACCTTAAGAAGTATCTTAATGTTAATGGAGTACAGTATGGAATATACTGAATCCTATTTATAAATAATTTCAGAGTGAAGTAGGAATTATTTTAGTTTATAATTACTTAGTTAATATTAGTTTAGAGAAATTTGTTATAATATGTTAAATATGGTTTATTTAAATCTATGATATGTGTAAATTTTGTATTATTACTATTAATGTTTGTTTTTAAGTTAAATTGAGAGTCTCATTTCTTGTTCTTAAGTCATTGTTTATCATCCTTGCCACAATGACTTGGATATATTTGATATTATTGCATATAATTTGAAATTAGACAATAAATAAGAAAAAAATGTGGTAATTATATAACAAAATATTTAATATTTTATTTAAAATATTAATTCCTTTAAATTTTCTACATCAGTCTCCATGATCATAATTAAAAGTGAGTAATTGACAGGCCATATAAAAATAGAAATGATTGGATTATAATACATTGTGATAATAAATTATTTTAAAATTGATTGTTGTAATTAATAGATTACTAGTGTTGGTTAATAATATTTAATTTATTTTTTAATCTATTTATTAAAAATGTAGTTATTTAGATTAAATGTGAAGAATTGATTATGATAATTTCTTAATTATTTTAGCTGCAGTTGGATGTAAATAAAATCCCTCTCTACATTTGGTTATATAAATTAATGTATTTATTTAAGAAACAATATTTACCTGAGATGTTTATTGAATTAAGAATGTTAATAAAGAACTAGTATAAAATAATTTCAATAGGTAGATGAATATTGTAATAACTATTTTATTTCACCTTTATTTTGGTGAAACTTTTTTATATAATAATTTCTGTAGGCTTTCAATATCATAATTTCTGCAGACTAAGTGCTTTCAGAGTTTTGTTACTCCATAATCATAGTTTCTTAGATTATTAACATCATTATATGCAAATGTATGCAAAACTATCTCCTATATTATCCATTTTCTGGAAATGGCAAAAAAAGTGTTTTTTCTATTTATTGAGTTGATATCATTGGTAATAAAACAAGCTTCCTTGATTTTTCTCTTGATGTCATTCCTTTCTGTGCATAATATATCAGCCTTGGAGGGTTTAAATCTGTGGTTGAGCTCTTGTTGGTGGTCAGCAAATACAGAACTGCCTTCTTTTTTGGTTATTGTACTTGTGTATGTGTATTTGTGTTGAGCCAATCTATTGCAAATTGTGGCATGAGTTTCACCATAAACAGCATCACACCCCATTTGAGGGCACACAATTCTATATACTACCTGGGGAGTTGCTTCAATATTTCTTTCATCTTTGATATTATTAATAAGCCTATTGGTGTT
Organism: Epiperipatus broadwayi; assembly: GCA_028023455.1. Taxonomy (NCBI): domain Eukaryota; kingdom Metazoa; phylum Onychophora; class Udeonychophora; order Euonychophora; family Peripatidae; genus Epiperipatus; species Epiperipatus broadwayi. The sequence continues at coordinate 5,907,548 of JAQFVV010006242.1, forward strand.
TGGAGGAGTTCTAAATCCTAGCTTAAATTCTTTCTGTAAAGTTTTACAGAAGTTTTTTGCCACTGCAGGTATATATGGAACAGTCAGATGTTGTCTGTCTTCTTTTTTGTTTTGCTGAAGTCTTTTATGAAAGCCTTTAATCCTATTGGTTATTGTTCTGTGATTAAAACCCATGCTTATTAAATCCCTGATTTAGCTGGTAATGTTGTTTTTTTTATCCGACTCTAAATTGCATAGATGATGATTATGAAATAAGAAAGCAGATAGCTCTGTTTGTGTGATGTGGGGGATTTTGAGAGTGGATGTAAAATATCTTCAGTTGTGGTACTGTTATAAATATGTCATTCACATATTTGATATAAATTGTACCTCGTACTGCTATTTGGAATTTTGGAAGCACTTGTTGTTCGAAATGATTTAGAACAATGCTGGAAATAAGGGAGACCCATTAGCCAACCATTTTTCATTCTATACCAGTTATTTTCATGTGATGCCAAAATGTTTCCATCTAGCCACTTCATAAAGTCTACAATAAACCATGTCTTAGGAGCTGGATAGTCTTTCTTAATCAGCTCATGTTCAATTATCCTGATTGATAGCTGTCTGTCAATGGAACCATATAGTTCTGTGATCCTGAATTCTTGAGGAATTGCTGCATTCTTGATTCTGTTTACAAATTCAAATGATTTAATTGTAAATGAATCAAAACCTAAATAGTCAAGAGCCATTCATTAATTAGTTTAGATGCATTGAAGTAGTGGATGCCATCGAAGTCCAACATTAGTGTTAACAGTACTTCCTGTTTATGCAGCTTTGCATTTGTGAATATTCTTATATTATTATTGAATTTAACATAGGAAATTTTAATATAATTTACTTATTTTACAGTTATTCATTAGAATGTCATTGATATTTTTGGGGTGTAGTGTTGTGTAATATTCTTGTCATTGAGGTTATGCTTTTGGTGTATATTCAATGTTAAAAAGGAATACCTTACTGGATGATTGAATAACAAGTCTCATGAACTTTCTTAAACACTTTATCAATACTCTTTATTTATATCAAAACTAACAGTTTTGACTGTCCTGCAGTCATCATCAGAGAATCTTTATCTTCAGTGTTTTTACTTCTTATGGAAGTAATATAATTTGTTTCTTTTTCTTCCTTTTCCTATATATTGATTTCTACTTTATCATATATCATTTACAACTTTTTAATACTTTATCAATACTCTTTGCAGGATAGTTGAAAGTGTTTAAGAAAGTTGTAAATGGTATGATATGTTAAAGTAGAAATCAATACATAGGAATAGGAAGAAGAAAAAGAAATTTGTATTTTATTGTTAAACAACTTATTAATATTGTTATAATAATACATTGGACATGAAGTGAGTAAGATTGATATTTTTAGAATTTTATATAAAAGAAAGAAAGCTGATAAGAATGAGCTAGAAGTTGGTCATCCGTATGTATAATATATGATTGTTTCAGTTGGGTTTAGCCAATGACCTAACCATTATTTCAATATGAAATGGAAAAATAATTCTCAAAACAGATAATAAAGATCAATGACTTTTATGTTAGACTGATTCATTTTTAGTTGAGTGGCCACTTAATTTTAATCTGGTAGTAAGCCATGTCCAATGACTTTAATTAAGTAAAATAAGTAGTTTAAAAACAACTTCTGAGTCCAAAAATTCTAATACTCTTAAATTCAGCTTTAAATTAAATAAATTTATGTGACTTCAAAGTTAAGTAACTTCTGTAGCTTTTGTGAAGTTGTGGTCTCATGAAATTTGAATCTGAATTTGATGAAATCCTGCTGGAAGCAATAGTAACAAATAATGAATTTTCTCTGATGGCAATAAATTTTTAATGCAGGCTTCACTGAAGAATTGAAATTTTCTTTCTTGAACAAAGATATCTATCAACAATTGACGAAATGACATGAAAACAGTTTTTCTGATTTTACTGAAGGAAAAAAAGAATGCTTTTATATCATAGATTCTATAAGCAATGAAAATGCTTAAATAAATAATATGCTTAACTGACCAATCTGTATCTTTTTGGAGGCTGAAGTGTTTCTATTTTAAAATTCTTGGATGGCATTGATTAGTACTAAGACAATAATATATTTGGAAGTAATTAAGAAGTTTTTTAATAGACTGATAAAATTATTTCAACTAGTTATTTAAAGATTTAATATTTTTAAATATTAAAATTTATTTTTAAAGAGAAAAATATTTTTAAATATATATTTTTAATATTTAAGATCTCACAGTCTGCTATTATAGACTAAGTACACAAATATATGTAAATGGAATTCAAGGCATTGTTAATTAATTGAACAAAAAAAAAATAGAAACGTATAACTGATGATGAAATATTTTAGAGACTACAATGGCTTTTTGATCATTAGATTTTTTTTTGGTGCTTTGAAATATAATATTTGCGTACTAAAATGAGAAGAATTGTCATTATGATAGTTTAAATGAAAAAAAAAAAGAGAGATTTAAAAAAAAAAAATACAAATCAGTAATGTGCTGGAAAATTTTTATTGCCTAATATATATAAGTAAAATTGGAAAAGAATAACTATCTTTAAGTAATAAAGAAAAAGTAATAAATATCTTTATAAATAATAATCAAAAAATAATAAATTCTTTACAACAGCTATATAATAAATAAACTCCGAAGCACGAATGATGACAATAGAAGGTTGGTATTATTAATTATTAAATATAAATTATAACAAGCACAATTATTAAATTTGATATTTCTTTATAGTTAAACAAGCACAAAAATAAATGTAGTCTGGAGATGTAGAAATTATAATCAATTTTATTTTATAAATTTTACTATTAAAACATCTGTTTTATAAAATACACAAACGTTAATGTGTTTATTTATACAATTAATAAGCACTTACATAAATATATTCTAATCAGATTGGAACATAATTTAACCAATTATGTAATTAATATATTACAAAAATGAATATTGAACTATGACAAGATTAATAGGATCAGTTTCAGAGTAATCCCTTTCATCAAGTGTGCCAAGTCCATTATCACATCCAAAAACCAGAAATGGCTTGAATTTTATTTATATTATGCACATTTCCTTTTTAAAATAAAACAAATAAAATTTGTTTAATATAAATAAGATTCAAATTTGTTCTTATTTATGTTTAGTGATGTTACAAATTGGCATTTATGATAAAGGAAAGTCCTTTGAAACCAGTTCTGCGAGTCTATTATTATCATAGTTTGTAATTTACTTATTATATAACATCTTATATCATAATTAAATATTGAAATAAAAGAGAATGCTTAAACACCCTTATTAATAAAGCTCTATAATGTATTACATATATGATTGGTTTTGTAAATCTATAATGAGACAGGTTAGTCTTATGGTCTATAACATAGTGTATGTCTTATCTTGAAAGCATGTTTTTGTGCATATAAATATATTAGGCTTAAAGGAAAAAAACAGAATCATGGATAATATTTTCTTTCCAGTGGCGCTGCAATAACTGCTAAATTTGATTTCAAATCCCTCTTGTGATCAAAATATGTATTGTTTACTGAACTTCAAGTATATAGTATTTTCCAACAAGAACCACACACATATAATATATCTTTGCTGTATAAAGTATGCATATTTAAATAAACATTATAATATAAATAAAAGTTAAAAAACTAATAATAAAATTTATTAATTAATTGAAAGAGCACATTTACATATAGATTTATTATTAGTCTCTCTTTACTTAGGAAATAAAAATGATAAAAAGCTTATTGTATCATATCTTTATTTTTTAAAAAATAAAATGAATAACGACATATCAATTTTTCATTGCAATTGAACATACAGTGAATGATATCCTTTTTCTTGACTAACTTTTTTCTCCTATGTAAATGTAATAGAAATCTCATTATTATCAGACTATGACCTTTTAAATTATTTTGATGTTTTTCAATCTATACCAACTTTGGAATGTATCCAGTCATCCCTACCTGCTGTTACTCATTTCAGATTCTCAATTACATTCTTCAATTTGAAACTTTCTGATGCAATATAAGAATATTTTATAGTTCTTTTTTCTGCTACTAATAAATCAGTAACTTTTATTTTATTACTAAAAAAAGGTAATTTATGAAATTTCTTAAATTTCATAAAACTTTTAATATAGAAAATATTTTATTGATAAAATATTCACACAAAATTTGGAAAAAAAAAAGTCATTAATAAATGAGAACATGTTCAGTGCTCTGCAATAAAAAATGGTTGCACCATATAAAATTTATTTATTTTTGTTTATTTTTTAATAGAAAATAATTAAAGCAAATATTTATTGATACAATGCATATTACATTACATAATTATTTGAAATAAAATTTGGAATAATTTAAGTATTAATTAATGAAGTAATAACCTTTTTGACATTTTGAAATATAATAAAAGTCTCAGCTACAAATGAATGGCTTGATTTATTTCTGATTTTGACACAATGTAAAATTTTAATGTAACAAAAATCTATTTTTGTATAAAATAAAGGTGTTTACTTTAAAAAACATTATATTATAAAAGTTAATTTCAAAATGTTTTTATTGAAAGAGATTAAGTAAGAATTTTTAATTAATAATTGAACATAGTTTTGATTTTGATTTATGTTTAAAAAAATCTTGTTTTCATTAATTAAGAAAAAACATTTTAAAATCCTTTTGCCTAAAAATTTGTTCATTCCATAGTATCTACTATAAACAGCAGGTTCAGCTTGTTTGATGGATAGAATAGAGACAATTTCAAAAAATAGCAATTGTTTCTAGTCTCCACATTTGGGCAAATATGGTTTTCAAAGAAGAGTACGTACAGGGCTCTTGGTGTTGATATCATAACCCATATGTATGTAGCAGACCTGTTTTATTTGAAGTTCAGAAATTATTAAGCTGAATATGCATTATTATGTCTATATCTTAACTAAAACATGTCATATAGACAATCTACATAAGCCAGTCTAATCTTAGGAGGTTTTAATATTATATGATTAGACAAATAGAAACACAGTCAAAAATAGTTTATATAGCATTCATTAAGTTACTACTGATATTTTAAAACATTTATAATGCACAAGAAAGTGGATAGTGAATAAAACATATATTAATATACTATTTCAAATACTAATTCTATGTTAATGAGAATCAATTTCTGTTTATTGCTAAAAAAAAAAAAAAAAAGCTAGTTAACATGTACTGCACTAATTTGTTTGAAAAGTAAATAATTTTTTACTAAATTGAATAGAGAAAGTGACTGATCAATGAAAATTCCAGAAAGTTTAAAGGTCTAAAAGAAAATAGAACACTAGATATATTTTCTTTGAATTTTGTTATGTAATTCATAAAACATTGGTTTTAGAGTTAAAAAATATATGTTAGAATTGCTAAATGTAGTTTTTTTTAATATTGTGACAATTGAAAATTTTTAGATTGTTGTTAATTTATTTGTATTTTTTTATTAGTTTATAGGCTAAAGAAAATTAAAAATTAATGATTGAAATACTATTTTTATATAGATATGCTTACAATAAAATATATTGTCCTATAGATTTAGATAATTAACTGTTAAGAATTGACATATTTCATAAGCACATCTCTGTGTGTATATATATGTGCAATATCTTTACATATTAAATATTTGGCTCTATAAAATTTAAGATGGATAATAATTAATAACTGGAATATTTTGCATTACCATATACCATATCTCTGAGTTTATATACATGAGTTTGTTATGCAAACCATTTATTTATATGTATTTCTGTAAACTTTATTGTTTTGTTTTTTCAATCTATTGAAATAATATCTGATCCAGTAAATAAATCAAAATCAGAACTAATCTTTTTTCATTATTGAAATATTTTCCAGACCTTTAATTTCATTTTTGTATCATATTATTTTTACTTCTAATAATTTAGTTCATTTATTAAACATTATTTTAATATATTTCAGTGAAACTAGTTAATATTAGAATAGATCCTAGTTATATATATATGCAGCAAAATATATATTTCATGTTCGAATGTTAAATATTAAGAACAAAATTTAAGTTTAAAAGTTTTAATAAATTTATATAAATAAAAATTAAATATCTATTATAAATGTGCAGATAGTTGTATACAGTGTAATTGATTATAAAGTTAATTTGTAGTAAAAACAGAATATTTTTTAAAGTTTGTAAAAATAAAAAGATAACATATTCTTAATTTTAGTTAAAATTAGTTTAAAACCAAAAGTATTAAAAGGTGGTAATGTCATTCTAGAAGACATAATTGAAATGCTTGTAAACAGATTACTATATTAAGTTTAAGGAAATTAATAATTGATATAATTTAATTAAAAAGGCTGTTATTTCCATCCAAAAATATGAGCTTGCAAATAGGATCTTGGACAAATAAACTCAGACCTCAGTGAAAGTAATGGAGTTATCTATAGCCAATAAATCACAGGATCCAAACTACAAGAGATGAATCTGAATTTTACTAATAAGATAGCTAAAAATAATTTAAATTCTGTGAGAAATTACATTATATCTACCTTGATTCTGCCAATGATTATCATTGTGCCATTATTATTATTCTGCTTTAATTAATTTGTATCTGATAGTTCCAGAAAGTCTACCATGCAAGAGTAGAGAAACCATTATTTGCATTGCTCTGTCAAGCTGGCAGAGGGCAGGCTGAAAAACCAATAACTGAATCCTGAGAAAGAGGCTGACAAGAACATAAGAAACCAACGAAACATGTGTCCAGTATGAATCCATATGACATAAGGAAAAGTCAGGTTACCTGAAGAAACAGCTATTAAACCAAGAGGAAACCACTGCTGAATCTCTCTAATCAAATGTAAATGGTAACTTAAAATCTTTTCCCATAGAAATGGTAAAGAATCAATTCCACAAATACCTAAAGACTGAACATGAACTGTTAAGCTGAAAGAATAAGTATAAGACTTTTAAACTAACATTTAGTTAATTATTGTTTCTAGTTTAATGAAATATGTTAATGAATAATTATGTGATTAATGTTTATGAGCAGATATGGCAAGAGATGGTAGTTTGTTTTTATGCCACAGTGTAGTTGGTGATAAATATATAAGTATTATTATATAAAGACAATTAGCTTATAATCATGATCTCTTGCTATGTTAATAAATGTTGTTATTCAGTTATTTCCATTTTATTTAGTTAATATATTCTGCATAGACAAACTAGGTTAGAGTTCTATTAATTAGATAACAGTTTTAGCTAACTAGTCTTGTATTTGAGTGATTACAATTGATAACAATGTATGGCTGTCAATCTGTCAATTCAGGTCATGAGTTGCATCTGAAACTCATTCTTATGTAATACATTAGTATTAAATGATTGTAATATCATTTATGACTGCTGATCGCTTACAATCATTATCTTATTTAAACAGTGATGTATGATAGATGATCAATTCCTACCACATGCAACTTCTGGTCATTATATGCAATACAAGCAGTAGATGGTTAATTCCTACTGTAGGCATACAATTATCACGTGTTTGCTCTTATATAGATACCATTGTAGTACAAATATGATTTCCTGTATTTTACAATTATTTTATTATTTATTGCATACTAATATCATGACCTGGAATTGATTACAGCAGTCAATTAGTAAAGTCATTCTTAGGTTATAAGCTTCTATTATCATCATTAAACAGGGTCAGTTAGTACAGTGCATATGAGTGTTGAGAGCAGTTAGGTATTTATGAAGTAGATTGGAATCCATTCAAATAATTAACATGGATAATATTCTAGATTAAAGACTATTTATTATTTGTTTCAAAGCTTTATATTACTATATACTATATCTGTACAGAAGTTAAATTAAAATAATAATAAAATTAGAAAAGTTTATTTACCATAAATTAAGATATAAATTAATTAAATAAAAGTCATGCCAGTGTATGTTTGTGTTGTACATATATGGATAAATAGTGTTGTCTCATTATTTTAGGCAGTTTGTAATTTTTATTTGCAATCAATAACATAGGTAAATAGTTAAAAATCTCTGGGTTTCTCCTTGACCTTAGCCCGATGAAAAAGAAAAAGTTATTCTATGTCAGAATGTGGAATGCACATGTGGATTGTCCTCAGGTGATTTTCGTGTGGGTTGTGCAATTCTGGCAGTTATAATATATATATTTATAATCTGGCACAACAACATGGAACTGATACTTTAACCACATATCTCTGAGAAATAATATTTTTGTAAGATAGTTAATTGTATTATCAATGAATTAATTAACCACATATTCCAGAGAGTTATCTAGATTTTAATGATGAAAAAAAAAGTTTCAATAGACTAAGTTGATTTTTGTGTTATTAAAATAAAATTGACAGGTATAGAAGAGATAAAACTTTTTGTAGTAGTTTGTTTTAAATTAATAAAAGTAAATGTTGATTGCAAAAGTATATTTTGAAGAAAAAAGGTTATTTGTGATAAGTTATTGCAAATAATGAGAATAATGTATCTAAACATACACAGGGCATAATAAAGATGATTTTCGAGTTGTAAAGTGGATTCATCTGCGAGAAAATAAACATATCCGATAATATAAAGAATTTTTTTTTTGTAAAAGTGGACATTAGAAAGTTTAAAGTTATGACATAAATTTTACGGTAAAGGAAAGATATTGATAGGAATTTGACATGTGTTCAGCTAAAGTAAGACAGAATGGGATAGATATTTAATAAGAATAAAGAATTAATATTTGATAAAATTTTATAGAACAGAATTTTAGCTAAGTTTGGAAAATAGATAAGTTTATATTTTGTGTGTTCTTTTTTAATTCCAATATGGAGACCGACAACTGACAGAGATGCAGATGATGATGAAGCTAATGATGGAAATGATAATAAAAGTTAACAGAATTTAATGGAAAAGATAAGACTAGAAATAAAAGAAAGTCAGTTTCAAATGATGGGAGAAATGAAGTAGGATCTAAAGAAAAATATGGCAGAAATGAATCAAAAATTAGAAGAAATGAGGCAAGAGATGAGGAATAGGGCAGATAAGATGCAAAAGGTAATAGAAACAGTGGAGAAAAAACTAAGTAAAAATATTGAAGAAGTGGAATAAGAAGTAAAAGAAGAGAAAGAGAATGTAAATAAGGTTAGAGAAGAGGGACAATTAGAGAGTGTAAGAGCAGACAGTAAAAGAAGTCATTAGTGCTGAAATAATAAAAGAAATAGAGGACCTAAAAATTGTTAGTGAGGTTAAAGAAACTGTTAGTGAAGTTAAAAAAGAGTATGGGGTGGATAGACTAGAAGACTGAAAGAATGACCTTGTTATAAATGAGAGGAGAGAAGGGATATAAAGTGAAAATACACTTATAGAATAGCCAGAAAAAGAGTGCTAGAGTAGACAGAGTGGAAGATGTAATACAGATAAAAGACATATTGCAGAACAATTAAAAGTGCTAAATGGAGCTATAGATATAAAGAAAAAAAGATATCATGATGAGATAAAAAACATAATACTGAATATAGAAGAAAAGTTGTATAGTATATAGAAACAGGAGATAGAAAGAATAATAGTAAGTTAAGAAAAGAGATGGAGCAAAAATATATAGAAATAAATAGGCCTGGATCAAAGATTAGAGAAAATATGAAAGGACTCCAAAAAAGAGTTTGTATTGCAAAAGTGAACAGGAGTTGGAGCAGATGAATAAAAGACATCCAAGTTAGAATAGCAGAATGGATAAAAGAAACACCAGATAAGATTGATTAGGTGAGACAATATTATTAGCCAAGAGTTCACACATATAAATTATATATTTTTGTATAACTAATTTTCATGTATATTATATTGTTCTAACCAAGAAAAATCATTTCGTTGTCTTTTTTTGGCTGACTTTGTGGATATGAAACTATATACAAAATTTAAATGTTTTAATAAATTTGTATAAATAAAAATTAAATATCTATTACAAATGCACAGATAGATGTAGTCAGTGTAATTAATTATAAAGTTAATTTATGATAAATACAAAATATTTTCTAAAATTTGTAAAAAAAAGAAATATAATAATTTATAAATTTTAGCTAAAATTAGTTTTTTTTTTCATGTGTCATAGCATCAGCCGGGAAGTGAACCCACTAACCCAGGACAACTTTTACAAGCAGCTGTCGCTGACCTCTTGACCACCAAAGTAAAAGGTGTAAAAAGATGGAAATGACATTCTAGAAAAAGTAATTAAAATGTGTGTAAACATATTACTAAATTAAGTTTAAGGAGATAAATAATTAAAATAATTTAATTTAAAAAGGCTGTTATCCCCCCCCCCCCCGCGCACAAAAATATGAGCTTGCATATGGGATATCGGACAAATAAATTCGGACCTCAGCAAAAGTAATGGAGTTATTTATGGTCAATAAATCAGAGAATCCAAACTACAAGTAATGGATCCCAATTTTACTGATAAGATAGCTAAAAATCGTATAAATGGTGCTGGAAATTATGTTCATGATTATTGCATCTTTATCCTGCCAATAATTATTACTCTACCATTGATTATTATTCTGCTTTAATTAATCCATATCTGACAGTTCAATAAAGTATACCATGCAAAAGTAGAGAAACTATTATTTGCCTTACTCTGTCAAGTTGGCAGAGGGCAGGCTGAAAAACTCATCACTGAATCCTGAGAAAGAAGCCTTTAGCAGCAGAAGAAACCAGCCAAACATGTGTACACTATGAATACATCTGAAGAAACAGCTATTAAACAAAGAGAAAACAACTGCTGAATCCCTCTAATCAAACCTGGACTGTGACTTAAAACTTCTCCCATAGCTATGGTAAAGAATCAACTCCACAAATACTTAAGGACTGGATGTGAACTGTTAAGCTGAAAGAATAAGTATAACTTTTAAACTAATATTTATTTTATTATTGTCTCTAATTTAATTAAATTTGTTAAATGAATAATTATGTAATTAATCTGTTTATGAGCAGGTATTGCAAAAGATGGTAGTTTGTTCTATTTTTGCACCACAATCTAGTCAGCAATAAATATATAAAAAATATTATATAAAGACAATTAGCTTATAATCATGAGCTCTTGTCATGCTTCTAAATGCTGGTATGTTATTCAGTTAATTCCACTTTATTTAGTTAATAATAGTATGTTAAATCAGTAAAATTTTAAAATTATGAATGGGAGGCAAACCTGCTGCACAAGTTAGATTAAGCTTTTATTAAGTAGATGTCAGTTTTAGCTAATGAATCTTGTATTTTGAATTATTATAATTGATAACAATATACAGCTGTTAATCCATCAATTCAGGTTATGCGTTCCATATGAAACTCATTCTTATGTAATGCATTAGTATTAGATTATTATAACATCATTTGTGACTGCTGATCCCATAGAATCATCATATTTAAACAGTGATGTGCGGTAGATGATTAATTCCTACCACATCATCTATTTTACTTCATACATGTCATAGTAATACATATGTGACTACCAGTCACTGTATGCTATACACATGATAGATGGTTAATTTTTACCATAGGCATACAATTTATCATATGCATTTGCTCTTATATAGATACTATTATAGTGCAGATGTGACTTACTATATTTTACAATTTATTATTTATTGCATACTAATATCATAAGTTGAAATTGGTTGCAGCAGTCGGTTAGTAAAATCATTCTTAGTTTATAAACTTCTATTATCATCATTAAACAAGGTCAATTAGCCTATGTACAGTGCATATGAGTATTGAGAGCAGTTAGCCTATGTACAGTGCATGAGTGTTGAAAGCAGTTAGCCTATGTACAGGGCATATGAGTGTTGAGAGCAGTTAGGTATCTATGCAGTAGATTGGAAAATATTCAAGTAATTAAGATGAATAATATTTTAAATTAGTGATTATTTATCTTTCACTTCAGATCTTTATGCCGCCATATACCAAACCTGTACAGAAGTTAAATTAAAATAATAATAAAATTAGAAAAGTTTATTTACCATGAATTAAGGTATAAATTAATTAAATAAAGTCATGCGAATACATGTTTGTTAAAATAATAATAAAATTAGAAAAGTTTATTTACCATGAATTAAGGTATAAATTAATTAAATAAAGTCATGCGAATACATGTTTGTGTTGTACATACATGAATAAATAGTGTTGTCTCATTATTTGTGGCAATTTGTAATTTTTATTTGTAATCAATAACATCGATAAATAGTTAAGAATCTCTTGTTTTCTCTCTGACTTTAACTAGCAGTAAAAAAAAGTGATTATTCTGTGACATCAGAATGTGGATTGCCCTCAGATGATTTTCATGTGGGCTGTACAATTTTGTACGTCTCTGCTCTTGTTTACACATAAACAACGAATCTTTGTGAACCAAAAAACTAGCTTCAGGATGATATATGTATGGATATATATATATATGATTCTCTCTAGAATTATTTAGATGGTACTTAGTGTTAATTTTAAAGTCCATACCTTTATTTTTATTTCATAATATTGATTATTAGTTTATTTATGGCCAGTACAGACCATGGTACAATGTGGCACTGAGCATTTACAATAATCATCATTGATATAATAATCCCAACATTTATGATATACTTAGATTTATAGTTATTTTAGAAAATATGCATGCACATGCAATAGAATCAGTTATACTTGCTCTATTATAATATTGTACCTCATGAGTAACATTGATATCATGATGAATAATCTAAGATTTTAAATCTAGTCACAAAGTATGAAAGTTGATAAATATTTGCTGCTGATACTATATTTATTACTTATAAGTATTTCTGCTGATGATTGGCTAATTCTGATCTTTTATTATATTCAGTTCAAAATAAAAAAAAGAAATAATTGCTTGTATATATGTAAATAATAAATATATGTATAAACTGATGTAGTTCACAAAAGGTGGTTATGTCTATTTAAATTTATATATATATTGTAACGGTCACTCAATCTACTCTTGATCACAGAGGGCGCCACCAGAGCATTACGTATCTGGAAAATTTGTTTACCATGATCAAAAGTGGATGATGATGGTTTGCCCTGACTAGACCCAGGGAGACAGCAAGAGGTCTTAAATATTGTTCAGACAATTGAGAAAATAAAAGCACTAAGACAAATGTCAGCAAAATTAAGTTTAAACTAATTTGAAAATTTTATTAAATTCAATAAACAAATTAAAGTAATCTAGCAAACAGAATATGACAGTTTGACGTAGATTTTTATAAGAACATTCATCAGAGAGTGTATATGAGTGGAAAATCTGAAAACATTAAAGACTTTGCCAGAAAGGTTCATTCTCCCACCTACAATTTAACGGGAGATTAATAGTATCTTCCTGCTGGTGATTTATAAAAGAACAACTTTAGTTTCCTAATTCAGAGATATAAAAAACAATATGGTCTTCTAGGATATCAATGAACAGTGAAAAATGAGCATTCCCTAGTACATTGGACTAGAGATGTCATATTGTCTGCAAGATAGTTCATGATGAACTATGTTTAAGCAATTCATGGTTGATTTCACATACAAGAAAACTTGAAGAATGATTACGATCTTACATAATCTAGAAAAGAAGAAATGAAATCTCCAACTTCAGAATAACTAGAACAGCAAACATGATAAACTGCCAGCCAAAAGATTTGTGGTTTGCAAAAAGCACAAACCTATTAGCTTAAATTAATTATTGGATGATAAAATAGGGACAAGTGAGTAAACTGAAATTACAAAAAACTGCCAGAGCATTTAGTAAGGGTTTATAAAGAAGGCATAGAAAGCATATAAAATATCTCACAATACACTTCTTTAACTAAAGAATTATATATCATGGAAAGAATAACAAATATTTTACCTTACGGTAAAGCAGAGTCCACGGAGTTTTTCAAAGAGTTCGCAATTATTTTGAATTCAAATTTTCAAGTGTCTTCATTTTTTCATAGCAAGTGTAGAAAGCATATTTCAGAATCCTTTTTACTCCAGACTTTCATGGCATGGCTGGAAGAATAGCTTGGAATCAGGAGTCCATCCTTGGGTAAGTTAGCAAGGCATATTATAGGTTTGAAAAAAAAAAGCAGTGAATTTAGTCATCTTGTGTAAGCAAATTTTAAGAAAAAATATGTTTAGACCGTCCACACAGTATGAATATCTATGCATGATAATCAATAGCCAAATTATAAAAAGCTGAATCAATCACTTTCAAATAGCATTAGTTTGGTCAAGCCAAGAATAATCTTGTCCCAAATTTTTGGGGTTATTTATATCCTCTCTCTATCTCTCATGTAATCTTTCTTGTTTTTCAATTATAAAACTTAGCCCAGGGCAAATCTCTATCTCCCATCAACCTTAATTAAGAATTCTAACCAGGGATTAGCTTATAAAAAAAAAACAATACAAAATTAAATCTCTGCTTTTAAAATGAAACTAAAAATGGATTGTAATCAAAATTAAAAAAAACAGGAATGCAATTAACTTTCCAAAATTAAAAGCTTTCTTAAAAAAAAAAAAAACAAAGATTAAAACTTTTAACTTGGAATGTTTTTACAATTTGATAACAAAATAAATATCAGAAAAAAATTATTTTAAATAAAATCTATTAAAGACAAAATTTAAAATTACAAAATTTTACAATATAGCTGGGTGTGCGCTAAACTTATAAAAATTTTAAATAACTTAAAAAAAAAAATTTAGTATTAATTTTGCACGAACACTTTGAATTAATATGTATAAACTGACTAATATATGAAATATTAGTAATTAAACAATCTTTCAGATTTGCAAATATCAGTGTGAAATTTTTCAGAGCAATCTCTCTCATTATACATGCATTATGCTAGAAATCCTGATTTATCAGATGAGCTAAAAATTTGAATTTTAACATTATTGATGTAAATTGTGACTTTGTATGTTTTAGTAATGTGATTAGATTAAGCATAATTGTAAGAAATTTGCATTTTAATTGTTAATGTAAATTGCAATTTTATAATGGATGGTCATATCATGACTATGTGTAGATGGATTGATGTCATTTATCACTTGGATGTTTTGGAAATTATCCATACATATATATTTAGAAGGGACTTGAAGTAAGAATTTCAAGTTCTCCACAGCTATGCACTCTATCTTACACAAATGATACATATGACCACATAAATCTATAAAGATAAATGATCTCCAAATATATATATTTCATGCTAAACCAGTACTCATTAGTTGGTCCAGATCATAATCTCCCACATATATATACAGTCAATGCTCAGTCTATATTAAGATAGGAAATCTTCAAACTTTAATATAAAAGTTTCAATCCTCTTTGCCCTCCAACTCTTCAACCATCCATAACACTGAAAAACCAATGATGGAACACCCAAAGTCCTTTTTGATGCTGTTATTATTGTTGTACCCATGTTGATTTTAAGTCACTTTAACCCCTCACATATAGAATCTTAAAATGTCCATTTAAGTACAAAGAAGAAAGATGGGCAGAATATAGGCTGACTGTGTAATATTCAAATATAATGTCTATATTAAATAATGTAATTAGAAGAGACTTGAACTCAAAATTTCAAGATCTCCATAGCTACACACTCTATCTTATATAATTGATACACATGACCACATACATGTGAAAAAATGAATGATTTGCAATATACACATTTTGGGCTGAACCAATACTCATTAGTTAGTCCAGATCACTACCTCTCACACAGTCTATATTAAGATAGAAAATCTTCAAAGTTTAATGGACAAGCTTCAATCTTCTTCACTCTCCAACTCTTCATCCATATCATTGAAAATACAATGATCGAACATTCAAAATCTTTTTCACATGTATGTGGTCATGTGTATTAGTTGTATAAGATAGAATACATAACTGTAGAGAATTTGAAAGTCTGAGTTCAAGTCACTTCTAATTACATTGTTTAGCATAGTCAATATACTTATATTTAAATATTACATATTCAGTCTTTATTCTGCCTATCCATCTCCTGCATAGTTAAATGGACATTTTAAGGTCCTATATGTGAACTGTCAGAGTGACTTAAAGTCAACATGTGTGTTTTATTATTGGATTTTCAATGCTATGGATAGCTGAAGAGTTGGAGGGTGAAAGAAGAATGAAGCATGTCGATTAAAGTTTGACAATTTGCTATCTTAATATAGACTAAGCACCGATTGCATATATGTATGGGAGGTGGTGATCTGCACCAATTGGTTAGCATGAAATATATAGATTGGAGATCATTTATCTTTATCACATGTATGTGGTCATGTATATTAGTTGTATAAGATAAAGTTTATAGGTAGAGCTTGAAAGTCTGAGTTCATGTCCCTTCTAATTACATTGTTTAGTACAGACAATATATTTATATTTGAATATTATATATATATATATGTGTGTGCATAATGATCAACGCTTAAACTAAACCAATAGAATATAAGCAATCTATTGTCAAGGCAACATTCTGATAATAAATGTTAATAAGTGTACTCCATTTATAATTCAAGTATTGCCAACAACAGATTACTGATATTCTATTGGTTTATTTTAGGTAGCTGTCATATCTGATCTTGACTTCAGAAGTGGACTAGTCCAGATTCCTTTCTTATCTGATTGGATTGAGCACTCATTGCCACTAACCAACGTATAAACATGTCCAAAGGGTAAAACATAAGTATGGTCAATGTGTAATCATGATGATAAACCTATAATTAGTTAATACAGGTCAATAGACAATGATACTCTTTGAATATGATTCCTGCCAGTAAGGTAGGGGATCTGGCAATAAATAGTCAGCCTTTCTGGAGGTAAGCCAAACAGAGAAAAATAACATCTGTCTAATCTGATAAACTAAATGTGCTCTCAATTGAAACCACTTTCAACTGTGAAAGTGTTTCTATTATATACATCTATGCAGTGAGGCAAGTCCATGATAGAACTGGAAGCTGCTGTGACTATGTCCAACTCGAGGCAAGCTGTCCAGTACAGCTGGAAGAGTCTTGACTAGAACTCATAAGGCAAGTTAATATATACAACTGGAAGTGAATCTGGCATGACCAGCACAGTATTAACTACATTTATCTATGTACAACTGTATTTATTGAGTGTTCATACTTTTATTGACATCACTGTAGGTTTGAGCCTGAAACCTGCAATTCAGACCAAATACAACAGATTTGGCACAGTCAATAGTATCAAAATCCTTTTTCTTATTATATGAAAAAAGGATTAAGCTTTTTTTTTAGTAGCAGAGATATCTTGGTCAAAATGGCTGTCATCAGAAAATCTTTTATTTCTATCTAACAATGTCTTTGCCATTGAAAATAATTGTGCTGGATGGTGATGAGAAGAAAAATATAGATATCGCCTGGTGTGTGTTTGCTTTCTATATATACAATGGGTTAGAGAAACACTTTTTATTACAATTAAAACATCTAAGAATAGTAAATTTGATGTTGGCGTAAAAAGAGTCAGAGAAAAATAAAAAATCGGTACTTTGTTTCTCTTATGAATAAATAAGGGAAAATTAAAAAATGGCTAATTGTATTGGCTCCATGGAAGCTTTTTATTCAGCACATTCTGAGGAGTGGTCAATCTATGAAGAACGATTAATATTTTACTTACAAACTAATCAGATCAAGAAGCCTGAGGTAAAATTAGCAACGTTAATGACTATAATAGGTCCTGTTCTGTGCAGTAAGATTATTATAGAAAATTGCTAGAGGGCCGTAAAAAAACCTCTGACATTCATAAAGTATAGGTAAAAAGAAGAATGTCCTGTTACTGCTGTCTTGAAAGACAGTCTTTAGCAGAAGAAAAGAACTACAAATGGGTAACGTGAAGTCTCATAATAACTGAAATGAATATGCAATAAAATTTATAGA
Organism: Epiperipatus broadwayi; assembly: GCA_028023455.1. Lineage (NCBI taxonomy): Eukaryota > Metazoa > Onychophora > Udeonychophora > Euonychophora > Peripatidae > Epiperipatus > Epiperipatus broadwayi. Next base: position 5,925,522 of record JAQFVV010006242.1, read on the forward strand.
TTATGTAATACAAAGATATATGAGATTTAAGTGTTATATTGATATTATGATAATCTGAACATTTAACTGTGTCATGAACTAATTATTTCCTATTGACATTACATACTATTATGGTTATTATTAACAATAGTGTTTTTAAAGAATAAATATATATCACTTCAATCTGTATTTTGTTAATTTATTGCTTTTCGGGTGAGCTAGACTTCCGTAAATACAAGCAAGATGATGCACAACAGGATTGAGGGGATAGATAATTAGAAGATATATATGTCAGGATGGCATAGATCCTTTATGTTGAACAATTAGAGAGATATAGGAGGTTAAATAAAATAGAGGATGATATCTTGAAAGTTTCTATTTTATTGTTGTTGTCAGGAGCAGATGTTTTACATATAGCTAAACAAGTTGCTGATGTGAAGGCACCAGAAATATTGCCATATACCATTTTAGTGGAGAACTTAACTGCATATTTCCAGTTGACAATTAATAAAAAAATTGTATGGCTACATTTCAGAATGTGTAAACAATAGCCACAGGAAACTTGTTCTTGAATATGCCTTGTGTTGCGTACTTTAGCAAAGGACTGTGAATTTTTCTTTGACCTCGACAACATGCTCTTAGAGCAATTTCTTTTCAGCATGGTCAATAATGGTTTAAGGAAAATGCTGCTTGCTGAAGCAAATATCAATTACAAATCTGCTATTGCCAAGTGTGTAGCATGTGAGTTAACATTGACTAACATACTAGAGATTCAAACCAGATCTAAGGAGGAAGCCATTGCAATCTATGACTATTTTACATTCAAACATCATGCAATCATCTTCTTAACCTCCAAATAAGGGTCTAATTTGTTATTGTTGTGAAAAGAAAGGTCATGCAAAAAATATATGCAAATTTAAAACACAAAAATCTCATATTTGTGAAAATTAAAGGCCATTTGGCATGCATTTGCAGAAAAGGAAAACTAGGTCAACAACAGTCGAATCAGAAATCGATCATACCTACAGTAAAGAAACAAGAAATTAAAGTGTGTAAGAATTTTTTGAGCAAACAAACTATAGTGGAATTAATTGTTGCCAAAACTGAAATCATGATGGAGACAGATAGCAGAGCTGGTTTATTCATAATATCCCCTGGTGATTGGAATAAATCAACTTTCACAGATAAAAATATATTCAATATAAACAACTGATGCGAATGGCAATAACATACAAAACTGTGAAAAAGTAAATGGCCCAGTTAAATTAAATAATAAGCATAAGATATTACCATTGTACATAGTAAAAAGTAATATCAAACCATTGCGTGACTGAAACTGGTTTCATTCATAGGCATCTACATATAAGTCATTAAGACAGTTAAATTAGAAACTGTTATATAAAAAAATTTTCATAACTGTTCTCAAAACATTTAACAACACTAAAAATGAGTCCAGAGGATATTGAGTTGTCTGGTGATGCTCAGCCAGTGATGTGCAAACCTTGTACGGCTCTGTTTGCATTAAAGTCTAAAGTTGAGAAAGCTTTTAATGAACTGGTAAAAGAATGCATCCTATCACTGATTGAAAACTCAACATGGGAAATCCAAGTTGTAGTTATACTCAAACCATATGGTAGTTTGCATTTGTGTGGTGATTATAGAGTCATGGTGAATCATTACTTGGGAAAAAGTGCTTATACAGTTCCCAGTGTTACAGAAATTTTGGCTTCATTAAAAAAGCTAGTTTTCATAGTCTGCTTTCCACCAGACTCCAGTTACAGACAGAACAGCTAGAGTATTGACATTATGTACACATATTGGACTGTTTGATGTAATAAATTACTTTATGGAATTACAATCACTACAAACCTTTTCCAGTCTAAAGTGAACCAATTGTTATATGGTCTATATGGTGTGATTCCATACTTGAATGACATACTAATCTGTGCTGAATCTGAAACTGAATTAGAAGAATGTATTTCAACAGTGTGCTCAAAATTGAATCAGGTTGGCATAAGAGTTAATTCCAATAAATGTATTTGGTCTATACCTGAAATTAAGTTTTGGGGGCACATCATAGATAGTCATGGGAAATGCCCAAATTCAGATAAAGTGGCTGCAGTTAGGAATGCCCTGGTTCCAAAAAATGTTAAGGACTTACAGGCTTTTTTGGGTCTGCTCAATTTTTTTTTAGTTTCTTAAAGGGCAAGGCTTATGTATTAACCCCACTCTATAACTTATTACATAAGAAATAGCATTAGAAATGAAAACAAGAACAACAGATTGCATTGAAAAGGCAAAAGACTTGTTATCCTCTGAAACTCTGCTAAGTTATCTAGAAGTTAGTGTAACCACAGAGGCTTCAGAATATGTTATTGGTGGTATTATTTCCCACTTAGAGAATGGCTGTGAATGACCTATAGTGTATGCATCTCATACTTTATCACCTGTAAAAATCAACTATAGCCATCTAGACAAGGAGGCTCTTATAGTCGTTTTCACTGTAAAACATTTCACCAGTACATTTACAGCCATAGCATTACACTCTACATAGATCACCGACCACTATTGGGTATTGTACCAGTCGAAAAACATCCACCACCTCAACTGCAAGTCGGATCCAAACTCAGGCAGTTCAAACTGAATTCAAACCCAGCTCACCATCACCAGCTCAAATTAGTAGAAATCTAAATCGACGGCACAGTGCTATGCGCCAAGGAACTAGATCAATGATTGGTGAGGATCAGAGACCCCTGAACTGACATTAATATCAGATAATAAACTGACTAAAAATAATTTTAAGTTGAATCATCGGGTTGCCAACACAGACAGTGAGCCTTAACATTTAATAATTATTGAATAAAAACTTAAGAAACCAAGTGTGTTTATAAAATATTTCATAATACTAGTAATAGATTTGTTCAATTTTAAATGATGATTATATTGATTAATTCTAATCTTTAAACACAGTTTATAATTATAATAAGAGTGGCGGTCCTTATTATATGCCAATGAGTATTATGCAATATTATGGAATTCTATGTCTATGCCCCCAACAAGAAAATAAAGGCAGATAAAGGTATCAGTGGTGACGGAAAATATTATTTTAATTTTATACGAAAGAATGTGAGATTTATTTTCACATTCACAAATCCATGAAGAGCAAGATACATATTTAGGGCATAACTTTAACCTTTATTAGAAAACATTTAATTTGAAATAACTGAGAAGTTGTTCGACTTTAATTGAAATCATTTCATCACGAATTACGAGCATAAGAGTGGCTTTATTGGAACAGAGAGGTAACGGTGGTGACGAATTATGAGCTATAAAGTAAACATGAAAGATAATTGCTGGTCAGTGGTTTAAGTAGTATGGCAGCTTGCATTTGACAAGTCTTACTGCCCTCTCAGATGTGGAACATGGGGAAAGTCAGAGTGAGTCGTAACTACGAACCTTTGGTGTTCCAAATATAATATAAGCAGGGGAGGAAGTGCTTTCTTCCTCGATAATTTAAAATATCAGTAATATTACCACCGACAAGCCTGCAAAATGAACAATAGTCCTATGTCAGCAACGTTCAGAGATGATGACTTGATAGTCACCGTTTGAAAAATAAAACCCAATTTTATTATAGAATGCTCTACATGATGACTTGATCAAATGAATTAGTCAAACGAGCTTTTAACTAACATTACTTTAAAGCATTTATAAAATTATATTACTTATACCCCAAACATTGTGCCCTAACTGAATATTAATAGATAGTAAAAACAATTTGAATTAGAATATATTTAGTTGATTCCCTTATTGACCCTTTTGCAAAAACATTTTAACATTATATATGAATAACTAAATATTGGTGGATACGAGAAAATAGCTGGGGCATAGATTAGAAATGGAGCTAATACTTTATTATTAGCCAATTATAAATAGCAAATATTTAATAATTTATTTTGACTCGATAATTGATAGAATGGTATAAATCTAGTTCTAATGGGCGAAAATTACTATTAGAATTAATATATTATTATTTGCATAAAGCAAACGGAACCAAGGAGCTCATCAAGTCAAAGGATTATTGGCATATAATTAAAAATAATAACATTAATAAATTACTTAATAAATATATATAATAAAATAAATGAACTGCCATCGTAAGAAAGAAAAATTAAATCTAAGGACTAGAGATTGAGAGAATTTATATAATTTAAAATAGCATAAATAAAAGGTTTTACACAGAGTATTACATTTCAAAATGAGGAGAGTTCTTAAAGGGAGTGTAAAGTTTGGAAACTGGCCAGAAAGTTTAAGGTTCATTATGGAAATATATTACCCATTTCTTCCGGGGCTGGTTTCTTAGTTTCCATGTCCGGGTTGGTAAAACATAGGCATGCATTTGGTCGATTACTTGAACAGCATTTTAATGGATTTTCATGATTTTAGCAGCATGATTGGTCCGGAAAGGATTTAGCAGCTTCATTGAAGATTTTCAGTGGACTTCAGGAACTGTAGCCAGATTCCTGACATTTAGCCTTCACCATGATAGGAACACTATTTGAATTCATGATTTTAAGACACACAGAATTTACTGGCACTTCTCTACAACAAAGATGGCATCTTTTCTTCAAACTTTTCAGAGCTATATATACTGTATTTGATGCCTTCAGGCTAGCACTTCTTTCATTATCAATGTTACAAAATTTACTGGTTGTTTTTAGATACATTCCTTCAATAAGGCTTTTAAACTCATTAACTTGAATTCATTTTCTAATTAGAAAATGAATTCTTAAAATCAGAAAAATGATTTTAATTAGGAAATCCTTACATTTTAAAAACTTATCTTTTTTCTAATTAATAAAACTTTACCCATTGTTTTGGAAAGGGAGAATCTGAAAGCTTATCGAAAGAATGTAGCTTTTAATTATTAAAAATTTAACAAATTATTTAAAATTGAAATAAACATTCACAACGCAATGAAACTTTCGAACAATTATATATATTTAAATATTTACAAATGTATACACACAATCCACGCAGTTATAATATATATAAATTCATGAATAATTCTATCATGAATTTATTAATAGAATTGATCAATTTAAATCTGAAACTAGTTAATTTTAATACACATTTATAAAGTAGTTTTTCTTTAAGAAAACTAGCGTGGATTGACCATATAAAGCCCTATTGCATTGGAAATTTAAGGTTAGTATTAGGGGTTTGAAGTGGGCTTATGGCTAGATGTCATGAAGCTAGGATCGAACTCAGATCCGACTGCTTCAGTATATTTTCCAAAAATAAAAAAAACTATTTTTCCAGTCAAAGAATGATATGCTGGATCAACATCTTAACTGCTTATGATTACAATCTGCTATATAAACTTGAAAAAAATAGCACCTGCTGACACATTTTCATGCTTATCTTTAAAGGTGGATAAGCCACATGGATTTATTGAAGTAAATTTACTCAAAGTTGTGAAAATGGGAGACCCATTAAATAATGCTATAGTGGAAAGGTGAATTCAAAGGGATCCTGAATGTAATCAAATAAAGACATTAGATTTGGATAGCTAATCACTGGTCAACTTTTCTCTATCCAGCTATATGGAATGCTCGGCATTACCTAGCAGTCTGTAATAACTATTGTTTGAAATGATCAGGGTCTTTATACCAGAGGAGGGACATTCTTATATATAGGACACCCTGGGGTAGTAAAGATGAAATCCCTGGCATGCTCTTATGCATGGTGGTCTCACGTCAATCAACATATTGGACAGATTGTAAAAACATGTTTAAATTGTCAAACAGTGACAAATCTACCTAAAAACACTTAATTCCTGGACTGAGTTGAATAAACTATGAGAATGAGTTGATGTTGATAACACTGGTCCTATAAATGGATTTATGATATTTTTGGTTATGGATGCTTTTAGCAATTGGATAAAATATCATACTGTACCTTCAGTTAGTACTAAATGCAGCATTAAAACATTAAGAGAAATTTTCTCCATTGATGGATAACCAATTGTTATAGCTTCAGATAATGGAATCCATTTCCTTCAGAAGATAAGGAGATACAACACATGGAAACACTCACTTATCACCCTGCTTCAAACGGTTTTGCAGAGGAAGCTGTACAAACTCTCAAGACAAGTTTAAAAAAAAAGTTTTACAAAAATGGATGATGTATTGATAGACATCATATTTTTCCAACATTTTTTACCTAATACAAAAAATGGAAAATCAGCTGCTGATCTATTGTTTAATAGAACTTGTCATACTCATCTTGCTAAAATCATGCCATAAACAGAAGTAATGAAAACTAATTCTGAAAATCTAAATAACCAAAAAAGTCCCCCAAAATTTAACATTGGTGAAACAGTATGGTTACAAGATATTCTTAAGAAAAAATGGATACTGGGTATTGTTACTGGTATAGTATCAAAGGTTATAGATATGATAAGGCTTAAAAATGGCCCATCTATTAAAAAACATGAAGAAGGTTTATTGCTGCACCACTGGGAGATAAATAAACTTCAATGGAAATTAATAACCAATGGGAGTTTCTACCTAAAAAAGAGAGGGAGCCTTTACCCCAAATAATATTGACAGAAGACTCATAAATAGAACAAAGTTTGAATGAAGAATGTCAGGATTCCCCTGGCCTTAAGCAAACCAAGCCAAATTTTCAAATCGAAGCAGCTCACACTACTCAGATATCTAAAAAAATGTAAACCACCAATGAGATTTAATGACTACATTTTAGAATAGTGGGAGGTGTTCTATGCAATAAGATTATTCTAGAAACCACTAATAGGCTGTAAAAAGAAGCTCTGACTCAGATATTCCTGAAGTATAGGTAAAAAGAAGGTTATCCTGTTACCACTAGTCTGAAAGACCACAAATTGACAGAATTTGAAGAAGTCTCCAGCAGAAGATAAGAACTACAAATGGGTAATGTGAAGCATTATAATCACTGAAATGAGTATATAACAAAATTTATAGATTACATACTACAAAGCTATATCAGATTTAAGTGTTATATTGATGTTATTATAATCCAAACATTTAACCATGTCATGAACTAATTATTTCCTATTGCCAGAACATACTATTATGGTTATTATTAATGATGGTATTTTTAAAGACTATATATATATCACCTCAACCTGTTTGTATTTTATTAATTTGTTGCTTTTCAGGTGAGCTAGGGCTTTCCTGAATATAGAGCAGGTCCTCAAACTTATGAGATACTAAAGTATCAATCTTTGGCAGAAACACCACCTGACTTAGATTTTGGCAAAACTTTAACAATTCTCACAGATTTTTTTAATCTCTGCATTTAAAGAAAGAAGAAAGGGAAAAAGTCAGCGAGTTCACAACAAGAATCTGATCATTGGCATTAAGTGTGAATTCAAAGATTTCCTGAATGTAGCATTTTACGATCGTTTATTTGCAGCATAAAGGATCACAATTTAAGACTTAAAATGCTGATGACATATTTAGATTTTGAAACAGCTGTGGCCCAAGCAGTACTAGCAGAATCAATAGCTATCCAGGCAAATCCATTAAAAAAATTACTAAGTATAATATACAAAAATTTGAGCATAACACTGGATCAATCAGACATCAGCTCAGATAATTCAACAACAAATAGTCTAATGCATTGATATAAATGCAATGAACAAATGTACACATACAAAATGCCCACACTGCTACACTGCTATGAAACAGGTTATATTTTGCAAGTATAAAAGCTGCATGTTCCAATTAAAAAGACAGACAGCCAATATTAGAATGAGAAAGTCCATTACAAAAATCAGCAAAGGCAATTATAAAAAAAATAAACAAATTGCATGTATAAATCATATTAAAGATGATCAGTCTGAATTTATAAATAGTATTATAATTAATGAAACACCAGTTTCAATGAAACTGGACACAGAGTCTGCAGTGCCCATGATTTCAAGAAAAACTTATCATTAATAAAAATGAAGAATATAAGCTGCACCCTAGCAGCAAGTCTATCTCAGACTATCAAGGTAATAACAAAAAACTGTTGGGCCAAACAATAGTTAAAATTACTATGCCTAACAAGATTATACACTCATAGTAAACTTATTAGGCTGTGACTGGTTCAGTCACTTAGGCTTTGCAGTGACAAAGGTGAACCAGGTCACAACATTAAGCAAAATGAATCAAAACATGCCAGCAAGGAACTAAACAGTGTGACCTAAAGCTGAAGGACCCTAGTATAGACTCCATGTGGACTGTGCTGGCCCATAGAAAGGCAAAGTGCTAACCAATAAACATCTGTGAACTAAGTTGTCAGCCATGAAATCTGATTCCAAATACATACAAAAAGAAAATAGCAAGATAAAAATGCAAATAGACAATCAGGTGCTATGTAGAATGAATTATGGATCCACAAAATGGATACCAGCAGTGGTTACACAGCTGAAAGGATTCTATAATGTAGTAGTTCAAACAGCAGATGGGTATCAACATCAACCCTACCTAAACCAACTGAGACCGAATCACACAGAAGCAAATACATCAAGCGAAAATGATGACCACCAAACCAAAGACAGCAACAACACAGACAAACACTCAGGGACAAGATCATCAAACAAGGATGATGAACAAGACAAGAACAACAATAAATCTGAGTAACCAACAAAGTGGACATGTTGTCCAGCATATTGTGATGACTCATTCTCCAGGGCTAAATTTAGCCAAGAGGAGGGATATCATATCTGGCCTTGCCTTCAGAAGTGGACTAGTTCAGATTCCTTTCTTACCTGATTGGAATGAGCACTCACTGTCACTAACCAATGTGTAAACATGTCAATAAGTAATGTATAAACATGTATATTACCAATGTATACACATGGCCAAAAGGTAAAACATAAGTACAATCAAAGTGTAAACGTGGATAAACCTACCATTGGTTAGCATGGGCCAATAGGCAGTAATGCTCTCTGAATCATCTTGCTGCCAGTAAGGTAAGGGATTTGGCAATAAATAGTCAGCCTTTTTGCAGGCAAGCCAAACAGAGAAATGTCTGTCTAATCTGAATGACTGAATGTGCTCTCAATTTGAACCACTTTCAACTGTGAAGCTGTTTCTACTATAGTCATTTCCGATATGTCTATGCAGTGAGGCAACTCTACGATAAGACTGGAAGCTGCTATGACTACAGCCAACTTGAGGCAAGTGGTCCAGCACAGCTGGAAGAGTCTAGATTAGAACTCAAGGCAAGTTGTCCAGTATAGCCAAACGAATCTTCACTAGCTCTTGAGGCAAGCTAATATATACAGCTGGAAGTGAGTCTGACGTGACCAGCATAGTATTAACTATGTTTATCTATGTACAACTGTATTTATTGAGTGTTAATAAAAATTGATATCACTCTTGGTTTGAGCTTGAAACCTGTAATTCAGACCCAACACAACAGTGATGATGTGATTAACATGTGCAAATCAAATAGCCATTGATATTTATAGTTTAATATATATACAATTAAGTTGCGTGCGAAAAGTTTTCGATTTAGGTTTGAATTACAGTTAAGTTGCATAAATAATTTAGGTTCAATCCATGCTAATTTTTCTAGAATGAACAATATAATAATACAAGTGTTGTGCGGTAATTATTTTCCATATTTAAAGTTTATTTATATCAATAATATTATACAAATAAAATGTCCGAAATTTTTTATATCAATATTATATATACATTTGCACAATATTATTTATAACACTATAAACATTTCAATATAGTAACTGTATAATGATGCAAGAGCAATGAGATATACGAAATACGGGGTACATAAGTATGTAGAGCGCAGTCGTCGGTGTAATCTGGAGATAATGGGTATCTTTTATCATATCCAAAGTACATTTAAAGACATAAATACCTATAATATATGCAATGACTAAATTTGAATTTAGCCAAATAAAATATAAATAAATGTCTGTATGTATTTTTTATATTTTAAGGAAATATCTTCCGTGTGTGTATTATAATATGCAATATTATATGTTCAATAGCGGGACGGTAGATACGTATTTTACTTAATCTGTAAAATAATCAAATCTTATTTAAAATAGCTCAGGGTTAAAATATAAAATAAATATATCTGTGTGTGCACATATATGAACAATTTATTTTTTATTAAGCGAACGAAATAAATACAAAGTCGGGAAAAATATATAAACTTATTTGCAAATAAATTCAGAAAAAGCACATTTATTATTATTGTTGTTTTGTTTGTTTGTTTTTTTTAATTCATTATACATAGTTAAACGATTTTGATAAAGTAAATCCTTTCCAATTGTACTTTGCTTCTGAAATAAATTGTCATGAGAAAATGTTTAGCACGTGAGCGTATGTGTGTTTGTATATCAAAATATTATATATCAATCTATTAAATTTAGTTAAAAAACACAAAACATATAATATTGTCTTTATATCCTAAGTATAAATTAGATTAGGCTAGTTAAATATTGCAGTATTCAAGGTCAAGCAAGATATACATATGTAAGTTGTATAATAATAAGAGTATGTAAAATAAGAATAATTGTATAATAATAAGAGTACAATAATAAATGTAGAATAAAAGTAATAACTGTAAAATATAATGAATATGTAAAATAAGAATAACTGTATAGCAATTATGTATAACGATTGTGTAAAATTACAATGTTGTTAAATCATAGAAAACCCAGCTGACCTTATAGGGTCAGAAAACTGTGTAAAATACCATATATGGTGAGAAATGTAAAAACACTGCGTGTATGTGAAAACACCATATATGGTTAGGAATGAGGGGTATATAAGCCCCGTAACCTGATCTAATTGTTCTGAGTTTTAATTATAAGTCAGAGACTCCTGCCTCTGTAAGTCCAAAAGCAGGACTTTATATGCAGGTCACCACAACCTTTTATTATTTTATTACGCCTACAATAGGCAATGTATATAGTTAAAATTATTCGTATTAAACTATAATCTTACCAACAATTCTGCCTTTATCCATTTATTTACTTGCTGGTCATAAGACACAGCAAATATAAAAAAATTCATATAGAGGATGTTATTCGACTTTAGTAAGAATCTTACTAGTCTCTTTAAATAAAATATCCAAATATACTTGCCATTGTTTTCTAGATACTTAAACATGGAATAAGTATTTTGAGCATGTAATTATTGTAAATAATAGTTGAATTTTGAATATTCTGTGGTAAATGTTACTGAATAAAAGTTGATAACCTGGAGTAAGAAAAATTTAATTATGGAATCATCCTATTATCCTTGTTCATTGATATTTCTATACCTAATGCATTTACTAATATCAATAGTTATAAAAATGAAATTAAGCAATTTTACTTTTTTAAATTAATAATATTCTTTGCCAATAACATCAACATCTCTCTCTTCTTGTTTATTAACCTTTAAACAAAAATACTAAATTTCACAATAATTTATTCGTGAGCCATATTTCTTTGCTAATAATATTACTTAAAACCAATATTAATATATGATGTGTGTTTATAGATTTGCAGTTGAAAATCAGATGAAATATAATGACTGTCATTACATATCATGTGCTGTTTACATAAGAACAATAAGAAACATGTAACTTTATTAATCTAAATAGTAGAATCTTTAATAATTTGGCCATAATAAAACTATCTTTTTCATGTTTAGGACTGGTTAATCATATAATAATACATATGGCCTATTTGCTTCCCAATATCATTGGGAGAGAATGCTGTTCTGGATTTCTACATTTTATTCAAATGACTAATTTAATAAATTAGTCATTTATTAAATGGATAATATGATTTTTAATAGGATCTATTAAGCTATAATATATCAAGAATATACTTTTTTCCCCTTAGAGTAGAAAACCTTTATCCATCTACATCTGATATACCATAAAATAATAATGATGATGATGAAGTATCATTATTAAATAAATTGGAAGATTTTAATGACAGTATCCTTGCTGCTATATAGTAATATTATATATTCTAAATTAATTACAAAATAAAATGTTATATCCCTAATGTAGTCATCTTTTTAAAACATTAACAAAATGAAATATCATATTCATAAATTCCTCTTCATATTTGAATATTATTCTTTAGTTAATAGATCACAGCTTTGAAATAAATGTTAATCTTGTCTTAAATATATTTTCAGTTAAAAAGAATAAATTCATATAATATATTAATATTCTGGTCAAAATATCATATAAAATATTTCTCATGACAAATACACTATCAGCACTTTATTGTAATTACATAATGTATATATTTAAACATCACTTCTTTTCATAAAGGATGATAATTTTAAACTACTTTAATGTTTAAATGTTTGGTATAGAAAAAAAATTCTAAATACGTTTTAATTAACTAGGTAAATTTAAATATCTATACATGTTAATAACTAGCAATAATATTAATATTAATAACAAAGGCAAAACTCTCCATACAGTAGTGCCACCCTGTGCCAAACAGAGTAATCAATGGATGCCACAGGGTGGCACTACTGTATGGACAGTTTTGCCTTTGTTTACAACAATTATGTGCTAGTATAGAGATGGTGATCATGTGATGTTTAGTGGTTTAATAATATTAATATAAATGTATGAAACTGAACATATACTAATTCTATTTATGACATTCGATACCATGCTAATTTAATATCATCCCTCCTCCCACCAAGCAATAATAAAATTAAAAGTTTTGTGTATTCGCATTAACATATATAATAAATATGACGAATGTTTCCTGCATGATTTATTGCAATGATAGAATGTCAGATATTTCCAGTGAACAAAATTGTTGTTAATTTCTGGTCAATAAAGCCATTTAATTATTTATTTTTTTACTGTAGACAATATCCAAATTACATACTTGTATTATGATCAAATAAATTTTAACATCTTATAAAGTGATTAAATTATAATATACATTTTATACAGTCTAATAAAGATAGCTTATTAATTTATTCATTTAAACAATTCTTGCATCATTGACCTCTTTCTTGACAAATAATATTCACTTGTTGTAGATATACCAGTTATTAAATATTTAAGCCAATAACATCACATGACCCAGAAACTAGTCTAGGGATATTGGATGAGCAGGCACTAGATGGGGATTTTACGCACAAGCCTTCTGGCATCCATTGATTACTCTAGCTTGCTCGGTGTAGCAATATATATATATATAGTGAATTTTGCTTGTTTTATTAAATATTTCAAATTTAAACAAATGAAACACACTTTATGAATCAGTTAAATTATTTTTTTTAAAAAAAGGTCATAGTTTGTTTTCCTTAATTTTCATATATTTTAAGAGAGAGAATAGTCAATAGAACTGGTTTGCATTTCATTTTTCTTTCCTGGGGCAGAAATTTCTTGAGCATATAATATTTTGATAATCTATCAAAAAACATCTATATATATTTATAAAACAAGTATCTTGTAATTAATTAAATAAAACAGCAAATACATCTATATTATTTTAAGATATATTTTTGTTTTTGCAGCTTTTTAAAGGATTTATATTTTAATTTAAAAACTAATATATTAATTTTTAAATTTTAATAATGCTTTATATTTTTTATATATTAAACACCATTATTAACTTTACTTTTTATTAAATTGGGATTACATTTTAAAATAAATAATGCTTCTTTTATTTCTCTGTTTTATAAATTATTTTAATATTCTTATTTTCAAATGTATGGCCACTTTTTACATTTGTGTCTTGATTCTATTGAATTTATTGTTTCTCCATTATATATATCTATTGTATTAATTTATTTTCTACATTTCTCATGTCATTTTATATATCCCATGTATTATATTTTTAATGTTTCTTTTTGTAACATATTTGCTAATAATTCTCAAATTTTTATGGTTGAAAAAATTACAGTATTATTTAAAATTGTCTCTCATGGCAAGTAAGAGTGCTAGAATATAAATAATGTTTTGGAGCAAAAAATGTATCAATTTGTTGTACAATCACTAATAACAATATCATTATCAGAAAATTAGTTATGATTGTACTATTTAGTGAATCCAAGAATATATTTACTTATATCTATAACAGTCCTTAAGAGAATTCCACACATTAGTAATATAATAGTCCTGAAAATACATATTAGCAATTTTACAATTTAATAGCTGTTGAAAAGAACAAACAATTTTTTTTATAAATATGATTGCAATAATTCATATATTTTTAATACAATTATCATTTTAATCTTGGAGAGTACTAATCTAAATGATCTTTTCAATAATCTGAAGTATTCACACAATGTGAACTTCTATTATAACTCGACTCCTAATAATATTGTAATTAATCTATTAAATGTCATGGATTTCAGTAGGATGCAACCATTTTCATTTATAACATTAGCAATTTCTTCACATATTGTCATTTAATGCAAGCTATAATAGAAGGTCATGCATTTTAACCCATGATTACTATAGCTTGTATTAGGTGGCATGGTTGTATGGAAAAATTTGCTATTTTAACAACTTCTGTGCAAGCATAAGAAAAGATGGCTATATCATATTTTTATAGTGGTTTTTCTATCTAAACAAAGTGTAATAATCAATCTATGTGTTGCACATAAATTTAATAATAAACCCTTTAGATTTACTGTACCAATATTATTATTTCCAATAACTTTTGACCAAAGTTTATTATTTGTACCAACACTTGCATTAAAGCCTCCAAGAAGAGAAAAATAATCTTTTAATGGTATTGCTATAATAAAACTATTCATCAAGAAATAAAAGCTTTCCTTCTCTGAATCTAAGGTTGGAATATAGGGCCTAATAAAATAAGCACTAGTATCATTGTGCAAAGTGAATTTTAAGACAAATTATGCTTTGTAGAAAATCTATCTGATGAATTCTTCTTTCACTGACTGACAACCTCCCTCCCCCTCTAAAAAATGTATCCATCTATTCTATTAAATTTCCTTCCTCTGAGAGATGAGTTCCACTAAAAGTAGCTGTATCGATCTTACATCTTGATAGTTCTTTCCATTCTGGTCTTAAGGAGTTTGTATTAAGTAACATTCTCACATTCCATATACCTATATTTAAAAAAAAAAGATTTATAATTCTTACCTTCACTACTATCATTGCCTTTTGTTTGTCAACTATAACATATATTATTATTGCCATTATTATGATTTCTATCACTAAAATGAATAATCTGCCAGGGTGACAACCTAGTCAAACTGTGTGAGACAGGCCATTTTAAGACATTTTTAGACCCTTTCACTAATGATGGGCATGGATTCCTAAATAGATCTGCCCAAACATACAATTATTGCTAGTCAAAATTCTTCTCTCTGAAATCCAGTTTCAAACTGACTCATTATTGATTGTACTGCCTTGAGAAAAGGTTACAATTAAGAACTACCAACCTAAAAAACAGTGATCATGTGATGTTTAGTGGTTTAACTACCAACCTACTAAGCCATTCTCACCATTGCTTTTTTAATTCTTTAGCTAAAAAAGATAGAAAATGAGGAGTCATAAATGTTGTGCATGTAGTTAAAAGATGGAAATGTTGTTGCACAAATACCAATCTCATTATCATAGTTAGCATAAGGAGATATCTGATAACATGAGAAGCTCACAATGATTGACTCTACAATAATTTAAATGATTGAGGAAGAAAAAGCAAAATAGGAAGTTTATATTGGGAATAGTAGCTAGTCTTTGATGGACAACATCCTATTCTAGAAGGCATCAGTAGATCTCAATTAGACATTGTTTATTTGTTATTCATACTTGGCCTTCATAACTAAAGGCCATTCCATTATTCATCACCTGTGAACCCATTGGTAGCATGCACACAGCATCCAACATGTATGTATATACTAATTACTTATTAAAATTTCACAGAATGTAATGTGAATTGTGGATGTTGATAAATAGAATTTTCTCAAGAATTTGTCAAGCAGTGGACAGATCATATTGCAAGTTACATGGAAGAATAAAAGAACTTCAGAAGAGGAAGCTTGTAAATCTACATGCACAAGTCAAAAGTAATACTGCAACTAGTCTATCCTCCTCATCAGTGAAAAATCTTAGTTCTAAACAACTTACCGATTGTGAATTATCAGTTCTTAAAAAAGGTTTAAATTTCACCATTACCCCATCTACTGTCCCATTATTGGATATAATGGCCATCACTGATGAGGTGACATCAAACTTGATTATAGAAGAGGCAGCAGAGTTACACTGGAGAGTAAAAAGGACACTTGAAAAACATCAAGTGCACAAGCAGAAGTCAAACATTTCATGTGATGAAAGGAAAGCTATTAAATCTCTCAAACAAGATACATCTATAATCATTCTTCCTGCTGACAAAGGTAACACTACAGTTGTAATGGATAAAACTGATTATGATAACAAAATACAAGGTCTTCTCACAGCAGGCCAATACAAAAAGTAGCAAAAAATCCAATTCCAAATAAAGAGGTAAAACTACAAGCATTACTCCAGAAGCATCACAGGCATTTCAGTGATTCAGAGGAAAAAAAAATTAACTTTGTATTTTAGCAAAATTCATCATCTGTATGGACTGCCTAAAATCCATAAAGACAATGTTCCATTAAGACCTATTGTTAGTTCTAGAAATTTCACCGTGTCAAAATTTGTCAAGATTTCTTCTTGACGTTCTTAGTCCATTGGCGTACAGGACACAGTCTTTCATCAGGGATTCTAAGCACTTTGTAGAATTAGTCAGGAACATGAAAATGGAAATAACTGACATATTGGTAAGCTTTGATGTGGAAAGTCTGTTTACAAATGTACCATGTGATGAGGTATTGTCTATTGTAAAAGGAAAAGGTTATATGATGATAATAGTCTATAAACTAGAACAGCTCTACCTATTGATAGTATAATGAAATTATTAACATTCTGTGTGACAACAACATACTTTCAATATAACTCAAAATTCTTCCAACAAAATCAAGGGGTAGTCATGGGATCATCACTGTCACCCTTGCTCAGCAACATTTACATGGAAGAACTTGAAGCCACAGCCATAAATATGACTCATGTCCACCTAAAGTGTGTTTTCAATATGTTGATGATACATTTGTGGTATGGTCACGTGTTGAGGTAAAATTACAGTCATTCTGGATTCACATTAACAACATATTTCCTACAATTAAATTCATGATGAAATCAGAACAGGAACAAAAATTGGCATTCTTGGATGTTCTTGTGACAAGACTCCCTCAGGGCAAAGTAAAAACAACAGTGTATAGGAAACCAACACACCCTGGAAAAATACTTGGCATATACATCCAATCATACAAGAAGCACTAAACAAGGAATTGTACTATCACTATTGAACAGAGCAAAAGAGGTTTGTTCAGTGATTTGGAAAAAGAAAAGATTCACATAGAACAAATGCTTATGAAGAATGGTTATCCATCAGCAGTCATCAGAAAAACCTTCAATAGACAACACAAAGAGACATCAAAAGAGAAAACAGATATTGGTATGGTAGTGTATCCATACATACCAAAAATGGCAGACAAATTAAAGAAAATCTGCAGTCTATATAACATTAGAACTGCTTTCCAAAGCCATACCACCCTTCGAGGATTGCTTACTTTTACTAAGCCTAAACTGGAAATTCTGAAGAACAAAAACTGCATCTATGAAATACCATGTGAATGTGGAAGGAAATACATTGGTGAGACCTGTCGTCCTGTCGAACAGCGATCGAAGGAGCACAAACTAATGGTTAAAAGAGAAAAACAGATGTGTCTACCATAGCAGATCATGTATGCACTAATGACCATATGCTTAAGTGGGAAAATACAAAGATATTGGATAAAGAGGAAAAAATTCATAGAAAAAATTCAAAAAAGTTGCTCATATGACAATGATAAATAATCCTATAAGTCAATCCAGTATGGCAATACACAATGTATGGATGCCTCTAATTAATCTTGCTCTAAGGAAAGAAAAAAAAATATAAATAAATAAAAAATAATTAGAATAAAAAAAATTAAAGGACTCAGGAGGATTTGAACCAACCCTCATATATAATGCAACAGGGCAGGTATAATCAAACCCTGTTGCGATAATTAGACAAATATGCATTATGAAAAAAAATATATATCTTATTACTAATGTATTATTAAAAATATATATTACTTTACTAACAAAATTAATATTTACAGTTTGATGTACAATCAACGGTCATTTGCGTGGTTGTACAGAATTGATTTAGTTATTTTAATTAAAAAGAACTCATAGAAGAGGTATGGGGGGTTATACACTTGCTCTGATTTTTTTTCTCTCTTTTGCCAAACCCAGCTATACATATCGCGATGTATATGTGTGAGTGCGTTTTTGAACCATTAAAAATGAAAATTCACAAAATAAAAATAAAAAAATATTTTGTTTGATAAACTTTTAAATATATACATATTAAGTCAATAAAAAAACTTTAAATATCAAGATGGAAGACTAATTTTGCAGAACAATGGAAGTAATTATTATAAAAATCGTGGAATGTCTAATACTAATTAAATATTAATTGGAAAGAAATAGGTGTAAAAAGCTTTTGTGGTGCATTTTAACAAAGGCATATGGAATGTGAATGGAAATATAATTTTAAAAAAAAGTGAAAAGAAAGATAAGTTTGAATTAAAAAAGAAAAAAAGAGAAGGATTAGTATAAGTTTGGAGGTAGAAGAAAGCGGACGATCAACGTGATATACATTTTGATAAAATATGGTCAGGCTGGGGTAGAGGCTTCAACGTGTGGAGGGTCCGAATCCTTTGCCCCTGAATGTATAGCAGCTGCCGATAGCAGAGAAGGGACGTCAAGCCCGGGGAATTCACCTCAATAAGCAACAATATTGAGTCACCAGAATAGAAATAAATAAATAAATAAACAGACTTTAGCCATGCAACCCGAACTTCAAAAAAAAAACAACAACAACAACAAAAAGTTCGTTCACCGACAAAGGATCAGAGATTCCATTTTCACCAAGAGGATTCGATCAATTCCCTGGGGAAACCAGGTATTTTCTTAGTAAGCTTACTCCACGAATTTGAGAAAACTGTTTATTTGACACAATTGTGAACTTAAAATTTATTTTCTTTGCCCGGAGAGGTCAAACTATTTACTACGGAATTTATTAGTGTATAAATTAGTCCAATTAAATCTTCGGTGCAAAATACATATAATAGCATATGTGTGTGTGTGGGAGTTTTGGCAAAAAGAGAAAAGAGCAAACAAAAAGAAAAACTGATATGAATCATTGATTTAAAAGAGACATTAGTTTAACTTAAGTAAATAATATATATTTTTTTATACATACGTAAATATCATAGCTAATAAATATATATAAAATGAATGGTTTTTTTTTTTGTTTTGTTTTTATGTTGTGAGTTTTTTTTTTTTAAAAAAAAAAAAGAGAGAGAGTTAGATCTACTGCCGGTAATCTTACCACCAGCCCTGAGCAGAGCTAGTCCAGGGGCATTTCCATATTGGTATTCCAGTTCTCCCAGAATAATTCTTATAGAAATATGGGATTGGCACTTGAGGTCATAAATTGATGCTCATAAATATGCTGTGGCAAGAAAATGGAATAATTTAAGAATAAATATTCTTTTAAACCATTACGCATATACGTGTATCGTTATATATATATATATATATATATATATATACGCAATCGTACAAGACTACATATATGCGTAAAATACATATGGAAAACGGCAAATCCTGTTATAATAAATATATCAAAATAGCTCAGTTGGTAGAGTGTTTGCCTTAAATTCAATATTCAAGAATCTAAAGATGCGAGTTCAACTTCTAAGTGAATATTGTCACTGTATATATAGGCCAGTAACACCTGAAAAAGAGTGGAGAATAATACTATTCGAGATGTGTAATTACTAACCTGTATTGTCTACCTGCGTGTTATTACTAACAAATTGTTTGTATTTGAAAAGTTTAAATAAAGTTTAAAATTTTCTATACATTCAACATTCACTCATAAATATTGAAAATAGTCCAACATATCACATCTTATAATATACCATCATTACAAACCTTCAGACAAATATAAAGTTATTAAAGATTTGCTTTTATTATTAGAGGATTCTATGTATTTTACTTATAATGATAATTTTTTATAATATTAAGGAAGGATGGATAATAGGTTGTATTATTTATCCTTTACTTTGTTCAGTTTATATTAATTATTTGGAAGAGGAAATTATTATTAAAAGAATTGTTTATATTTAAAGTTATTTGTTAGATATGTGGATGATTGTTTATTTGTAGGTGAGAATGATAAATTAAAGGAGTTGGTAAATGAGTTTAATTGTTTTGATCCTTCTATAAAATATGTGGTAGAAGGAGGGGGTTAGATTTTGTTAAATTAAAATTTTTAGATCTATTGATGATTAGAAATGTAAATACTATTTGTTTAGTATGTAGTCATTATGTTAAAAGTAAAGAATTAAGATCTATAATTAAACCTGATAGCTATCAATATGTATCTCATAAAGTAGCTGCTTTAAGAAATTATTGTTATAGGAATAAATTTAATAATTATAGTGGGGTAGCTTTGTTTCAGAAAAGTCAATTTTATAAAAATTATTTGAGTGTTAGCTACTCTGATAAATTTGTTAAAAGTATTTTATTTAATAGTAATATTTGTAATAATGTAAAGGATAAAGACAAATATGATTTTATTT
The DNA here is from genome assembly GCA_028023455.1 of Epiperipatus broadwayi. Classification (NCBI taxonomy): domain Eukaryota; kingdom Metazoa; phylum Onychophora; class Udeonychophora; order Euonychophora; family Peripatidae; genus Epiperipatus; species Epiperipatus broadwayi. The sequence goes on from JAQFVV010006242.1 coordinate 5,946,281, forward strand.
TCTTGTCATTTATAAAATTGTATATAAAAATAGTAATGTATATGTGTGAGTGCGTTTTTGAAACATTAAAAATGAAAATTCACAAAATAAAAATAAAAAAATATTTTGTTTGATAAACTTTTAAATATATACATATTAAGTCAACAAAAGAACTTTAAATATCAAGATGGAAGACTAATTTTGCAGAACAATGGAAGTAATTATTATAAAAATCGTGGAATGTCTAATACTAATTAAATATTAATTGGAAAGAAATAGGTGTAAAAAGCTTTTGTGGTGCATTTTAACAAAGGCATATGGAATGTGAATGGAAATATAATTTTAAAAAAAAGTGAAAAGAAAGATAAGTTTGAATTAAAAAAGAAAAAAAGAGAAGGATTAGTATAAGTTTGGAGGTAGAAGAAAGCGGACGGTCAACGTGATATACATTTTGATAAAATATGGTCAGGCTGGGGTAGAGGCTTCAATGTGTGGAGGGTCCGAATCCTTTGCCCCTGAATGTATAGCAGCTGCCGATAACAGAGAAGGGACGTCAAGCCCGGGGAATTCACCTCAATAAGCAACAATATTGAATCACCAGAAGAGAAATAAATAAATAAATAAACAGACTTTAGCCATGCAACCCGAACTTCAAAAAAAAAAAAACAACAACAAAAAGTTCGTTCACCGACAAAGGATCAGAGATTCCATTTTCACCAAGAGGATTCGATCAATTCCCTGGGGAAACCAGGTATTTTCTTTCTAATTACATCTATATATGTCACTATTAGTAAGCTTACTCCACGAATTTGAGAAAACTGTTTATTTGACACAATTGTGAACTTAAAATTTATTTTCTTTGCCCGGAGAGGTCAAACTATTTACTACGGAATTTATTAGTGTATAAATTAGTCCAATTAAATCTTCGGTGCAAAATACATATAATAGCATATGTGTGTGTGTGGGAGTTTTGGCAAAAAGAGAAAAGAGCAAACAAAAAGAAAAACTGATATGAATCATTGATTTAAAAGAGACACTAGTTTAACTTAAGTAAATAATATATATTTTTTTATACATACGTAAATATCATAGCTAATAAATATATATAAAATGAATGGTTTTTTTTTTTGTTTTGTTTTTATGTTGTGAGTTTTTTTTTTTTAAAAAAAAAAAAAAGAGAGAATTAGATCTACTGCCGGTAAATCTTACCACCAGCCCTGAGCAGAGCTAGTCCAGGGGCATTTCCATATTGGTATTCCAGTTCTCCCAGAATAATTCTTATAGAAATATGGGATTGGCACTTGAGGTCATAAATTGATGCTCATAAATATGCTGGGGCAAGAAAATGGAATAATTTAAGAATAAATATTCTTTTAAACCATTACGCATATACGTGTATCGTTATATATATATATATTATAACACCCACCGACATATCTATATTCCTCCATTATGGACTCTAACCCGAAGCTTCGACGAGAGGTATTTATGAGCATGGTTTGAACCCATCTCACGCGCCAATCTTACCAGTAGGTAGGAATTACCTCCTCGAAAACATATATATATAGGTTCTGATATCTATCTGATGTGGTGACGCACCGAACTAGCTCAATCTCAAGGTTGGGGACATCTGTCTATCTAGAGAACAAGGCTATGAATTAACCAACACTGTCCTATGCATATATTTATTTTGCGATAGCTTAAAGCTCGAAATCCTTAATCTAACCCGGGTCTAATGGATTTATTTTACTTGATCATATACCCTCCCAATAAATCTCTTCGAACCTACACATATGATTGCTATGCAAACACTCAGGCCATCCATTATCATACACACACATATATCACGCTCATTCATCCACACACCAAATAATGCAAATACATATATATGTGAGCGGTATGATTAATATAGTCATATATCTAACTTTAAATATGAAATTTTAATATAGCAATTAACTGAGGTAACACGAATTCTTTATTGAGATACATATACTGAAAATAGTTGGTGACGTGTCACTTTATCTGGACTCACTCGATCAAACAAGTCTGTATTGACGTCTGGCCACGAACTTGATCTGGTGGATCTCACGGATGGCAAACAGTTCCAATGGTCGTTAGGTCCGGCGACAGGTTTCAGAGGTGGAGTAGTTGGTATACTCTCTCGCAAAGGTCTAAATCTCGAACGATTTTGGTCAACATTTCCTCTATGGAACAAAATCTCTTGATTTATTATGACAGTTCGCAAGTCCAGTCAGGTGAATTCATGACGAGTATCCTCGGAGTCGAGTAATGACTAGCGCACAAATCCAATTACCCCGACATTTTCTGACAAAAAAATATTAAAACTTCTTAAGAAAATCTTTGCGTCTTCCTTCTTAGGATTCAAGCCGCTTCTCTCTTTTTTTTTCTTTTTCTTTTTTTTTTTACTCGAGCGCACGACAAAAAAAAAAAAGTCCTTTTGTATTCACCTTTAACTCTTCAAAATCTTTCTGCATATTCCTACGCTGCTGACCAGTCCTTCCATTGTTCTTCAACACAAAAAAAAAAACTATATCCACAGACCAGTTTTCCGCCTTCCCGGCGCCAGTTATTACCAAACTGCCTACAGCAATTCACTCATCCTATTTCAGTCCTCACATGTTCACAAGGTGACTCAACAAAAGAAAACACGTGTTACCAAAATTATTAATAAACTCAAAAAAAAAAACTATGTGAATAAAATCTATCTAAGAATAATTAATTGCGCTTTATACCGCTCTACATATATAAGTGATCGCAACCCCTCCGATACTAACTACGTATTTTTATACTCACACATACGCTATATCTACATTACTTGTAACCGGGTTCGAATGACTGTTTACATATATTCTTTTATTTATTTGTTTATACATGGTCCCTACATTAACACTATCAATTATGTCATATTTTACATATGCGTGTATTCGAACCCGTTTGTTACATACCCCCCTGGTGCGATAGCCTTCAAATACCTTCTTTGTATTTGAATGGCTTCTTAAACGATTCTTCTCCTTTACTTTCCCCGGGATCACCTTTCTGTTTCGGTGTCCACGATCCCTTTTCTTGTGTGAGCTTCGGCTTCTCCGGCGGACGTTGAGCTTCCGGTTCGTATGGCCATCTCGGTCTATGACCATCCTCACCACTCTCCCTAGGTGTGACATTCCTGCTGGTGTGTCCTTCTTCTGCCCCACATTGGATATTTGTCCTATCTCTACCTTGCTTCCATCGCTCTAACGGTGCATTATGATCGTATATACTCATGTCCAGAGCGTTAAGCAGCTCCGCCATTTCTCCAATGGATGCCTTCCTCATTCCCAACATCATCCTTTCCATGTTCATAGGCATATTGTGCCTTACAATTCAAATGATGTGACTTTCAGACATGTGACACGCGTCCAGCGTCCTTAGTCTCGCCACTTGACGGTGAAAAAATTGAGAAAAATTTTCTTCCTTTTCCTCCCCGTATTTTTCTCACATGATTTGGTACTGCACGAGTTCTTGGCGGTCTTCCGACCAGAAAGTCTCTCGTATCATCCTCTGATACTCCTCGAGGGTTGTGGGCTGTTGGGACAATGAGTCCCACCACTCTTGGGCATTCCCACTTAAATGACTGCACGCTACCACCAACTTTCCCTCCTCTGGCATGGGATTCATGTCGAAGTATCTTCGTAAGCTCCGTAAATGTTCTACGGGAGCTTCCCCCATTTGACCTGCAAACGGTCGTACCTTTAGAAAGTGGTTCACTTGGTTATGTACCGCCACCTCCTTGCATTTTCCCATATGCTCCGGCCTTTCCATCTCGCTAGGCCTCGGTCTTTGATTTCCATCCCTCTTCCCTTCATCTAAACTTCCTTCTACTTCTTTCTCGTTAGGTTTCTCCGCCCTTGCCTCACCTTTTATCCCTAGTCTCCGTTCTATCTCCTGAAATCGGAGTTCCAGACTTTCCAATTTTTTTAAAATCTTCTCGGATATATTTATTTCCTTCTCTTCCGTCGCCTTCTGCTTTTCTCCATTTTGTTTATTTTTTGGCTTCATTTCTTTATCTATCTTATTATTAAGGTTATGTGCCAGGTTCGTCACCCCGGCTTCCAGTGGTCCTGTCATGACCCACCTGATACCTTTGCCCCTTCTTATCCTCTTGAACGATATCGTTTATGATATCTCACTATTGGATAAATTCTTAACCTCTGCTTTCTAAACCCTGACTTTATATATATGTTTCAACATACATCAACGCTATTTCCCCACGACCCTATGAGAACCTTTCCATCCACACATTCGCCCGCAGAACATGCCCATCTACCATCTTTCCCATATGTTTTCACGCTCTTTCCGCTTTATCACCACTATCGCTTTTATTTTCCCTTTTCCCTTCTTTTATTTAAAAAAACAATCTGCTTACTTGCCCGTTCTCTAACATTCGCTGCCCCGTTAGTTGGGACGCCATTATAACACCCACCGACATATCTATATTCCTCCATTATGGACTCTAACCCGAAGCTTCGACGAGAGGTATTTATGAGCATGGTTTGAACCCATCTCACGCGCCAATCTTACCAGTAGGTAGGAATTACCTCCTCGAAAACATATATATATAGGTTCTGATATCTATCTGATGTGGTGACGCACCGAACTAGCTCAATCTCAAGGTTGGGGACATCTGTCTATCTAGAGAACAAGGCTATGAATTAACCAACACTGTCCTACGCATATATTTATTTTGCGATAGCTTAAAGCTCGAAATCCTTAATCTAACCCGGGTCTAATGGATTTATTTTACTTGATCATATACCCTCCCAATAAATCTCTTCGAACCTACACATATGATTGCTATGCAAACACTCAGGCCATCCATTATCATACACACACACATATCACGCTCATTCATCCACACACCAAATAATGCAAATACATATATATGTGAGCGGTATGATTAATATAGTCATATATCTAACTTTAAATATGAAATTTTAATATAGCAATTAACTGAGGTAACACGAATTCTTTATTGAGATACATATACTGAAAATAGTTGGTGACGTGTCACTTTACCTGGACTCACTCGATCAAACAAGTCTGTATTGACATCTGGCCACGAACTTGATCTGGTGGATCTCACGGATGGCAAACAGTTCCAATGGTCGTTAGGTCCGGCGACAGGTTTCAGAGGTGGAGTAGTTGGTATACTCTCTCGCAAAGGTCTAAATCTCGAACGATTTTGGTCAACATTTCCTCTATGGAACAAAATCTCTTGATTTATTATGACAGTTCGCAAGTCCGGTCAGGTGAATTCATGATGAGTATCCTCGGAGTCGAGTAATGACTAGCGCACAAATCCAATTACCCCGACATTTTCTGACAAAAAAATATTAAAACTTCTTAAGAAAATCTTTGCGTCTTCCTTCTTAGGATTCAAGCCGCTTCTCTCCTTTTTTTTTTCTTTTTTTTTTTTTTTTACTCGAGCGCACGACAAAAAAAAAAAGTTCTTTTGTATTCACCTTTAACTCTTCAAAATCTTTCTGCATATTCCTACGCCGCTGACCAGTCCTTCCATTGTTCTTCAACACAAAAAAAAAACTATATCCACAGACCAGTTTTCCGCCTTCCCGGCGCCAGTTATTACCAAACTGCCTACAGCAATTCACTCATCCTATTTCAGTCCTCACATGTTCACAAGGTGACTCAACAAAAGAAAACACGTGTTACCAAAATTATTAATAAACTCAAAAAAAAACTATGTGAATAAAATCTATCTAAGAATAATTAATTGCGCTTTATACCGCTCTACATATATAAGTGATCGCAACCCCTCCGATACTAACTACGTATTTTTATACTCACACATACACTATATCTACATTACTTGTAACCGGGTTCGAATGACCGTTTACATATATTCTTTTATTTATTTGTTTATACATGGTCCCTACATTAACACTATCAATTATGTCATATTTTACATATGCGTGTATTCGAACCCGTTTGTTACAATATATATATACGCAATCGTACAAGACTACATATATGCGTAAAATACATATGGAAAACGGCAAATCCTGTTATAATAAATATATCAAATTTCTACTATATGTTGCCTTTGACAAAATAGCTCAGTTGGTAGAGTGTTTGCCTTAAATTCAATATTCAAGAATCTAAAGATGCGAGTTCAACTTCTAAGTGAATATTGTCACTGTGTATATAGGCCAGTAACACCTGAAAAAGAGTGGAGAATAATACTATTCGAGATGTGTAATTACTAACCTGTATTGTTTACCTGTGTGTTATCACTAACAAATTGTTTGTATTTGAAAAGTTTAAATAAAGTTTAAAATTTTCTATACATTCAACATTCACTCATAAATATTGAAAATAGTCCAACATATCACATCTTATAATATACCATCATTACAAACCTTCAGACAAATATAAAGTTATTAAAGATTTGCTTTTATTATTAGAGGATTCTATGTATTTTACTTATAATGATAATTTTTTATAATATTAAGGAAGGATGGATAATAGGTTGTATTATTTATCCTTTACTTTGTTCAGTTTATATTAATTATTTGGAAGAGGAAATTATTATTAAAAGAATTGTTTATATTTAAAGTTATTTGTTAGATATGTGGATGATTGTTCATTTGTAGGTGAGAATGATAAATTAAAGGAGTTGGTAAATGAGTTTAATTGTTTTGATCCTTCTATAAAATATGTGGTAGAAGGAGGGGGGGGTTAGATTTTGTTAAATTAAAATTTTTAGATCTATTGATGATTAGAAATGTAAATACTATTTGTTTAGTATGTAGTCATTATGTTAAAAGTAAAGAATTAAGATCTATAATTAAACCTGATAGCTATCAATATGTATCTCATAAAGTAGCTGCTTTAAGAAATTATTGTTATAGGAATAAATTTAATAATTATAGTGGGGTAGCTTTGTTTCAGAAAAGTCAATTTTATAAAAATTATTTGAGTGTTAGCTACTCTGATAAATTTGTTAAAAGTATTTTATTTAATAGTAATATTTGTAATAATGTAAAGGATAAAGACAAATATGATTTTATTTTCTTGTCATTTATAAAATTGTATATAAAAATAGTAATGTATATGTGTGAGTGCGTTTTTGAACCATTAAAAATGAAAATTCACAAAATAAAAATAAAAAAATATTTTGTTTGATAAACTTTTAAATATATACATATTAAGTCAACAAAAGAACTTTAAATATCAAGATGGAAGACTAATTTTGCAGAACAATGGAAGTAATTATTATAAAAATCGTGGAATGTCTAATACTAATTAAATATTAATTGGAAAGAAATAGGTGTAAAAAGCTTTTGTGGTGCATTTTAACAAAGGCATATGGAATGTGAATGGAAATATAATTTTAAAAAAAAGTGAAAAGAAAGATAAGTTTGAATTAAAAAAGAAAAAAAGAGAAGGATTAGTATAAGTTTGGAGATAGAAGAAAGTGGACGGTCAACGTGATATACATTTTGATAAAATATGGTCAGGCTGGGGTAGAGGCTTCAGCGTGTGGAGGGTCCGAATTCTTTTCCCCTGAATGTATAGCAGCTGAGCGGAGAAGGGACATCAAGCCTGGAGAATTCACCTCAATAAGCAACAATATTGAATCGCCAGAAGAGAAATAAATAAATAAACAGACTTTAGCCATGGAACCCGAACTTCAAAAAAAAAAACAAACAAACAAAAAGTTCGTTCACCGACAAAGGACCGTAGATTCCATTTTCACCAAGAGGATTCGATCAATTCCCCGGGAAAACCAGGTATTTTCTTTCTAATTACATCTATATATGTCACTATTAGTAAGCTTACTCCACGAAATTGAGAAAACTGTTTATTTGACACAATTGTGAACTTAAAATTTATTTTCTTTGCCGGAGAGGTCAAACTATTTACTACGGAATTTATTAGTGTATAAATTAGTCCAATTAAATCTTCGGTGCAAAATACATATAATAGCATATGTGTGTGGGGGGGAGTTTTAGCAAAAAGAGAAAAGAGCAAACAAAAAGAAAAACTGATATGAATCTTTGATTTAAAAGAGAAAAGAGACACTAGTTTAACTTAAGTAAATAATATATATTTTTTTATACATACATAAATATCATAGCTAATAAATGTATATAAAATGAATGGTTTTTTTTTTGTTTTGTTTTTTTGTTGTGAGTTTTTTTTTAAAATAAAAAAAAGAGAGTTAGATCTACTGCCAGTAAATTTTACCACCAGCCCTGAGTAGAGCTAGTCCAGGGGCATTTCCTTATTGGCATTCCAGTTCTCCCAGCATAATTCTTATAGAAATATGGGATTGGCGCTTGAGGTCATAAATTGATGCTCATAAATATGCTGGGGCAAGAAAATGGAATAATTTAAGAATAAATGTTCTTTTAAACCATTACGCATATACATGTATCATTATATATACATACACGCAATCGTACAAGACTACATATATGCGTAAAATACATATGGAAAATGGCAAATCCCGTTATAAATTAAATATATCAAATTTCTACTATATGTTGCCTTTGACAGAATAGCTCAGTTGGTAGAGTGTTTGCCTTAAACTCAATATTCAAGAATCTAAAGGTGCGAGTTCAACTTCTAAGTGAATATTGTCACTGTGCATATAGGCCAGTAACACCTGAAGAAGAGTGGAGAATAATACTATTCGAGATGTGTAATTACTAACCTGTATTGTCTACCTGTGTGTTATTACTAACAAGTTGTTTGTATTAGAAAAGTTTAAATAAAGTTTCAAATTTTCTATACATTCAACATTCACTCATAAATATTGAAAATAGTCCAACATATCACATCTTATAATATACCATCATTACAAACCTTCAGACAAATATAAAGTTATTAAAGATTTGCTTTTATTATTAGAGGATTCTATGTATTTTACTTATAATGATAATTTTTTATAATATTAAGGAAGGATGGATAATAGGTTGTATTATTTATCCTTTACTTTGTTCAGTTTATATTAATTATTTGGAAGAGGAAATTATTATTAAAAGAATTGTTTATATTTAAAGTTATTTGTTAGATATGTGGATGATTGTTCATTTGTAGGTGAGAATGATAAATTAAAGGAGTTGGTAAATGAGTTTAATTGTTTTGATCCTTCTATAAAATATGTGGTAGAAGGAGGGGGGGTTAGATATTGTTAAATTAAATTTTTTAGATCTATTGATGATTAGAAATGTAAAGACTAATTGTTTAGTATGTAGTCATTATGCTAAAAGTAAATAATTAAGATCTATAATTAAACCTGATAGCTATCAATATGTATCTCATAAAGTAGCTGCTTTAAGAAATTATTGTTATAGGAATAAATTTAATAATTATAGTGGGGTAGCTTTGTTTCAGAAAAGTCAATTTTATAAAGATTATTTGAGTGTTAGCTACTCTGATAAATTTGTTAAAAGTATTTTATTTAATAGTAATATTTGTAATAATGTAAAGGATAAAGACAAATATGATTTTATTTTCTTGTCATTTATAAAATTGTATATAAAAATAGTAATTTGTTTGGAAATAAAAAAATTACTTGGAAAAGGGGTATTACATTGAATAATTTATTAAAGAATACAAAGAAAATTTTTGATAGGAAGATTCTTCCTGGTGTAGTCTATATTATCCCTTGTTTTTGTAAGAAAGTGTATAGAGGGCATAGTAGTTTGAGCTTAAATGAAAGAATAAAGATACATAAAAATCGGGTTAGAAATAAATATCTTAGTTCTGCTTTGTATGTCCATGAAAAAGATGCAGGCCACACTATTAATTTTGAGAAAACTAATTTTTTTTTTGAGAGAAATGAAATAAAAAGAATTAAAGAATCTTTATTATTTAAAATTTATGATTCTGTAGCAATTAACTTATTTAAAAGTTATTTTAATATTAAGGGTGGTTGGGAAGAAAATAGAATTGTGGGTAATGTTTAGTATAAATATGCTGTTGTTTTATAGTTCTTTACACTTGAGAAGTCTGCTTGTAACAGTGAAACCATTGTTTGGGTTTTAGATTTTACTTTCTTGGCTAGTCTAATTGAGTTTTAGATTTGGAGTAATTTTGATTTTTTGTATTTATGTATATATTCTCTTAAATATCAAATTTTGTTAACAAAAGTTAAAAGAAAAGGAAAACTAATTAAAATATATGTGAGATAGTTTTAATTACATTTATAGATTTAAAAATGCTAAGATTTCATTCATTTTCTTGGGTATAAATCATTGTTTAATACATCAGAGTCTAATTAGAAATATTGTTGTATCCAAATTATTATAATTTCTTTTTGTGGGTAATTAAAGGATTTTTCTCTTTGATATCTTTTTTTTTTAATTATTTTTTCTTTAGATGTATTAAGATATCTTTCTTTTAAATATTTTTTTCTTTAAATGTATCAAGATATGTTATCATGGTTTAATTGGTAATGTGTTTTATAAAAAAAATCTTGAAATTCCTTTTTAGTAAATGTTGAGGGGATTCATCTGTGAACTGATTAGAAAAATAAATTAATATCATTTATGTTTTTTAGAAGATTGGTGGGGCAATCAAAACCATCAATAATGGATTGTAAAAAGGCATTGTAAAAAGTAAACGATATTAATATTATATGGATTTGGCAATGCAACAAGAAACATAAAGTTAAAAAAATAAATTAATTGAAATCAAAAATGAAATATTACATTTTGTTTTTTTGTGTGTGTATTGAGAGGATTTTGCTCTATGTAGGAGGAGAATCAGCAGTGCACAGTCAGCAATCAGAAGTCAGAGCAAGGAGAAAGTGTGCCATCAGAGCCAGTGAGTGGTTGGTAATTGGGATAACTATAGTGTAGAAACAATAAAAAAATTATTGGAGAATTGTTGGAATTCATTTTTGAAAGACTGGTAAAAAAGTGCTAATGCAGCCAGAAGAATTAAGTAAACTAAACAAAATGGAATAAAAGTTCACCAGATCTGATCCTCAAATAATCATCGTGGGAACTGTACCATTATGCTGAATCCCTGCCTAACAAATAAAGTAACAGAATCAAAATTGTCTTTTTCTTCTGTTTATTACTGATATTTGAACAAAATCTTGTAAGTTTGAGCATGTCAGGGGAGTTATGTTTTGGCTAAGAATAACAGAGGGAATCACAGAAGTCAGCATTATATGCTGACTGGTATGAATACTTATTGCAGATAAGTCTTTTAAATATTTAGAAAGAGTAGAAAGAAATGTATATCCACTCCCCATTTTAGTATAAGAAAAAAAACATTTAAAATTATTTTTACTATATTATATACTAATAAGTTATTTAAATGTTTTCTTGTTATTTTGAAAAATATATCGATTGAAAAAATTAATATCTTATCTAAATCTAAATTATATGAATAGGAATATGTGTATAGAGTTAGATCAAGATATATATATATTATTTGTTAATATGTAAAAAAAAGCATGAGTTAAAATATAATCTATCTTGCTGATTTCTTTTGTTTGTGTAATATCACCCATCAGCATGGATATTGTATATATATACTTTGTTATTTTATATATTTGTTTGTTTTTATTTCTAATTAAGATTAATAAAATAAGGTTTTCATTGTATTTAGTCAATAACTGGTGTTCAATGTTCTTATTCACTTCACTCCATAGATCAGGGGTCCCCAACCTTTTTGAACTTAAGAGCACATTCTATAATAGTGGCCAGGTGGCAGGCACCATTTATTTTTTTCAACCAGATGGTGGGCACCATTTACTTTTTCAATGTAAATTTATAGTTGGATATTGTTAATAATACACATAATGTACAAAAAATATTTATTTCAAAAATAAAATTTTAACATATAATTAATGTTTATATTTTTACGCTGTAAAAGTATAGTATGCCCTACAATTAGATTACAATAGAATACAATAATTTATAAGAAATTTTAAAAATTAAATTTATTTGCATCAGATAAATAATTTTTTATTGTGTTGGATAGTGGCAGGCACACGTAAAATGGTCTGCGGGCACCATGGTGCCTGTGGGCATAGGGTTGGGGACCCCTGCCATAGATAATATGAATAATGTGTATTATTGCAAGTATTTACCTTGAGAATTAAAGTAATAGAACTAGAATATGGCATAACCTGTAAGGGAATGTTAGGTGTATCTCTCAATAAGTATCTTATAGGACATTTGTCTATGAAAGTGGTGCTTAATGCTCTAGAGCTTTATAAAATACTTTACTTTGGTTAAACTTGGCTTACCCTAGTGGAGATGGTTATACAAGTAGAGTAATTAGAAAATATAACTGATGGATGTCAGTTTAATTCCCCTTTTAACAATATAATTAGTGAAATTAGTTATTTTGTTCTGCCTTATCTTCAAGTTGAGTTACAGGATTTGAACTCAGTAGTGATGGGTAGAGTAGTTCCTGTTACAGTATGTATGATATCTCTAATTATATTTATTGTTTGAGAGTCCAGATACATTGGGATTCCTTTAAATATATTAAAATATGGAAGAAATGTTTAGCAATTGTTATATACATTTATATAAGTAATCATTAATAACCAATCAACACTTAGACAATCCCAATATCAATAAAAATCATCAATTTCAAACTGTTATCAAGACAACATGACAATAGTTTGAAATTGTTGATTGTTATTGATATTGGAATTGTCTGAGTTTGACTAGTTTTTAATGATTATTTATAAACCCATTTAGCGTTGAGCATTGTTACACTTATTATTTAAATTTATATCACAATTAACTTATAAACATTCATAAAAATATAAATCATATTTAACCTAGGCTTGTTTTATTAATGAAGTTAATGAAATTATATATATATATCAATGATCAAAGTAGTTTACAGATTTATTAAAGGAATAATTAAAGAACAAGACATACAATGATTTTGTTGCTTGATGATATGTAGGTTAATCATATTAAGAATTTAACCTTAATAGAATTATAATTAATTGATGAAAAGATTAATTCTAGTAATAAATATATGAAGATTTAAGATGATGATCAATGACCTTCCAGCCCTAATAAAGATGTTTGTATTTAAATGTAAGATAATAAGCCATGAAAATGCACACACATTTTTTAAAGCCTGTATAAATTTTTGCCTGATTTTACTATGCAATCTGATAGTTAGAGTAATCAACCTATTTTAGTAAAGCAAAGCATTCACCATAAATTATATTTTTTAAACTAAAAATAAATCATCAAAATTCCCATTTAAATAATATGTAGAACAGTTCCTTCACTCTAATATAATATTGAGTAATCAAATATTACCAGAAGCATATAAAATTCCTATCTTTAACATTTTCCATTCTAAAATTGATTTCTAATTTTTGTCTTTATCAACAAAGCCTATGATTAAATATTGGATGAATGTGTTCAGAAAATATCTTAAACTTCATTTCATCTGTCAAAATAAAAACTGTCTGCATCATTCTGCACATAAATCCATAAATGTATACATAACATAATAAGTTGTCAGAAATAACATCTATATTTGAAGGATTAATGAGGAAACTAAATATTTAATGAGAGAATAAGGTTAATGAAGAAATTCCTTAAAAATTTGAGATTGAAATACTGTGCCCATATTATCCATTCTTAATTTTGCAATATAACAAGTGTAACCAATGATAAGCCAGTTAAAATAGAATTGTTAGTATTCCGCAGGTAATACCAAATAAGTCACAATACTAATATATATAAGTGAAATAATGCTTAAAGCTAAATAGGATAATTATGTAATTAGAAACCAACCAGTAACCACCTAAACATTCACAATAAAGATAGTAATCAATATTTTTCACTGCTGTCAAGGCAACCTTCTCACCTTTTAATATCACTTCCATTCTTGCTATTAAAAGGTGAGAAGGTTGCCTTGATAGCAGTTAGAAATATTGATTACTATCTTTATTGTGAATGTTTAGATGGTTATTGGTTGGTTTCTAATTTTATAATATATATATATGTATATCCAACAATTGTTCTATTTTTCTAATTTTATAATATATATCCAATAATTGTTCTAACTATTTACATCATAGTAAATAAAATACCAAACTACTTATTATTTAGCTTTCTGTATATATATATATATCTACATGTTCAGGTATTCACACTATAAAGATAGCTTACAAGACTAGCCTTTATTTATCAACACTGCCAAATCAAACCCAACCCGTTTAAAGCATAAGCTTAGCTAACAGATGGTTGAATATGGACTATCATTTTTTTTGTAAACATATATATACATGACAAATGTTTGCTTTATTAAATACCAAATTAAACAAATGTCACAATGAATTAATTTCTCTTATTTAATGAAAACTAAAAAACCAGTTAAAGAAATCCTTCATATATATATATATATCTCCCAACAATGAGTTAATTATCAAGGTGTTATATGTCACAAATTAAGACTTAGATTTAGTAAACATAGTGATGACATAATGTCAAGCCAATCATTAGATAACCAAATGTGGAAAATAAAAGTAGAATTCTGTTACATAATTTTATTTTTTAATTACAACCAATATAATACATGCAACAATAGATAGCCATGGCAATGGAAAAGCTAGTATACTAAACATTGAAAACTAAGCATGGTATAAAAGCAAACCCAGTTCATTTCTGTCATCTGTTATTTTTCAAATGAGACAATAACTGTATGAAGGCAACATGTTAAGTCCAAATGTTTAGAATACAAGCGAAGATGGATGATGTGTTCAAATATTCTATATCATCTGTATAATTTTTGCAGTGCAAAACTATAAGAAATTACAATCTACATTTAAATAGAGAAAAGTTTGATAAATTCTTGTGGTTTAACAAAACTGAACTGATTTTAGATTAATATTTAAAAATAAAAACTACTATTACTTGAAAATAGAGAAAAAAAATAGAACATCACCAGTATTTATATAAATGATGAAGTATTTTTTATTATATAAGCCATTAAATGCCAAATAGCAAATCAAGAAAAATTAAATCTGTTATAAACTGCTGTGTGATGTATTGTGGCTAAATTAACATTGCCATAGAACTGGAGTGCTACTGTCCTGACCACAGAAGCACAATGACTTAATCTACTTGCCTATATGATGCCTAAACAAATACCAAATGACCTACACTAAATGTTCATATGGACCGAGAAGGAAAGCAGCTGCAGAAAATGGAAACATCATTTCAAGTGCATTGCTGAGGAATTCTAGTGAGTGATGAATGACCTACTGAAGAAGAATGATACAATGAGAGATAGACTGTATCCATAAAAGACATTATTGCCAAACTCATGGACATTAATCAAGATGATTTAAGGAAAGTTGTGATTTATTGTGTATATTTTTCTTTTATATATGTTTGTAAAATTCTAGTTTTATTTTACTTCCACTCTTGGCAACATGCCTACAATTTGGTAGAGTCCATTATCAGTGAAAACAACAAAATGAAGAGGGGGGAATTATTAAGTTAGATAATTTTTTGTTAAGTAAAGTTTAGGTCAGCTTTCCCTCCATGCTGCTTGACATTGATCATCACCACTATGATATGGTATAAAGTAAGATTTTTGATATTATTCCATATGAAGCATATGCACTTACTACAGGACAGTTCGTGTTGTTGTTTTTTGTTAACTAATAATCACTTATATTTATTTTTTCAGTATAAGTGATTAATCTTCCTATATGGATGTTCTTTTCTATCAACCATAGGGGAACATACCTAGGTAGGGGAGTCCACAAAGATGGTACATCAATAACTGGACAATGAGGTTATTACACATACACTTACATAATACTTTAAATTTGCTAGTTAGCTTCATGGTTGATTTAATAATGATTTTATTAATAATAATAATAATAATAATAATAATAATAATAATAATAATAATAATAATAATAATAATAATAATAATAATAATAATAATAATAATAATAATAATAATAATAATAATAATAATAATAATAATAATAATAACATTTGCTTTATAAATAATTAGTGCCTTGTTATGTATCTCTATCATGGGTAAGGGTTTGGCATAGTGAACACATTTAATTGTTGATATGGTAGAAATACATCATTCACACACACAATTATATTGTTTTATATGTTAAAAAGTTTTAAATTTTTTTTGTTTTGTTATTTAATAAATGTTGTTAACTTGATTTTCATTAAAATGGTCTTTAGTTTATCAAAATCATTTATACATTTCTTCATCAACTTATAACCAAGTATATATCTACACACACATTTCATTCTTGTATAATGATGCAGTAATATGTTTGGATGGATATTTAGTTCAATTGGAACCTATATAGAGGTGTGACAGTTGCTGTCTAGTGTAAATTCACTCCTGAAGAGAGCCGAAGGTGGATTTCTCCTGAGTTCAAATACTGAGGCATAATGGAGCATAAAGGAGGCATGAGGTATGGATGAACTAGCCCAAATTGTATTTCAATTTAATGTGTAAACCCAGAGCTAGCCCATTGGAAGTAGATATGATCATAGGTTAGGTACTTCATTGCATCATTCACAGATTTCTACCCCAAAACCTAAGGTCTGACCATAGTGAGATGTGTTCCCCTTTTCTTGTGGAAAACTCAGCCCATTACAACATGTAGTTTTGAAATTCAGCATACTATGTCTGTCCTTGATCTGATGGGAAAGAGAAGAATTGATAATATTGATCTGAAGACCTCATGGAAAATTACAGTGATGTATATTTTTGTTTATGTCTTGTTGCTATTATGTGATTCCAATACTTATTTTAATATATAAAGATGAATCAATAATTACCTGTTGAATATTCAATAAATTGGATGACCTCAAGAAAAATATAAGAATTGGGGCAGTGCCTGCACAACTACAAGTTCATTAGTTTTCTCTGCTTTATTTATCACATTAATATCTTTTATTGGATCATTATATGTATTCTGATTTGATTGTATTGCCAATTTTCCATTCTTCATAAATTTTGTTTCAGTGAATATATTAAGACAACTAGATCTTATGCTATCACAATAGAAAACACACATTATATATATATATATTGTAACAAGCACAGACGATGTTACATTGTGTTATTATTATTAAACATGTTCGCATTTAAAAATTTTCTTTAAGAATTAAAAATTGAAATTAAATATCATCTTAAACTCGTATATATAAATGGCACAGATAAAAAAAAAATTATTAAAATAAAACCTTATTAAAAATAGAAAGGTATTTTAAAAACAAAAACTTAAAAAGATTTAGAGATAAAAATATATCTTTAATCTTGGAAAACACATTAATTAATCAGAAATGGAAATGATTGTTTTAATTAGTTAAATGTAAACTAGCCTTGGGCATTTAAATGTAAAAGCATCGGTCAGATAGGAAAACAATAGAAACTAATAGCCAATGAAGAGAAAAGCAATGGAATCGGACCTCAGCGAAAAGACCATCTCATCAATGACGCAATGTAAATTTAATCCTTCAAATTAATATAAAAAGACAAGTTTGGAAATTATTAATGAAAATTATTATTACAATGTGACTATATGTATTAGTACGGAGTTGGAGGTGAAGGGATTGAAAGACACACTGTCAATTCCTTCAGCTGTTAAAGTAAAGGGAGTGAAACATCATTTTCTTCATTGAGGACCAGTTAAAGCAAAAACCTCCGGATGGATAAAAACAACAGCTAACAAAACAAATATCTTCAGTACGGTGTGGGAATTCCCGTTCAGAATTACAAACGACTAAAAATTATGGACCTTTTAAAATCGTAAGAACTTTATTTTCATTTGAAAACATAGAACTCTAAATTCTAAACCTTTTAGTAAATAATACAAATAGAATCCTATCTGACCAAACTAAATTCTTTATTAATAATGTTATTTGATGTATTTTTTTTTTTTTATTTATGCAAAATCATTTCCATTTATATTTTTTTTTGTTAGTTAAGTTTATTTATGATTTCTGTTTTCCGATAAATTAAAATATATCAATGTTAAAGTTAAGTCGGGCATGAATGGCTGTATAGATTTGTAAAGTTATATTAGGGGAGGGTAATCTTAGGTTATTTGTGTCATTGTTAAATTGGGTCAATGGATTGGATATATTGATGTAGTTAGTAGATGTAGTCGGAAATTCGCTACTGGCAGAATCGTTTATATATATGCCACACTCACCCATTTGCCTATAGAAGGAATTATAAGATGGAGAATGCAGTTCCTTTCTATGGAGTTTTTTTATTGTTCTTCTCGTTAGATAGATGTAATATTCCTATCTGATGAGAGTCAATGTTTTCTCTTAATCTTTGGTGCTGCTGTATTCCATATTACATTGAATACATCGATATATCAGATGAATTGATGCCAGTTGACTGCGAATTTTAGCCTAGGGTTAAATAGGGATATAATATTTTATTTTCAAATGCAAATCTATGTAGTCTATTCATACTCGATCCTAAATAAAAATGCACTAAATTTAAGTTGTTTATAGATGCTATCGGTTAAGTATGTTTTAGGTTTTCATATTTGATCAAAATATATAGACATTCGATAAATAATGATACCTTACGGTGAGTATCTATAATGTATTTATTTGGATGTCTTTTAAGTTATTGGTGACAATACAAGTATCTTATGGTGAATACTATTGGGTTACTTATAAATTTCCCTCTGCAATTGTCGGTATCAATGATTTTATATTTTGATCATTTATGTTTATTTTGAAATGTTTTTAACCGTTGTAATCTATGTAACCGATCTATACTCAACATTTTAAAACAAACTTTTATAAACTCCTCTGTGTGAACTTATAAAAAATTAAAATGTAAAGTTGTAAAAATTAAAATGTAAATTAAAATCAAAGTTAAAAATGTAAGTTAAATTTTAAAAGGTAAACTGATGCTAAAATAATTTTAAATCTTATATATGTGCGTTAATAAATGTTTGTATGTTAATTACTGGCAGTGGCTTATTTTATTCTTTTTTTATATACTCTTAGATTACATTATTTAATCTCTGCTCTTCCACTGAGCTAGTGACATGGGCTAATGACCGGAACCAAAATATTTAAAAAAATTTTTATTTTTATTTTTGACTTACGTATCTGCCTACTTTATAAATTTTTATAGGTTCAAATGCCTAGTGGCGCTCTGCAGTGCAGTTTATGTAAGTCTACTTTATCCGGATTGTTACAACTGGCCACCCAACTTGGGCTGATCTATTAATATAAACCATGGATACCCTGAGTAAATTTCTTTTTTCAAAATGAAATATGTTTATCTGTTTACATAAAGTCGGATACTTTGAATCTTATAAAAGCACTGCCAGAAGAAATTGCACATATATATTAAACATGAGAAAGTATAAATAATTTTAAACTGTATTTTGTTAAAAAGAAAGTCAAAAGGTTGCAATTGATATGTTTTTTTTTTGTTAATATAAATTATGCTTTAATGTGTATAAGAGCGCACAGCCACGTAAGTTTATGATGGTAAATGTGGTACCTTATGGAGAGTACTTTTGGGAATTTACTTCAGTGTAATCCTATATAAGCATTTCAATAAATCATAAATAAGTTGGTGGTATTTATAATTGTGCTGCAAATATACACGCATAAACCCATTATCTTTCAAAATATATTTACTTCAATGCAACCTTCCTAAATAATTTAAATAATTTGCTTGTCATGCCATGAGTAAAAATAAAATGTATAAAATAAAATAGAATTCTCGGGGGGAGGAGGTGTAAATGTAAATGGTCCTTAGGAGAACGATAGTAAACATTTTTTTTTTGTATATAGTCTTTTTGTAAAATTACTAACCGGATGTTTTGTAAATGTTTTCATTAATCGTGTACCGTAATTACTAACCCTAAGTAAAATATTTTTTTTTGATCATTTTTTAAGCAACTTTACTGATATGTAACAAACACAGACGACATTACATTGTGTTTTTATTATTAAACAAGTTCGCATTTAAAAATTTTCTTTAAGAATTAAAAATTGAAATTAAATATCATTTTAAACTCGTATATATAAATCGCACAGATAAAAAAAAAATTTTTTTTGACTTACGTATCTGCCTACTTTATAATTTTTTCTAGGTTCAAATGCCTAGATGGCGCCCTGTAGTGCAGTTTATGTAAGTCTATCTAATCCAGATCATTACATTTATTTATGTATATATATATAAGATTTAAAAATGTAAGTTAAATTTTAAAAGGTAAACTGATGCTAAAATAATTTTAAATCTTATATATGTGCGTTAATAAATGTTTGTATGTTAATTACTGGCAATGGCTTATTTTATTCTTTTTTTATATACTCTTAGATTATATTATTTAATCTCTGCTCTTCCACTGAGCTAGTGACATGGGCTAACAACCGGAACCAAAATATTTTTAAAAAAAATTTTTTTTTTTTTGACTTACGCATCTGTCTACTTTATAAATTTTTCTAGGCTCAAATGCCTAGTAGCACCCTGTAGTGCAGTTTACGTAAGTCTACTTTATTCGGATTGTTACAACTGGTGCCCAACGTGGGGCCTTTAAATCAAAATACCCCTTATCTTTTCGCAAACCCAGCATAAAAACTACTAACTCACTTTCTGTATTGTCACTTTGTTATTCTCCCATAACTTCATTATCTGTACCCTTTCTGCTTTCAAGCATTTACATTCAATCAACAGATGCGTAATATTTTCTATACCTTCCTTATACAATTTGCACGCTAAATCACCCATAGTTTTCCATTTACATGTATATTCTCTTGTTGCTAAAAATCCCGTTCAAGCCTTAAACAATAAACTACTTTCCTTACTATTATCATAAATTAACTCGCTTCCAATATTCTGTTTACTTCTATATATATTTAAACTCTTCTTACCCTCCATACTACTTCTCCATCTCTCCAACTCCCTATTTTTTATTAATACTTCTATTCTTTTATCCCATTCCTTACCACTATAACACTCAACAATTCTCCTAACACAATCATCCCACCTTTTATACAAGTATACCATTAAAAATTCTTTATCCAAATCTTTTGCATACCGCATTACCTCTCTCACCCATCTTGTTACCTGCCCTTTACTCATAACCCAATTAAACACTATTTTGGCTATTCTTTTACTATCCATAAACTGCAACCTACCAAACATTTTCATTTTACTTTTTGCATCTCTCATATAGAAACTTGACCATCCCATTTCTCCTTGAATTGCCTCCTTTGCTGTCCACATCTCTGCATCTAATGCATGTCTTCCTACTTCCCTTTGTACTTTCTCTAAATAATCTAAAATCCTTTTACTAACACATAATGCACCATTACCATATGTTAACCCTGCTACTGCAACTCCCTTCCATACAATTCTAGCTACATCATATTTATTATATGAAAATACTGTTAGTTTCTTTACCAAACCTTTTCTTTTCTTTGCTTCATTTACCAATTTTTTCTCCCATTCAACCAAGCAATTTTCCTGATTACATAAGATGATTCCCAAATACCTATACCTATCCACCATACTTAACTTTATATACCCCAATAAAAAAACTACATCCTCTCTTTCCCCAAACCATCATTATATTTGATTTTTCTTCACTAAATTTAATCCCCATCTCTTTACCCATCCTTGCACATGTCCTCAACATAATATCCATATCTTCTCTTCTTTCTGCACATAAAAAGATATCATCTGCAAAAAAAAAGACCTGACAAAGTATATACTCCTTTGCCACCTATTAATGGTATCTCTACCCCTCTTCCTAGTCTTAATGCTGGTACATCAAACAGTGGCGTAGTGTAGTGGCATTTCTCATCAGGATAGATTTACAATCTCTTAAACAAAGGCAAAACTCTCCATACAGTAGTGCCACCCTGTGCCAAGCAGAGTAATCAATGGATGCCAGAAGGCTTGTGCATAAAATCCCTATCTAGTGCCTAGGGTGGCACTACTGTATGGAGAGTTTTGCCTTTGTTTACAACAATTATGTGCTAGTATAGAGATGGTGATCATGTGATGTTTAGTGGTTTAGTTACAATCTCTTCTTGCAGCAGGCTGCTGGAAGGTTTCCTCTTCCCTGCGATGATGATCATGCCTTAGGCATGCAGAGATGGATAGGAATTGCCATCTCTGGGATAGAGAAACAGTTATCTTTGTTGCCTAGCCAACCATGTTAAAGTCCAAGCTGGCACAGTACAACTCTCTACAAAAGTGTATAGCAATAATCCCTTGCAATAAGAAATCTGCCTTATTTAAACATTTTTCAGATTAACCAGCTAACCAGATATTTAACTTAAAATTCCCTCCCTCTTAATTTTACAGCTCATATGTTTAATTTCCCTGTCAATTTTCATTAGAGCCTGTTTCTTCAATTTTGATCTTTTTAATTGCTTTAACTTTTAATGTTTTTAATCTGGAAAAGTTATTCATTACAATTGTAATGAGTTTGGAAAAAATGATATTGATTTAGATACCATTTAGATAACCTTGTCAAGTGAAAGTTTGTTTGGTTTCTGGTTTTGTTTCTGATCCATTCGATCAAAATTGAGAATTGCTCTAGCCCTTAATGACAGAAGACCATCTCATATGCAACATATCACATGTTCTTCACAATGTACATTCCTTTTAAATAAAACCAAAATATTATTTAGGGAAAATTTAAAATGTACATTCTTTTTAAATAAAACAAATTTTATAACAAATATTTATTTAGAAAAGAAATATAAACACTGCAATATATGTACATACATTGATATCACAGTCATTTATCCATGCATGTATGTGCAATAATACCTATATAATCATGTTGATACTTATATAACTATGATGTTGCATATACATATACTGAAGGGTGTTAAAATCCAGCATAGATGTGGCTATGAGGAAAAATAGGTGAAACAGTTATGAGGGAAGGAATATACTGTTTCAATATAACAAGATTTGCTTAGTCAGTTTAAATCCTGATTAGATCTATTAGTTAGATAACGACCAGGGATGATATTAAAAGTATATTTGTAAATGTTGTTAGGCCTGAAATATGCTTTCTCCTCCCTAACTTGATTATAACTAATTATATACAGATTCAGTATATATAAGCTAGATTAATATTTAGTTAACTTTCTTAGCATAATTACTATATGCTATCTCGAGAGCTGGGTCAAGTTAGTTTTCACAGACAGAAATTATATTTAGGTGCATTACATAGCTATTTTATATACATATTAGTACTATTATTAAGCATTATGAGGGTTTTTTTTATTAAGCACCAAGCTTGCATTAATGTCTTGCTATGTCTTGTGAAATGGGTTTCCAGTGTTAGGCCACCCCATTCTTTAGTTCGGATGGCTATCTTTTAGACCTGGAATACAAGGATCCAGAACAATATTCAAAGCCTATCTGACCTCAAATTAGAAATGTTCTTTATTATGCTAGCAAGCCATTTGGTCCAAGGACACAAAGTTCTAGGTACTAAAGCCCATGATTAATTACACATTTCCACCATGATCTTTCATTTTAATATTTTAATACCATAATTTTCAGATGCCAAATCTAAGGACCACCAGCTCTTCTCTCTTCATATTAATAAACCCTCAGCATTAGCCTGAACTTGGAATCTGGTTTTAGCTAATGAATCTGTATTTTGAGTGTATTAATTGCTTGTGGGTAATATATTAAATTTAGTAGCTTAAGACTCTGTATCTGTATCATCCTGGTAAATGTTTAAACGTACCATTAGCAAACCTAAAGAATAGTTTGGCATATCACAATAGTAGGCATGATTCAGAAACCACAGATAATTGTATAAATTGAATTATATAAAAGATGAGACTGCTGTACAAATTATATCATTATTACTGTATTGCCTGCATACGTAATCCATTCACCCAACACTAATTATGTTCTTTTTACTTTAATTAACTTATTTAATCATTATTTTATTAAACATATTTAAAATTACTATTTGTTTAATGTTATTTCTCACAATCTATTCCAAATCATTCAAATTCTTTATTATTATTAATATATTATGCATTTTTTTAGTTGTCATATTGTGTTAAGAAGTTCATTAAATCTTTAATTATAGTTTAGTTATTAATTTTCTCCTGAGTCTCATGTTTCTCCCTCTGCTAACCTCATAAATGTCATTCATAGGGTATTAAATCATGGAGTGCTGGTAAATGAATTGAAGTATGGTCAGATTCACAGTCCAACAACCTCATTTTCCTGGACTCTGGATTTTGTTGCATGAATGCACAAATATGACCACTACAATATTAATTTTGAGCTGGGTTATTTTTGAATTATGTTAAGTTTATTCCATATAATTTATTTATTGAAAAATGAAAATAAATAGGACAATATGTTGCTGCTTATTTAAAAATCTTGAAAAACTACAAAGCAAGATTTATACTTATTGCATATTATACAAAATAATATTTTATATTATATAATATGAAATAGCATTTTTATTATAGAAATGCTATTTCATTCCTCTTTCTCTTTTGAAGTGGGATCTCAAAATTATCAAAGTCCCTAGTTTTTTGATTTTACTTCAAATAAATAATGTTCTCACAACTAAATTGGAACACTTACAGATATGACACATTTTTAAAACTTGAATTTTTTTTTTATTAACATTTGGATCTGAATAAATTTACATTTAATGTTAGTATTGTGTGTGTGTGAATAAAATTGTGTGTGAATGAACTTTTATTATTATTATTATTATTATTATAGATATTTACAATCTTGACAGACAAAAATAACTCATGCTTCTTATTCCCAGGAGTCTGTAAAGTCACCAGTCAAAGCAGTAGTTGATGGCCGAAGTTGGAGAGTGCTAAGAATCCTAATAGCAAACCCATACTGCCAGATGATGATGACTTTTTATTTAGGTAATCACAACTGCAGGTCATTGCAAGAATTGGAAGAACTGTCTCATATTAAATGGGACATTATGAGAAAGTTAGAAGAGAAAGTGAAGAGACAATTTAAAAAGTGGAAGGCACATATATTGGAAGTACAAGTGGAATAGGATTCATTATAAATAAAAAATGGAAGAACAACATTGTGGAGATTGATGGTTTATCAGATAGTGGCAAGATTAGTTATTCAATTTAACAGAAAATATCAAACACAAATAATTCAGGTTTGTGCTCCAAAAGTTTTCATAGTGATGAAGAAATAAAGGATTTTATATGGATGTACAAAAGGCTTTTGTTCAGACCAAACAACATTTTAAAATTGTTATGGGAGACTTCTATTCTAGAATTGGCAAACAATTTAAAGATGATAAGGCTGTAGGTAAATTTGGTTAAGGTGATAAGAAATGAGAAAGAATATAGACTTGTGGAAAAGTAAAACTTTATATTATGAATTACTTTTTTGAGAAAAATGTGAAACGGAAATGGATATAGAATCATCCAAATGAAAGTACAGCAAAATTGGATTATAAATACATATTTCAAGATTGTAATGTTTTTAATAAATTCAACACAGGAACTGATAATCAATTAGTGAAATGTAAGATACAAGTTAATGGAAAATTAGAGACAAAAATTATTTGAAAAAACAATATTCACAGTTGATATTCCTAATTTTCAGAAACATTCTACTGAATTTAAATGAGAACTTGCAAATCATTTTCAAATATTAACAGATTTTGAACATGATTCATATTTGAATGAAATCAATAGGAAAGTAACTGATACACTTTTAGAAACTGCAACAAAGATAGCTGGTAGAAAAAGAGCAACAACTGACCAGTAAAATTTTTACTGAATTATGAATAAAAGGAATATGAAAACATATAAAAATAATGCATTAGCGATTGAATATCTTGAATTTTGTAAAATATTGTAAAAAAAAAAAAGGAGTTGATAATGATATAAGAAAATATAATTGTGAATTAAAAAGGAAAGTTATTGAAGAGAATAAAAGTCCCTAGACTGTAAACAATAATTTGATATTGGTAGGAAACTTATTTATGTAATAAGAAAAAAAGATAAATCCTTTATTTCTAATATAATGCTTACATATCACCCATCTAACAACAGTTTCGATTGCCCCTGCAATCTTCTTCAGAACTATAAAATATATACACATACACATAAATATACACACATAAATATAAATATAATTTGTATATTTATGTGTATGTGTATATATTTTATAGTTCTGAAGAAGATTGCAGGGGCAATTGAAACTTGTTAGATGGGTGATATGTAAGCATTGTATTAGAAATAAAGAATTGTTATAAAAAACAGATTAATTAATTAAGACAATGCAAAAAAGAAAAAGTTAAGATTAAAAAAAAATAAACTATTACCAAAAAGAGAGATGACATCATGAAATGTATAAAAGAATTCTATCAAGAATTACATAATAATAAAGAACAAGAAAAAGTACCTCCTACAAGATCTGAATTGCCCGAGATTTTAAATAAAGAAGTGAGACATGCAATTAAATTTATGAAGAAGGGAAAAACTCCAGGTAAAAATGAAATTATAATCAATAGGTTATAAGAAGAGAAGAAATAGAAATAATTTTGGCAAAGTTAAATACCTAATTATCTAAATGATAAATAAAGGTGTGCCAGATGACTGAAAGAATGCAGTTTTAATAATATTTAAAAAAAGTGTTTTTAGTAGAATGGATCATATCCAAATATTGAAAAAAGTTCTAGAAATGACTAATGAATATGAGTTGCATTATGCTTTGGATTTGTAGATTATGAAAAGTCATTTGATTCTAAAAGCATTTCTTCAGTGATTAAAGCACTGGATCATTAAGATATAGATCCAGGATATTGTCATATTCTGAAAAATGTCTACAAAAATGCAACAGCAATTATTATATTACATAATGATAATAGAAAGCTTAACATTGAGAAGGATGTATAACAAGGTTATTCCATATCTCCAAAACTTTTTACAGCAGTGCTGCAAAAAGTATTTTGTGGATTAAAATAAAAAACTAAAGGAATAAAAGTAAATGGAGATTATTTAAGTCAGCTAGTTGTTTTTGTAAATAATGCTTTAGAGCTTCAGGAAATGTTGCAAGAGTTATCAGATGATATTAAGATAGCAGGAATAAAGGTAAAGGTTAAAAAGATTAAAGTGGTGTTCAATGAATTTTCTCAAAAGATAAAAATAAAGATTGATAATGATGAGTTAGAAGAAGTTAACAACTACAAATACTTTGTTCAGATTATTGTTACACATGGAAACATAATTTTCATGAAATTAATCAAAAAATTAAACTTGGTTGGAGTGCTTTTGGTAGAAATAACTTAATATTAAAAGAAGCATGCAAATGTGTTTGAAAAGGAAGATTTTCAATGTGTTTTACAAGTTCTTATTTATGGATCTGAGAAATTGGACATTTAATAAAAGAGCAATACTGAAACTTTAGATCACTTAAAGAAGTATGGAGAGATCTGTGTTAGGAGTAACAAGAAGAGATCAAAAATAAAATATATGGGTAAGAAAACAAACAGGTGTTATTGGCATCAGCAAAATAATTAAGAGTCTTAAGTGGAGTTGGACTAGACATATTTCCAGAAGAGATAATAATAGATGGACAGTTGAAATCTTAAACTGGATTCCAAGTGATTGTAAAAAACTTACAAGAATGATATATCAATTTTTGATTTCTAATTATGTAAATAGCCAATTCTAATATTAAGTGCGTCTATTTGCTAATTAATTTTTATTGCTTTTGTTATCCCTTGGCATTTTTTATTCACTATTTCTCAACTTTTAAATTATTAATTGTATCACTTTAATCTCAGACTTCTCGACTGAATTCAGATTTAGATATTAAAACAGGATAAATACCCTATAATACCAGCTAGAATTTTGTTGTGAGATTCAATATAAATGAAGTTGTTGGACATATAATTATACATATACTAATTTACTGTCCTCATTGACACATCTAAGTGAGTATACTTAGTTTATTTATTAATCACTTTGAATTTTATCTGCATTTATTTTATTATATAATTATTTTCATCATTACATTATGTGGTCATATTTACTTTAAAATGTTCATCTGCTTATTCTGTTACAATATATATGCACACACAACTATATTCCCCACTCAGAAGCAAATTTACAACATAGTAATTCATTCACTGACCAAAACAATAAAAGTTAAACATGATTTGTTTTGTTCTTTTTATATTAGTCAGTGTTTATACAGTAATTTAGTACTTAAACACCAAAGCAATACCTGAGCACAACAATTCCATTCAATTAATGAAACTTTTTTTTAAACTTTCTTCAGACATAGTAAGTTACATAACTTAGATGCAAAATGTATTGTGTACTATTATTTTTTTAAAAAAATATTTATTTTAAAAAATTATCTTTTTCTTTTTTAAATATAAGTATATTATATAATTCCTTTAATATCTTCTCTCTTTGCTTTGTACTTGTAATTTTAAACATATAAATGTTGAGATATTTATAAAGAAAAGGTAGATATTATTTTAAAAATTGACTTTATTAATGCTAAGCATGTTTTTAGTACAATACACCCATAATCATAGCTATATTACATCACTTTTATTGGTGGTATTTAAGCATACTTACTTATATTCAAATACTCTTTAATTTGTTGTGAAGTTATGTAAATTTTATGTGAAATCTTAGAGAGCCCATTTCGCTATGGTCCAAGTCTCTGTAATTTTTTTTTTATACTCCCCATCAGTACAAACAATTTTTGCTTTAGATAAATCAAGTTTATAGACAGAGTATTGTTTGTGTTCTGCAAAAATGGAGCATTTGTTATTTCTTTTAAATCTATTATAGAGATAGTTGAGCTAGGACAATTTTGTAGATTGGCTTTCGATTCACCATAATAAGCATATAGGTAATTGGCTTGAGTGCAAGAGATTTTGTTAAGTATTTGATGAACTGATTCGATGAACAATTTATCTTTTGAATAGTTTAGTAAGTTTAATAGTTAGTTTGAATAGTTTAAATGAGCAAACAGTTTAAACTTCGTGGCTAATTGTTATAAAGTGCACTTTTGAATAGTTTAGTAAAGCTGGGGGGAAATGGAAGCTTATATTAAATTTCTCTGAACAAATTCTTTTTAGTTTGCTAGAAATTTTTGGTGCATATGGAAAGCTTATCCATTTCTTAGTATCTTCAGATTTAGACAGCAGCAGTTTTTCATTTTGTTGTAGAATCTATAGATCATACTATAAATTTTATTAACACTGTATCCATATTTTATAGATCCTTAATATATGCATCTATGTTGTCTTTTCAATCAATTTTGAATTTACATAATTTTATATTCCTATCTAGGAAACCTTTAAGACAGAAAAATTGCCTTTATGCCTATTACAGTGAATCAAAATTCAATCTATCTACAAGATTGGCCCAGCACAATTATCTCTATAACAGAGCTAAAAGAACAATACCTTGATCATACATTTGATTTATCTAAAGCAAAAATAGTTTAAAGAGATAGGGAGGATAAAAAAAGAAAAATTAAAGAGGCTTGGACCATAGCCAAAGATCAATTTGTGATAAATAAAAAAGATACCAGCACCTCTACTTCAAATAAATAAAATTTATATAACTATACAACAAATTAAAATGGATTTGAATATGAGCAAGTATATTTAAATACCATGAAGAATATTCATGTAATACAGCCATGATTATGGTAGGCATTATACTGAAAGCATGCTCAGCATGAATAAAGCCAATTTTTAAAATAATACATTTACCTTTCCTTTATAACATTTATATCTTTAAAAGTATATTATCTATACTGAAATTAATGCAATTAGAAGGAATTTGAACATAGACTTTCAAGCATCTACATCTATCCACTCCATCCTATACAAAAACTTCTTTTGTTACTTCTGAATCAATCTTATATAAATATTTCTTAGATAATTCTGGCTGCTATTATGTTTCAACTATTTATAATAGTCATTTTCAAGAGACTATTTGTATATTTTTAATATAAGCATATTATTATATGACTAAAAATATAAAAAAAAATTAGAAGTCATAATAAAATATCTACATGGGGTTTTTTTTCCAATTTTTTCAGACATATAATTGTAAGTTTGTACTAAAATTATATAAATGCAACTTTGAAGAAAAAAAACCCATAAATGATCAAAATATAATAACTGAAATTTAAAAAAAAAAAAAAAATTTTTTTTTAAGATTGTTATTGAAACTAGAATTTTAAATCTCTAAACTTTGAAAGAAATATATTTGTTTATTTTTAATGAGCAATATTTATTAAAATCATTATGATTATATATGATTGCTAAATATTTGATAGTACGTTTTATATAATTAATTAAATAAATTTAATTAAAATTAAAGTACTGCCTTAGTGAATCTCCACTAAGGCAGTGCCATTAATTTGAATTACTGCAGCTCGTATAAAACTAAATTTAGACATATATTATCTAACATGCATACAAAAGTAATTATAATGAATCAATTAATGAAGTAATAAATAGCAAAAGATAGATACTTACTTATTAGTTCGGGATGAAATTTTAGTCTTAATTAAATTCATGATTATCTATGATTGCTAAATATTTGATAGTATGTTTTATATAATTAATTAAATTTAACTTTCAAAGATAAGATGTTGAAGATCTCTGGAGTATTTTTATATCTACTATACATTCTTTATTAACTTCTAGGTACCATGACGTATTTATGCTTTAAAGATAGCCATATTTTGCCATGTAAATAAATTGACATTAATTTAGAAAATGAAGTTGTTATTTACAACTTTGTTAAAACTGATTCTCTAAATCTTTGAAAATTAAATTTACTTACTTAATTAAATAAAACATACTATCAAATATTTAGTAATGATTAATAGTCATAAGTAATGAAGACTAAAATTTCATCGCAATACCTTAAATATCTAGAAAATTATAATAAAGTAATACAGTTTATATTTTATGTAAACAAAAAGATTATTTATTGGATTGATGTTATTTTTTTAATATTTAAAATTTATAAAGTTGTCAATAAACAAAAAAATTCTTATCAGAGGTATAGGAGTTCAGCTGATGTATTCTAGTAGTGTACTGGTGATGGACTCCCAAAATCCTTATCTAAAATTAAATCCGCACGAAGGTATCTATTTTAAAAGTAATGTATCATATTTTAAAAGCAGATTGAAGAAAGTGGATGGTGAAGGGAAGATCTATATTGAACATAAACTTTTTTTTTTAAAAAATGAAAGAAAAATAAACTGTCTTGAACATAGTCAAGCATTATGTACAGTAATAAACTCCGTTATTAAACAATAAATATTGATTTTATTAATGTGTACATATATATCATATAAGGATGTGCGTGAATTTATGCATAAAAAATGAGTGCTTGATATATTATTTGGTCTTTTTTTTTTTTTACAAAATTTACTCGTCTAAATAAATAAGTTAAACTTTTAGAGAAATAGATTAAAACTCAGGCATAAATCATCATGAAACAATAATTATATTCTGTAATAAATAGAAATCTACAAAATACTATTATATATTCAAACATTCTTTGTCTACTATAGTAGTTTGATTATTCTGTTAGCTGATTTATTTGTTCAATACCTATAACAATATGCATATATATTCATTTATATTTTAAAATAGCATTTTTGAAGCCGGCTTGATTTTCTTTGGGAACAATATCTTTCAGTAACAAATTCATGACTGAATCTCTTTCAGTAGGAAATGTTTTCAGAGCTTCTTTGTAAAATTTCACACACTCTTTTAGAGCTTGCTTCCAAGGAGTAGGTTTAAAATTAACAATAGTTTCTGCTTTTCTAATATCCACAATCCCTTGATTCACAGTTGGATATAATTTATTGTAATTAATAAGAAAATTATCTTTAACAGTATCTGGAAAAAGTTGATAATTGTTATCAAATTCTTTAATTATAAATTCAATATTTTTAACATTTAATTCTTCAGCAATATCTAACAACATTTGCTTTAAGGTAAAGTTTTCTTTAAGCGCTATATTAAAAGCTTGATTCATAAATAAATTTGGAGTTTTCAGTATATTATATATTACTTTAGCGATGTCTTGTGTATAACTCAAACTGAGTAGACGATTTTCAACAGATGGTGAAATAATTACAGGATGCCCAATTTCTTCATAAAACTGAACCCACATCTGATATACCCACCAACGACGGGTTGTATCATGCGGGCCGATTATGTCTGGTATACGAATGAAAACGTAAGATACTCCAGCATTTTGTAAATATTCTTCGCATTCTAGCTTGTTATGACCGTATGGATCTAAATCATTTAATTGTTTTTGCTGCTCTTGGGTCTCTGGCCGCACGGCATCTTTTTCAGTTGTAGGCCCATTATGATTTTTTATACAAACTTCGTAAACAGAATCGGAACTTATATAAATATAAATGCCAAATTTGCCGTTTAAAAATGATATTACAGAATGTAAACCTTCGACAGAGTACAAACTAAAATCAATTATTGCGTCAAAATAAGGTATAGTTTTGAGAATTTCTTGAAAATCCATACAGTTTTGTAGAGATTGAGTACGATCCCAATTTATATTTATGACATTCGGCTTAATAAGTGAATCTGAATCCCAGTACTTATTTCCACGGTTAATTAACACAACTTTAACATTTTCCTGTAATAAATAGGCCAAAACTTGGCTACCAAGGAAACCATTTCCACCGAAGAACAGAACACTATTTTTTTTTAAAAAAAAAGAAGACAAATTTACATTAATATTTTTCCAAAATAATTCTAATTTAAAAAAAATGTTAACCTTTTCAGATCCATGGCTAGATTTTTTTTATATAAGGATGCAGAATTCAATTTTTTGTTGTTGTTTCAGTTGAAGATAATAATTAATTGTGTCACGTGATATTTAAGTGATTGGTGCAGTGTTATATATTACATCGCATACGTAACCAAAAGAAGAGACGAAGACCTTGACATAATTTACTCCAGTGGCAGCTATATTTTTTTATAGGACTGGTAGGGGGAAAATAAGTGTTGGAGAAAACTTACCAAAAAATAAAATAAATTTGTTTAATTTTTTTTTTTATTAACAATATAAAATTTAATTGCTTCATTTTCTACAATCATCTGTAATTATCGTTTTTTTTAGTTCAGAAAGTTTGAATTTTCCGGTTTTATAATTGTTATAAAAAAAATTGTAATTGTAGCTTATTTATTTAATTACCGTACCTATACGCTTAATAATACATGTAAATCATTTTGGAATTTTATTCAATAAACACTCCCGAAGTGATCAAAGAAATTAATGAAATTTAAATAATTTATTTTTTTGAATAACAATTAATCTATAAACTATTAATATAAAAATCTAATTACTGTACATGGAAAATAAATATTTGAAAATAGAGTAGTAGCTTCCTAAAGATTTTTGTCGCGTGGATGCAGGATCCTATAATTATTGCCCCAAACTGGCCCAATAATCAAATCTTTTAAAGACAACCCTCCTCCCCCATGAAATAAACTAATTATACTTTTGAAACTATGGAAATAATTATTTTTTATGGCAGCGGAAAGCGCTTAAGAAAAAACAAATGACGAACTTTAAACTAATATATTTATAAAAAGCATTTTTTTTAAAAACAAAGTTATTTAAACAAAAATATATTTTCGATACTTGATTAAAGATAGTTCTATAAAATGTGCATGTTCAAGTCAAGTTGCTTCAACTAATGAATTCAATATTGATAATGTTTAAATTGATGAAGAGAATATTTTATGAATGATTATGCTATGGAAGATATGAACCTTATAATGGAAATTCTATACAAATTTCATGCCAGTTGTCGCTACAAGATAGGCAAAATATAAAGGTTGCAACAACCTGAAGAATTGATTCAAATAAATAGTGAGTTGTCAACAACTGAGATTTACTATCCAAAATTAAGTTATCTGCATCCTAACCTTATATCAAATTTATGTCTTTTTATATGGTCTTTATCATTATTTTGAATATAAAAAGAAAGTCATTAGTTCTAAAAAAGATTTTAAAGACTAGTGTGGAAAGATCCATATTGAAATGACTAATAATTTAAACTATTCCCAAAAGAATGGTATCTACAGATACCTACTATCTGTTTACAAGTTTGATTCTTTTTTTTTTTTTTGGAACATTAAAAAGAAGACTAACAGAATATAATTCTCACTATGAACCAAAAATGAGATTAAAGTGCAGTAGATATTGTTGCCAGCTTATAATTGATATATGAAAGGAATGGAGACTGCATCATCTTAATTAATATTAACTTAGTTATGAAATACAGAAATAGATAAAAATACTACAAAATATTAACAAATTTGTTTATTTTCACTTTTTGTTTATTGTAAATAAATCAATATCACTTTCATTTTTTATAAAAAATTAATCATATAAATAATTAACATTAATAAAAAATTCTTACTTTTTTCCCCTCAGCTAAATAATAAAAAAAATTGAAGTCAAACTTTAATGATTTTAAAATATATGTTTCTTAAACTCAAAAATTGATTAATTATATTTAAGACTTATCAATAGGGCATCATTTTCAACTATTATTGATCCACTACAGGATGAAGGTCTTACCAAGTTCAAACCATCTCCAATTTTTAGCCTTCTCCATATCACACCAGCACACTTTTTATTTCATCCATCCATTTCACATGTGATCTCTTTCTAGGTCTTTTAAATCTCTTGGGATCCAATTTAACATTTCAATTGTCCATTTATTATCATCTCTTCTAGCAATATGTCCAGCCCAATCTCATTTTAGTCTTTTAATTCTTTCAATGATGTCAGTAACACCTATTTGTTCTCTCACCCATATATTTCATTTTCAATCTCTTTTTGTTATTCCTAACATGCATCTCTCCTTACTTTTTTGAGTGGTCTGACCTCTCTACTGCTCTTTTATTAAATGTCCAAGTCTCAGATCCATAAGTAAGAACTGGTAACACACATCTATTAAAAACCTTCCTTTTCAAAAACATAATCATACTTCCTTTTGATATTGTTATTTCTACAAAAAGCACTCCAACCAAGTTTAATTCTATGATTAATTTCATCTATTATATCTTCATATATAATAATAATCTGACCAAGGTATTTGTAGTTGTTAACTTGTTGTAACTCATCCTTATCAATCTTTATTTCATTAAAATCTATTTACGTTTATCTTTTTAAGAACATCCAGAAAGATCAAACTGTTTATTCTTGATATGTATTAAAGTTATATTGTAAATGAAAACTAATTAAAGAATTAATTAAAATTGAAGTAAACTGAATCAAAGAATTAGTTAGTTCAAAATATTATTTTAATCTAGCAAACACATTAGGATTTTGAAAAACATTACTAATTAATTATTAACAAATAGTTGGTTACTCAAGAGAAAAATAGATATGAAACAAATATATAAACTATAATGCTATTGGAGAATAAACAGCATAACTGACATCCATCACCTACACAAAGCAAAAATAATACTTGCCTCCTGAAGTGAGGAAACAGGTATCAAGACTCTAAAACGTCCATTTTCATTATTGGGAACAGTTTAAAGTTCATGTAATTACTACCATTATTAGAGGTATTCATTTGAAAAAAGAAAAAGAAAATTATTGCAGTATTTAATGACATTATTTCCTAAATTTATTCCTATATAAATTTAAACCTAGTATTATAAAGTGTTCAAAACTTTGAAATTATTCAAACGGAAGTCAATCTCTAATAATGCATTATTTCTTAAATATTATAAATTTTCACACACTTGACTACCAATAAGAGTTTAAAAAACTTAAGTGAATCACTTACATTCTGTATACACCAATTCTTACAGACCATGCTTAAATCAGGGCTTGAGTCTATTGTGTGCCTGATGTTATAATCAAATATTCAATTGTACAAATCTATTTAACCCATCGCAGGAGAAAGACAGTGTCTCATTTTTAACCACCTACGATTAGACAAACATGACTTATAAATGCAAACCTATTATTATTTCAGCGCTTTATAATAATAGCTTTGCTTTTATAAGTCATGTTTGTCTAATCGTAAGTGGTTAAAAATGAGACACTGTCTTTCTCTTGCAATGGGTTAAATAGATTTGTACAATTGAATATTTGATAACATCAGGCACACAATAGACCCAAGCCCTGATTTAAGCATGGTCTGTAAGAATTGATGTACGCTCTAAACTTAAGTGATTCATTTAAGTTTTTTAAACTCTTACCGGCTGGCAAGTGCATGGAAATTTATAATATTTAAAAAATAGCGCATTATCGGAGATTGGCTCCATTTAAATAATTTCCTATATAAATTGTATATCCAAATTTTTATATAAAAGTAAATCTATATTTTATATAATAAATAATAAGTTAAATTAAGACATTGACAAAATTTTATTTAATTATTTGTTTGTTCATTCCTACAGTTAATGACGCTCTCTGCAAATAAAATTTTGTCTTAATCACTGTAGATTGGACATTAAAACTAGCACAGCCAATCATAGGAGACTGAATTCTGTAGTACTCAGCAAGCAAGATGGTGCTGCAGCAGCTAAAAAAATAATTACTGCAGCTCAGAAATTGATTATGAATTTTGTTGTTTATAAAAAAGATTTTTGGGGGAAAAAATCAATAGAATATAATAAATTCTGATTAGTAAGTGTGACATCAAAAAACAAACTGGTTGGATACCATTCATACAACATGTAAAATACTTTCTGTTGAGTAAAACTTAAAAAAGTAAAATCAAGATACTGATGCTATTGTATTTCAGAAAGTAAAAAGATATTATGATTATTAATTACCTGTATGGAATAATTAAATCTGAACATTTCTGATATTAATAAATATTTAATAACCTAAACGACTATTTCAATTCTTTACCTTTTAAAAGGCATATATCTAAGTTATATTTTAGGTAGAGAATTAAAGCCTAAGGGAAGAAATTGCAATTAATATATGACACTTAAAAACTTGATTCAAGATTGCATATATGAAGATTGTTAAAACAATTCCTTTGGCACACAACATATAAAATATTGAGATAACTACTAACTGATAAAGTTCTGTCATATAAAGAAGCTATCAAAAAATGCTAAATTCATGTTTTAGCATAATCCAGAGAATCCCAGAAACAATGTGTAATTTATGGATACAATTTTGTGATTCAAAAAACAAAATTTGCCATGAAGAAAGTAGAAAATTGTATGTATCTGCTATGGGAAAAAATGGCCACATAACATGAAATTATATATTTAGAGAAATATACCAACTGAAGTTTAAAGGGCTATATCACTAATATAATCTCAAATCTAAAGTAAAAAACCACCAGTTTCACAAATGAAAATT
Source organism: Epiperipatus broadwayi (assembly GCA_028023455.1). Classification (NCBI taxonomy): domain Eukaryota; kingdom Metazoa; phylum Onychophora; class Udeonychophora; order Euonychophora; family Peripatidae; genus Epiperipatus; species Epiperipatus broadwayi. Next base: position 5,983,702 of record JAQFVV010006242.1, read on the forward strand.
AAAGATGTACATTAGAAATGTAAACATAGGCATTAGTGAACAAATAATGCTGCCTATCTAAATCTATGGGAGAAATATAAACAGTGGAGATGGCTCTGGAATCTCATTTCAGAAAAAGACTAGAACTAGATAAACATGTCTCAAAAGATCATTCCTAAAAATGCAAGACATAAAAAAATGTGATAAAAATTATCGAGAAGGTAATGGCATTTCATAAAGAACAATGGGAAAGTGTTACCATTACATATTGAAGAAAGCATTATTAATCTTCTAGGCAGAGAATGGTTCAGAAAATTAGATATAAAGGCCAACTTAATTGAAGAAAAAATACTGAAAACTAGATTTCCTATCTATTTAAGACAAATCAGAGGTAGAAAAAAACAAATCTACTATTTGCAAGGAACATAAAATATTTTCACAAAGAAACCTTTAAGAAACTAGCTAAACAAATATTTACACTCATGGAAGATCTGATTGGGCCATATCTGTTGCTGTAATTATATAAACAGATGAGGAATGGAAAATTTGTAATTATTATTATATGATAAAGAAAAATCTGAACAGAAGATCTTAATAACAAATAAGGGAAACATTTCTTTTATAGAACTCATCATGTTTAATCAAATTAGATTTATATGTTGAATTCCACCAGATTCCTGTAAATGAAAGATTATCATAATTGTTAACAATTAATTACATAAGCAGATCGTTTCATTGTAACTGTCTATCTTTTGAGATCACAACAGTTATAAATATCTTACAAACAAAAATAGATACCATACTCTAAGGAATAGATGATGTTATTCACTACTTGTATGGTTATTTACCATGGTTTGGTGAAGTATTAAGAAATTGAGATAATAATTGGATGAAAAAAAATTCACATATAATACTCATAAACTACAATTTTTTTTTAGATATATAGTTAGTGAAAAGATTAAAATACCTGCTTCCGAGAAAGTACAAGCAATGCAAAAAGCTCCAAGACCAATACAAATTAGAGTGCAAGTTTTTAAAGGCAAAAGAACTATTTCAATTTTTTTTAAAGAGTTAACTCAAATAATATGCCCATTATAAAGTTTGTAAAAGAAAACTATCACTTTTTTAACATCAAATAAGTTGCTTGTTCATTAACAAACTAGAGGTAACACTTACTATTGATACTTCTAAGTAAGGCTTAAGAGCTGTTCTAAGCTATATGATATATATTGAAAACAAAAAACAATTATATTTATTTGCAGAACATTATATACTGTACACTAAAAAAAATCAATTGGATAATCAGGCTCTGGCTACAATATTCAGAATACAAAGATTTCATCAATACATATAAGATCAAAACTTCTTAATAATAATAGACCATAATCCACTTTTAATCATATTGATGAATTCAAAATCTTTCTGATCATTTAAGATCATGTATACTACATTAGTTAAATTTTGCATCACTATATAATTATAAATTGAAATGTGTGAAGGAGAAATTAATTCTGTATGCAGAAGTGTTGTTCAAATTCCTAACAAATTGTAATTCAGAAGCTGAAATAAATTATATTGATATCTTGCAAGTGAATTAAAAGTGAGATGGTATCAAATTAGACTAAATGTAATGAAAGACTTTGAGATCTAATTAAGTGGATAAATAAAGGTTTATCTGCAAGGTTTCCAAAATGACTATCAATATCTTCTTAGTTACAAGAACAAAATTTTTCATTTGAAAGCATGTAACTGAGTTGTAATATCAACAATTAGACATGAAAAAAATACTTAAATTTATTTCACCATAATCAAGGAGTAGTAAGAGCCAAAACTTATAAGAAGCTATATTTGGTGGCCTAATATTAACATATAAATCAAAAAATTTTGAGAGGAACTGTAAACAATTCCAATCTATGGCTAAGATGCCAGGGAAAAAATATATAGTATGATTTAAAGCAACTAAGCTATGGTAGCAGATTTATATCAATCATGCTAGCTTTTTTAAAGAATATATATTTTCAGTAGGATGAAATTGCTTATTCTCAATTGATAAAATACATAGTAAGAAATATGAATATTAAAAAAAAAAAAGAATCTAATACAAAGCCAATTACTCAAGGTTTTAATAGGTTTATAAATGTAGATAGAAATCAATCCTTAAGCTATCAACAATATCAACCAGTAGTCAAAGCAACCTCTTTTAACAATAAAAGTGGAAACACATCTTTATCTATGGTTTGATTGCAATGTGACTAAGGACTATAAGATTAATAATGCAAAGTTTAAACAAACCTCATAATCAGGTAAATATAACTTGTTTTGAAACATACTAATGAATAGTCAATTATAACTTCCAGATTTTTAAAGCAGACTAATAAATAGTCATTTATAACTTCCAAATTCCATATAAATATATTGTACCATTTATTAGTAATTTAGGGTTTATACGCTTTAATTTTAGCATATTCATTGATCAAGTTACGTCCTCACTTGAATTCACTTATTTGAATATATTAGGTATTCTCACATATCTTTTTGGTATCAATGTTTTGTTTGCATTTTGACATTTGTTTTTTTTTAAAAAAATTCCTTGTTGGTGTTGATGTTAAAAAATAAAAGTGATTAATTTGTTGCAATGGTATTCCAATCATATGCAAATGCATGTGTTTGTCAGAAAGTAATAGTGAATAAAACATTGGGTATTTTTGTTTTGCAAGCAAGTAAGATGGCACCCATATATTTGATGTGTTCATTTCTGGGGGCTTATAATTTCTCTTTTTGAATGTATTAGTTGTTAAATTTAAAAAAAAAAAAAAAAAAGTTAAATAAACTAAAAGTAATAAATTCTGACAAATTACCTTAATAATCTTTATTTCAATTTTTTTTTACTTATGTGGTAATGACAATATCCTCTGATCTTTAAAGTTTTCAGTAGCTTGTGTAGAGAAACTAATGAGAGCTTCATTATAAGTGTTATCAATCAATTTTTTTTACATTTTTCAAATGAAATTTATGTTCTTTTAACTTATTTTTTATTTAGGTTCAATGTGTATGAAATAAAATTTATAGAACACAAAAAATATAACATTCTAACAAAATTTTCCATATGGTTTATTTAATTATTTGTATTGATTTCTTAGATCCGGAATCAATCTCCTTATTTTCCATATATACAATGTATTTTTTTACACAATTTTTACACAAACTTTTTTTGGGAACCAATCTATCATGTTAAAAGAGAATTAGATGTATTGTAAAATACATCTTTTTATTTTTGCTGTGTCTTATGACCAGCAAGTAAATAAATGGACAAAGGCAGAATTGAGATGGTAAGATTATAGTTTAATACGAATAATTTTAACTATACACATGGCCTATTATAAGGCGTAATAAAATAATAAAAGGTCGTGGTGATCTGCATATAAATACCCTAGTCCTGCTTTGGACTTACAGAGGCAGGAGTCTCTGACTCATAATTAAAACTCAGAACAATTAGATCAGGTTATGGGGGTTTATATACCCCTCAAGACTTCTGGAGTCTTTTACATTCCTAACCATATATGGTGTTTTTACATATGTTTTCACATACATGCAGTATTTTCACATTTCTCACCATATATGGTATTTTACATAGTTTTCTGACCCTATAAGGTCAGCTGAGATTTCTATTATTATACAACTTTCTATGATTTAACAACATTGCAATTTTAGACAATCGTTATACTTAATTACTATAGTTATTTTACATATTTATTATACTTTACAGTTATTACTTTTGTTCTACATTTATACAATTATTATTGTTGTTTTACATATTCGTTATATTTATGCAATTATTATTATTTACATATTCATTATACATTATATATGTTTATACCTTGACCTTGAATACTGCAATTTTTTTTAATGTAGTTTATTCCAATGGCACTAATATCTTTTTCATTCTAACTAATATAGACTGCACTCAGGTTAATATGGTTATAATTTATATGATAAGCAAGACTTTTTAATAAAAATGAATTATTAATTAAATTGTTTTAATGTTATTTATGATTCATTTGACAGATTGCTATATATTTGAAAAATAATAAATATGGGGAAAAAATACAACCAAAAAGTGTAATACTACAAATATATTATAAAATTATATTAGATACAGGCAACATAATAAAATTTGTCATCATGTTCTATTTTTAATATTAGTTTGTGCTGATTATGCTATTTTTGCAAATTTAAAATATCTATAAAATGACTTTAATGTATTAAATATAACATATAAATAATTTATAATTTTAAGTTTTAAAAATGTTTTACTAACTAACTAATATTGGTCAAAATTTTTCAATAACATTTGGCTTAAATGATTTTAGCTTGAAATATATATCTGTTTAAATATACTGGCTTCTACTTCATCAAAGTTAATTAAATATAAATCTGTTATTTGGCTATATTTATTGTAAGAAAAAGGATATGAACTCTTTATCAATTAACTGGAAAAAATATATTTGCAAAATCATAATACCATTTGATATATACATTTTGCTGAATGTAATGAAATTTTTAATATTAATGGTACATCTTTGTTTTAGAGTTGTAAAGTATATAAAATATAACAGACACTATTTACATTATAAAGACTATATTGAGTTTACTTTAAAAATATGCAATATTAATTATTTTCACTTGGAGAATAGGATTAAGAATAGAATAAAATAGAAAGCTATAATTAGAGTAGCTATTAATGCCTTTCAGAAAAAAAAAATGATGCAGAATGTAAGATGTCAAATAATCAGACTAAAAGAACAATATGAAATTAAATGTATGAGAATGTATTTTTTGGTTAGTATGATGATTTACTGGTGGAGAGTGAAATGGTCTTAATTATGAATAATCAATAAACTGTTACCATTATCAAAAGCTAAAGACCACTTCAAATAGACATTTCTGTTTTCTTTGTGTTTTACCTCATCTTAACTTCATGTTCCTTTATCTTATAGTCTTAAATCAATTACTTTCAGAAATGATAATAGAATTGTGTGTTTGTGTAATTGCATTTCTTAATAATATATAGTAATTTTGATTCCAATTTCTTTTTTTTTGCAAAAGTTCTCAATGTTGAAAAGGAATTGTTGATGATGATAGCACTGGAAATCTTTAGTTATGATCATAAATGAGATATTACAATCACTAATGAGATCACTTTGAAATTAGATTGGTGAGTTTCATTCAGAAAATAATTATATGTTTGCACAGACCTATTTAAAGAGTATAATTTGTAAATCATTTCATATTATTTATCAGTGGCAGCTGGTTCTTAAGCACTGGGTGCAGCAGTACCACAGAAAAAAATTATAATTATTTAAATTTGTGATTAAAAATATCAATAAAATCATTCAATATTTTGCATAATTATTATAAGCATTTAAAAAAAAGAATTATTTTAAACAATGCTTGAGATTCTATTCTATTCAAAGATATTGCTAATAATGGCAGTGACAAAAATGTCATATTTGGTGAATTTCAGCAAGTTCCATCAAGATTCGTTAGCTTTTATCATGTATAACTAACACCACTACAGCTTTGTCAATAGTTATTTCAACATATGTTTGTCTATTATGGTTTCTCTTCAAAACGAATAATTTTTTGTTTTCATATAGAATGAGCAATAAAACATTGTTTTTCCCCATTGTAATTAACATTTATAAATTTACATATAAATATTTATATCAAAAAAATATAAAAGAAATATTTATCATGATGGATATTAGTGTCGAATATATATGAAGAATTATATTTTCGTCATTATCATTACATGAAAAAATTGAGATAAAAATAGATCTATTCCAGATATTATTATTTGTCAAACAGCAATAGATTTTTTAACAGTGATTGATATGGAAAAATAAAATGGTTGTGTGGTTGTGAAAATAGAAATACTCCATTTTGTTTTCCTTGCTTACTTTTTGGTAATGATACTGTAATAAAGCATCCCTGCATAAAAATTTCACAGGTGCTGTTATTTACTATTCTTTATTTTTTAAGTTATCAAAAGAATATGTAACTTTAATTATATATTCTTTTAATGGATTCTAATAATTTTTATAAATCTATAATTTGTTATCTTTTTATTAAGGAATGCATTTTCTAGTTTATATTGGAGTATATCAAAAATCTCTCCACAAGCAATGATTAAAATTTTATTGCTTCTTTTTAGTGCAGAAGTTTCTCTTATAACTTTTAAAAATATATTGAGTTTATTGTTTGTTTCCTGTATGAGTATCTCTGCTTCAATTACTGTTGTAATAAAGTTGCTATTCCATACTTACTCACTAGATTGAAGAATTCAACTTATGAAATGTGGCATAATTCTAATTCATGGTATTTTATCTGATATAGCTTTGAAACTGTGTTCATTTGGAGAGTAATGCCAATATTTCAGTCTCTTATGCTTTTCTATATTGGTTAGCAGAATTATTCACTTTAGAAGTTGAGACACCATCATTTCTATTATATTTATAATTTCTTTTCTATATCAATTCACAACAGTAAAAAGTTTTCAAATTATTTACTTATCCCAAATCTTTGCATTCTTTTTTTTTTTTATTTCACTCCTTTTTACTCCAATTTGATTTTTTCCCCTGTCTAATTACATCATCTTTTCTTATTACTGTAAATATAGTTTGTACATATGTTTAGTTTAATCTGTTTTGAGATACTATTATTTTACTTAAGATTTTGTTGTAAAGTGTTTAATGCTTTGCTTAATTAAGGATTTTTTTCTTCATATTTATTTTGTCATTAGCACAATCCCAATAACATAATTGTTACTTGACTTTTTTTCAGACATTGCTGTTATTCATTCCAATTAATATTTTTAAAAATTATTTTGACAATTTTCTATTTAAATTGTATCTGGTTAAAGTATTCTAGTTATATCAATATCATCAAAAAGACTCAAGCATTTGCTACTTAATATGACAGTTTAGATTATTTTTAGACCCACTCACATCTATTCTATAATAAGATATACTAATATTCTCTTTTTCTTAATAAAATTATATGATTGTCCCACTGCAGCATTCAAATGTTTGATCAAAGCTTTACCATAAATGATAGACTCAAAGTTAAATCTAGGGTGGAGAAAATATTCTTTGTGACTAATTTGACAAATGTTTCATGAATGGGTAATATCTCATTCTGGTATGGTAATGTAGTTCAGTATCCGCGCATCCAGGCACAAACTTACGGACCCATCTTTCTTCTTGACCACAACCAATGGGTTGTTGTAAGGTGATAACTTTTACAATGACACCCCTGCAACTATCTTCTGAATTGGTATTGAAAAAAAATTGGGTACATGCGAATCTGAAAATGCATTTCTTCATTTACCTATATCCTATGGATGTAACACTTGATTTCAAGTGGGACTTGTGAGAATACCTACAGTTTTCCATTAATACTTGTTATAACTGGGATCGGTCTTCCTCAGTTTTTAGCGATGATTCTGTAACTTTCTTTCAGATGTCCTCATCAGGGCTAGCCTCCAGACATCTTACTTCGATTTCTTGGACCTTCTTATTGTCATTGAAACTAACTTGTTTCTGATGAAAAGTTAGAGTCTTCTTTTCATAGATGAGGATGCATTCATGCTGGGTTAAGAAATCTGATCTGATTATATCTTGTACTAACCCTTTAATCACTAAGAAAGCATGTCCTGCAGTGGCCTTCCCTATTGAGATTTCCAACCAGACTTGATAGCTTTCGGTTTTGGTCAACCTCCTGTTAGCCAGCTTCATTTGGATTGGTTGAGGAGGAAGCCTGGATATGAGTCCATTTCTTTTCAAATTTACTAACCAGCCTTTAAAGATAAGGAGATCTGACTGCCCATGTCAAGGAAAACTCATGCTATAGAGGTCCCTACTCTGATATCGATAATTGGGCATGGGTATGGGATCCTCTTCCTGGATGACTATCAATGTTAGGTTAGTTATTCCCATTACTTCTGGTTGATGGCAAGGTAGATGCTGGTAATGATAAATGCTTACTGAGATCTCTGTCAATTTATTCTGTCTCATCTCCTTTAACCGCTGTTTGGTTTTTCATTTTCTCACACTGATTCTTGGCAGCCACTAACTGCCATTGCAGATTTTCTTGCTTCCATGTTTGATCTATTCTTCAGACCAATGGCTACCATTTAGGGTTGTAAAAAATTCTACCATTTCTTCTATTTCTTTTTATATGGTTTCTTGCTATCAATTGTTAGATGGGCAATGGCATACTTCATTGGATAGTTCCAATAGTATGTGCATCCAAAAAGGCAAACTCTGTAAGATAAGAGTCTGTTTACCTGATGGATGAAAAACTGGGTATGTGTATCTTGGATTTTTAACCCAGACTTCTCCTGACAAAGTATGTTGAGTATCCACCTTTGATGCTCATCACCCCAATAAGGTTTTTAAAGCATGTCTTGGTAATTTTCCAGTGTTTTTATTTTCAACATGTTCCACCAGTCTTTTGCCGAGTCTCATAAGTGATGTCTTGGCAATTATGGTTTGCTCATATGGTCCAGCCTTATAAAAATAAAAAACTCCTGGAGGCTCTCTAAATGTAGTTGAGGGTTTCCTCCTGTTCCTCCAAGTGTTTCCATATGCATCCTTTCTGCTACACAATTTCACAATCCTACCTCTAACCTTACATTCCTTTGGAATGGCATTTTCTTTAACAGTTGATTTGCTCTCCATTGCTTAGTCTGTTTCTCTTTCATAAATGGCTTATTGGCTACCCCCATCTGACATCCTGGTCATACGCTACTGTTTCCCACTGCCCTCTTTTACTATACTACTGCGCTTCCTTTTACCACATACTGTTATCTCTATACTATTGCTTATTAGTCAATGCTACCTAACACACACACACACACACACATATATATATATATAATAAAACATTTAACATAATAAAATACTTACTGCACTTTAACAGGTGACCCTGATATCAATTTTGTTATTTGTATAAATATCTAAAGAAAATGGGATCTGTTGACCATGTAAGGTAGTAAATTCAAAACTATGGCTGTCTAGTTGCCATAACACATGCAGATAGAACTTGAATACTATCTACCATATTGGGTTCGTACCATATTGGGTTCGAATATGAATCCACTTTCTTAATGAAATCTTAAGAAATAAAATTTACAAATCCTCTATAAGAATATAAGTTAACAAAAAAAAAAATCTATCTAGTGGCCATTATCTCATTAAAATATGAGCAACAATTTCTTTGGAAAAAGCATATTTATGAGCGTCAGTTAATAACTAACCTCAAGCACCAATCTCACTAATAGTGTACAAATTATACTTTTCCTATCTAAATAATCTTAAAACTATTGCTAATTAGGTGCCTGGCCCTCTAGCTAGCTCAAATTCCAGGGCTGGGAGGTAACAATACCTATCAGGTTGAATGGAGGTAAATGGATAATTTTGCATATTTGGAACATTTTTTCCATGATTTTTATGCTTCTCAAATTAGATCATGTGCCATTCATGGATAACTTTGCATATTTGGAACGATTTTTCCATAATTTCTTTGCTTCTCAAATTAGATCAGGTGCCATTTAAAATTAGTTACTTTGAACTCACTATTTCTGAACATTTATTACCTCAATATGCAATCTATTTCTTTCTCAAATTTATGGTTTGGAGTTTAAAAGTACATTAATAATTTAATTGCTTACCCAGAAAAGCATACTCAACTCATTTTGAGATATATTTTGTCATGAAGGAAATTAGGCCAATATAAGTGATAAATATGTTCATTAATGATAGATAAATAACTTGTTTTCAAGTAAGTATATAATTTTATTATTATTCCGTCTAATTAAATATTGAGAAAAGAGAAAAAAATATATAATTTACATATCAAATGATAATATAAAAGAAAAAAAAAACAAAATCAAATGATTATATATATAAAAGAAAAAAAAAATTTATTAAATATAAAAGACCATATAATTAAACAGCATATGTAAAAATGCATTTATACATTACAGATTAAATTATATGGTTTCAAATAATGATTAAACCTTTATAGAGTAACGATGGGCTATTTTCAGTTCACTTAAGACAATAAAAATTAGTCATATTTACTTGGAGTACCCGGGATTTTATTTTTATTAGGGATAAGTTTATTTCCATGTAAGCTTGTTTCAATATTCCAAACAAAATCTATATATCCTCTATTGTCAATGAATGAAAAAAATTTCTGTTAATGACAAAAGTCTGGCACAACCATCCATTTTGTGGTATTGCCTTGATATAGAATATAATGACGGCTTATTGGAAGCTATCTACAGTTATAGATTCATTCCTTCCTGGATTATTTTAGCAGTGTATCTGTAGGTCCTTAAAATTTTTGGATGGGCAGGCATTGAACAGGAACAGCTATATATATTTGGAGTTTAGGGTGATCACCTTACACATATTTGTTCTACCCCTGCATTACGATTATAGTGATTATAAATATTGTTAAATCCATTTTCTTCTTGAAAGGGTTAATTGAAGGACTTTTAATATTTCATTTTTATAATGCGAGTATAGCCACACCAGTAAACTTAACAGAAAGAGAAATATATTAAATATATTAAATACCACATTTCTGTCCAAAAATCCCTCTTACTTTCTCTGGCTCCAATTCTTTTTATTTTTCAAAATAGTTTATCAGCATTGAGATTTCTATTTCTCAGGCATACTTTTAACACTTTTCCTTTAGGTTTCTTTTTTTGCTATACATTTACTTAAGATTTCCTGGAATTTAGGGTGGGTAAGTAATGGGAGAAAAGACACACAATTGCCTCAAGGTAGATATATCAAAGTGCTTTCATTACTCTCATTAAAATACTATGTACGATAAAACCAAAGAAAAATATACATTTGAAATAAGTAATAATACAAAAAATTATATATTTGCATATAACTGCACTCCCACAATTTATTTACACACATTTTTCTGAATGTATTCTAAAACAAACCACTATAACTATACACATCTTTCTCTCTCCTAGACTTTCGAACTTTATCTCTCTTCGACATGTATATATAATATTCTTTATATACATACTCACACATTGAGGCCAATTCATGGGCCTCAAGCTTCCTAGGCAGTTGGGAAATATTATTATGTGACTCTCTTGTAACAGGGTTTGAACTCAGCTATTGTTACATGCCCCCCTGTTGGAAAGACTTCAAAATGAGGTATACTTATTTTGAGGGCTAACAAAATAATATATATAAAAAAATTCCTACAATCTCTCCTCCATTTCCTTTCTTTTCTATACACATCCTGTGTCCATGCTTACTTCCCACATCCATGTGTTAAATGACCTATCAATTTAAAACCATGACAAAACAAAACATGTGGACAAACCAAGACAAACAAAAGCAAACAAAACACCAAAAAATGCATACCTTCTCTTTATTTTAGTTACTCTCTACTTCTTAACCTTGGCGACGGTGGACACGACCTTTTTCCTTGTTCACCATATGGCCTTGGTATTGCCCGACAGTCTTCTCTTTCATAATATGCATACTGTGATGTTTCCTTATCTTCCCTTTCGTAACACATTTTGGATGTCTATCTTCTTTGCTCATCTTTGTCATTTGAGCGTAATCGACTTTTCTCCTATCCAGTGGTTCTTTGTAGTCCTGCACGCTCATATCTATGGTGTTGAGTAGTTCCTCCTTTTTCAATGGAGGCCATTTCCCAGTAGCATCTGTACAATTTTCACTGGCAAGCTACACTTAATTACCCTAATAATGTTGTTTTCAGTCATGTTACAAGTACCTAATTTGATCAACTTAGCTACTTGATAACAGAAAAACAGAATAACTCTCCGGACTAGTCATCTTATATTTTTCTTGCATTACATAATATCTCACCATTTCTTATCTTTCTTTAGACCAGAATGTGTCTATTACTGTTTCCCTATACTCCTAATAAGTCTTGAGTGGATGAAACAGCGAATCCCATCATGACTGCACATCTTCTACCAAGTTGCTACAGGCAATAGCCAATTTGCTTTCTTCAGTCATCACGTTAATGGTAAAATATCTTTCTAAGCTTTTTAAATGTTCAATTGGTACCTCCCCCATTTTCCCTGCGAACACTCTAATCTTTAGGAACTGATTTACCTGTGACTGCAATATGGAGCATATCACTGTAGCCTTCTTATGTTCTACTATACTACTTTGCATTATTTGGTCTTTTTTTCCCTTTACTCCCTCTTTATTTTCTATCTTGGCTTTCGTTTGCCCTTCCTCTAGATCGTCTTCTCTTCAGGTTTTTTTTCTTCCCTTTTGCCTTCCCCGATCTGCTTGTGAAGTTTCTTCTCTACTGCTAGTATTCTAATCTCATGATTTTTTGCATTTCTAACAACATATGTCTTTCCCTCAAATCTTAATTCCATTTTTTCTTCCATCCCCTGCAACTTTTTCATAATAATATCCATCATACCGGTCTCTCCTGCTTTATCTGTGCTTTCCTTGTTCATTTTCTCTTTCTTTCTTTCTCCTGAATGGGTTTTCAACTATTTTATTTCTACTTTTATTCTTAGGTTTTATATTTTTACGAAAACGAATTTTTGTGACACAATTTATCTATTTATTATTATTATTTTTCCATACAACATGCTAGTCTCACAAAGTACTATGCTGACTGTCACCTACCCTATTGTTGAACCTCTAATCCTATCTGGTGTTTTATTCTTCTCCGTAATATTAATGAGACAATATAATTAACAACTATAACAGCAACCCACACAAAAAAATCTTATCAACCTGCCATTCTCCTACTTTCATAGCCCCATTGGTTGGGAAGCCATTTTAGCAGGTGGCCCTGGTATCAATTTTGTTTGTATAAATATCTAAAAGAAATTGAATCTATTGACCATGTAAGGTAGTAAATGCAAAACTATGGATGTCTAGTCACCATAACACCTGCAGATAGAATTTTAATACTAGCTACTGTATTGGGTTCGAATACGAATTCACTTTCTTAATGAAATCTTAAAAAATAAAATTTGCAAATCCTATATAAGGATGTAAGTTAACAAAAAAAAAATAAAAAAAAAATCTACCTAGTGGCCATTATCTCATTAAAAAGACAAACAACAATTTCTTTGGAAAAAGCATATTTATGAGTGTCAGTTAATAACTGACCTCAAGTGCCAATCTCACTAATACCATAAGAATTATACTTTTCCTATCTAAATAATCTTAGAACTATTGCTAATTAGATGCCCAACCCTCTAGCTAGCTCAAATCCAAGGGCTGGGAAGTATCAATACTTATCAGGTTGAACGGAGGTAAATGGATAAGTTTGAATATTTGGAATGATTTCCCCTGATTTCTATGCTTCTCAAATTAGATTGCATGCCATTTAAAATTAGCTACTTTGAACTTACTATTTCTAATCAATTTATTATCTCAATGTGCAATCTATTTCCTTCTCAAATTTATGGTTTGGAGTTTAAAAGCATGTTAATATAATTGCTTACTCGGAAAAGCATACTCAACTCATTTTGAGATATATATATGGTCATGAAGGGAATTAGGCCAATATAAGTGATAAATATGTTCATTAATGATAGACAAATAATTTGTTTAAAGTAAGTATATAATTTTATTACTATTCCATCTAAATAAATATTGAAAAAAGAGAAAAATATATATAATTTACATATCAAATGATAACATAAAAGAAAAAAGAAGACATTTATTAAATATAAAAGACCATATAATTAAACAGTATGTGTAAAAATGCATTTATATATTACAGATTAAATTATATAGTTTTGAACAATGATTAAACCTTTAGAGAGTAACGATAGGCAATAAAAATATTAGTCATATTTACCTTGGAGTACCCAGGATTTTTATTTTTATTAGGGATAAGTTTATTTCCATATAAGCTTGTTTCAATGATCCAAACAAAATCTATATATCCTTTATTGTCGACAAATGAAAAACATTTCTATTAATGACAAAAGTCCGGCACGACCATCCATTTTGTGGTATTGCTTGGATATAGAATATAATGATAGCTTAATGGAAGCTTTTTTAGTGTATATGATTCAAGATTCATTCCTTCCTAGATTATTTGTGGTGTATTGGTAGGGTTCTTAAGGTTCTTGGATGGGCAGACATTGAACAGGAACAGCTATATATATTTGGAGCTTAGGGTGATTGCCTTACACATATTTGTTCTACCACAGCATTACTATTATAGCGATTATATAAGTTGATATTGTTAAATTCATTTTCTTTTCGAGAGGGTTAATTGAAGGACTTTTAATATTTCATTTTTATAATATGAGTATAGCTGCACCAGTAAACTTAACAAAAAAGAGAAATATATTAATACTACATTTCTGTCCAAAAAACCCTCTTATTCTCTCTGGTTCCAATTCTTTTTATTTTTTAAAATAGTTTATCAGCATTGAGATCTATATTTCTCAGGCGTGTTTTAACACTTTTCCTTTAGGTTTCTTTTTTTACCGTACATTTACTTAAGATTTCCTGGAATAAGAATGATTAAGTAATGGGACAAAAGACACAAAATTGCCTCAAGGTAGATATATCAAAGTTCTTTCGTTATTCTCATTAAAATACTATGTATGATAAAACCAAAGAAAAATATACATTTGAAATAAGTAATAATACAAAAAAAAAAAATACATATTTGCATATAACTGCACTCCCACAATTATTTTTCTGAATGTATTCTAAAACAAACCACTATAACTATATACATCTTTCTTTCTCCTTTTTTAAAAAAAAAAAAACTGTCAAACTTTATCTCTCTCTTCGACGTGTATATATATTGTAACGGTCAGAATCGTCTATCTCGCTAACACACTGCATAATTCAAACCCCAGACACTAAACTGAACATTCTAGGAGGGGTTGCCTTCTAGATATACTAAGTTCGAATCTAAAGTCCAAATTTCACAGCGCCACCTACGTGATAACGCATCTGATGCTACAACTAGTATAACCTTTTACCGGTGCCTGGTGGTCAGGGAGAAACAAAAGACTCTATACTAAGATAAGTTTGGGTGGCTAATTAATGTCTATGGATTTATAAAAGAAATGCAGAAAATATATATATATATAGACCGAGACAGTGATAGGAATCAAATAAAATAAGAGATAAAATTTAGTTTTAAATAATTTCACACAATTTATTTATATAAATATATATATAATGCCACTGTCTGCTTATATGAGACAGGGACGCATATTAAATAATTGTTGGCATTTATATTTCAGTAATGACAAAAGGTTTTAAAACAGAGTGATATATTCTATTGCTCGGGCTAATAGCGTTACGATAATGTGCTTGACAAGATAGGGACATGTGCGAGGTGCTTTGAGTAAATAGACAAGTTTACGACAATATTTGAAATTAAATGTTCTAAAATATTTATTGATTTCGAGAATAGTACGGACTAAAGCTTACTAAGCAAACGTGGGAATGGGATCAAAGCATTTATTTGAGAATAATAATAATAATAGATTTGTATTGGGAGGTCAGTATTGCTGATAGTGAATTTATAAAGTTGGAGGGTGTGACACGTTTAAGTCACGGATGCTTTGTAAAATAAATATAAAATAAAACAATATTGAAGATCCAGAATAATTACGGAGGGCATCTCGCTGCTAACTCATAGGAAAGTATTTTGACGAACAGCCGAAACTTAGCGACTGTGTGACAATTGCGTTTAATTCCCAGGGGTGTCATTTGGGACACCCTCTGCCTGGAAACCGCAAGCGTGGAGCGAACGGCCTTAGCCGTGTAAGGAATCCTTGGAAAAATAAAACAAAGCGGTCTCAACAACCAATTCATGTACCAGCAATACGAGACTAGAATATATAAAACATACTGAATGGGTTTTATGTGGATTAAGAGAAATGCCCAATCAAATTCCCCGAAATTCATTTAAAAGGGTCCGCACATTCTCGACGTCAATGATGAACTTTATATTTAAAGTAGAACACGGTAATTAAAATAGGAAAATGCATGCTTAAGGGTTTGAAAAGTAAGTATAGATTTATATACGCAATCATGCATTTGGGGACACATTTAAATCACTGATCTCACACATACTCTCATGGTAGATTAAAATCAATAACATGTAGATTTTAAACTACGTGATTATATTATATTAAAGAAAAGAATCGCCCTCGAACAAGTGATTTGCAAGATAATAAAATTGGAAAATTATAAATTTAAAATATGCCTTAATAGCGGCGTCTTACTTCCAATAGAGGGAATAGTTCACTCAGTCAAAGACGATTCTGACACATTATCATAATAAAATAAAAGAAAGCTTTATAAATAGAAAATATTAACCCAAGGATAGAGCAAAATGTTGAGTATATTTAAACACATTAAAGAAATACATAATGAAGTTATGTGAAATATAAGGAAAACAATTTTAAAAAGCTATAGCATGTTAGTTAGGAATCACAAGAGCTCTTGGGTTAATTTGGGTTACCTCTGGAAACGCATTTGTAGGTAGATGTTCGGCAGGTTTTATAATTCAGCAGCAAAATCTGGAATGTTCATATGTTGGCAGCGGCAGCAGCAGTTCCGGGATCCGTGTGATAACTTCTGATGGTATGGAGCAGCGGCTGGCTATTCCGAGGGGACATAGCCATCTTAACGCCTCTACTCGGACATGTCAAGGTTAGCAAATTATTTGAATCTTAGAACAACTCAGAAACCTTTAGACAACTCAGAATTCTTTAAAAGCTTAGAATGGAGAACAAAAGAAAAACATCCTTTTTATAGTAAAATTTAACAATAGACTTGTCCTGGAGCGTACAAAATTATTGGACTTATCTGCTGTAATTAAATCTATCCGAATGTCTAAAGGAATTCAACATTAATTAATTTCTTTGTTAACTTCCCCGTCGACATTCGAATTACAAACTAGATTTAATTAAAATTACTGCTACTAATTAAAGGAAACTTAAGTGGACAGCTGCTGTTTTTAGATAAACTTATATAATTAAACTATTGTCCCTCATTTATTTTAACAGAAATATTTGGGATGATTTTTATTAAATAAAATGAAAATTATTTTATTTTAAATCGTAATATTTGAATCTATCTATGAAACGAATATTTACTAAATGAATTTTATTTTAAATCAAAATATATTACGACAGTAATATATTTGTAAATAGATCCAAACAGAATAACTAACAATTTATAATTTTGATATGTTTTAAAATGGATATCATAGTGTGTGCGCAATTACGACTTATATAACTTACTTTGTAATAAATGTAAATTATGTGAACAAATACATAATTCATAATATTTTATTTTATTTGGGAATAAGTTATATATATAATACGAGCATTGTGCTCGTGGTTTAAAATTAGGCGGGATTTTCGGTATATAAGTGTATTGCAGACACACTACGATAGATTGGGGTTCAAACTAAGGTATGAGGGTAGGAAGTAGGTGCGAAAAGGTGAAACGAAGATCTGCAAAGCAGACCTTACTGTTTCAATATATATATATGATTCCTTATATACATACTCACACATTGAGGCCAATTCATGGGTCTCACGCTTCTCTAGGCAGTTAGGGAGTATTATGTGACTCCCTTGTAACAAGGTTTGAAACTGGCTACTGTTACAGTGCTGTTTGCTTTGTCCTAACCTCGTGACTGATTCTTCTTGACTGAAACATTTACTAGATCCAAGTATATTTATTTCATCCCTTCTTAAACTATGTATACATCCCTACTTTCTTTGAGCTTGTTACTATGTCTGTCATCCATCTATTTGACCCACAGTATTTATTTCGCTTATTATTATTATTTTTTTAAACAAAATTTTTTACATATATTATAGGACAAAAGGCTAACAATTAGATCAATCAAACCTAATGATTGGGTAGCCAAACACTAAAATGTTTTTTTTACTATGTAACAATCACATTTGTATGCCTCCCTAACATGCTGCAGAATTCAACACCAGACATGAAAAGCAATATTACAGGTAAGGTAAGCCACCGGCAATACCGGATTTGGATCTGATTCAGTTCCACAACACCCACTATATGACAATGTACCTGATGACACACTAGCAAACCTTTTTTCTAGGCATGGGGATCAGGCAGAGACAAAAGACTATTATTAAATTTGCTCAGGGTTAGCCAACTATTAAGAATAATGTATGATTATGGTATTAATATTTATACCTCTAGCACTTCATTTGAGATGAGATAACAATATTACTGTGTGTCAAAGAAATAGACATTATAATGGCAGATGTATGATTAAAAGCTAAAGTTTAATTAATTATACATACATAGAACATAATAATTGATTTTGGGTATCGGTATTAATTATACATTACTGATAACATTAATAGTTACAGTAACATAATGGGTAATTATCATGATATATAATGATTTAACTACCTAAATATTTGGGTAGAATGAGTACAAATACTATAATCATATGCCTATAATGAGAATAATATTTCCAAGCTTTTGATGCGAGGTTTTAAATAATAAATGGTAATAGTAGTGGCGGAAATATTGAGATTAACTTGAAAGTAAAGTAATAAAAAAATACATCTAATTTAAAGAAATGATTTAACTGATATAAGAGCATTAGGTTTAAGAATGTACAAGTATGGTTAATAAATGTTAGATGGTGGTAAGATGGAGTCATATTATCGTGATGTAGAATAATCCAAAGAAAATAGATATATAAGTAGTACTATTAGAGATGCAATGCAATTCATTATATTGCAGTTATTTATATATAAATTTAAGTAGAGAGGAAGGTGGAACCATCTTTTTCTCAAAAAATCTCTGCCTTGTGTTTTGACTTGAAAGTTTCCTGTGCAGTCATTATTACATCTGATTGGATGTCATATAAGCATTTTTAAGGCACATTTGACAAAGGTTTCAGCCTTTCATGTTATTATTATATAATCTGCTTGTACTTAATAAATTAATCTATTTACATTTGTTACTATCAATTCATTGGATTTGAAAATTACTTTGTAGTAAATCGAAAGATTTCACATTGTTTATTTATATATAATATTTAGTGAATTAAATGTGATGTTTAAAGCTTCATGCTCTTAGGTCAAAATTCTTGAGGCTGGCTTATTTATATATAAATTTATATATATTGTATAGTTTTTGTAATTCTTTACCCTGGAGAAGTCTGCTTGTAGCAGTGAAACCTTTGGTTGCATTTTAATATTATTTTTTTATGCTGGTCAGGTTGAATTTTGGATATGGGGTAATTTTAATTATATAAATTTAAGTAGGGAGGAAGGTGGAACCATATTTTTCTCATAAAATCACTGCCTGGGGTTTGACTTGAGAGTTCCCTGTGCAGTCATTATTACATCTGATTGGCTGTCATATAAGCATTTTCAAGGTGCATCTGACAAAGGTTTCAGCCTTTCATGTTATTATTGCAGCACTTTAAAATTGCAGAGCCATGTTTGTAATTATAAATTTATTAAACACACATTGATTATGTAAGTAATATTTATCGAGGCTGTAACCTCGAAAATATGTGTATAAAATGTGATAGTAGGGACCTCTACAGGTGTTTAACCACAAGCTTATGCTATGGAAGAAAAGAGGGGGAAAATCAGAATGATGGGTTGGCATTTGCCAGCAACCCATCCAAAGTTGTTATATTAGCATCATCAGTTAAACAGGACAGCACCACAAATACTCTCTGTCTGCATGAATGAAAGTTGAATGCTCATGGGAACATTTTATTCTGTTCACTTTATGCGAAATGAGAAAGAATACAGTAATAACTGTATTTATCCATGGAGAAATCACAAGTTCTAAAAGAAATCTTCGCATCACTAAACAGTTGTAACACATATGTTACATAAGTGTAAAAGCATAAAATTTACTTCTAAATTACACTTTAAATTATAATGGCTCAATCTCCCAATGCCCACATTTAAAGAGTTTGAACCTTTTGATTTTATGTTCCCAAAATAAATAATAGTACTTGGTTTAACCTGAACAGGTAAACCTAATTAAAAGAATTCAAGGGGGTGATTGTAAAATGGGTATAAACAGTTTATATGTTATCATGCTTTCTAATCAATACGATAGCCACCCAGTTACCTGTATTCACTTGCATTTATAATTAAAACAAAGCAAATAACAAATGCGTATTTTCTTTAAATACATAAATAATTATGGTAAGTAACTGAAAATAAATACATTTAAACATTGGATATTAGTATGATATGCATTAGATATTTTGTGTAATTCATTGGCATATTATAAAATTTGATAATTTCCAAACAGGAACACCAAAACAAGTATAAAGAAAAGAAGGTACAATTCCCATTTTTAGTAATCCACAAAATATGATGGCAGCTTTTGGTTATGTTATACTCAGGAGGATATGATTAGCCTGGTTCAGAAATCAACTAGGTATACTATTATCGAAATAAAGAATTTAAAATATATATAAAATATGTGTATCAAGATGCTAGAACAATAAGAATCAGGTGATTTAACTAATAAAGAAATATTTACAGAAGTTAGGGTATACATCAAAATTACTTTAATAAAAAAGAATTACTGGTCAATAGCTATAGCTTTTAAAAGATTAAAAGTACTCTAGAGTTCTTGGATACAGGTTACCTACTTTTAAACTTGAGATGATTGTGCACATAGAGGTAGAATCAGTCACACATTGTTTGTTATTTATTTACAGCAGCAGTCTTCTTTTACTTTACTTATTCAGATTTAAGTCATTTAAAATTTTGGAGAGCTAATGCAGTTTTCAGCATATAGTATAGTTCTTTCCAGATTTGCAGTCTTTCACCCAATATTCTCATTCTCTGGAGGGCATGTATGGAGACTCAGGTAGTTGATTGACCATTATCCAGAGGAGAATAGCACTTTGCCACCTTCTACTCTGCCATTTCAAAGCTTATATCTCTCCTATAAAAATCAAATCAAAATTCAATTCAATATATCTCTAATCATTCCAATTTTGTTCTTTTATATTAGCTATATTTCTTATCTGGCCATAGTCATGCCCTCGGGTGAATTAATCATTAGCAAATGAATTTCTTTATTATTTAATTAAATCTGGATACCACAAATTTCTCTTTTATTGAATTCCTTCTTGCACATTATTTTTAGTATATTTGAACCTAATTACAAGATTAGATTTAAATATAAAATCTAATTTATTTTGATTCATTATTTTAAGCCAATTAAGTTCTCTAGGAATTTGCTAATATATTCTGTTGTCTTTCACCAACCCTTGGTTATCTTTAAAAAAAGAATTTTAACATGACTTTGCAAATTTAAAACAAAACAATAAGATTTTATATATTTTTTTCAAAATTATAAATTTGAACAAGATTTCAATATTTATTACTATAGCATTACCTTAAAATAATGTTACAGAAAAACTGACTAAAATAATAAAAATATGAGCTTTATATAATGCTATATGACCTTAAAAGAGATTTTAAAAACTTATTTCTAAATCAAACTATTTGGACTTAATATTTACATATGATTTTTATATGACCTTAAAAGAGATTTTAAAAACTTATTTCTAAATCAAACTATTTGGACTTAATATTTACATATGATATTAAAGTACGTGTGCATTCATAGTGCATTTAATCGATGCTTATATATATATATACCTAATGCCACTATACATACACAAACCAATATCTAGGGTTTAAATTTAGATAGTAGGGGTTGGTAGGTGAAAGACTATAGAAAAGTGAAACTAAGATTCGAATTTTATTGTTCAATATTTACTCTATTTTTCTTTCTTTAGGATAACCAAATCATGGCCACAAACAACTAATTAATGAAACATTTGGAAACCACTACTTTATTTCCTTGTTATCCAGAACCCCAGGATTTAACAATGAATGTTAATATTAAAATTACTATTAATTGGGTTTAATCCAACACTATTATACCAAAAGCAGATTATATTCATGGGTGCCAATGTTAACAAAATAGTTTGCTACCACACTGCTTTAGAAATAATTAATTATTATTTCCCCCACTTCTCATTACTTATGTATTCCTTTTGATGTCTTCAGGCAATGCATTGCTGCTTGCATACAGTCAGATAAAAATATGTTTGCATGCATTCAAATAGAGCATGAGATAACGAGAAATCTCTGAGATCATTGAGATCAGCCAGCTAACTCAGAAGAGTAACTACTAGTATAATTATAAATGCACCAACTAGCATTATAATTAGTAAAAGTAAGTAATACTCAAAGTAATAACCCTTTTTCCTGAATGATCAATCAATCAAACTTTATCAGAATAAAATCAACAATCAATCTGGTGACTGGATTGGAAATGAGTCTTCTGTAGACCAGGTTAACTACTGAGTCATTGCCAGCTTGGGGCAATTATTTACACATAATTTGGATGCACCATCTTAAATGATAATCCATCAGAATACATAATCCTAAAAAAAATTATGTTGTAACATTAAAACATGCTGTTCATCATCAATGCTCTAGCCACTTAGTACCTTTAATGTACTGGATAACTATAAACTTAAATTATTAATAAGATTAAACTAAAACAAAATGTAGTGCAGGAGCTTTGATGAATATAATCCTCATGCCAAAACCAGGACATCTTACTGGAATGCTCCTAAAGCACTAAATACATTCCCATTTATATATTAATCCCATGCTTAAATCTAGCTCAGAGAACATAAGCTCTATTACTATTTGTGACCAAGAGATGATGGTAAAATTTTTAACAATTGAATACAAGTTTATTAACAACAATAATGTCCACTCCATATGTTCTTGTCATTGCAGCTTCTATTACTATGTGATTATTCATATAGTATATGAACATGGATGGGCTGCTAATCAACACACATTAGCCAGTGTGGTGAGTTTATTGGCTTTTTACCTCTGAGTTTAAGATCAAGAAACACCATGGTCTTTCTTCTCAGTTACCAGATATGACAGAATGAATGTTTTTGATAATGATAAATTTTTTTCCAATATATACAATTATGACAGACAAAAATAAATCATGGCCCTTATTCACAGGAGGCTGTAAAGTCACCAACCAAGGCAGCAGTTGGTGGCTGAAGGTGGAGGGTGCTAAAAATCCCCTGATTTCAGACCCAGGCTGCCTTTTGATGATGACTTTTTATTTATATACCTACAACTGCAGATCACTTTCATGTGAAGGAAGACTGCAAGAATTAGAAGAAGAACTGTCTTATATTAAATGAGACATTATTGGACTTTGTGTAGGTAGAAGAAAAGGTGAAGAGACAATTGATTTAAAAAGTGGACATGTACTATTTAAAAAGTGGACATGTACTATATTATAAAGGTACAAATATTGGAAATACAAGTGGAGTAGGATACATCATAAATAAAAAGTGGAAGAACAACATTGTGGAGATTGATGGTATATCGGACAGAGTGGCAAGATTAGTTATACAACTTAATAGCAGATACCAAATGCAGATAATTCAGGTTTATGCCCCAACAAGGTCTCATAGTGATGAAGTAGTAGTAGATTTTTATATGGATGTACACAAGGATTTTGATCAGAATAAACAACATTTTAAAATTGTTATAGAAGACTTTAATGCTAGAATTGGTAAACAAATGAAAGGTGAAAATGCTGTAGGTAATTTTGGTTATCAGTTACAAATACCTTGGTCAGACTATTAATACACATGGAAATATAATGGATGAAATTAATCATAGAATTAAACTTGGTTGGAGTGCTTTTGGTAGTAATAACTTGATACTAAAAGGAAATATGCCCCAATGTGTTTGAAAAGGAAGGTTTTTAATAAATGTGTTTTGCCAGTTCTTACTTATGGATCTGATACTTGGACACTTAATAGAAGAGCAATACAGAGACTTTAGACCACTCAAAAAAGTATGGAGAGATGCATGTTGGGAGTAACAAGAAGGGATCGAAAATGCAATGTATGGGTAAGAGAACAGGTGTTACTGACCTCATTGAAAAAATTAAAAGACTGAAGTGGAGTTGAGCTGGACATATTGTTAGAAGAGATGATAATAGATGGACAATTGAAAATTTAAATTGGATTCCAAGAGATTGTAAAAGACCCAGAAAGAGAGCACATGTGAGATGGATGGATGAAATAAGAAAGTGTGCAGGGGTGATGTGGAGAAGCTAAAGATAAGAAAAGATGGATTGAACTTGGAGAGACCTTAATCCTGCAGTGGATTGATAATGGTTGATGATGATGATGAATAGAAATGAGAGGGGACATTGACTTGTGGAATTTGCAGAAAAAGAAAAACTTTATATTATGAATTCTTTTTTTTTTTTAAGAAAAAGGTTAAAAGGAAATGGACATGGAAGCATCCAAATAAAGATACAGCAGAATTGGATTATATTTTGACTAACAGAAAATACATATCTCAAGATTGTAATGTTCTTAATAAATTTAACACAGGAAGTGATCATCGATTAGTAAGATGTAAGACATGTGTTAATGCAAAACTAGAAAGACAAAAAAATTATTAAGAAAAACCAATATTTACAGTTGATATTCGTAATCTTCAGAAACATTCTAATGAATTTAAATTAGAACTTACAAATTGGTTTCAAGTATTAGTAGATTTTGAACATGATTCAGATTTGAATGAAATTAATATGAAAATAACTGATACACTTTTAAAAACTGCAACAAAGATAGCTGGTAAAAAAAAGCAGCAATTGACCAATAAAATTTCTACTGAGACTAGAGAATTTATGAAAAAAAAAAGGAATATGAAGATATACAAAAATGATGCATTAAAAAGGTTTGAATATCTTGAATTTTGTAAAATGGTGCGGAAAAGAGTTGAATATGATATAAGAAAGTATAAGTGTGAACTAGCAAGGAAAGCTGTAGAAAAGAATAAAAGTCTCAAGAGTGTAAAACAATATTTTGGTATTGGTAGGAAATTTATATCTGCAATAAGAAAAAAAGATGGAATTATTACTAAAAAGAGAGATGATATCATAAAATGGGTAGAAGACTTGATCTATCAAGAATTATATAGTAATAAAGAGCAACTACCTCCTATATCTATTACATCTTCCAAATTGCCCAGAATTTTAAATGAAGAAGTGAGACATGCAATTAAATGTATGAAGAAAAGAAAGGCTCCAGGTAATGATGGAATTATAATTGATATATTAAAAGAAGCAGGTGAAGAAATAGAATTTTTTTTAGCAAAGTTATATACCAAATGTCTAAATGATAAAGATATACCAGATGATTGAAAGAATGCAGTACTAATATTAATATTTAAAAAAGGTGATAAAGAATATATTAGAAATTACAGACCTATCAGCCTTTTATCAGTTTTATACAAAATTTTTACCAAGATAATTACAACTCGTCTACAAAGAACATTGAATTTCCACCAACCAAGAGAACAAGCTGGATTTAAAAATGCTTTTAGTACTGTAGATCATATCCACGTATTTAGAGAAGTTATAGAAAGGACAAATGAATATGAGTTGCCATTATGCTTGAGATTTGTAGATTATGAAAAGGCATTTGATTCTATAAACATTTCTTCAGTGATTAAAGCATTGGATCATCAAGGTATAGATGCAAGATATTGTCATGTTTTAAAGAATATTTATAAAAATGTAACAGCAACAATTAGATTACATAATGATACTAGGAAAGTCAACATTGAGAAGGATGTAAGACAGAGTGACTCCATATCTCCAAAACTTTTTACAGCAGTGCTGCAAGAAGTATTTTGTGGATTAAAATGGGAAATTAAAAGAGTGAAAGTAAATAGAGATTATTTAAATCATTTAGATTTTGCAGGTGATGTAATTGTTTTTGCAAATAATGCTTTAGAGCTGCAGAAAATGTTGCAGGAGTTATCAAATGAAAGTAGGAAAGTAGGATTAAAGATAAATGTTAAAAAGACTAAAGTAATGCTTAACGGATTTTCTCAAAATATGAAAATAAAGATTGATTATGATGAGTTAGAAGAAGTTAACAGTTACAAATACCTTGGTCAAAATATTAATATATATGGAAACATAATGGATGAAATTAATCATAGAATTAAACTTAGTTGGAGTGCTTTTGGTAGAAATAACTTGATATTAAAAGGAAATATGCCCCTATGTGTTTGGAAAGGAAGGTTTTTAATAAATGTGTTTTACCAGTTCTTACTTATGGATCTGAAACTTGGACACTTAATAGAAGAGCAATACAGAGACTTCAGACCACTCAAAGAAGTATGAAAAGGTGCATGTTGGGAGTAACAAGAAGAGATCGAAAATGCAATTTATGGGTAAGAGAACAAACAGGTGTTACTGACATCATTGAAAAAATTAAAAGACTGAAGTGGAGTTGGGCTGGACATATTGCTAGAAGAGATGATAATAGATGGACAATTGAAATCGTAAAATAGATTCCAAGAGATTGTAAAAGACTCAGAAAGAGATCACATGAGATGGATGGATGAAATAAGAAAGTGTGCAGGTGTGATGTGGAGAAAAGAGGCTAAAGATCGAAGAAGATGGATTGAACTTGGAGAGACTTTCATTCTGCAGTGGATTGATAATGGTTGATGATGATGATGATGACAATAAAAAATGTCACATTTGTGATTTACAAAATTAAAGTTATTACATTAATTTACAATACTTCTTAATAGGTTTCCATAAACGCATGTGATTAATATGAAATTCAAGTTATTACATGGTGGTTTACATACATATATATGCACACAGATGTGCGATTTATAATATACAATTAGTATATTTCAATTGATAGTCAATAATGACAAAAACTGATTAAATTTTACATATATGTCCTATTAATTATCAATGTTTTTAAATTAAAATTATAGAATGTCTATTCTTTACTTTTTTTTATTTTTCTAAATCCAGGCACTTTTAAAATTCTCTTTTTTTTAATAAATGAAAAATAAGATTGTTTTATACAATTAAAAATAGAAATTTCAAAATGTCTTTTTGATTTCTCAATAAATGATTTAAAATAATTGTTATAGATTATATATCTCACTTTAAGAATGTCATTTTTAATATATAATGTTAGTATAGGTTGCCTTTAACTAATCACAATGCTTTTAATTTAAATATTAGAAACTTTAAAACAACTCACTTTTGTATATACATTTATCTGTGCTCCACTGCATATAGATAACAGCAGCATACATATACCAATTCTTCAAGTTTTCCCTTGGTACACCTGATTTTTGAGATTGTTTGTCATCATCATCTGAAAAGTATAGTCCAAGAAATTGTCAGCATCAGGAAGAGGTATAATTCAGGTGATTTGTTGGCATGCAACAAGCTCCTTTCTGTCTAGAATTGTTCCAGGCAAGCAGCTGTCTTCTTAGAACACATTTAAGCAGACTAGACTCATCAGTTGACCCAGACCTCATGTGAGTCAACTCCAGCAGTGAACTATAGAGCAGATTCTCCTTTGGCTCCAGCTACATTTTCATGGTAACTCTCTCTAATTCTGCCAGCCATATCTGCATCTAGATTTACTGTGTCTCCTTTGCTACAGTTACCAACAAACTGCAGTTAACTTTTCACAAAATATTTTAGCCACACTTTGAAGCTAGTCATTAGCTAACTGCTTCACCAAAAATATTAAGACAAGAACTGTCATAAAAAAATATCCAAACTTTGCAGCTGGCCAATTTGGCCACCTGCTTAAAATATTAAAACCAGACTCTTCTAGCCAGATCTTACAAAAGGAACAAGTCAAACTGAACTGATATTTTTTATCAGACCTTTTATAGAATTGGTTTGAGGTGATAACACATTTAATTTTAAATTTTTTTTATATCTTTTCAAAAAAAATCACTAATCCTTTTAATTAAAAGCTATTTTTGAAAGTAACTTTGCAATTTTACCAATGGTGTGATTTTCATGTTTTTATTTAGATAGTTAAATGCATACAAGCATTAATTAAAAAAGATATTTTATACAAGTTTTAATTAAAAGATTTTTCAAAAAGAATAGATAAAATAAATATTTACAATTATCAGTTCTATTTTAAACATAAAGAATAAAAATATTAATTTTTATTAGATCTTTTAAAATGCTTATTTCATAATAAAATTTTATTTTAAATTCAGAATTATTTAACCTTTTATTATTTCAGGATAGTGTAGAAAAATACCTGCACATTTGTGTTTATTTCTAATTTTCTTTTATATTTATTTGTGTACACACTATATTATTGTGTTCCATATAACCCAGATGGTTACAATATACTGGCTGCAATGACCCCAAACATTATTGTTTATTACATCTTTTTAGATTATATATCTTTTTCTTTGCATAGCTCTGTAATTCCATATAACTGCAATTTTATTATTCTTTTTCTCACTAAAACTTTACGTAAAGATATTTTTATCAGTTTTATATATAGCACACATTTTTAGACCCTCAAAAAAGAAAATATTTAGAATTTCAAAATGCACACTTTACATACCAAAAAAAATAATATGTGTTTTTTTAAAAAAAGATCAAAACTAATTTTTACTTTTTTATTTTAATCAGACACTCTAGTCTTCCATTTTTAATTAAACCAATTTTAATTTTTTATTTTTAAATAATATATTTTGGACAATTATATGAAATTAAATAGTTTTAATCTGTTATTTATATATAAAATATTTTTGGTCAATTATTCGTAGTTAAACTAAGTTTTAATCTTTTACTTGTGATGTTTTAAATTCTCTGGGTGGGAAGAAAAAAAATAAAAATAATATCTTACTAAGATTAAACATATTTTTCCTCTTAATCTATTTTTTTCTAAAACAATCTCTATCTCAATCTCTGCATTCCAATACATCTTGTGCCTGTGTATGGTACAATACTCCACAATCTTTTGTCCTAACATAATTTACTTTTATAACTATTTTTTTCTACTGGCACACTTGGCCATGTTTTACAAGTCGAGTATTTTTTTATTCTAGACATAGAGGTTTTATTCAAGTTTTATTTTTTTCTATTTCTATGGTTTGATTCCAAGAGTCAGAAAGTCAAAACCAAAGTCATATCTACTAAAGTTATCCTATATCAATTACCAATGCTATCTCTTTTGACAGCTAGTTGGTGGTTCTGGGATCTCCATTGGCCTCTTTGTTGGTTACACCAAGCTTTACATTCAACATTTAGACCTCTTTTTGGTGATCTGTCTCTATTTTGAAGCCTTGTGTATGGTAAATGTTGATGATTTTTATCATTCATGATAGAACCACCTTCAGTCCTACAGATCATTCATGTTCTTTACAGGCTGCCTCTTGATTTTCTCTTTTTCTTCCAATGCCATGGTGGTGACTATCCTTTTTTCCACCATGAGGGAATTTGTTGATGGGTCTGAACCCAGCCTTTTCATTAGAAGTTTTACTACTATTGAAAGCACTGAATAAATCTGACATTTGTATAATGGTCATACATCTATGCCTATCAACAGATATTCCAAGAGTGATGAGACTATGCCTCATGATCCAAATTATTTGATTTTCAGACAGTGAACAAGCCATTAATGTTCAAAATTTAACCATTTGCTTCATGAAAAATAGCTTGTAGTGCTCACTTGGTAGACATCTTTCTAAAACATCTGGTATGTAATGCCCTCTTGGTGGTACTTACTCCAATAGTATCTCAATAATTGTTTGTGTTGTGGACATTATTAGGATTTTTAATGATTCTCACTATGCTTGAAATATCCCTTGCAAGTGACTAACTGCATTAGCAATATTAGCCTTCTCTGACATGGGATTTTTGAAATATCTTTCTAAACTGCCCAGGATTCAATGGGTGCCTCACCAGTGCAATCAGAAAAAAGCCTTATTTTTTAAGAATTAGTTTACCACATTAGGTGATAATTCCTGTCTGTTTGGATGTTTTTATTCCTTTGCTTTCTTCATGAGCTTGTATATTATTTATGCCATTCTTTCCTCCTTGGTTATCTTTATCCTTTACTTGTAGTGCTTTTACACATTGTTCCAGGTTGTCAATTTCTTATTGCATCTTTATGAATGCTTCACTCTTTTCATGGCACCTCATTTTTATATTTTCATGAAGCTGCTTCATTATTTCAAAATTTTCATTGTTTTCTTGTTTATTCTTTTATTTCTGCATTAATTTTAGTAGTCTTATTATCAAGGTTGATTAGATCATCATCCAGCCATTTTGCTAATTCTTGAGCCATGATGTCAATTTCTCCTTTCAAATGACCCTGATTGTCTTTTATTTCTTAAGTCATTCATCCAATTTTTTTTTATCATGCTCTCATAGCATATGTGGCTTTCTTTAGATATTTCAGTTAATTTCTCCATCATATATCTGTTATTTTCTTTGGCAACAACCTCATGATCATTTTTGCCTGAAATTCTATCAATATGTCCTTAATCATAGCATGACTATCCATATCTGTTTCTAGATTAACTGATTTCTGTTTATCTTCCATTTTGATTTTTTAATTCACTCCTTTAATTATTTTTTTATTTCTTAGTTTCATATTTAATTATTTACTTTACCTTTTTATTACTACTTATCAACAACAAATCTGTCAATCATCCTTTCCCCTGCTGCTTTTTGTTTGCTGTCTTATATTCTAACTATACTGCCTCTATTTATCCTAAGTTTAGCTGCCTATATTTGTTCATCTATATCTTCCAATTCTATTTTTATGATTTATGATTATTAGCAGTTGAATACAACATATACATATCTTGATTATTACCTTTTTTTTAAATTAACAAACAACCATTATTTATTTTTATTATTAGCTCAACTCAGATTATGGTCTTTTATTCAGTGCCTCACTTTGGGTGGCCATTGAACCTCAGGTTATGGTTTTTTCTTATTTCCCATTGTACCATTATATCCTTGTTTTACCTGTTTTCGGTGGATCGGTTATAAAGGTTGTTCATATATATTTACTCTATTTCTTTCTTTAAAATAACCAAATTGTGGCCACAAAGAAATTCCTGGTTATCCAGAATCTTGAGTTTTAACAATAAACCTTAATATTAAAATTATGATTAACTGGGTTTAATCCAGTACTATTTTTCCTGAAGCAGATTTTATTTATTGGACACCAGTGTTAACAAAATACATTATGATCAATTATTATTTCCCCCTCTTCTCACTTATATATTCTTTTTAATTGATATCCTCAGACAATACATTGCTGCTTGCAAAGACAGGTAAAACTGTACTAGCATGCATTAAGCTTACAAAAAGAATTGCTCATCTTGCGTTGTTAGCCGAGAGGTATCGCAGCTGCCATGCAAGCAAGTAGTTGGTTGCAGACGGTTGTGGGTTCGCGTCCCGGCCGATGCTATGACATATGAAGAAAAAAAAGAATTGCTGAAATCATTTCTTTGATTTTAAATAAAATCTTTTAATACTAATAAAAGAAAAAAAAGTAGAACAAAGTCTATTTTATAAGGATTTCCTTTTTCCACCTCCTCTCAAATCACTTCATTAAGTATTATTATTCAAAACATATTTACACAGAATAATAATACATAATTTCAGAATATTAATTAAAAAATATAATTCAATATATAATGTTAAATTAAATAATTCATAAGCAAGTTTCTCAGTTCATTTAAGTTTGCATGATTTTAAGGAAAAGAATTAGAAAGCCTTTATAATCAAATAATTATTTTTATTATAAGTATTAACACACAGTCTTACCGTGAGTTTTTCTTTTATTATTTCTTTGTAATGCCACTATTTTATGTTTCTTTTCAGGTTGCAAAACAGCAAGCTAGGTATAGGCAGTTTACCAGTTCAGGGCTTCATTCCTGCAGTGCATAATTATGTCGGTGATAACAGATACAATTGGTTTTGTAGCCCTTCATATATATTTTATAGATATATATAACTTTATATTATTAATATTAACAATTATTGGGATTGAAGACCAGTTTTTTCTGCTTGCTAATCACTTCGTGCACCTATTATTTTTTTAGTCTCGCTGCATTTGAAAGAATTTTTAATTAGATAGTAGCGTATGAATAACAGATGAAGAAGCAGAATAAATATCCAACTAATTTTTTTTTCTCCTGATACTGGCCACAATGATCAGACATATTACTATTTATCACACCTTTTTAGATTATATATATATTTCTCTGCGTGGTCTGTAATTCCATATGACTGCAATTTTACTCTTTCTCAAGACATTTATTAAACTAATTAATACCTGCGTTACACTATTTATGAAATGAGTATAAATATGGGTGATACATTACAAATATGGATAATGAAAAATTACAATATTAGATGAGTTATGGAACTAACATTATTGAGTTCAAACAGGGTTAGGTATTTAGTGGTTAAGTTCTTTGTTAACTTTATTGGAGAGTCTGATATAGCTTCCATGTCTCTTGAAAAATGAATGTTGTTGCAAGAGTTTTGTCTCTTTATTTAATTTTCTCTATGCTCTGAATAAATAATAGAGTTTTCATCTGGCTTGGGATGTTGGTATTGTGCCTTGCACCTTACAATCCAAATGGCATAGGTGATGAAAATTGCCAGCCTGATTGTAGGAATATCTCTTCCATGAATGCATTCTTTTATATTAAGTATTTTGTAGTAGTCTATCTTTGAATTGTTAAATATTATTGTTTTAATATTACCTAAACCCAATGCATGTTTTAATTATGTGGTCAAATGTTTCCTCATCCCTGCCACAGCTGTGGCAAATTGATTGGACTTTGGTGATAGATCTTTTATATCTGAGGAACCAGTTGACCGGCATGGCATCCAGGTTAATTTTAAGTAAGTAATCTAAGTATTTTGGTTCTAGAGCCCAATACTTGAATAGGATAATCAGCTTGTGATTAGTTATTCCTAATCTTGTAGTAGAGATTTGATTATTTTGTTTTAGGATGCGATGGGAATCCCATAGCTTGATATTGCTTTGATAGTTGTTATGGGCATTTATATTTTGTTGCATTGTTGACAGGATTAGGTGGTCAAGCCAGCTTAATTTTTTTGGGGGTGGGGTGTCGGTAGGAATTATGGATTCAGTAATCTGGTCATGGCCATATTTTTGGACTAGGTTATATATCAGAGTATGTGATTTCTGATAGTTAATTGAAGTGATGAAATGTAGTGACATTCCATTTAATCTTTTGTTTTCCTGCATGTTTCTCATGCTGATGGAAACAGTTTGTTCTTTCCATAGTAATCTTGAGCAATATTGCTCAATTTTCTTGATGAATGTTTTATTTGCATTCATCATTGGTAGGTAGTATGCAATTTTGTTGTAAATTTTTATATTTAGCAGTGAAACCTTACTGTAGAGCGAAAGATATACTTTTGAGAAGGTCTTAGTGATCTGGTCTGTGGACTGGAGGATTTTTGCTTGAAGTTCTTTAGACATTGCTGATTGTGATTTTAAAATATTAAATCCCAGAAATTTCTGTGGTTCAGCGTGGAAGCGCGATTTGATTTTTTTCCCAGATAGGATAGTCCAAGCTGTGGATTTCTCTCACCTAAAACTTTACATAAAGCAGATATTTTTGTTTTATATAACACATATTTTTAGTTTTTCAAAAAAGAAAATACTTAAGAATACCAAAATGCGCACTTTACATTCCAAGAATTAATGTCTTTTTTTTAAAAGATGAAAACTAATTTTTATTTTCTTTTAATCAGATATTCTAGTCTTCCATTTTGAATTAAACCAATCATAATTTTTTGTTTATAGATAAGACATTTTAAATGATCGATAATCAAATTAAGTTTGAATCTTTTATTTATAGACAAGATATTTGTTGTCAATTATTCATAATTAAACTAAGTTTTAATCTTTTACTTCCATTTCAAACTTTTGAATTCTCTCGGTGGGTGGGGGGGGGGCAAAT
Source organism: Epiperipatus broadwayi (assembly GCA_028023455.1). NCBI lineage: Eukaryota > Metazoa > Onychophora > Udeonychophora > Euonychophora > Peripatidae > Epiperipatus > Epiperipatus broadwayi. The sequence goes on from JAQFVV010006242.1 coordinate 6,017,663, forward strand.
AATAAAATATCTTACTAAGATTAATCATATTTCCCCCTCTTAATCTATTTTCTTCTTTTATAAACAATCTTTATTTCAATTCCTGCATGCCAATATACCTTGTATGTGTGAATGGTACAATATATATATATATAAAATAAAAAAATCATATAACATTACAATACTAGCAAAAAACATTCTTCCATGATCGTGGTTTTTCAAGTGAAATTCAACAAGATAAATATATATACAAAAAATAGCCATCTCATCATTCACTTCAATAACCAATTTCCTTTAACACCCTCATAAGATTGCCTCAGATTCAAGAAAATTTATCACCAGAATTTATTTTATTTTTCTTTATCTTGAATCTGAGACCATCAATTTTAGAAAACATCTTTTAATGTTAAAGGAAGTGATGGGAAAGCTATTTTGTTTTGTATATATGCTGTATCTTATTGAATTTCACTTGAAAAGATCTATTTACTAGTAGATGAAATCATGGTCATGCATTTAAGTGAAAATTTGTTTTTTTGCTAGTGTTGTAATGTTATATGCTTTTCTATTTTATTTATTATTATTAGCATAGTGTTAGGCAGTATTTAATATATATATAAATAATAATCAATAAAGCAAATCAGATATAGCATGACATTGCTTTTATGAGCTTGTATTTACAAATATGTAATATAGAGAGCGTACCAATAGCTCAAACAAGCTATTAATTGATAAGTGCAATAAGAGAAAAATATTTAAAATCTCTACAACATTCCCATCCCAGACCAATTGGTCTCGAGTTTTGGCTCACCTCGGTGAGGAGCTAGAATATTCAGACACCAGATCTAAAATATCAACTCAAAACCCAGCACTTATTTAATATGTAACATTTAAGTAAAAACTCTGAAATTTTTGGACATGTAAATATCTTTAACTCCAGCTATCTAACTTAAATAGCTATATGGGACTGAACCAAATTCAGCTCTACCATACATTAATAGCCCTAGCATTGCCACGGTCTTAATAGCCCTAGCATTGCCAAGGCTTTAAAAACAAAAGGCATTGGCAATGTTAGGACTATTAACATATGGTAGATCTGAATTTGGTTCAGACCCATATGCTATTTACTTAGATAGTTGAAGTTAAAGACATTTTCATGTCCGAAAATTTCAGAGTTTCTACTTAAATGTTACATATTAAATAAGTGCTGAGTTTTGAGTTGATATTTTAGATCTAGTGTCTGAATAATCAAGCTCCTCACTGAGGTGAGCCAAAAGCTCAAAACCAATTGGTCTGGAAATGTTCTAGATTCAGGGTTTCTTAAACTGTGAGTCGCAATTCCATTTGCGAAAAGTTGGGTTCATAAAAATTTAATTCAGATACCTGAATTTAAAGGAATATTAGTCACAATCCTTTCATTATCTTTAATTTAATATATTAAATTTTCTGTACAGCACAATTATAAAATCATAATGATGGCCAAGTTGAGCTGTAAATTATATTTACATATTGAAAAATAACACTAAATGCATAATAAAAGTAGTATCACATTGCAATTTCAGCATATGTTATTTTAGAATCAAAACATATGTTGCAGTGGCAAGAATAAGGTTGGCATCTGTGATTATATAAAATATTTCAAGTCAAGATATTTGTTTCGGTTTTATTTCAACAAGTATCCACATCGCAAAAACTATACAATATTGTATTTTACTGTTTTACTCGATTAAGGTTAGCATTTATTTGAATAAATATTATGAAAGATGTTATTTTTTATATATAAAAATGCTTGTATATTTTTTTCTCACTTTTTTATTCAAAATTTATCATCCTATTAGTTATTATAAAAATTTATTTTTTATTTGAAACTTATTGTCATTTATTTATTAACAAGTAAAACCATATTCCTATTTTTTGAACTTAACAGATAATTTATAATTGATTTATTATATTTTTTAAATATTAAAAAATAAAACATACAGGGATATTAAAAATTAGAACATACGGGAGTAAATATGCTTCGTATAATTAAACAACAAACACAGCTTCCACTTGGTGTCTCTGCCTACTAATAAGTACTGTTATTTTATTTATATTTTAGAATAAAAATACTTTTTAGCCATGGATAAATGGTTGAACTTGAGTACCAAAGGTAATGATGCAAATGGCAATGCCACAAAGTCTCTTCAAGCAGGATCTCGTAATCAGAAAGAGGCATCTAAGATGCAAAAAAGAAAATATGATGAGACATTTCTTCAATTTGGCTTTACTTTCAACAACTGTGATGGTAATGAACAACCTCTTTATTTAATTTGTAATGTTTTGTTTATGTAGATATGAAACCATCAAAATTAAAAAGGTATTCTGAATCCAAGTATCCTTCATATGTCAATAAACCAAAAGAATATTTCAAACGATTGTTAAAAGCTTCAAATAAAGAAAAACATTTATAAAGAAATCAAGACATATGTCACATGACATAATTTAACAATCTTGTATTACAAATCTTATATATAAAGTTCACAAATAAGCTCTTAATAAGCTTTTCAGATATTCCCAACCCCAGACCAATTTCTGCCACTGGCTTCCTCAGTGGGGTGCTAGGATATTCAAGCATTAGATTAAAAATACCAGAACAAGCCCAGCACTTTATCCAATGAATAACTATTATGTAGAAACTCTGAAATTTTCAGACATTCATGTCTTCCAATCCAGCCATCTAATTTGAATAGCCATATGGAACTGAACCAAATTCAGATACACCATATATTAATAACTTTAGCAATATAAAATTGCCAAAACCTTAATAGCAAAAATAAAATTACAAAGAAATCAAAACATATGTCACATGACCTAATTTAACAAGCTTGTATTACAAATGTTATATATAAAGCTCGCAAATAAAGAAAAACAATATTTTGAAAAATTTATAACTGTTAATGAAAAATATTTCCTCGCATCAAATGAAGTTTAATATCTGATTGCTAATAATAAAAAGCCATACACCATTGGAGAAGATCTTATATTACCTGCTGCTATTAAAATGGTAGAAATACTTCATAGGAATAAATATGGTGATGAAATTCGGAAAATTCCTTTGTCAAATGACACTGTCACTCATAAAATTTCTGAAATTAGCAATGATCAATTTGAGAAACTTATTACTAGACTTAAAGAGAGACCAATATTTACAATTCAGTTGAATAAAACAACTGATATTTCAAAAATAGCTCAATTATTAGTACATGTCAAATAAATTTATAAAAAAAACATTGAGGAAGAATTATTATTTTATCATTCTTTGGAAAAAATAGGGGAAGACATATATAATAAAGTAGATAAATTTTTAAAATTGAAGGTTTAGAATGAAAAAATTGCTTTGGAGTATGCACAGATGGTGCAAAAGCAATGACTGAGGAAAATATTGGTTTTAAATCATTGTTACAGCTTCTGATAATAATCATGTAACTTTTATACACTGCCTGATCCACTGAGAGGCTCTTGCAGCAAAAAAATTAGCAAGGGAATTGAACAATGTGCTTCAGGATGCTGTCAAAATTATAAACTTTGTTAAAAGCCATGCCCTTAACAGCTGTTTATTTTCAAATCTTTGTAAAGGCATGGACTCTGAATACAAAAATTTATTATTACATGCAGAAGTAAGATGGATGTCAAGAGGGCAAAGTTTAAGATCATTATTATTAAGAAGAAATTATTGTATTTTTAACTGAACAAAAATCTGATCTTGCTGCTCTTTTTCAAAAGGACTTATGGCTATCAAAGCTGTGCTATTTTTCTGATATTTTTGAAAAGTTAAATGATCTTAACTTGTTCTCTTTAAGGAAAAAATAGCAATATTTTTACATCAAATGATAAAATTGAAGGTTTTATTAAAAAGATCAACATTTGGAAGAATAGGGTGGAAAATGATTCATTGGAAATGTTTTTGAGATACTAGTCCATAAGTCAGGCATGGTCGCTTGAAGGCATTGTTTATGTGCAAAAACACAAAAATACCATTTACACAGCCAGACTTATGACTAATACTACAGTTCTGTTGGATTAGCCATTGCAAGCCACTTGATGGTGTTGCACAGAAATATTATGGCCTGTTTTGTGCTTCGTGAATTCGCACAATTCATTGTTGACTACCATATCGTCTGACAGTGGCTGGATTTCAAGCGACCACAACTTTTGAAATCTCCATAGTAAAGTAAGTTTATTTCTACTTAAATCAAGCAATATAACTCACTAAGAATTGTCACACTGCCCCAACTCTTCCCTACATAACTTGAAATGTGAAAATTGGCAAAGGGTCAGACCGAACATAATTCGGTCGAGCTCATGTGAAAATTCATGTTTTCATGAGAAAATGTACGAGGCAAATAAAATGGTGCACTGCAGCAAGAAGACTTTCAAATTGTACCAGTTGCCAACAACACAAGTGGGGTAAACATGGTGGCATTTATGCAGCCGGATTTTGGCTGCCATCGAACAGATACAGTATGTTTTGTGCTTCGTGACACTGGTTATCTGAATCGGCACAATTCACTGTATCATTTCTGAGGATGGCCACAAGTTCTGAAATCTCCATAGCAGATTAATTTCATTTCTCCTTAAATCATGCAGTCTGATTGATTGTTGATTGTTGGTACACAGTAGTGCAGGGAATCCATGAAAGTCTACATTTGCAAAACAACCTCACAATTCCGATGTCGTGCATGCTCCTGCAAGTGAAGCTATTCAATTTACACACATTTTCAAAACAAAAGATTGTGATTCTATGACATAAATCAATAAAAAAAAAACAAAAATTGAAAAAGTCCAAAGTTTTGGTCTTCTTTTTTTGTGGGGGTGGGTGGGGTGGTTGAGAACAAGTTTGTCGTCAAAAGTTACAGACAAAAGTTATTTTTGGTTTGTTGTTTTTATTTAAAAAAAGAAGGTAAAACAAGATTTTATTTTTAAAAAAAAAGGTAATACAAATAAAATGGAATAAAAATTGGTTTTAAAAATCAAAGTTTTACTATGTTAACAGTAACAATGTGTTTGTATATTGGTTTTGTTATTGTAATTTGTTAATGGGTAGAAAAAAGAGCCATTTCCAAAACAAAAGGCTGTGCTTCTATGATATAATCCATCCAAAAAAAAAGTTTTGGTCTTATTTTATTTTTTGGGGAGTGGGAAGTAGGGATGGTGGTTGAGAAAAAGTTTGTCGTCACTGAGACAAAAGTTAGGAAAAAGTTAGTTTCGGTTTGTTTTTATTTTTTAAAAAAAAGATAGAACAAGATTTTATTAAAAAAAAAGTAATACAAATAAAATGTATAAACAGTGGTGACAAATAAAATATAATAAAAATTTGTTTTAAAAATAATAAAAGTTTGACTATATCAGTGGTAAAGATGTATTTGTGCAAGGGAAAAAAATTAAAGGCGTAGTATAAAAAAACTAAAAGAAAAAAAAATTTAAAGATGTAGTGTAAAAAGAAAAAAATCATTGGTGGGCAGCCCGGTAATGTTACATTTGATTGTTTTTTACATAGCAACAATGCCATCAAGCAACAATACCCTGCTAATGGACTAGTACCATTTTCGACGATTGACAATTTTATAATTGAAAAAAATAAGTGTAAAACTTTAATTGCAAAAATTATTATAGATCACTTAAAAACCCTAGAAACACAGTTTTGCAAATATTTTATATCAAATTTAGATTTCAAAAAGTTATCTTGGATTCAAAGACTATTTTTGATTACATTAATCACCTGCCATATAAAGCCCAAGATGAACTTTCTGAGCTAACTTGACTTTCCATAAAAATCCTTGACTGAATTCTGGATCAAAGGTAGGACTGAATTTCCCACATTTTCTGAAATGGCATTAAATATTCTTCTGCCATTTTGCACCACATACTTATGTGAAATGACTTTTTCAGCTTTAATGTATATTAAATCCAAATATTGTTCAACACTGAAAAATGTTGAAGATGCTTTACATCCAGCAGTACCAAATATTTCACCAAGATTTAATTTGTTATGCAGCAAAAAACAAGCACATCCCTCTCATTAAAATGCGATCTTCTTTCATTAATTTTTGTATACTTAAAACAAATCCTAAAACTACTTATTTTCATATGAATATTGTTTACCAAAGAAATAAATTATTTATGGGAATATTTATTTCTATATCTATTTTATATTTAATATCTGGGGGTTGCAAAAAAATCTTGATAAAAAGGAGTCATGAATGAAAAAAGTTTAAGAAGCACTGTTCTTGATAGAGATTTTAAATATTTTTCTCTTACCGCACTTATTAATTAAGAACTTGTTTGAACTATTGGTACACTCCTTATATTACATATTTGTAAATACAAGCTCATAAAAGCAATGTCACACTATATATGACATATATGACTTGCTTTATTCATTATTATAATTTTGTCTTTAAGGCCTTGGCAATGCTAGGGTTATTAATACATAGTAGATCTGAATTTGGTTCAGTCCCATATAGCTATTTATGTTAGATAGCTGGAGTTAAAGACATTTTCATGTCCAAAAATTTCAGAGTTTCTACTTAAATGTTACGTATTAAATAAATGCTGGGTTTTGCATTGATATTTTAGATCTAGTGCCTGAATATTCTAGCTCCTCACTGAGGTGAGCCAAAAGCTCAAAACCAATTGGTCTGGGGATGAGAATGTTCTAGATAAAGATTTTAAATATTTTTCTCTTACCACACTTATCAATTAAGAGCTTGTTTGAGCTATTGGTACACTCCCTATATATTGTAATGGTATAAATGGGATCAGTCCATATATGATACTCAAAGAACAGAGACTGTCAAATACTAAATAAATCCGGATTTATATCAAGTTAAGATGACTTGTTATGGAAGATCCTAGTAATCTGGTTCCTTAAATCCCTAATCTACATCACTACAAGTTTAAATTGAATATGAAATAATAAGAATGCTAGCTTATATATATATATATATATAAGATAGTTTAGCCTTTATTTGAACTAAAATGTGTATAATGGGTAATGCTATGTGAATTACATGCATATATATAATTATTAATTTATATTGCTCAACTAGTTAAAATATTTTATAAAATTAATCTAATAGTGATGATAATAATTTATTTATACTAAATAATAATACTTTATAAATGCACTTGATAAAAACATAAATAGATAAACCTAATATATGATGTTTGTCTAATGGGTAAAACTAATTATGATATCAAATGAAAGACATAGGTTGAGAATCAGAGGAAAATCTGTATTTACATTAACTTATTAAATATACAATGTTTATTTATTAGAGCTTATTCAGATTTGAGATGATAGATAATATGAAACTTAAATAAGTTACCTTAAATATATTATTGTTTAATGGTAATTTTGACTGATCATGATTTTTCTTTGATTATATGTACTTCTAAAACATTTATCATAACTAACACTTTTGTATTAAATGTTAAATAAATAAATAATAGAATTTGAAATAGAGTTCAATTGATAAAATGACAAAGCACACAATGCCCATATATTCACAACATTTTAAAATCCAATGAATAGTGAGTTATCCTAAATTTATGAAAGGTCAAAATCCAGATATTGTTCAAATTACTTTCTAATAAATCACTATGTAATTTTGTGATCAATGTTTATTGTTCTAATCCTATCAAGCCAGTTTCCATAACTCAGTGTTCTGTGACTTGAGTTTCTTAGCAACAAATATATACATTGAAACAGGAAGATTGCTCTGCAAGTCTTCGTTTCACCTTTCTCTTACATTTCACCTATTCTTATACCTAAATTCGAATCCCAAATCGTTCGTAGTGTGTCTGTACGGCCATTTATATACTAAAATCCCGCCTAAAATAAACCACATAGGCATTATTACTCGTGGAGTCCAATTTTCAACCCTTTATTTTTATTGATATATAAATGTCGAGTATGTGCATGTTTACGTATTCATTTAAAAGGTTATATAGGTAAAACTACACACAGACTACGATGATAACTGTTAAATATTAATATCAATCATTGGAATTATATTATTGGATTGTGGTTGTTGAGTTCATTTATTTTAAAAATATTGTGTTGCAATATTTATTTTCTATTGTGGGTAAAATAATAATTATTAAAAGTAGTTTATAAACGGATTCATGCAATTACAATCTAAATGTGAAATAATTTAATATTTTTCTAAAATTATAAAGTTCCCGCCATAAAAAATTATATAAATATAAAATAAGGCTAGGTTGAGAATATAATAGATTTAAAGTAAAACACTTTGGATTATAAATTCACACTTCGTATGTCTACTTAGGAATTTCCAATTAGCAAAATTCTTCAACAGAATGAAATAAATGTTTTAATCTTCTTTCAATCTGAGCATTTACTGGAATTTATAATTGTAAACTAATAAAAACCTTGAAATGGATTCCTTCTGATGTTCAGATAAGAAATAACTAATTGATAAGAATGCAAACGGTTAAAGGTTTGTCATGCCCCAAGGCAGGTTCTTTTATAAGATAAACAGTATATATTGAATGTTTTTCTTTTGTTTAAGGGAAGAAAAAAAAACTGATTCTGATGCTGTTTTCTGCTGTTTGATTTTGCGTTTTGATTTTATTTTCTGAGGTTATTTTTTATTCTGAGAATTCGGACGGTCTGAACTATTATTTTCGGTATGCAGATCCTGATGTTTTGCTGACCGACCACCCGTGACTTAAATAATCCGCTTTCAAGAAAATGTACAAAATGCTGACCTATCATAGAACTGCCAATATGACTGAGTAAAGTCGGCACCGTGGCTATTTTCCTTTCGGAAATAGTTGGCCGCTGCCGATGTACCATCTGACGCATCACCAATATGCCTTAAGGAACCGCCTATGCTGCTGCAAACAGAGACTGAATTAACATGCTGCTAAATCTTATCCACTCCTGAAATGTGCTCCAGCTTCAACCACCAAAGCAACTGAAAGGTAACAAAATTAACCCAAGAGCTCTTGTGATCTAAAACCCGCTATAGCAAAACAAACTCCCTTTTTCTCGCCACACTTATTATCATGTATGTTTTAAAATGTATATTTAAATTTATTGCTCGATCTAAACCTTGGGTTAATATCAAATTTAGATTGTTTTATTTGCGTATTTTATGGGCTAACATAGCATCGACCGAGCAAAGCAAATTTTAATTAATTATACTCCCCATTCCTTATAAAGAATGTAATTTTACGTTCATGAGTCCCTCCCCTAAATGAGATTTAGTAAGCCGCTCGTTCGATGACTGTGTTATTTTCTTTATAATACCTAAATTTGATTCATAATCTTCCAGGATGTATGCGAGGTGTGGGAATAACTATTGGCAGATGTGGGAGTGCGTGGGTTAATTATATTTTACTTAAATTCTCGCACTCACACCGTCATTTTAAATGTTAAACCCCATTATTTGTTTAAGGTATTTCTATTGTTATTCTGAGTTTGGGAGAGTGTAGACGTTCTTCATCAATGCAGTGAATTGCTTAAGTGCCCAATCTTTCATTATGTCTCCTTTTTTTTGAATCGATTATATATATTTTAGTGTTGCTGGCAAGGGTATTCGATGTTGAGATCACTTTGTTCTTTAAAAGGGCTTTAAACAGCCAAGTCCATTTCCCCTTTACTTCTTCCTGCGGTTTCCAGTCAATGTGTGTACCAGAGCGTCACACCTGGGGATGCTGACGCAGTTCTTCGCAGCCATATGCTAGCATACTCCGATCTTTAGGGCTACGGCCGAGACCAATGTGGGGTGCAACATATGCGTCTGATTTTATGATTTATTTCTTTATTGTCGTCACAAAGTTCCTGTAGTTTAAATGGACTACCACCCTCCATTGTTTCCTAAACTTTGCGAGTACCACTGAATCCCCTTTTTAAGTATTTTAAGATATCATACTCACATATATATTTCCGCACTAAGCAAGTCGCTGCTGCCAAGCTCATTGGAGCTGCTCTGCATTTCTTCTGAAGTCAGCCATTATCGTAAAACTATTTAATATCTTTTATTATAAATAATTCCAGTACTCTTATTCTTGGGCTTCGCATGTATTCAAGGTTTAGTAAGGCACATTCGTAAGCGATAATTGACCCAGGTTATAGATTAACGAGTAAAATGATTTAATCAATTGTAGTTAACCATTTGATGCCACTATTTAATAAATAGTGCCAGAAATCATATTTAGCCACTTAATAAATCATGTTAATTTAATCAATTCTTTACGTTAGTGTTTATTTTCTGATTCATCTCATTGTCTCGTATTGTCTGAGTTATACACGTATCTATTAAGACTTTCCAAACACTAGCTGTTAATTTATTTATAAATCTCACGTAGTCTCTTGTCTCTCTCTAACCACCGCAGCCTGAAAAGATGTTGTGATTGTGATGGCGGGTTCGGGCTCCATCGTATTTGGTTGCGCAGTCGATCTGCTATATTCGAATCCGGTATGACAGGCCCTGAGCCCACTTGTGGTGCTGCTTTTCGAGTGGTGGAGAAACTATGCAACTTGTTTATGAAAGGTGCGAATTCTGACCGTTACATAGTAATTTTTTTTTTGAGACTGTCGCCTTAACGTGGAGCAACAAGATAAACACCCACATTCCCTGAGTAAAATTTTTTTCCCACTTTTGATATATATTATATTAGACACCCAAATCCCTTATAGTTGATATTTATTAATGTGTGCTTTATAAGATATAAAATAATAGTGTAATTATTTAAATCTAAACCCCGTAATGCATTTTTCCAAGTCCTGTGAGTAATTTTACTCTTAATAAGGATTGATTGTATATATTTAAGACTTCCTTGAAAATGCAAAAATGTGTATATATGTTTTGTTTGACTCGGGCGTTTGAATATTAGTTAAAGATAGATAAACCGTTAAACTTCCTGTAGTGCGTTGCGAGCTGATCATGAGTTATTACTGAACAATTGAAAGTCACGCTATCATAATGTTTATTATTTAAGAATTTAAAATCACGCCATAAATATGGCGTTGAATATCTAATGGTTATTCCAAATGAATATTGTGACAAAATATAGGTTGTAAAAGTTTTTTTTTCTCTTGTCTGTTCCTCCGTGAAATAAGTTAGAGCTCGAGATGCAATACAGTGAGAATACTTCCGTATGATATAGCCTAGACAAATAGGCGACCTAACAATGTAATAAATACGCCCGTAGTTAAACGAAATAAAATTTTTTTTGCAAGGCTAAATCTGTATAACAGTCCGTATTTTATTTGAACTGATGACATGGTGCCCCGGGATAGTTCTCTATAAATGAAACTATTTCTAAAATAAATTTTTGTCGTCAAGTTCAAAATTTTATTGATGTAAAGCTTAAATGTATATATTATTTTGAGAATCAAAATGCGTTATAAATATGTTACCAGACAGTCAGACGTGAAGGGATCGGGAGATAAACAATTGTCCTAAAAATAAATGATCGTAAAAATATTTTGTTTTATATATTTGTATATATGACATATATATAGATGCGCGTTTGTTTTAAATGAGGGAAAATAAAATAAATATGCTCGGATCTAGCGAACATTATATAGATAAGAGTAGGAGATTGGAGAAATTAGATTCAAGTAATAACGAAATAAGCAGCATGTTAAATATATTTTCTTTAGATATTAGTACTAAAATAAGAGTTAGTTTGCAGCAGATGGAAAACTTTATATGATATAAATTTTATGACAGCAAAAGTTAGTTAAGGCATTGGTGATATAAGAAGCAGCAAATAGGCCAAAAGACCGGAAGGGAAATAGCCGATTAGCCATTAGTATAGAAAAATAAAAAGTACACCACACAAAATCCTGAATCCAAATTAATATATATTTTGTAGTAAGTAATTTAGAATTGAATCGTAGAAACCATCATCAGTAGAGACAAAACAAATATGGAAGACCATCAATATGACCACGGACTGGATGTAAACTCAGCTGAAATTGTGGAATCTCCACCAGCAATAATAAAGCCTGAACAGAGATCTGGAATCAGCAATTTTGAAATTGCGTACCTGATAGATATGTTTAAGAAGAGTGAAGAACGAGCAAGGAAATGGGAGGAGGAAGAACGAAAAAGAGACCAGGAATATCAAGGATTTGTTGAAGAGGTTTTAAAAGAAATAAGAGATATAAAAAGGGAACAAGCAGCCCTTGCACTCCGGGTAAAACAGTACAACCAAAAACACGGGAATCCAGAGCCAAACCCTAATGATCCAAAATCATCTAAGGACGTAAAAGTGGAAGAAGATGATTAAAAAAAAACGATAGGAGAACCAACAGACTTAAACCCTATAGCTGTATCGATTGATGATCCAGGAAACCAAATAGAACGGCCCATTAATATCCAGATGAGAAAAGATGACACGGACCAAGATGCCAAGACCGCCATATGCAAAAATGATGATATATCATCAACCCAGACCAGCAGCAATAGTACCATCTATGCGGACATTAGCAATAGTCACAAAATTATACCACTTGACATAGGTATTCAAACTCAGCTAGCCAAAATGGTAACCGTTAAAATCTTTTGCGGTGATATTGGAGAAAATCCCCACCCGCATTTAAACAGTTTAAAGGATTTTTTTTTACTTCTATAGAACTAGCCCACATGAACAGATTACAATAGCCAGTCACTACTTACATAATTATGCAAAGGATTGGTGGTCTATGTTAACAGCCAAACCCGAAGACTTTACAGCCTACACCAAAATCCTTTTAAAGTATTACTGGAGCGACGACTGGCAGAGTAAAATATTAAATGCAGTCAGCCAAGAACAATATGGGACCATAAAGGAAACTCACACTCAATTCTTTATACGGCAAACTAATCGTTTGAAAACATTAAATGCATTCGCATTTTCTGATGCCCATATCATCGGCACCATCCAACAAAATATGCCAATAGCCATCCAACAATTGATGATAGGGAGCAGAATTAGAAACATTGAGGAGATGGCCGAATTTCTGACCATGCTCGATTTTACCACTTGGGCCAAAGAGCCCCCTGACAAAATTAACAAAACTAACAACCCAAGACAGCCGCTGTTTAATAACCGAGCCAACCATCACCCACCAGACCCAGGAGCATATTAAATGAAGAAACTCATGGATATGGACCTGAATTCGGATGTGACAAAGACAACAATGTTTTTTTTTCTCTCTGTAAGATTTAGAAGTTAGGTAGTTTCAATGTTATCCATGCATAAGTTAGTGATTAGTTTACCAAAATATTCGTTAGAGTTAAAACCCTAGTAAAAAAAAAACAAAAAAAACATTGATCCGGGTATATATCTGTATATATTTGTATCTTTGAATTTATCCCCTCATTTAAAAAAAAAACAAAAAAGAAAAAACAAAGATGTATTGTTACCTTATATTTTTTTTTAGATTTCTGTTGGGCTGACTTGGCTAGTCAATATTATTTGTTTGTCAAAGAGATTCCTCAGTAGACCTTTTTTTTTTAAATTTTTTTTCGTAACTAAGGGAATGTGAAACAGGAAGATTGCTCTGCAAGTCTTCGTTTCACCTTTCTCTTACATTTCACCTACCCTTATACCTAAATTCGAATCCCAAATCGTTCGTAGTGTGTCTGTACGGCCATTTATATACTAAAATCCCGCCTAAAATAAACCACGTAGGCATTATTACTCGTGGAGTCCAATTTTCAACCCTTTATTTTTATTGATATATAAATGTCGAGTATGTGCATGTTTACATATTCATTTAAAAGGTTATATAGGTAAAACTACACACAGACTACGATGATAACTGTTAAATATTAATATCAATCATTGGAATTATATTATTGGATTGTGGTTGTTGAGTTCATTTATTTTAAAAATATTGTGTTGCAATATTTATTTTCTATTGTGGGTAAAATAATAATTATTAAAAGTAGTTTATAAACGGATTCACGCAATTACAATCTAAATGTGAAATAATTTAATATTTTTCTAAAATTATAAAGTTCCCGCCATAGAAAATTATATAAATATAAAATAAGGCTAGGTTGAGAATATAATAGATTTAAAGTAAAACATTTTGGATTATAAATTCACACTTCGTATGTCTACTTAGGAATTTCCAATTAGCAAAATTCTTCAACAGAATGAAATAAATGTTTTAATCTTTTTTCAATCTGAGCATTTACTGGAATTTATAATTGTAAACTAATAAAAACCTTAAAATGGATTCCTTCTGATGTTCAGATAAGAAATAACTAATTGATAAGAATGCAAACGGTTAAAGGTTTGTCATGCCCCAAGGCAGGTTCTTTTATAAGATAAACAGTATATATTGAATGTTTTTCTTTTGTTTAAGGAGAAGAAAAAAAAACTGATCTCTGATGCTGTTTTCTGCTGTTTGATTTTGCGTTTTGATTTTATTTTCTGAGGTTATTTTTTATTCTGAGAATTCGGACGGTCTGAACTATTATTTTCGGTATGCTGATCCTGATGTTTTGCTGACCGACCACCCGTGACTTAAATAATCCGCTTTCAAGAAATTGTACAAAATGCTGACCTATCATAGAACTGCCAATATGACTGAGTAGAGTCGGCACCGTGGCTATTTTCCTTTCGGAAATAGCTGGCCACTGCCGATGTACCATCTGACGCATCACCAATATGCCTTAAGGAACCACCTATGCTGCTGCAAACAGAGACTGAATTAACATGCTGCTAAATCTTATCCACTCCTGAAATGTGCTCCAGCTTCAACCACCAAAGCAACTGAAAGGTAACAAAATTAACCCAAGAGCTCTTGTGATCTAAAACCCGCTATAGCAAAACAAACTCCCTTTTTCTCGCCACACTTATTATCATGTATGTTTTAAAATGTATATTTAAATTTATTGCTCGATCTAAACCTTGGGTTAATATCAAATTTAAATTGTTTTATTTGCGTATTTTATGGGCTAACATAGCATCGACCGAGCGAAGCAAATTTTAATTAATTATACTCCCCATTCCTTATAAAGAATGTAATTTTACGTTCATGAGTCCCTCCCCTAAATGAGATTTAGTAAGCCGCTCGTTCGATGACTGTGTTATTTTCTTTATAATACCTAAATTTGATTCATAATCTTCCAGGATGTATGCGAGGTGTGGGAATAACTATTGGCAGATGTGGGAGTGCGTGGGTTAATTATATTTTACTTAAATTCTCGCACTCACACCGTCATTTTAAATGTTAAACCCCATTATTTGTTTTAAGTATTTCTATTGTTATTCTGAGTTTGGGAGAGTGTAGACGCTCTTCATCAATGCAGTGAATTGCTTAAGTGCCCAATCTTTCGTTATGTCTCCTTTTTTTTGAATCGATTATATATATTTTAGTGTTGCTGGCAAGGGTATTCGATGTTGAGATCACTTTGTTCTTTAAAAGGGCTTTAAACGGCCAAGTCCGTTTCCCCTTTACTTCTTCCTGCGGTTTCCAGTCAATGTGTGTACCAGAGCGTCACACCTGGGGATGCTGACGCAGTTCTTTGCAGCCATATGCTAGCATACTCCGATCTTTAGGGCTACGGCCGAGACCAATGTGGGGTGCAACATATGCGTCTGATTTTATGATTTATTTCTTTATTGTCATCACAAAGTTCCTGTAGTTTAAATGGACTACCACCCTCCATCATTTCCTAAACCTTGCGAGTACCACTGAATCCCCTTTTTAAGTATTTTAAGATAATATCATACTCACATATATATTTCCGCACTAAGCAAGTCGCTGCTGCCAAGCTCATTGGAGCCACTCTGCATTTCTTCTGAAGTCAGCCTTTATCGTAAAACTATTTAATATCTTTTATTATAAATAATTCCAGTACTCTTATTCTTGGGCTTCGCATGTATTCAAGGTTTAGTAAGGCACATTCGTAAGCGATAATTGACCCAGGTTATAGATTAACGAGTAAAATGATTTAATCAATTGTAGTTAACCATTTGACGCCACTATTTAATAAATAAATAGTGCCAGAAATCATATTTAGCCACTTAATAAATCATGTTAATTTAATCAATTCTTTACGTTAGTGTTTATTTTCTGATTCATCTCATTGTCTCGTATTGTCTGGGTTATACACGTATCTATTAAGACTTTCCAAACGCTAGCTGTTAATTTATTTATATATCTCACGTAGTCTCTTGTCTCTCTCTGACCACCGCGGCCTGAAAACATGTTACGATTGTGATGGCGGGTTCGGGCTCCATCGTATTTGGTTGCGCAGTCGATCTGCTATATTCGAATCCGGTATGACAGGCCCTTATCCCACTTGTGGTGCTGCTTTTCGAGTGTGGTGGAGAAACTATGCAACTTGTTTATGAAAGGTGCGAATTCTGACCGTTACAACATAAGATATTGGGCTACCAACTACCAAATGCTTCTTCTGAGATAATTGTCCATCACTATATATTATTCTTAGGTTAATAGCAATAATGTGTTCCAATATAGCGCAACATAATTCTAAGTTATCGAGGTTTGCATAAACATCACACAAATTCATGTATACATTTTGGCAATATAGATAAAATATTTCTATTATACGTATATCCTCCAAGCTTGGCAATGAACATTTGAGAAATTAAAATTTTATTTTTCTACAACATGAAATGTATCCAATTTGATTTTTTGCTGCTGTTTTTTATCTTAGGTGATTTTGTCATTATATATATATATATATATTGTACTCTCACTAACCAGAATTATAATAATAGGAAAATAAGACTAGCTCAGATAAATGATTATGTTCAGCTGAAATACATATAATCAATAGCAAAGATATCCTATGATACTGTCTACTATTAAATTAGCTCTAACTGATTAATAAATAATAAGTGGTTCAGTTTTATAAAATTAAAATAAATAAAATATTAATAAATCATGAGATAATAAAGTGAAATACAAACAGTAAAGAATTACATTGAGCTAATATTCCACAGGATACAATATCAATGGCATAAGAATACTACCCCCCCATTATTTAAAATAATAATAAATTCATAGCATTCTTATGACTTTAAAATAATAATCAATTTAATATAATGTTACTAAATAAATTCTAATCTCTTTATTAAAATAATATAACAATAATAATCTCAGGTTCTTTAAAATAATTCTAATCAACTTTATAATCTTCTATAGTCAAGTATGATAAGGGATTTTGTATCACCCTCAACTACACTAACTAATAATAATAATAAATAATAATAATCTTCAATGAATAATTATTAATCTTATCTACTGTTCACTGTTATGGTAACTATCAATGATAATAATAACAACAATAAATAATATAATATAATCTTTAATTCTCATCTGGCATCTTAAATAGAATATGTGGTATAATCTGATAATCTGAGAATATGTGGCAATGAATAACGTTATAATTCTATGCTATAAATTATATAATTAATTATGACCATAAAAATAATAATAATAATAATAATGTAAAATGAAATTTCTCAAATATATTCTGAAGGACTGTAATTTCTTAAGTAAATGGTTATATTTGTACTGTGCAAATATTATATTTCTTTTGGTATCTGGTGATCATGTATTTGTAATGGTGAATAATCAACACAACACAAAGTTTTATAAAAAAAAACAAGTTCAACAAAGTTTATTATTATAAACTTTTAACAAAAATTATATACAATATTTACCGTTACATTTTAGATCAATTACATACTTCCTCAGTAAAAAAATAAATAAAATCAACAAGTAAATAAGCCTTTACTCCAACTTATAAACTTTTGCACATTTATTTAAAATACTACTACTACTTACGAATACACACATAGTTAAATATAATATCTATTAATTGACATGTTTTAAATGTATAGTTTTCGCAAGTATACATGAAAATATAAACTACTGAAGTAACATTCATTTTAAAATATGTTCATAAATTTTATAATAAATTAATCAAACTTCTTCTATGATAGTGATATGTTATTTAAAATATTTATCTTGGTTTGTTATATAAATAAATTGACTTGAATAAAATAATATGATTGACATACTTTTATATATATTTCTTGGCACTACAATAAAAAATCCCTGTGTGTGTTTTAAAGCATAAAATAATATTCACAAAATATAACTACTCATTCTATTTTATGTTGTTTCTTCTGTATATTCTATTCTTTAAAAATATGCATTACCATGTATAATAAAAATATCCAAAATTATTCAAAAGTCTCGTAAATAATTTATTATCTTTTATATATTTTTTTAAATAATTTAATAAAATATGGAAATATTTATGATTCTTTATTATTATAGTTTGCATTTACTGTCAATCTCATTTGTATTTGACTTCAACATAAACCAAAGCAAGAAAAACCTATTTCATCTTCTTTCAAAATAACGATTCTACAATTCTAAAATTATTCATTATTTATTTTTCTTCATAAATACAATTCTGTATGATGCAACAACTTTTGAAATTAAGATAGCAATATGATGCATAGGCATGAAGAACTAACTAGAGTATAGACTCAATAGTATAAATATATGGGATAATCTACATGGCAACAGTGTATATGAAGAGGTATGACTTCTCTGTCTAATGACCTCAAATATAAAAAATAATGTCCAGGTTATTTATTCAGCTCATTCGAACATTAAAATACTTAATACTAAGAAAGACACTGCCCATGGAAAATATATACAAGACACAGAGCTATGTTATTTGTACTTGCATAAACTACTAAGATAATATAAGTTACTTTCTATTCCCCATAAATCCTACATATAAGCATCCCATTGATTTCTTGTCATAATCCCAAGGTTACTATCATTTTAAAATTTCATAATAGATTTATCAATCTACATCGCAAAAATATCTAACATTACTTTAAACAATAAACAAGATTTACATATGACTTCAACAATCTAAAACTACTATAACAAGAAAAGGTTTATTCACTTTCAAAATTCAGCAATAAAAATACAAATGATTTTGTTTCAGATATTAAAATCAATATTTTAAAACATTTTAAAAATGGGATTCCTTCACTAAAGAATCATATAAAATTATATGTATCAGTAATATTATATTACATTACTAATATAAAAGAAAAGTATGCATATCTTTAAAAAAAAAACCCTAGCTCATATCTCTAGAATAATAAAGTTTAACGTGTAATTAATGCATGCACACATATTCATACGTTCATATGATAAGGTAATACTATAAAATATTCCAAGTAATTTCTAAAAAACAATAAAATATACCTCATGTGAAATTATATATTTTACAAAGATTTATCTAGTGATAATTTGCTTGTTGATCACTCTTAGATGTTTTCTGGTCCAATATTTCATATAAAACATATTAATTAATAATAATACATTCAGCATCATTACCACGCTTAGAAAAATGTTTATAAAAAAAAACTTTACAAAGAATTAAAATATTCCTTACAATATTAATTATGTTAGATCAATAGATATTTAAATGTAATCTTCTTACCTAACACTACTAAATTTAATACTATTATTAGTAAGTGAAATGATAAACAAAACTATATTTACGAAAACTACAACCCACCATAAAGTTAAAAAAAAAAAAAAAGTTCTTTTCTTTCTCCTAATATTTTTTCATTAGAAGTCCTTCATAGAAACTCACTCCCCGACATTCGTTGCTAAGACAACCACTGTTCAAAAAGCTTTAAAACAAAACACAGAGCTCTCTTCCCTGGAGTGATGCATAAACTCATAAATGATAATGAAAAAAAAAAAGAAAATGAAAAATGAAGTGAAATCGACTTTTGTATCTGAAAATATTTTGAAGAATAATCATTAATCCTGTAATGAAAGTCTATAAAATACAATCCTCTGTGCCTTTCTAGGAAAAATAATTATTAAATTAATATCACTTGGGAAAGTTTTAAAATAATTATTAAATTAATATGACTTGGGAAAGTTTTAAAATAATTATTAAATTAATATCACTTGGGAAAGTTTTAAAATAATCTCCGGAGATTTCCTGTTCACTAGGATCCTACATGAGCTTTCGTTGCATCATTGATGGCTATATAGATCCATGTAGCTGTAGGGAAAATACACATTTTATATTTCTTCCAAATTATCATTTTTATATTAATAAAAAAATATTTATAAAGTTATTTTAGTCAGGATAATATTATTTTTAATTACACATTTATTTCCCTTTTTTATGAATAATTCTAAAAATCACTTTTTTAAAAATATTAAAATGATTTACGGTCTCTTTTTTTTAAATGACGACTTGTCATATAAAAATATATTCGCAGTACCATCAGCTTTTATATCTTTATCACCACTTCAAGATAAGTTTATAATAAGCTTTTAAAACAATATCTCTTTTCAAATATTTACTGCAACTTTTTTAAAGGATATATTTTTAAAATATTAAATAATAGTTTTTTTTTTACCGTATAGCTTTTGCTTTTCAACTATGGTTATCTATCCTTATGATATAATGCATTTAAAATACAAAATTTTCGAAGAATTTTTCTGTCTAATTTCCTTGACAATGTCCAAAATATTAAAATAAATAATGATATATCTTTTTCCAATAATATTTTTAAAACTGTACTTTTATTTGGTATTTGTACTTCCATCCTTACTTTTCTGAAATACATACTTATTTCTGGTATTAAATCCATAGGTACTGTGAAGCTGACTCAAGCTTTAATAGAAATACTTGATAGGGAATTTTTAGAAATTTAACAATGCATAGTTTTAGATTAGTAAATTTATAGTCCTTTCAATCCTCTCTTTTAAAACAATAATTTTAAGTAGTAAAACTATGATATTAATAATAAAAAATAAGTTATTAAGAGAGTTATTTAGTTATTAGGCACCCCCTTAAGTTATTAAAAGCACACAGAAAAATGAGAGTATCTACTTTTTATACTAAATTAAATTGATGATTTGATTGGCTATTTAGATCTTCAACTGGTGATCTAATTTATATATTAGTCAAGCTTATGGAATTAAAAATTTAGAAATAAAAAATCATGACTCATTTTCAAAATGTTAGATATTATATTATTTAATTTCAAATTAATTTTATACTTTTATTTAAATGAATTAAACATTTTAAAAATAATACTTTATTAATTTATCCAATATTTATTTTTAATGTATCTATTTTGAAAAATCTAACTTTATTAACTGTATATATATATATTTTAAAACTACCAATTAAAAATTTTCTAACATTTAATTTTATCTTCTGATAACAAATGTTTCAATTTTTTAAAACAATTCTAAAGCAATTTTGAAACTATCTTTAGAAAACTTGTAAGCACAAAAGTATGAGTATTTGTGTCCATGACATCAAACCCAGATAGTATGTAACATTTTTTTAATTGCTGTCTGATAACAGAAATAAATTTCTAATAATAAAAAATATTATATTAAAAAATAGTAATATAATATCAGAATTTGGAATAATTTGGATTTATTGAAGCTGTAATAAATTAAACACATTTGTCTATCACAAAATATTACATTTAAATAAATATTTTATAACACAAATATAATTATTTAAAATACATTGGTTTATTTAATTCTAAGTCATTATTTTAAAATTAACTTTTAGCACTTGTTTAAGAAGACTTTTAATATATTATTTTACTATGGCCAGTTTTCCTAAACATACAAAAATCAAAATGTTTAGCTTTACATTATTACTTTAACATGTTAATATAGTTTTTATGTATTTACTACTCTCACTTTACTTTAACAAAGTATTTTAAAATATTACTAACATTATACAGTAGTCATAATATTTAAAATGCATCCTTAATTTAAAATTTTTTTAAAAATTGACTCATTAAATCTATCTGGACCTAGTAGAAAGGGCACAATATATATAAGGTTTTGTATTCTATTTCAATAAATGTGTATGTATATTTGTACTATTCAAATTTAATCACATGTATTTGTAATTTCCATTAGAAATAAATAATCCTTTAGGGTAGGCTTTAATGGCATTCTAGTTGTTACTGAGCCTTAATTTGGATTTAAACTTCCTGTTTGAAGCAGACATTAACTTTCTTTTTAGCTATACATTTTTAGGTTTTCATCTACATATAAATTTTGAATAAATACATCTTTTGTTGTTCTTTATAATACGAAAATCTTTATCTTTATAAAATTTTCATTTTGAAATAAGCAAAGTCTATATATGAAGAGTACACTATTTTTTTTAAAAAAAGAATGAAAAATATCTTTTTCTTTAATGGTCTCCTTGTTGTCTAAATGATAACATATAAATTTTGAGTAAATACATCTTTCATTGTTCTTTATAGTTATGAAACTTTTCTTTTGAAATAGGTAATGTCTGTATAAGAAAAGAATATAATCTTTTTTTTTAAAGAAATAAAAAAATCTTTTTCTTTAGCAATCTGCTTATTGTTTCTAAGTGATTTGCAAGATTCACTGATGTTATATTTGATTCATCCAGGCTATTTTATGAAAATTTACTAAGTAATTATTATTGTGTTGATACTTATTTTAATATTATTTATAAGTACATACACATATAAACACATTCAATCCTATGAAATGTGTATGTATATAACAGATGTTTTATGAAATACCATTGTCATCAAAAATTATAACTATTCTATTAAACTTGGGAATGGTTTTAGTTATTGAAGTAATACAGATCACATTATTTGTAAAATTTGCTGTCAGTCAAATTCAAAAAGTGACTTTATCACCAGTAAAAAAAAGCTTAATGGTAAATAGACATTTTGAAGTGACATTTAAGTCAAAAAATTCATACTGATTCAATTATTGCTATCTGAAATAAAATCAAATAGAGAAAATTTTGAGAATTTTAACTGAAAACCCAGAAGATTGTAATCATAGATTAGAAAACACTGAATGCAGGGAAATGGATAAAAACATGATTGATATTCTAATTTGTCAATGCTTTCTATGCAATCTATATACAATCAAGAAGGAAAATATGCTAATATTTCCAAATCATGGTACAGCAAAAATTATTCTTTCGAATTTATAGCATGTATAAATTTAATCATACATAAGGAGATTATTGATGAAGTTCGAACATCTTCATTTCATTAATGATTGAGAAAAGTAAAAATATTTCAGTAGAAAAAAAATAATATATATAAATTACTGATCAAAATTTGAATCAAGCTATCAGACAAAATTTATCAGCATTATTATGGTTATAACTTTATCTTTCTTATTGCACTGCAGTAATAAAGAATATAGATATTAATATTACATTATTAAGGTTATTGCATACAAGTCATTCTATTGTAATAGGGGTAAAAAAGTTTTATAGAGAATAACTTTGATTTACAAAAAATGGCTATGTTTACCTCTGTAATGTTAGGAACAACAAATAGTGTGGCTTCTTATCTACAAGATGATACTTCACACTTAATTCAACAGCAGTGTGGCACACAGGAAAAATCTCGAGAATAGATGATGCACAGAAACAGGTTCCACTTATTATGGAAATTGAAATCATTTTAAGAAGAATATATACAATGTTTAGTAGATCATTTACAAGAATTGAAAAACTTAAAAGAATTGGACAACATATCATAAATTTATTATATATCATTCAGGCCTCTCAATGAAGTAAGATAGGTATTTAGATATTTTGTACTAAATGCTTTAGTAAGAAACTGCACAGAACAAGTTGAAGAATTAAATGATCCAATAAATAAATATTTAAAAACTCCACAATAATGAATAAAACCACTAAACATCACATGATCAAAAGGTGGCTGCTGGAGGGTTGCATTAGATCCTAAGATCTAGATACAGTGCTTTCAGATCTAAGGCTCTTCACTGACGAAGGACACAAGCTAGAAATTAGTCTGGTGATATTGGATGAGTAGGCACTAGATAGGGGTTGTATACACAAGCATTCTGGCATCCATTGATTACTTTGGCTTGCACTACTGTATAGAGAGTTTTGCTTGTTTTAATATTGAGTAGTATGTGGGATTCTTCAAAATGTGTTCGCAGAATTAGCATTAAATAAAACTTTGTAAAGAACACTAATTTGCAAAGGCAAAAATAAATTAAGAGGCAATATCTACATATCTGCTGGAGTGTGTATACCCATACAATTTTAAATTCCAATGATTACATAGATACTATACCAATACATTCAATTGCTTTGTAATTATTTAGATACTAGATTTCCAATAAATGACTGGAATCCCTTGGATATTTTTGTAATGAAAAATAATTTAAGCATAGACCACGTAAATTGACATTAATACGGAAAGTGGAGTTGCTATTTGTTAAAAATGATTCTTTAAATCTTTGCAAGTTGTCTTGCATTGGTGGTCGAGAGGTCAGCGCGACGGCCTTGCACTTGCAGGCAGTTGCCCGGGTTGCGGGTTCGCGTCCCGGCCGATGCTATGACACTTAAAAAAAAAAATCTTTGCAAGTTAAATTTAA
Organism: Epiperipatus broadwayi; assembly: GCA_028023455.1. Classification (NCBI taxonomy): domain Eukaryota; kingdom Metazoa; phylum Onychophora; class Udeonychophora; order Euonychophora; family Peripatidae; genus Epiperipatus; species Epiperipatus broadwayi. Next base: position 6,042,144 of record JAQFVV010006242.1, read on the forward strand.
TTAATTAAATAAAACGTACTATCAAATATTTAGAAATCATAAATAATCATAAGTAATGAAGATTAAAAATTCACTGCCGGAATACATAAATACCAATATAGTAATATGAAATTTTTAGTAAATGAAAAATTGAAGTAATCGAATGACTTGGCTACATACATTTAAAAGATCAAATATAATTAACTTTCGGTACTTTTCGATAATTGTGCAACTTTTCAAATTTTTAGCGCCATCTGTGGACGTGATTTTAGTTTAATAAAAACAATAAATCAAAATCCCGTTTAACTTAATAACGAACATTTGGATAATTTAATAAAAGTTAAATATATTACATTGGAATAAATCATAATGAATCAAGATGAAAAAATAAAGGATATTATTATTATTGAGTTTTGATACTATGTTTTAGAATATTTCATTAATAGATAAACTGTTTTATATGTAAACATGCAAGTAAATGTTAAATTATGATGTTTTTTTTCTTCACATTACATCTCAGTTGTTATATTTTTTACCTCAGAGACAGTCTACTCTTAGAGGGAGCATTGATTCCAACTCCCTTTCTTACTCTACCGTAAGATACATGTTGGGTCACATGGCAGCACAATTTATTGTAATAAAATAAATAGGTAATAGCTGAAAGCAAGTAATTATTCTATAATAATCTAAATACAAAAGAAATACTAGATAATGATGTTTTAGTAAACAATAGATGTTAGAAAATAGTGCTTAATAAATTTTTATCTAATACTGTTCTATCCAAATATCCCTAGATTAGTTTCTAGCTTATAGATTGTAAAAATTAAAAGGTTCTTCAATTTGACCTAGTTGCTTAACAGTATAACTAAAAGTAAAGAATGACTGCTAGAGGAAAGATCCATTAGATCCAAAAGAACCAAGTGCATAGTTAAAAAAAATCCAAAAAGCTACTCATTGATGAAAGTCATAAGCTAGAAAATAGTCTGGGAATATTAATAATTTTTCTTAGTTATCCTCTTAAAGATTTTCACAACAATACTCTCACAAGATAGGGACTGGTTTCTATCTGCCTTTAACATCTTATGGAGAAATATAATCATAAACATATGGCCAAAGATATATAATTCCCAAGATGCACACTTCATGTGAAATCAGCATTCATCAGTTGGCCCAGATCACAATCTCTTACACATACATATCTATAATTGTTCAGTATATATAGATAACCAATTACTACAGTTTAATTGATAAGGATAAAATTTGCTACCCACTCAACTTTGACACAAATCACTTAATGGAAGTATTTTAATCATTTTTATTAGTCATTCATTAGACTAGAGATTATTCACTTATTTGAATAATATTTCTGTAATGTAATTTTTATTACACTACTCTCACACCAGGTAGGGAAGGTTTTCTAGCTGCTTTTAACACATTGTGGAGGGATGTAATCATAAATGTATAACCAAAGATATAATCCCCAAGATGACCATTTCATGCTGAAACGTCACTCATCAATTGACCCAGATCACAATCTCTTACACATATCTTTATCATTGTGCAGTATATATAAATAGCCAATTATTACAGTTTGATATGTTAAAGTTACTGCCCTCCCAACTTTGACACAAATCACTTCAGTCCCTACCTTGCATTACACTAAAGAAATATTATTAAGTGGATAATCTCTAGTCTAATGAATGACTAATGCAAATTATTATTATACTTCCACTAAATGATTTGGGTCAAACACATATATGTGAATATATAAAGTTGTCAAATATTTTATATATGGAAGTGATAATTTTGAAAGTTATTTCTAAATTAGAGAATACTTAAGCATGTGATAAAATCATGTTAAGTCTTGAATTCTGAATATGTGAAAATTGTGTGAATCTGTGACAAAAACGATTGGTTTTAGTGAGACTGCTGCTGTTCTTTTTCTCCAGAGCTTTCTGCAAAATGTATATATCTGATTGGCAAATGGTAAAGATATTAAACAGGGACACTATAAAAAAAAAGATTTGGCAAGGAGTTAATTATATTTTCTATTCTATTTTTTAATTTTTCTTAAATTAAAGCTCATTTCAATGTGACTTGGACAAAAATGGAACCTGAGTAAGGGGCTAAACTCTAAGGTATCTCTTTGAATATATTTGCCAAGCACATGATATCTCCATGTTAAAATTTAGCTTCAATTTATTTATGTAATTAGCAAGTAATCTGAGCAATTGTGGGATCTGTTTTTTGAATGAAAGAAAAACTTAAATGTCAGCCATGCAAGCAATGTATGATGTAAATTCTAGATAGGGGATTAATATATGAAGTAAATAAAATAGCACTTAATGGAAAGAACTTGAGGAATTGAACAATAAGGAATGAAAGAGAGGGGGGTTGCTATTGAGAATAATAAATATTTACTTGCTTAAGAGATTAGTGTATTAACTAGTCTTTCTACTGGAATCATGTTGAAAGACAATTTAATGTCCAGTTTTTCATTAGATTATTATTTTTGTTTTTTATTGTCTCTATAATTTTTTAAAAAATAAATTCTTTTTTGTTAATTGCATTATTGATAATAGTGATAATAAAAATGTTAAATTTTATCTTTAATTACAGGCTTAAGAACTTTTAATAAGAGTCTTAAATTCTTAAGGTTAGTGACCTTTTGTTGCTTTTTCATAAAAAGATATTGATGTAGAGATTTGAATTTTATAAATTGCTTTTGATAAGAGGTTTGCTAACTTTGACAGATACAATGCTGTAAATTTGTTAAGGTATGCATATTCAAACCTTGGAATATCATATATTTCAGAGTGACAAGAGTTTGGCATTGTAACAATTTTTTGAGTAAACTTGCTACGGATATATTTAATGACATTTTCAGTTTCACTGAGAAAGGAAGTAGAAGAGTTATAACATTCATGATTTTGCAACTTGTTATATGTATATAGCATCTATCACGAACTCTGTGCAGATATTTTCTGACTGAATTTTTAATAGCAGCTGGTACCTTAATTGGACGTTTGATTCAATGTGCATCTAATATAATATCTATATCTAGTTACTAAGTGAGATCTGGTCAAGAATACTTTCCTTTTTTTTTTGCTAGGTATTCTTTATTGAATCTTAACTTGATTTTTCAAGATCAACAACCTTGGATAATCATTGTTAGATAAGGCTATTAATATAAGTTTTTTGTTATCCGTAAGATTCAAGAGCTTAGTGGGTGAGGGAATAGTCTTGGTGGTACTATTAATATTATATGATATTATGTTTACAAATGTTAGTCAGACTTGAGACTTGAACTGAATCCATCTCTATATATCAAAGTTGATATAAATAAATCTCAGAGAAAGAGGCTCTAGTATGCAAGATGGAACAAACAGTGTGCTAGTTTTGCCATTATTAATTAGAGTGCAGTCATTGAAGTTAAAATCCAGAGATACCAAAAGCACTGCAAGGTCAGAAAAGAGTGAATTTTTTAAATGAGATTTAATCATGGTATGTAAAGCTGGGGAATAGAAACTAAATCCATCAAGGATATGGAACTTTCTAACATAAATTCTTTTCCACACATCAATATAAATGCAATTATATGCAGCCATTTATTGATAAATTTGATGCATGCTATATTAAATTTCATCAGCAATAAAAAAGGACATTGTGAAGATGCTAACTTGGTGTATAAAATTAATATCTGTTGATAACAATTGAACCAGAGAAATGTATACAAAAGTTTTGTTTATGACTATTGCTTTGGAATAGAATGATAATCAGCATATGATCATTGACAGCATGTTGGATGTTCTTGAAAAAGCCACAAAATATTTATTATTGAGATGAAATGATGGTTTCAATTTGTTATCCATTGCATATTTTAGTCTCTTATAAGCCAAGCAGATATGGATGAATAATGTCGTATCATTTGTAAATGTGGAACATTTTTTTAACTGAATTAATGTCTCTAACATTAAACACTCCTATTTTAAGCTGCATTACTTTGCCTTTATATATAATATTAAAAAAAAAGATTTATAGATAGTAAATAATAATTTAGAAAACTTTAAAATTTTAGAACAATAGTAACTTTCTCTAACCTTGAATTATAAGTTACTAATTAATAATTATGGGGAAATCAAATTTTTAGTTAAATTGAAAGTGCTGGCAGGGTATCATCTGTCATCTGTTGATACAGATGACCCCCAAATACAACAACCTCATCATTCTATTGCCTATTGAATAATGCAAGTATGATACACGTCTCTTAATCTGGGTCTATCTCCTCTGTAGACAATGTAAAAAAGTCTGACTCTTCAGCAATAGTGAACGTCCTAACTTTCTTGATTTTATCTATTGCCTTGGGTAATTCTTCCTCTTTGCTACCTTCTATTATTGAATTTCTAGACTTCCTTCTACATTTCTTATGTAGGAGTCTCCAAGTTTATACTTAATTTCATGATTTTTACTATCTACCTCTGGTAAACAACTGACTAGAGAATCCATGATATGTGGAGAAGTTTTATTAAAGATGCTTGCTATAGATTAAGGTTCATGACTATTATCTATCTTGGAATAAGAAATATTATTAGAGACAATTGGATTATTTGTCTGTGTCAAAGATTTGTCAACTAAAGACAAATTCCTGGTATTTTTATTTTTAGCCATTTGACACTGTTCTATAGAATTTTTAATAATAAAATCCTGGAGTTATAGTTTTCTTGCCCTTTAGTCAAGTGGGTGGAGATAGCTTTTATATTGCATTGTTGAAAGGTACTAAGATTTCTTATTTGGCCAGTCTTTTCTTATCCAACTTATGAGCAGCTGATAACATTTATTAGCCCTTGCCCATTTTACAACTGTATTGCTATTTAGGATTTCTGACTCTAATGCATTTATATAATTTATTTCTAGTTCAATACTATGTGGTTTATCTGGATTTGTAGACAAAGCATCAGCATATGAAATTTTTTTCTTTCCTTTATGTCAGCTTATAATCATATGATGGTCTCCATCTCAATATATGTGGGCTCAAATGTGTCTGGACCTAGTTTATTGCTCACTAATATTCCTAATAATGGCTTGTAGTCAATTACTATTTGAAAAGGATGACTGAACAGATATTGGTGAAACTTCTTTAGACCAAACATAATAACCAAAGTCTCTTTATCAATCTGGCTATAATTTCTCTTAGCCTTTGAAAGGATTCTAGGTGCATAAGCTATAAGTCATTCACCATTGTAATAGGGATGACCTAAAACGGTTCCCACTCCCCATTCTGAAGTGTCAGTCGTTAACCATACTTCTAGAATATTTTCAAAATGAAACGCTAAATTTTTCTGATGAAAGCTGAGCTATGGTCCATATAAATGGTTCCTCGTGAATTTGTAACCATTCCCACTTCTGATTTTTCTTAAGTAATTTGTAAAATGGTTTTGCTACTTTAGCCTTATTTTGCAAAAAAGATTCAAAATAATTTATCATACCTAGAAGTGCCTAAAGTTCTTTAATGTTTCTGGATTTTGCTGTATTTTTTACAACTTGCCCTTTCTTGGATGATGGTCATTTACCCTTGTCTGAGATTACGTCCTAAAAATACTAATTTCTTTGTGTTCCATATGTTTTTCTTGCATTTTATTTGATCCTAAATTTCCTTAAACAGTCTTTGACATAACAATTCTTCAGAACAAGGTGTAATACATATATCATTAAAATAAGATATTATGCCAACTTATTCTTATAATAAAGCAGTAATATTTGCTTGAAAAATGTTTGGTCCCATTGTAATACTGAATAACTGATTGCATTTAAATAATCCAAGAGGGATTGTTAGAATTAATATTTCTGCTGATATTCTGTAACAGGTATTTGGTGAAAGATGAAGTTAAGGTCCAGTTTTGCAAAGTATGATACTTTTTTAAAGACCGATTAATGCTTCTCTCACATTTAGCACTTGATAAGCTTTTTGTTTAAGTATTTATTTACTGTTACTCTGTAATCACTATATATCAGAATTTGACTATTAGGTTTTGTTATTATTACTATAGGCATAGCCTAATCTGATTTTTCTACTATGTACATTTTTAAGGAGTTCAATCTCTACTCGGCTACTTAATATTGTATTTAATTTCTCATTAAACAAATCTGGATATTTCTTTTACATTTCCTGATCCAGGAAATTTTTTTTCCCAATACTGATATGAATTCCTATCACATGGCAACATTCTCTTGATTATAGGGTAATTTTTCCTTTTACTTTGTATAACAGTAAATTAATAATATTCACACAATGATTTATTGGCACTTTTATTTGACCCAGTAATTTCAGTGTATTTCCACTCACTCTTGTACTTATGGCTTGACTTCTTTATTAGAATATTCACATAGTTAGCTGATGGTGTGCTCCAATCTTTTTCAGATATTACAGATCTCTCTGAGCCACTATCTATCTATCTCCATGGTAATAGCTTTCCCATAGATTTGCTTCATTCCATCAATTTCCATGTTTTTAATAATATGCATTTTGGATGTTTTGCCTCCCTTATTTTTCTACAACTGGATTTTATCCTAGCTTTCCTTATTATCAACTTTCTTACATACAAGTGACAAATGACCTTTATTTCCACATTAAAACATTTTTCATAACTTGCAATTTTTTACTTTGTGACCAGATTTTCCAGAGTAGTAACAAGTGACTTTATCATCATTCATGTACACTGATTTTTTCAGGTAATTTATTTGTTTTATAAATTCTCATATTTTGGTTATCGTATTTTATTTTGAAAAGTATATGCTTGTTTTAATATTAGTTTATAACCTATTGTCTTTGTAATAGCCATCTCAAATATTAAAAAAGCTGTTATCTGAAGCTTTCGTCAGATATTCTCCAGAGCAGCTGATCAATAAGTATTTCATCAACAAAAATCCCCAATACCTGTAATCTTTAGCTAATTCTCTAAGGAATGAATTGTATTCTTTAATTTTCTCACTCTTTAATTGATTTCTATTTCTTAAAATTAAATGAGCTATATTGTGGGATATAAGCACTAAAATACCTTATTATTCCTTCCATAAGATGTGTCATCAGTGAAGCAGAATCATATATTCTATTAATTATTCAAATAACTTTTATGATGCGATATGATGCACTATGGCTTCTCCTTTTTCAGAGTAGGAATCTCTCAGCCACTATGCCCAGAGATACCTATTACCACCTTACCTTTCCTTTTCCACCCTGTTTTTCCCATATTCTTCTCTATCCTGCTCCATCCCATTTCCACAACATAATCTTTGTCAACTCTTCATGGCCTTTATATCTAAAACCCTCTTATCTTTTCCCAAACCCAGCATAAAAATCAAAAACTTACTTTCCGTATACTCACTTTGTTTATATTGATTCTTTCACAACTTCATTATTTGAACTCTTTCTGCTTGCAAGCATTTACATTCAATTAACAGATGCATAATATTTTTTATGCCTTTCTTACACACAGACTAAATCACCCATATTTTTTCATTTATGTGTATATTTGCTTGTTGCTAAAGCATCTTGTTCAAGCCTTAAACAGTAAACTACTTTCCTTGCTATTATCATAAATTAACTTGCACCCAATATTCTGTTTACTTCTATATATATTTGAACTTTTTTTACTCTCCATATATGCTTGCACATATGTGTGCTTCATGTTTCTTTTATTTCCTGACATTTAATGTTACACACATTTCGTTAAAACTCACACATATATATAATGGTGCATGTGTGTGTGTAACTGTACAACACTTTAATTTGAATGAAACAGTGCAATTAAACCTAAAAGTGAAATATTTTAAAAGTTACATAAAATCGAAATAATTATATAATTGCATGTGTTTCAGCAGGTTCGAATGTTAAGAACAATGAAAAAGTTTCAATAAAGGAAATAATCAAATTAGTAATAGCAGAAAATGGTGCTTTATTTAAATATTAAGATGTAAGATAACAAATAGCCTCGGTAAGTAAAAATAATAACAGTACTACCCAAGAGTGTTATCGGAATATCAAGTGCTGCAGGGTAGGAAATGCATACAAAGAGTAATGGAGAAGTGAATACATTCTCATAAAAGATAATTGAAATTAAAATAAGGTAAAAATATGCAAAGGGCCATTAACTTAAAATTCAACAAATAAATTAATAAAGAAAGGAAAAGGAAAAATTCCCCAGCGCTTTTTAATAAAATATTTTATAAATACTGAGGATGGTCTTTTGTTAGGAGATTGGTTTAATCTTGTGATTCTGATTTCTGCACTGCTCCAATTTTAATCTGAAGCTCTGTTATGGATCATAATCCTGTAAGAATGTATAAGTAAGCCAGAGTCAGCTTTTCCATGTGATCAGGGAAAAGGGTGACCTCGAGATGAAAGTTCCAGCAGCAGTATCCAGTAACCAACTGATGTATTCCAGATACCCATTATAGTAAATGCCTTGCTTGAGTTGTCTACCCTGTATGCTTAATCCAAGATTCACCCAATCTCATCCTATGGGATCATGTCCATCTGATCATTTCCAATGAAGGGAGACACATATCAAATTATCATGAATCCACATCAGTGTGAAGACACAGACTGTGTATACATGCATAAACATGTCATCAATATATATAACTAAACAAAAAATCACCTCAAAGAAAAAAAAAGAGAGGCATGTATTTCTTAATAAGTCATTAAATAGTTATAATAAAAGTATGTATGCAGTAGACTTAACATTATTTAAATATATGTTTAAGAAATGTAAAACGTTTGCTGGCCTAATATTATTTACTTGTAAGAAAAGAGATTGTCTGATGGAGAGATTAAGTTTAGTAAAGATATAATTAAAGCCCTTGCTTCTCTTTTCATAGGATCCTGAGAGATATCTTGTGTAGAGTCAAGTTAAGGAGAGAAAAGAAACAACAAGGGGTGGGGGGTTAAATTTTTTTGTTAGTTTCTTTTATGCTTCCTCCTCCACAATCCTAAGGAATGTTTTCTTTGCGATTTTAGAGAACTCCTAGTGAAGGGTAATAAATGAGTTATTTAGCTATATATTTATTATATATTCAATTGGATATGTTCACAAGTGGGTTTGTTTTTTTAATTTGCCAGTAAATAGTGATGTTGTATCATATAGTTATCTATGGAATTAATGATTTTTGTTTACTATGCTTTAATACAAAAAGTATTGCCATAAATAGGCATCATCCCCCATTTTTCATAATTATAAGTTAGCAATATCAATAAAGTTAGCATAATTTATTGAGTATTCGATCAAATATTATAGATTCTCTAGTTTAATGTTTCATTGGGAGATGTGTTATCATCATAAGTACCTGTTTATTAATCTGTAAATAATATAGGTGTAAATGAATTATTTAGATTATCTTTTCCATCTATGGCAAGAGCACATTGAGAATGTACCTTCATTGGCTATCCTCATTAGTTGCTCATGTCATATTAATTCATTGATATATGTATTATGCAGTGCATCCAATGCATGCTATTAATAATATACACGTGTGATTAGTTGTCCATTGAAATAATTCCAGATGTACAACTCATTAGTTGATATGAGATTCCAGATAGTATAGCCTAGTAATGCATATATTGTAACGGTCATTTTTGTACACTCATGTAACAAAATCCAGAGTTTTGGCAAATTATTTCAAGGCTGATCTAGATGAGGGGTTGAGACCTCGAATCAGATTGCACCTCAGCTCACTCCATGACTTATTACCCTATGAATGACATATATGAGGCTGCACTTAAGAGTTTCTTAATTCATGTGCCAGCAGGAGCAAAGGGTGAGCAAGAGATCCAGGGAATATTAACTAAATCGCTAATACCTTAAATAAACACACATCTATTGCTGGCTAGATAATGCATATTGTACTAGTCAAAATTGTATATTAACTCAACACAATTCACAACCTGGGTAAAAGTACCTCGAATCTAACCATATGCAAGATCAAAGATCAATAATATTTATAGATTCTAGACTGTTTACCCATTCTCTAAATCTACCAGATAATTAACAACATTTTCAAGGCAAGCAATTAATCTTCTCTAAACCCCGGCTGGTAGCATCAATGGTGGAGCATGAGCCTCGACTAATTCTAACATTTAGCTCTAACATTTATTCTAATTACACCTATTCATGAACTTCAAAATGGGAATGGTATATGTGTGACCTTGAGTCATCAGATAGCAGCACAATAACTAAATAGAAATGCTAATTTTAGAATAAAATTAATGGATACGAACCACAGATAGATTAAATTCACATATATATTTAATTAAACATCTCTACAATTCTTTAATGTCTCACTGATTTATTTCATTGTAACATCTATTTCGATCATATCACTTATTATGCCTCATGTAAGGGAGCAGTATAGTTTATATGCCAATTTAAACAGATAAAACAATTAGAGTTATCTGGTAGACACCCACTCAAGTATGTGATATAAGAAACAAATCTTTAACGGCCCTATTTTGAGTAACTTTAATATAAGTAAAAATTGTTCTAAGAGAGAAATAATTTGATCATATTTTTAGGATTTGGCTTTGAAAAGTGACATGCCTAAATGTAAGTGGATCATGATATTCACAACTAAATAATTCACTGATAGTAAAACATAAATAATATGATCAGACCATCATCAACCCACCATGATGTGCTCAGAAACAAAAGAAATTAATCAGATCCAGCATTTGACATGACATAACCAGCACAGACTCAATTCCCCTGCCCTGTTCTAGGGATGCCAAAAAATAAAGACAAATGGTCTGTGCAAATAGCAAACCTCAAGATATTTCAGGTGAAAGATCAGGAATCGCTGAGGCTTGCTAAGCTCAGCTTACCCTGGGTCTTCCTAATTTTGTCTTTCATATCCTGACCAACATTTTTAGGCCGTGAATATATCACATGTTATAATTCTGAAACAGCAATCAAAAGACAAAACAAGCGATCAAGCAAAGTGCTGTTGAGGCAAAATACAAATACTGGAAAATAGATTTTTATATACTGGAAAATAGATTTTTATACTTATTATATAAAAATTATACTGAGCCACAAAAGATTATACTGATATTATACGGATTGACCAAGATCAGATCATACAAAATAAACCTAAATACTATTACGAATATGATTTCTCTGGGCAGCATGTCTCTCCCTTCAAAACAAAATCCCACCAATATTTTTAATTTAATATTTTCCACCCTCTCTTACTATTTAACAAAAAGAAATTTTGTAAACCCTTTTCCACCCTCTCTTATAACAAAAAGAAATTTTGTAAACCCCCTCCCTTTCATTCTTTTAAAATGAAATAATAGAATGAAATAAAGTTTCACACTTGACCCAGCGACTTCCCTAAAACTAAACCATATATGCATAAAATATTTTCAAAAATATATAAAGTAAAACAGAATTATTTCACCTCGACAAAAGGTTGCTCCAAGTAATAATCATTTAGAGCCAAAAGTGTTATTTATTTACCGACAGACATTGGCCGGAAAATAGGAAGAAAAATTATTTAATTATAAAAGTTTTGTCAAGATGGAAGGCATATAGATATCATTTTAAATCAGACATTTATAAATCTTTAACAAATACATTCAGAAGTAAATGATAAATATCTTTCTAAACCACTTTAAGAGAAAAGTTTTGCATTAATAGAGGCATAATTTTAAAACAGACACAGAGCAGAGACATTAAATTTAAATTATAGCAAGTCAAGATTACAGAGTTTAGTTAATAAAATATTTACACATTTAGTTGTAGCAAAATTAAATTATAAGGCCATCTGGAATTTGAAGAATAAATTAGGTGGTTAGAAATGAACAATTTGAAAAAATATTACCTAATTTATTCCGAGTCCTTTTTGGAAATCTAGGTCCCATGATGAAATACGAATTTGGAGTGGTCTTTCATTATTTCTGCACAGGCATAGCTAGTTTTGAGTTGATTTAAGAGTTCAACAGTCCGGCAGCCGGCAGTCCAAAATTCAAACATTTGACAAAATTTCTCCAGTTTTATAGTACTTGGGTGATCATACTTGGGACAATGGGGAAATGGGCAGGCTAAGAACCATTTATCCCACTACCATGATTCCACACATATCTATATTTGTTTAAAAATAAAACTGGTGTGGATTTGCCTTGCACTGACTGAACGAATCTATGACTAACTGACTTTTATTGTTCTCATAGGCTATTTATACATTTTCAGAATACTTTTTGAAAATTCTCCCTTTTCATTCACCCAAGGTCAAGTGGATATATAAAATTCAAGTGACTGTAATCATCGATCTAAAATATTTTTGTATTGTATTCATAAGATCCACTCTCCCAATAAACCCAATGATTTTATTGTTTCAAATCTATTTTAAATTTAAGATAGATTTGAAGAATTTTTCTTTCAAATATGTTTCTGTTTTACTTTTAATTTAATTAGAAATTAATTAGAAATTCCATTACTATTTTATTAATGGACTTTCTTTTGTTTTACACTAAAAAATGTTAGCAGGGTTTATCGCGAAAGTAAATCTCTAGAATAAAATACTTTGACTTTTAAAAAAAATAGAATGATTTTTATAAAAGTTTCCATCTGTAATTATATATGTTTGTATTTGCGTATATATAAATATCTGGGCCTCTTCAATATTTATAATTAAAATTTTAAATAGAAAATTTTGATATTTTATTCACTTATTAACTGGTCTAGAAATTCAACACATACAAGATGGCAGATGAAAAGTTTTATAATCATCATTACACACATGAATCTGATTCGATCCTAGTTTAGAAATGTAGAAAGACGTGAAGCGTGGATCTGACCTACAGATCCATTACTTCAATATATTAATAACTAATACTATATTAGAGTAAATGTGGATAAAATTTGGTAATGAATTACAAAATAACACATTAAACATTTATAAAATTTTAAAATATTCAATTATAAAATATAAGATAAACAATACAAATATAAAAGTGCATTGGGATTTACACACAGGTGTCTTATAATGATGAGCACAGATTCTCATCTTTTATGCACTTTAAAAGATTTTATTACAGTTTTATTTGACAGTCTATTCATGCTTAAATTATGGTATGCCATCCCTACAAGGTTTTCCAATAATCAAATCATATGAGAATGATAGCTAATATATATAACTAATGTCTTATCATTATGTAATAAGCAGTCAATGTGGTCTTTATGCAGGTTGCATAATATACACCTAGTCGGAAGATCAGATGAACGCTGAACAAATATTATTACGGAGGGCAAACTGAGGATTTGTAGCATAACTTGTGAGACTATGGCACTATATTAAATAAGTAAGAGATGTGGCCTGAATGTGCAGTTAGTTACTCATAAGATTCAGTACCAACTTGGTTCCTGTGGACCATATAACTTGCTACCTTAACATAAGTGAACATTTAGTTCAGGTGATCAGAGCAGCTTTTTAAAACAATCTGGACTCTCATGTTCCAGTTCTAAAATAAGATAATGGGGTGGCCCTTAAAACCAAAGCCCATTTTAAAAAGAGAGCTGTCCAAACTAAGAATAATGGGTGGCCCTTACACCAAAGCCTATTTTAATAAAATGTAATAGCAAAACATATACTGCATCTGTGTGCTTTATAAAGACACACTCGTAACACTTATTAAATTTAAATGTTAAAATTAATGAAACGCTAAATTAATAGTTTCATTCTGTGAAACTACTATACACCTGTTTGTAAATTAGCATACTTAAATCATGCTAAATAGGTGTAATTATAAGTGACCTAGTTTACCCAGTAATTCATATAGTTATGAGAATAACTAAATGGAGTAAACAAGCATCTATTTTTATAGCGCGATGTTTATAATTGTAATTCACTAAATATCAGCCTTTTACAGCTACTGTGCATGCACTTTAATGAGTGTTAAATAATAAATGAATACTTTTCAGTGCCCATACAAGATATAGCATTTTATTCTTTCTTAAATGCTATATCTTGTATGGGCACTGAAAAGTATTCATTTATTATTTAACACTCATTAAAGCGCATGCACAGTAGCTGTAAAAGGCTGATATTTAGTAAATGGAGTAAAGCATATTTGGGACTTAAAATTAACTAATTACTTATAATATGCTTTAAAATATTCTCTCACACTTAACTAACAGACATTGAATAAGAAAACCTGAATTAAACAATAAGCCCAAACATAGTAGCTTAACTATATATGTAAGAGTAGGTTTTCAGACTGGAGATTTATAGGGTGTGCTAATCAGCAACATAATTGGTTAAATGAGAGTGTCCAATCAATTCTCCAAAATTATTATTATCAATCTCCATTCTGAATGGCATAACATAAATAGATAAACTAGCAAATATATAAAAGAGCAAATAGGCATGACCATGGATTAGAAAGACAGATAAATAATAATAACTGAGTACAGTTATTATCTTAAGAAAATTATTAGCTACTAATATTTATTAAGCAGGCAAGATCCTTACAAAGATTATTATTAAAATAAAAGTTACATAATTTACCTTTAAAAGTTATTGCAAATTATTAATTTGAATGTTCATCATTTAGCTAGCTTTATATTTATGAATTACTCTAATAGTTTAGTTTAATTTTATAGAGCTTTGTGCGAAAAGATTTACCAATCTTCTAGCTGAGGTGCTTGATGCTGCATTTTGGATGTCTCCTTGGCAGGCTGTGGGTCTCAAACTTCATCTCCATTCTGGACCAATTCTTTGCAAGGGAGGGGCAGCAGTTGTTTTAGGCCATGGTTCTCATTGCAGGAAAAGTATACGAATGAACCCTGTTGATTGAATTTTGGGTTTTTTTTAATCAACTCTTTCTCATCCCCACTCACAAGCCGTTAAGTTATTTACAATTTTTAGTTTCCAATTCTTAAATTTTAATGGACATTAATTTTAGCAAAGACAAAAATCCAGCTATAGTTATTAACAAACCGGGCTGAGTTAATGATTTCGTCTTTGTTTTTAACATTATTTTTAAAACATCTTTAAAATTTTGGTTCTCAGATTACCATTTAATAAAAAGTAATTCTGAGAAATCTATAACCTTTGATTTTTTTTTAAAAAATAGATTTAAGCTGTCAAAATTCTAGCATATACATAAGACAGACACCCCTGAATTTAAGAATTATATGTGAATACCAACAATTCTGTAAATTAAACAACTTAAAAATAATTTAGAAAGAATTTAGAAAAATCTGTAATGTCTACTAAATCTATTTCATTACAATTCCCTTCACATATTCCATAGGTGTGCACCCACACATACAACAATGTTTACAACTTAAATTCATTTTATTAATTTAAAAATTATGAATGCGTATACTTTATACACATACAAACATTAACATTATTATTAGATGTGTGTGAAGATACAAATACACACATATACATGTAAGTATATGCTCTACAGATTGAAATAAATTATTGTAAGCTTATATACATGAAATTGAGGAAAAGATACTACTATGGAACATAGTAGGTGAAACAGGACGATAGACAAAGAATACTGTTTCAATATATATATTTTCCCTATATAATTAGCTTTGGGTTAGAAGTAGGATCATTCCTGAAACCTGGGTTTTCCATCTCTTAGTAAATTCCACAAAGGCATCACAAAGCTATCATCTGTATTGTAACGGAAACCCGACGATCGAAAGCTTAAACTTCCCTTTTATATAGATATAATGGAGAATTCTTATAATTCAAGATCGCCCACTTTCCGCTACCACAAGCAGAGAGAAAACACGGACATAAACGAGTCTATATCCATACTTGACTGAACTTGTATGCTATACAGGTATAGCCCCAGGTTATATTTCCCTGTCAACTTTCTCCCGACTGCTGTAAGATTTAACAGAGTTACAGCGCTTGGATAATTATAAATTTAATGGGATCAAATACTGCACCACTAGCTTCATGTGTTAATTAAGTACTCAAATGAATAATAATTATTTCCCAACCCTAAGACTATCTTATTTTCGGAAGTGGCGAAGAAAGAGACAAAACAGATTTTACATAAATAAAAGATATTTAATACAATAAATTATAATAAAAGAAACACTCTAAATTATAAACACTCAATATAAAAAAAAAACAGATTATGCTATAACACTACAAAAAATAACTAAAAATAAAATAGATGATTCTATAAATGATTGCAATCTGTGGAAATAAATTATCCCTTTATAATCATTTCAAATATTAAAAGAGTCTAATTAATGTCTATCTCATTATATGTGGGATTGGAAATTGCATTAAATTTAAAAGTATGTGCACATAAGTTATATAAAAGGTATTATTCATAATTACCTAGGTCATTAAGTCTTTGAATAAACTTGGCATCTTGCTGACCGTCCCATGGAATTGCTCCACTTCTTTAGCAGGGAACGGTCTCTCTCTGGTTAGATTTGATTGTTGGGACTCCTCCGTATTGTGGGCATCAAGGAAAGGCAAAAACGAACTCTTCGGCAGGCACTACGTCGGCAGTTGTTACATCGAGACGCGAACCATTATAGCACGGAAGTCTGGATCGACCGGCGATCACGACTGGCCCTTAGCCACACATCCTCGAAGCTTCCTTTATGTTATAGTTTGTTTTCATGTTCCCAAAATTTAACTTTTCACGTCTGCTTTCTATTATATTTCTCTGCTTCTTATCAGAGCAGTGTCCTCACTGAAATCTCGACCAATACTGTTTTCCAATTAATTAATTAATGTTCTTTATTTTTAAAATTCTTTCCTTATCTTGATCTCCTGCTTGGTTTTTTCTTTCACACCTTTTACTTTAAAATACTTTCAACAACTTATACAAAATTAATTATAATTTGATATAATTTTATAATATAATATTTTACATTTATTTATCAATCATTTTCTTTAATAAAATTATTTCATTTCATGAAATAAACTGTACTCTCTTTATTCATACGTTCACATATGCATTTCATTTTCGTCAAAATGTGTAATTTTAAGACCAGATCTTTATCTTTTTGTTGCATTCTAAATTTTACTTATATTTTATTTACACTCCCCAACTATCGCTTTTTTTTATATCATTAAGTTTCTATTTTATTTATATTTCATTTCTCATTTTTTTAATCTTACATTAAACACATGATATCGATATTTCTAACTTTAATATTTCTATTTTTTTTTAAAAATCTGAACTTTGGAGGGTAAAAGATAAGAATCGTTTCGATTCTAATTCCCTCTCTTTTTTACTTAAACATTTCTTTGTTTTGAAATAAACTGTACTCTCTTTATTCATACGTTCACACATGCATTTCATTTTCGTCAAAATGTGTAATTTTAAGACCAGATCTTTATCTTTTTGTTGCATTCTAAATTTTACTTATATTTTATTTACACTCCCCAACTATCGCTTTTTTTTATATCATTAAGTTTCTATTTTATTTATATTTCATTTCTCATTTTTTTAATCTTACATTAAACACATGATATCGATATTTCTAACTTTAATATTTCTATTTTTTTTTAAAAATCTGAACTTTGGAGGGTAAAAGATAAGAATCGTTTCGATTCTAATTCCCTCTCTTTTTTACTTAAACATTTCTTTGTTTTGTAATTTTTTTAAATTCACTTTTTTTTATAACCCAAGCACAATATCTAACATTCTTTAAATGTTAAATATCTATATGTGTGACCACAGTATGTGCGATCATCACAGTATTGTTATGGTCAATGAACTTCACATCATTAGATATAGTTTTGCTATTATTAGTATTATTCCTCACATCCTATGTTGTGCCTATGACAGATGGCTATCACCCCAATGACATGTATTTTTATGCTCAAACACCATAAAGCCATAAATATAATTTAAATAAGACAAAATAACAAAAGCTTCTTTACTTTGGGATGAGAATTATCATAAATATTCCATGGATAAGAAAAATAAACACATTTTTGTTATATAGCTATCACTGTTATCATGACTATAACCGATTTCCAGGCTAGTAAATTGATGTATAATCATGCCTTGTAATAATTTTATGCCATACTTTTATAATTAATAAGATATCTATTATAAATAAATCTCAGCTATAAAAATAAAATAAATTGTTTCCTTGTCATCTATTCTATTATTGCTCAGACCTTATTACTTATAAGGTACATAATCTCTTTGAGCTATATAGAAATTAAAATTTAGGTCCACATCAAGGGGTTAACTATATTGAGGAGGTCTTGGAGCACAGGCAAATCTAGGAGTAGCAATATCACTGGGCATACTGATTAAGAACATTGCTTTGGGGACCTGTTAACACCTTATACATGTTTGCTGTTACATGTTTTTTTAATGAAACATGGCACTACTAATGGGGAATTTTAAACCACATTCACATGATCCTGAGCACATCTAGATACATCATCTGAAAGGAATGTCCCCAACAATTTTTTTTATATATAAAACAGTGCTATAAAAAAAAAGGGGGGAGGAAAGGGGGATGTTTTTTCCCTTTGAATCAAGTCTTGCAACTCTGAACCTAACCTGATACACAGTAACACCAAATGGAAATGTAATGACCCCTAACCAAATTTTTTTTCCAAATATAAATTTTATTTTCATTAGTAACAAATCAAAGCAAGATTACTGTTATATAAATCCAATTAATAATGCTGATGACAAACATATTAACAGTTGATATAAAAAGCTATATCTAGTGTGTATATACATTCATATGGGTAAAATAAAGTACCAATATTTCAGAAATATAATTGTAAACATATTTGTATTAATAAATTTTGTTTCACTTTTTTGCAAGTGGATAGAGTGATCAAATAGTTATAAACAAAAAAAATCTAAGTGGGTTGAAGAAATTTCTTTCTAGGGTATAGCACTGAGGAAGAAAAGGAATATATATATACATATATTATAATGGGATTTGCCGTTTTCCATATATATATTACGCATATATGTAGTCTTGTACGATTGCGTGTATGTATATATAATGATACAAGTATATGCGTAATGGTTTAAAAGAATATCTATTCTTAAATTATTCCATTTTATTGCCCCAGCATATTTATGAGCATGAATTTATGACTTCAAGTGCCAATCCCATATTTCTATAAGAATTATGCTGGGAGAACTGGAATACTAATATGGAAATGCCCCTGGGCTAGCTCTGCTCAGGGCTGGTGGTAGAATTTATCGGCAATAGATCTCTCTTTTTTTTTTATTTAAAAAAAAAAAACTCATAACATAAAAACAAAACAAAAAAAATCATTCATTTTATATACATTTATTAGCTATGATATTTATGTATGTATAAAAAAAAATATATTATTTACTTAAGTTAAACCCGTGTCTCTTTTACATCAAAGATTCATATCAGTTTTCTTTTTTTCTTTGTTTGCTCCTTTCTCTTTTTGCCAAAACTCCCACACACACAATTATGCTATTATATGTATTTTGCACCAAAGATTTAATTGGACTAATTTATACACTAATAAAGTTCGTAGCAAATAGTTTGACCTCTCCGGGCAAAAAAAATCAATTTTAAGTTCACAATTGTCAAATAAATAGTTTTCTCAAATTCGTGGAGTAAGCTTACTAAAAGGGACATATATCAATGTAATTAGAAAGAAAATACCTGGTTTCCCTGGGGAATTGATCGAATCCTCTTGGTGAAAATGGAATCTCCGGTCCTTTGTCGGTGAATGAACTTTGTTTTTTTTTTCTTTGAAGTTCGGATTCCATGGCTAAAGTCTGTTTATTCATTTATTTCCTTTCTCTTCTGGCGACTCAATATTGTTGCTTATTGAGGCGAATTCTCCGCGCTTGATGTCCTTCTCCGCTATCGGCAGCTGTTATACATTCGGGGGCAAAGGATTCGGACCCTCCGCACATTGAAGCCTCTACCCCAGCCTGACCATATTTTATCAAATGTATATCGCGTTGACCATCCGCTTTCTTCTACCTCCAAACTTATACTAAATAATTAATTTAATTTTTCTTTAATTATCAAACTTATCTTTCTTTTCACTCTTTTTTTAATTATATTTCGATTCACATTCCATATGCCTTTGTTAAAATGCACCACAAAAGCTTTTTACACCTATTTCTTTCCAATTAATATTTAATTAGTATTAGACATTCCACGATTTTTATAATAATTACTTCCATTGTTCTGCAAAATTAGTCTTCCATCTTGATATTTAAAGTTCTTTTGTTGACTTAATATGTATCTATTTAAAAGTTTATCAAACAAAATATTTTTTTATTTTTATTTTGTGAATTTTTCATTTTTAATGGTTCAAAAATGCACTCACACATATACATAGCGATGTGTATAGCTGGGTTTGGCAAAAGAGAGAAAAAAATCAGAGCAAGTGTATAACCCCCCATACTTCTTCTATGAGTTCTTTTCAATTAAAATAACTAAATCAATTCTGTACAACCACGCAAATGACCGTTGATTGTACATCAAACTGTAAATATTAATTTTGTTAGTAAAGTAATATATATTTTTAATAATACGTTAGTAATAAGATATATATATATTGTACCGGTCAAGCTAGCACATTCACGCAACAGAATCCAGAGTCCAAGCAAAGATACCAAGCCGACCAGTATGAGATGGTTAGATCTCGAGACTGACCGCACTTCAACTCCTTCACCTGTGCTCCAAGACTCACGACCCTACGGATGACCACCTTGAAGATACATAT
Organism: Epiperipatus broadwayi; assembly: GCA_028023455.1. Lineage (NCBI taxonomy): Eukaryota > Metazoa > Onychophora > Udeonychophora > Euonychophora > Peripatidae > Epiperipatus > Epiperipatus broadwayi. The sequence continues at coordinate 6,062,874 of JAQFVV010006242.1, forward strand.
AGATATCATTTTAACCGCGAGCCGACATAGGTCAGGGAGAAGCAATGAGACTCATAACAAAAAATGGAATTTATCAACTATATATATTTAAAACTAATTAATGCACAGGAAATCACATATATAATATAAAGAATTTTGAACTGGATTGAAATAAATAAGATCGAGAGCAGAGTAATTTATTAAATAGTATGTTTATTTTTGCAGATTAAATTTGACGATTTTTATATATATTATTCTTGCATTTTACAATTAAAATGCGCGTAGCATCTAACATTTTTGGAGAGCGCTTTAACATTCTCTCCTTACCATTAAAATTATTTTACATTTGTTGTGCTATTTGATGAAATTAAATATTGTTTTCATCATTTGCTTTATTATCTTATTGATCAGTCACTGCATTGTAGCTATGGGGCAGATTATGCTAATCCCTCTTATTTCATGGTTTTCAGCTAAGTAATCAGATGAAGCCTTGTTTTCACATATATGTGAAACATTTAAAGTCAAATTTATATATAATATTATTATTTCAAACTATTGTACATGAGACCGAAACTAGCTCTTGAATATGTCAGACAATGGCTGAAATTTAATTTAAGGGAGGAAGAGTTGGCAACAAAAGAACCAATGCGCTATAGCGCTGGTAAACAGTTATAATAAATGTTGCTCTACGGATGGATTAATATGTAGGGTTTTGTGATCAACACCGGAGCCCTATGACCGATCGCCATGCTGCTAAAGAGGGTTGGGGTAGCTAACACTATTGCCTGGAATTTGACGTCAGGTCTTATTCGTGTGCGACCCAAGGAGTGTAAGAGGGATGGCCGTTCCGAGTCCCATCTTAAAGAAAAACGCAACATAACGAGACAGTTTAAATGTATAATAAAATTATCACATCCGCCAAGCAAAAGAGTTGAAATAATTTAATATTTAGCCACAAGAACGATAGCTAATCAGTGTAATCATTAGCGCCAACTCTAATATAGCATTTTCATAATCCTATGCTATACGTGGGCGTACTTTTAAATATTCTTTGCTTTCTAGTTTCACTCTCAAATAACACATTTGATTACGCGATTAATGAAAAAAAAAGGGGGAAAAAGTATATTTGGAGGGCTTTTACAAAATGAAATAAATAACAAATATACTTATTCAAGGCTTGGATATTGCTTAGTGACCATTAAATTGAAATTTACTTTGGGTTAAAACAAGATTCCCATTTTAAAATTGCCAACAAATAATTAAATAATCAAGGTCAAAATAATAATCAGCACATAGCCAATTCTTGACAGTTATTTAAGAGGGTTTCGAAACAGCGTGCATTAAGCTACGATAAATAATTATTAAATGAAGAGGGGTCATTCCCTCTTCTCCTTATTATTAATATTGAATGCCCGCTGTTTCGAGGCATTAGCACATAATTTATATTTTTAAAATAAAAAAAAAAAAATAAAGAAACCATAGTCACAACTGCAGTGAGAAAATTGAAAATAAAATTATTAAAATCATTTAGTTAGGAAACATTAGAAAGTAGGTCAGAATTATATAATTAAATTTAAGAATAAAATTTTACATTTAGCAATTTACTTGAATTCAAGATTTTAGCATTAAAATAAATTTTATAAGTCTAGACTTAAAGAAAAATTAATATATTGAACTGCAGTTAGAAATGGTGATGTTACCGGTCATCTTGTAGTACTTGAGCTGGAGTTACGGGAGTCTTTGTGGCGGCTTGCGGCATCATCTTCTTCCCACGGTTAGAGCGGAGATGTTATGGCGGCATACTGGTGATGGTGGTTTTTTGATGGAAGTAAAGGCCCGTCGCCTTCCCTCCGGAGCTTAGCCAAGGCTGCCTGTTTTAGCCCGACATTTTCTCTCGAACAGATATAAAAATTATTGACTTAACTGGATGTCAAAATGTTCACGGTTGCCTTTGGCTCAGGATACATGCTGGATTCAAAAACTTAACGATGATCAAAGAAGGCAAAAATTCACAGATGTAGCCTTCGAGCTGTAAAGATTTCAAACATTCAAAGCTGTCAAGGTTTCAAAAAAGTAAAGATCTAAGATGGCTCCTCCACTTTACATGGCCTTTTTAAATGATCGCCTTATCAGCCCACACACCTTGGAATTTCATCTCCATCAAGATTACAAAATTTTTAATTTGCTTATGAAATTAGTGGTTGATTTCAAACATGCTGACATTCCTTTTAGGTGTTATAACTTTTCTCTGATTATCAAATTTTAATTAAATCGAATTTTAATCAGTTTAATCCGATATTAGATTTTATTTTAATTAGTCAGGAATTTTGTTCTGATTTTATAATTTATGTGTAAAATCTTTGCCGTAAACATATTTTTAATTAGCGAGGTCTCCAAAATAATTTAGAATCAATTAGCTAGATTATTTTAAAATTGGCTTTTCTTTTTAGAAACCTAAGGCAGGTGTGGCATATACTGATACAATTGTTTACAGCAAAAACTTTACTAAACTTTTAATTCTACGAAAATACTTTTATTTTTAGAAAAAAAATCTTTTTTCTTTTTAAAAAGAAACTTGTCAGCGCATTTGCAATCAATCACCCTTTCAATGTGTTTTTACATTAAATTGGTTTATAATAAAAATGAAACTTAAAATTTAATAAATATTTTAATCACGCCACTAGGCTATATATATTCAATATAGGTGGATTATATTCCCACATACGAATTTAAGTAATGAATTATTAAATTGACGCTACATTATTACTGTACTAAAAATAGTTTAAAAATATTACGCGATAAAATTATACGCTATAACTCTGGCCCTACTATTCAATTATAGCGTTCTTTCGTATGTGCGTATATAATGCTGTTTATATAGCCGTGATTGCAATTTTTAGCTTACAAATCTTAATTTAGACTTATTAAACATGTTTGAACTTAGCACAGACGAGTGGGTTATTAGGATGGTTGGTGAAACGGTGAGGGATTTGAAGACAACCGTTTCAATATATATATTTAATAATGCGTTAAGTATATGAATACATATTTGTCTAATTATCGCAACAGGGTTTGATTATACCTGCCCTGTTGCAATAACCCCCTCCTGGAAGCCTTCAAATACGGTCTATGTATTTGAATGGCTCCTAAATATCATGAACCGTTCATACCGGCATGAGGCTTGAGGGAACGAGCATTGTACGATCCTTTTACCTCCTGCCCAGTATTCACCCAGAATGCATTATCCCCCTGACACTTAACAATAGGGAAAGGTCCCTCATACAAACTGCAAAACTTCTTACAGATAAATTTCCCCGGTTTGCTCACGTGGGGTTTTCATCATGACTAGGTCACCCACTTTAAACCAATGAGCCCTCTCCAGTGTATGTTTGTTTCTTTCCTGGCTCCTTTTCAAAAGTGTATGATATGCCTGCTTTTGGTCCTCCTCCACATTTATTGGCTTTTCATTTGGTCCTGGTATTTTGGCCTTGATTAATTTAGGGGCATGTTTCCCAAATTGGAGCCACATGGGAGAGAACCCTGTGGATTTATTAACTGCCCAATTTATGTAGTTCAGTATTTCTGGAATCTTTTTAACCCACCCTTGGTGATTAGTTGGGATGTATGTCCTAAACAACCTACCCAACTCATGCATCACATGCTCACATGGGTTCGATTGTGGATTCCTAATTGATGTCAGTATGTGTTGGATCCCTGACTTCTGAACCCATGCTTTCCACGCTCCAGAGATTAAATGGTGTGCCATGATCCGATAGAATGCTTTGAGGTTTTCCTGTCACTGTAAAATATTCCTTTTCAAGGAGATGTATGGTGTTTCAGATATTTGCTTGAGTCATGGGATATGCAGCCACAAATTTACTGAATAGATCATACACCATCTACAAGTATTTATTTTATTAAAGGTGGGCAATGGTCCATAATAATCTATCGCAATCATTTCACGTGGCTTCTTTGGAATTATGTGGGCCTGCATAATTCCTATTAGCAGGCTTAGTTTTCTGGCAAAGTTCACATTGCCTGATCATTCTCACAACAGTCTAATGCACGCCAGGCCAATAAAACCACTGTCTGAGCCACTTTTTGGTTTTCCATATCCCATAGTGTCCATATATTTGGTGGACATGAGTCACCACTGCATTCCGCATTTTCTAGGGTATTACAGGTCTCCAACTATCTGGTCCCCTTTTCATTCTGTGTTGGAGAAGAGCTTGGTCAAGTTTGTATCGGTTGATCCAACTTCTGGATTCATCGTTTTTTTTTGTATTTCCTTTCAGTTGTGCAATTATTTGACTTAACTGGGCATCCTCCCTCTGACACTGGGCTAATCTCGTAAGGTCAGTCTCTACCCCTTCATTAATCCTTAAGTCTATTCCTGCCACATATAAATTTTCAGCTTTAAGATGACATGATGGCAAACGAACTGGATTACAGCTAAGAGCATCAGCTACAATGTTATCTGACCCCTTACAATGCTTTACCACATAATTATACTCTTGGAGGTATAGGCTCCACTGTACCAACTGACTATTTGTCAGATAACTATGGTTAATAAATTCTAAACTCTTATGATCTGTAACCACAATTATTTTTGATCCCAACAACAATGTGCAGAGTTTTTGGAATGACCAAACAATGGCCAAAGCTTCCTTTTCTGTGGCAGTGTAATGCCACTCTGGACCCTTGAGCAACCTACTTAAGAAATACAGCACTTTTACTTGATCATCCTCTTGAATCTGCGATACTGTTGCTCCCAGTCCATACCCACTGCTGTCAGTCTGCACTACAAAAGGTTTCTCAAAATTGGGAAAAGCCAGCATTACATGTTTCATGAACCCTTGCTTCACCCTCTCAAATGCCTGGCTTTGCTTTTCACCCCACTCCCACACTACATCTTTTCTCAGTAATCTAATTAGTGGTTCCATATGTTGAGCAAACTGCGCCTGAAAACGGTTGTAAAAGATACACATACCCAAAAAGGATCATATCTGCTTTTTGGACCTAGGTATTGGGAAACCTTCAATGGCTGAGATTTTATCTGGGTGTGGCCAGACACCCTGTGATCCTATAAGGTGGCCCAAGAATGTAACTTCCTCTTGAAATAGCACACTTTTCTTCAGGTTTACCTTGATCCCTTTATTCCAACATTCCCTTAAAAACATTTCCACCTCTTTGGCATGTTCTTCCATAGTAGCCAATACCACCAATACAATATCCACATACATTGTAACTATTTTCTTGACTTCAGCAGCTAATACCTGATCCAAACATCACAATAACCCAGCCCCACTGTTAATCAGGCCGAGTGGCATGTGGTTAAACTGATATGAGCAGCCATCATATCTAAAGGCAGTATACTTACGATCTTCTGGATGCAGCCTTATCTGCCAATAGCTTGCTGTCAGATCAAATGTTGAAAAAAATTTTTTTCCTTTAAATCTCCCAAGTAATTCTTGCATGGGTGGTGGTATGTTACAATCTGGGACCGTTATTTTATTCAACTGCCTCGCATCGATACATAACCATATGGAATTATCCTTTTTCTTGATGACGACTATCAGGTTACAATAAGCTGAAGAGCTTTTTGATATAATACCCCATTCCAACATTTGATCTATCTGCTCCTTCACCTGCTCCCTATATTCATGAGGAATTGGGTATGATTTTGCCTTAAATGGTTGCATTTCATTTACTTGAATCCTTTGTTCGAACCCTGGGATTATGCCTGGCCTGTCTGAAAATACCTGATTGTATTCCTTCAGTATCTTTCTTAGTATTTCCTTCCCTTCTTCCCCAGTTATCTTCACCTGGTCTATTTTTTCCATTATCAAATCATCATTGTTCTTCGACAACTTTCACAGCAGCTATTGAACTATCTGTGCTACCATTATAAATCCAACCACCTCCCCGTTACACATGGCTTGTCTACTTTCGTAGTTCAACTTGCACTTATATTTGTATAAAAAGTCAGTTCCCAATAAAACATCACAAATCAAATTTTTCATGATTAGGAATACATGGGGGCAACTTACTCCATGGATTTTGACATCCAGTCATATTTGTTTGGGTTCAACCTTGGCCTTTCTGTTGTTGGTCATTGCCACTTGTACAGCTTTCAATGGTAGAACAGGTATATTTGTTTGTTCTCTGGTGAGTTTATGATACAATCTTTCTGTTATTACAGAGATGTGACTCCCTGAATCAATAAGTGCTTCTACTTTGGTCTTTCCTGCTGCTATCTTTATTTTTGGACGTTTGGCATGCATAACTCGGTACACAGTCCTCCCATGAACAAATTAGGTTCCCCATGTGTTTTGAGTTTGGTTGCTGTCTGAATATTATGTCTTTCCTTTTTCTCTTGAATCTGTCTCATTTCCGCACTTATTCCCATTTGACTCAATATCTCGTCTATTTCTTTAGATGGGTTATCTCCTCCTTCCTCTAGCATCAATCTTATTCTTATTGGCAGATTTCTGCAGATGGTCTTCACAATCTGTTTCTCTGACAAATTACATGCTTCTGTCCTAAGTATGGCTACTTGACGCCTAAAAAAATGAACATATTCCTCTGGTCCATCCTCTTGAAACTTCTCTTATCAATTGGGATCTAATGTCCTGCCTTTCTTCACTCCAGAAAACTCTCTCTAGGGCTATCTTGTAATCTAAAAATGTCTGCGGTTGGTTTAGCAATGAATTCCACCAATCCATGGCCTGCCCTTCTAGGTGGTAAGATGCTATTATCGTTTTAAACTTGTCTGGTGTTCCATAACACACAAAGTATCTTTGCACACTCCTAAGGTGCTCTACTGGCATCTCTTCCTTTTTCCCTCCATATACTTTTATTCTTATCAAATCCATCCTCTTTATGTGATGTATATATATTTTTCTACGTGCTAGGTTCCAAAATCCCAAACCCCCAAAGCACAGTGCTGCCCTCTTCCTGGACTTTCTTACGCCTTCAATATTTCATAAGTATATATATTTATAATTTTACCGTGGACTGATCGATATTTCATTATGTTGTTTCAACTTACTCTTGTGTTTCACTTTTATAAAACCCCGTTGTGAAAACTAGTACAGATAGACTATTGTTATTTCAAAACCTTCGTTTCAAAGTTAGTTTCAAATTCAGAAATTGTCGAATGATTATAAAAGCAAAAAGTGAAAATATATTAAAAAGCATAGCCACTGTGTGGGTGTAAATTAAATATAATTCATTTCTCAAATTTCTTTTAAAACGACATTAATTTAATATATATATATATTATTTTTATCTGGCTATGACATCTTACAGTAATAAGTGACAGAAAGCCAAAACAATTATTTTGTATCTAATTAAAATGGATTAATTATAAAGGTTAACCACTTAAAACACTCGTTTACTTTTTTTTTTTAAAAAAAAAAAATCAATCGCGAACAATAAAACATTTACGTTCATTATTTACAAAAAAAAAAATCCATAACAAAGTGAAAGTTCTTTAAAAAAAACCAGTCTAACCCAAACTGATTACTTTATGAAACGCTTTTATCTTCTGCACTCAGTTGGTATTTTTCATATAGCCTAAAAAGTTTTTTTTTCACTTATAAAACTCAATAGTATTTTTCATATAGCCTAAAAAGTTTTTTTTTTCACTTATAAAACTCAATATTAACTACATCCAACTCTGCCAATATAATATAACTTCTGTTATTAGCTAAAACAATAATGATCTGACAAAACCGATATGTATACATTTATTTACTTTCTCAAAAAAAAAAATCATGCTAAATTCTCATATTTTTCTTTCCCTCATTGACCTACTTCTCTTCGATGCCCCATGTTGGGCGCCATTATAATGGGATTTGCCATTTTCCATATATATATTACGCATATATGTAGTCTTGTACGATTGTGTGTATGTATATATAATGATACACGTATATGTGTAATGGTTTAAAAGAATATCTAATCTTAAATTATTCCATTTTATTGCCCCAGCATATTTATGAGCATCAATTTATGACCTCAAGCGCCAATCCCATATTTCTATAAGAATTATGCTGGGAGAACTGGAATACCAATATGGAAATGCCCCTGGGCTGGTGGTAGAATTTACCGGCAATAGATCTCTTTTTTTTATTTAAAAAAAAACTCATAACATAAAAACAAAACAAAAAAAATCATTCATTTTATATACATTAGCTATGATATTTACGTATGTATAAAAAAAAATATATTATTTACTTAAGTTAAACCAGTGTCTCTTTTAAATCAAAGATTCATATCAGTTTTCTTTTTTTCTTTGTTTACTCCTTTCTCTTTTTGCCAAAACTCCCACACACACAATTATGCTATTATATGTATTTTGCACCGAAGATTTAATTGGACTAATTTATACACTAATAAAGTTTGTAGTAAATAGTTTGACCTCTACGGGCAAAGAAAATCAATTTTAAGTTCACAATTGTCAAATAAATAGTTTTCTCAAATTCGTGGAGTAAGCTTACTAAAAGTGACATATATCGATGTAATTAGAAAGAAAATACCTGGTTTCCCCGGGGAATTGATCGAATCCCAAGGAATTGATTGAATCCTCTTGGTGAATCCCAAGGAATTGATTGAATCGGCAGCTGCTATACATTTGGGAGCAAAGGATTCGGACCCTCTGCACATTGAAGCCTCTACCCCAGCCTGATCATATTTTATCAAATGTATATCGCGTTGACCGTCCGCTTTCTTCTACCTCCAAACTTAAACTAAATAATTAATTTAATTTTTCTTTAATTATCAAACTTATCTTTCTTTTCACTCTTTCTTTAATTATATTTCCATTCACATTCCATATGCCTTTGTTAAAATGCACCACAAAAGTTTTTTACACCTATTTCTTTCCAATTAATATTTAATTAGTATTAGACATTCCACGATTTTTATAATAATTACTTCCATTGTTCTGCAAAATTAGTCTTCCATCTTGATATTTAAAGTTCTTTTGTTGACTTAATATGTATCTATTTAAAAGTTTATCAAACAAAATATTTTTTTATTTTTATTTTGTGAATTTTTCATTTTTAATGGTTCAAAAACGCACTCACACATATACATAGCGATGTGTATAGCTGGGTTTGGCAAAAGAGAGAAAAAAAGTCAGAGAAAGTATATAACCCCCCATACCTCTTCTATGAGTTCTTTTTAATTAAAATAACTAAATCAATTCTGTACAACCATGCAAGTGACCGTTGATTGTACATCAAACTGTAAATATTAATTTTGTTAGTAAAGTAATATATATTTTTAATAATACGTTAGTAATAAGATATATATATATTTAATAATGCATTAAGTATACGAATACGTATTTGTCTAATTATCTCAACAGGGTTTGATTATACCTGCCCTGTTGCAATATATATGTATATATAAATATGCAAAACCATAAAACAATACAGTACTAGATTAAATTCAAAATTTTACCAAAATCCTTACACAACCATGGTTTCATCTACTACAAATAGACCTTCTCAAGTGAAAATCAACCTAAAGGAAAACATATATATATACAAACAAACAAACCTTCCCATAATTCATTTCAAACTCCACCTTCCCTTAATATCAAAAGAAGTCTTCATAAGATTGATAGCCTCAGAATCAAGGAGTTTTATCATCAAAGTCTCCTTTATTCTTCTTTTTAACTCATTCTTTTCATAAAAAATAACCGAAGCATTGTCAAACAATATTCTATGACCTGTATTCAATTCATGAATATATAAAGCTGAGTTAAGATACCTATGTTTAACTCTACTTATATGAACCTTAACCCTTTCCTTAAGGCTAAATTTACTCTGGCCTACATAAAATTTACCACAACTACATGGAATTTTATAAACAATACCAGGAATAGACCTACTATCAATAGACTGCTTTGAACCATTAAGTAATGAATTCAAATCAGAACCTTTCCTCCATGCAACCTTCTTTCCACCTAACAAATGACTATTCCTATAAACCAAATTATAAATTGATGCTTTAAATGGTAAAGACATATAATCATCATCCTTACCAACAAAATTCTTATCATCCAAATCACGACTATAAACATATATTGTGGCCTGTCTATAGGTAGTACGACCCTAAGCAGAGTTTCCAAGTCTCTTATATTAGCCCCTACTTGGATTCTGGTTAGGTTCTATTAACAATCTTATTATGTCCTGACCATTTTCTTTAACTATAACAATTGAATTTAGATAAGATTAGTATTTATCCCAAGTTACTTTGGCATGAGTAAATATTTCTAAAATAAGATGTATTTTAAATATAATTAATGTGAGACTCATTTACCCATAAACAGATCACATCCCCTTAACATTAAACAAATAAAAAATATTTGTTCAATGGCATAAGAATACCTAGATACTCCTCCTTATTAAGTATCTACATACTCTCATGACTAACAATAATATCTAATATATTATTTTATATTTATAACTATTAAGTTTTAATTCAATCACTCAATAAATTAATCTGTTAGATAATTACAGATAAACTGTGATTCCTATTATTTTTGATAATTAAGATTGGCAATAATCACAAAATAACTTTACAATAAGGAGATCTCAGGATAATCATTGATTTATTAATTCTTCATACTACCTATGGAATATCAAGAGGGATTTTACAGATTTCCATGGATAGTGTACAAATTAAAAAAGGTTTATAATTTAAATTCATAATCAAGCTTTATATGTATGTTCTTTAATACTGAATATTAAAATAATATTATTAACTAAACTGTGATTAACACTAATACTTTCACTAATAACCAATGTATCATTTAATTTTATATTAATAAATACACTTTAATAATTGGCAATGTCATCAATGACCTTTGGGATCAAGGCAGCATGTATCAAGTAAAAAATCTTTACTGAGAGATTTATGCTTATTAAACTTTTAGATTTGCTTTAAATTGAATTGACTTTTCATTTTAATTTTGACTGTACATTTTGAGTTATGTGATGTGGTGAGAATAAGTCCAAAAAAGAAATGCAGCAATTAGAATTTGATAAAACTTTCAAAACAATAATTTTAATAATATTCATTACAGATGATAATAAACATTAACATCTAATTTAAAATAACTTATAATAAAATGATACACATATATTATAATAACAATAACAACAGAAAATTAATCTTTGGAGTACTATTATTAAACAAAACTAACAATTTCCTATTATATGTTGATATATTTATCCCTATGTATGTGAACTACATATCACACATTCAGTTTATTAAACAATCATTTTTTTCCCATTCATGGTCCATTAGTTCAACCTCTACATAATAATAGTACTTGATGATTAAGTAACAATACCAAGATAAGTGAGAACATAGGGTCATAATTCTGGAGGTTGGTAAGCAAACAAAATTAATACTTTTATCTTTCACATAAGAACAAAATCATTGTTTTAGTTTATCCATTCGTACATGTAAATACAACCTGCTCTTTGGAATATGTATATATCATTTTAAATACCTTTTCATACTAAAATATTGAGCATATTTGTTTATTTAAATGATTAATAAACTTTAATCTCAACCTAATTATTAATAACTATTAATATAACAACACTTAAATTAATTCCTTATTAAATGATTTAGTACTCCTCCACTATTATACTACCAAATCAAAGATTAAAAATATAAATACCAACATTAAAAAGAAGTTCTCTTTTAAACTCTCAGCTTAAGTGTAAGAACAATTTACAATTTTCTAGTTGTTCCACATTCCATAAACTTCTTATAACATTTTTATTTTTCCTTATTTTTTGAAGATTCTGCTTATTCTAAGATTCGCACGAGGTATTTGAGTTACTGCAACAATAATCCTTTGTTTTGTTCTTTGTTTAGTAATAAAAATTTATTTATGGCTTGCCTTATTTATTTTAGATGATATTTCTCTCTATAGTAAAAGGCACACTTATGATTTCAATTAAAAATGCGTCGTGCTTATGATTTCAATTAAAAATGTGTCGTGCAACATTTTTTCAGCTAAAACTTTATAGAAACTGACATTCCTGCCGGTATGGCTCAGAATAAATAATTCTATCTCACATTGTAATTAAAATTTCATATATATCCAGAATAATAATGAACACTTTTCATTTATTACTAATTTAGTTCCATTGAATTTTAAATATATATACTTAACTGTTTCCAAGAGATTTACTATTCTTTTATCTATCCTTACTGGATATTTACGGTGTTAATTTATTTCCTTTTGGGTATTCCTGCAGTTCATTTTCCCTATGGCACAATTATTATTACTTTTCAGTGAATATATTCGTTGATTATTCACCTCCGATTATTTCTTCAATATTTATTAATTTTCAAGAGATTATTGGGAATTACCGATTATTGACTTGCCCAGTAGAAAAACGATTAATTTATTCCATTATTTTAACAACAGAGCTTATAATTATCCATATATACTGATGTAGAGTTGCAAATCATAAGGTTTTAGGAATTTTTAATTCAACTTTTTTTTTTTTTAAATATATTACAAGGGGGGAAAAAACCCTATTTACTTATTTTACGATCCAGCGAGAGAAGAACAAAAAAAATCGTTCTTTTTTTCTCCAGTTCGATAGTATACAATTGTTTGACACTTTTCAATTGGCTAATATTTCCCACCTTTTTCTGTTTATAACAACATAGATTTACCTCTCAAGTTTTTTGGTTTATTATTTTAAAATGACCGATTTTTTCGTTTTGGAAAAAAAATATTGAAATTATCTTTGTGAATTTACTGTTTTAGTTTTAAATCAGTATTTTATAAAATTAAACCTTATTTATTTACTTTTGAATATAGCAAGATTTGAAGATAAATAATTTCTATTTTTAAAATCAAATGCACACAAACAATAATTATTAGTATCTATAACGCATTCTGTTTACAAAATTACAAGTTAAACTTCACTGATTTTAAATACTAAATGATATTACTTGTCCATCTATTTGCATATATATGACTCTATGGTTATTATTTGTGTATCTTGAGTTAAGATCATTTATAAACTTCCATTAGCTAAAACAGAGTTTAAATCCTATGATCTAATATGTCATTACTGTCTTCTTTTAATAAGTAAATATTATTGGATATGTAAAATTTAAAATTATACACCAAAATCCTATTTTAGAATAGTCTGAGCTAATAAAAAGTGCACAATATATATATATATATTACAAATGATAGAATATATATATTTTAAAAATGATAGAATATAATAAAGGTAAACAGAGCTAGATAACTTATTTTAAGCACAGCACAAAGGATGCACTGGAACAGATATCAAACAGAACATAATCAAAGGGAAAGAGCTGGAACAAATGCAGAGGATGCCATTCCTAAAGGACATAAGGTGGATTAATTTAATGCAAATATTGCAACAATATTACAAATAGAGTAGCAATAATGAAGAGGAATGGAAGGGCAGACAAAGCCCAGAAATAACATTTAAGGACTCTGACAGAATATACTATAGTCCACAACATACAGGGGAAAAAGAAATGACAAATGAAACAGTAAATGTGAAAATAGATAGACTCAATAAGATGAATGGAGGTCATATTACAAATGTTATACACAAGAATGGGTAATCAAGATAAAGGAACCCAAGCAACAGCACAAAGTGAAGTCCATAACAATCCTATACTTCATGAAACTTATATGATGGATGAAGTGAAAAAAAACAAACCCCATAAAGAAAAATGTCCAAGAATACCCAGTTCAAACCCAGGTGAAGACAATGGATGATATAGAAAAACTGGGGCATGACATCACAGAAGTTGTCATTCAATAATTATGGAAAACATTACAGGAAAACAAGCAAGAGATAAAAGTAAATGGAAATCAAATACTTGTACACAACCAATTGAGGCACTTTGACAATGATAGGTATATCACATGAACAAGCACTTCACAGGTAGCCAAATCTATCCAAATCAAAACCTTCAGAGGGGACGTCAGGGAAAGCCTGATTGTACATTTAGAATGTTTAAGAGAACTTTTCATTTTCCATAAGCTAAATGATGTGGAGCAAATAATAGCCACTGCTAACCATTTGGGCAGCATGGTAAGAGATTGGTGGAGAAGCATCAGACACCAACCGCAGACATTTCAACATTATCAAGTGTCATTGCTAAAGACTTTTTGGAGCCATGAAAACTAAGATAGTATCTTATGCTGAGTGTTGCAAAAGAAATATCTTCTAACTGATAGAAACTCAGGACCAGTTCTTCTTAAAGCAAGTACCCCAGCTTTGATTATTGACAGCATTTCCCTTGTATGATTAAAAATAGTTAAGAACCATCAGATAAAATCTACCATTGAGCAGGCAGCATATCATGCTGAGTAATAGAGGCAATAACATTGACAAGATGATTGAATTACTAACAGCCATTGGTTTGGGCAATTTTTCTAAGGATGTACCTGAAAAAACCAAGAAGGTAGAACATCTTAAGGTGCAAACACAAACCCTTACATAAATGACCATATGACCCTGGAGGACATTAGGAAATAAAGAAAAAAAGAAATGGACCATGAGTGGCTGACAAAAGAACACTAATAACCAACATGACTGGGGGATTAGACCAATATAGTGTTAAATAAAAGAATAGTATGGGGATGACTTAATCATTCTACTTCATGCCAAGAAGTCAGTTTTTTTCTCTTTTTTTGTTTTAATTTTGTGTAACTGGTTGGATATGAAGCAGTGCATATGTGCATGCTTCATATTTCTTTTAACTCCTGACATTTAATGCTATACACAAATTTCATTAAAACGTACACATATAGATAATGGTGCAGGTGTGTGTAACAGTACCATGCTAAAAGTGAAATATTTTAAAAGTTACAAAAAATCTAAATAATTATATAATTGCATGTGTTTCAACAAATTGGAATGATAATAACAATGGAAAAATTTCAGTAAGGTGAATAATCTTAAGTAATAGCTGTAATTAGTGCCTTATTTAAATATTAAAATGTAAGATAACAAATAGTTCCAGTCTGACACCTTTAGGGAGTAAAAATAGTAACAATACTACTCGGGAGTGTTAATGGAATATCAAGTGCTACAGGGTAAGAAGCACGCAAAGAGTGATGGAGAAAGTGAATATATTCACATAAAAAAATAATTGAAATTAAAATAAAATAAAGTATGAAAATGGCCATTAACTTAAAATTCCACAAAATAAAGAAGAGGAAGTGAAAAATTCCCCAATGCCTTTTAATAAAAAACCTTATAAATACTGTGGGACATCTTTTGTTAGGAGATCTGTCTAGTCTTGTGATTCTGATTGCTGTGCTGCTCTAATTTCAACTGAAGCTCTGTTATGGATCGCTATCATATAAGAATGTATGAGTAAGCCAGAGTCAGCTTTTCTGTGTTATTAAGGAGGGGCAGCCTCGAGATGAAAGTTTTAGCAGCAACATCCAGTAACTTATATATTACAAATACACATTATAATAATGCCCTGCTCGAGTTGCCTTTCCTGTATTCTGAACCCAAGATTCACCCAATTGTCATATGAGATCATACTCAAAATGGAGGGAGACATATCAAATTATCATGAATTCACATCATCATGAAGACAAAGACTGTGTATACCTATGTAAGAGCCTCATCAATACTTCAGATATTACCAGTAATTGTTATAGTATAACTATAAACAAAAAAAATCACCTCAAATGGAAAAAAAAAGGGATACACATATTTCTTAATAAGTCACTAAATAATTATAGTAAAAGTATGTATGCATTACACTTAATATTATTTATATATGTGTTTAAGAAATGTAGAACATTTGCTGGCCGAATGTTATTTACTTGTAAGAAAAGAGATTGGACGATGGAGGGAATAAGTTTAGTAAAGATATATTTAAAGCCTTGATTCTTTCTTCACGGAACCACAAGGGATGTCTTGTGTAGAGTCAAGTTAAGGAGTGAAAAAAACATATGTGTTTAAAAAATATAGAACATTTTCTGGCCGAATGTTATTTACTTGTAAGAAAAGAGATTGGATGATGGAGGGAGTAAGTTTAGTAAAGATATATTTAAAGACTTGATTCTTTCTTCACGGAACCCCAAGGGATGTCTTGTGTAGAGTCAAGGAGTGAAAAAACACCAAAGGGAGGGGAGAGAAAATATCTTTTTGTCAGCTTCTTTTATGCTTTCCCCCATTGTCCTAAGGAGTGTTTTCTTCACGATTTTAGAGAAAACCTAGTGAAGGGTAACAAGGAAATTATTTAGCTATATATTTTAATTGGACGTGTTCGCAAATGGTTTTTTTTTAAAATTTTTTATTTGATGGTAAATAGTGATGTCATAACGTATAGTTATCTATGGAATTAGATTTTTGTTTATTATGCTTTAATACTAAAAGTATTGCTGTAAAAAGGCATCAACAGGAGGGGGATAGCATAATTTCCCATTATCCATAATTATAAGTTAGCAAGACCAATAAAGTTAATGTAATTTATTGAGTGTTTGATTAAATATTATAGATTCTCTAGTTTAATGTTTCATTGGGAGATGTGTTATCACAAATATATGTTTATTAATCCGTAAATAGTGTAGGTATAAATGATTTAGATTATTTTGTCCATCCATGGCATAACTGCATTGAGTGTGTGCCTTCATTGGCTATTTTTATTAGTTGCTCCTGTCATATTAATTCCAAGATATATTTGTTATCTGATGCAACCAGAGCATGCTATTAATAATATATAAGCATAATGAATTGTCTGTCAAAATAATTTCAGATGAGCTCAATAGTTTATGTATAAGCTATTGATACGATATTCCAGGTGGCCTAATTGTGCATATACATATATATTTTATCTATATAATTAGCTTTGGGTTAGAAATAGGATCATTCCTGCAACCTGGGTCTTCTATCTATCAGTGAATTCTACATGGGCATCACAAAGCCAATCATCTGTATTGTTATGGCCAATGAACTGCACATCATTAGATAGAGTCTCACCACTGTTAGTATTATTCACCACATCCTATGTTGTGCCTATGACAGATGGCCATAACTCCAATTACACTTATTTTCATGCTCGAATACCATAAGACCCTAAATATAATTTAAGTAAGATAAAATAACAAATGCTCGTTTACTTTGGGGTGAGAATTATCATAAATATTCCATGGATAAAAAAAAGTGACACATTTTTGTTACATAGCTTTCACTGTTATCATGATTGTAACTGATTTCTAAGTCAGTAAACTGAAGTATAATCATGCTTTGTAAAAATTTTATGCCATACTTTTATAAATAATAAGATATGTATTTAATTTTAATGCGCAAATACGCGCACAACAACCGAGCTTCATCAGGATTAAATAACAATATATTATAAACTCAAAATAATTATAATATCTAAAGAATAATGCCCGAGCGCTTTGAAGAGAACTTAGCTCTCATAATCATGGGCAACAAAGAATAAGCACAGTGTGTTGGTATATGCTAAAATATGCTGATATATGTAAATTAGTTGAAAATAAATCTCTTTGACTATTAAAAAAAATTGTTTTCGGGTCATTTATTCTATTATTGATCTAAACCTTAGAATTATTACTTATAAAAGACCTAATGTAGAGTCTCAGCTTCTTCCTGAGCTACATTGAGCTATATAGAAATTAAAATGTCCACATCAAGAGTATTAACTATGTAGGAGAAGTCTCAAAGCATGGGCAAGAGAGTTGGACTAGTGTTGTCTAGGGGTAGCAAAACCATTAGGTATACTGATTAAGAATGATGGCTTGGTCTCTGCATCTTGGTAACAACTTATACATGTTTGACCATTACAATATTAGTTCTCCATCTCCCTATTTTTTTAATAATGTATCATTCTTGCCACTATAACACTCAACAATCATCCCATCTTTTGTATAAGTATACTGACATAAATTCTTTATCCAAATCTTCTGCATACCATACTGCTTTTCTCATTCATCTTGTTGCCTGTCCTTCACTCATAACCCAATTAAATATTATTTTGGTTATTCTCTTATTATCCATAAATTGTAATCTACTGAACAGTTTCATTTTGCTTTTTGCATTTCTCACATAAAAACTTGACCATCCCATTTCTCCTTGAATTACCTCCATAGTCATTCATACATCTACAACCAATGCATGTCTTCCTACTTCTCTTTGGATTTTTTCTAAATAATCTAACACTTCATTACTAACACATCATACACCATTACCATATTTTAACTCTGCTACTGCCACTCCCTTCCATACAATTACCTGAAAAGTATAAGTGCTGCTACCTTAGTTATTGCCTTAAATTATATTTTTAAAAAAAATCTCAAAATTGAGTTAAATATAATGGCCATTTGGCAGCAATACTTATAATGAACTCAGAAGTGTAGGTTTGCCAAATGATATTTTTTTTGTATAGCTAAGTTCAAATTTTAAGTACACCAATTTCAGTATGTCTTAGCTCCTAATTTTCTAATAAGAAATTTCTTGAATTTCTAAACATAACAAATAATATTTTGGATATGGGAATGGAGGGAAATTATCAAATTTTTGATTGCTGACCTGTAAGATTTAAAATCCAATACTGCTTATCTCTCACCTTATTTTACAAGAAAAGAAAAAATTAATTTAAAGCCACAAAATATGTCTATTTTAAAGATAATTTAATAAATTAGTTAGTTGTTCACTTTCAAACACGTTTATACTAATTTCGACAGCCAAGACTGTAAATATATAATTTACAGCTTTATTTGAAAATACTTGAATTGTTGATATATATATATTATAATTGAAATAATAAATTTAACGGTTTACAAACTATTACAAACAATCCATAAATCCGCAGAAGTACTTTTGGTTAATTTCTTAAACCTGCCTCAACTGCCATTAAATTCAAAAACAAAAGTGGAAGCAAACATCATCAATTCAAATTCCACGAATCGCATATTTTAATGTTAGCAGCTTGTCGATTTATTAAATGTATTTTATTCCTGTTTACAAAAATTGCCTCTTTAATTTTTCCTTTACTATGGTTTCTCTCTTTATGAAGAATTTTAACATTTTCAAAATCAAATTTAAATTTACATGTTTTAAATTAACCGAAAGTACTTCTGCGGATTTAAGGATTGTTTGTAATAGCGTGTAAACTGTTAAATTTATTATTTCAATTATAATTACAATTTTGTTTTTAATTAATGGACATTTTATTTATTATATATATATAGTATCACTAATGAATAATTGTGCTCCATGAAAAATTGTTTACAATTATTAAAAATAAAAATTTTCATAAACAACAGAAAGTTTAAAATTGATAATGAATAATAAAAATCACTGTCAGTAAATGATTGAAGTAAAAACATCTCATTTGAAAATAAATAAATTTATAGAAGTCTGAAGAGTTTTTCTTTAGTATTAGTTTAAAACAAAATACAGTTTGCTAAAAGTTAATTAATTCATAGTTTTACATATTAAAGAATAATTGGAAAGGGGGAGAGAAGTTAACTTAGAAAAGTAGTTGAATTTCAAGTAAATAAGTTAAAGGTGTAACAGTTAGAGAATAAATATTTTTTTGTGAAATTAAAAGTACTCTCTCTTTTTGTCTAAATTTAAAGAAAAAAGGGGAAATAAATCTTAAAACTAAAAAAAAAAATCTCTTCCCATTTATTTAAGATAAGTGAGATTGTAAATAACAAATTGATTTTAAATATAAAGAAATATAGTAAAGTGTGTGCATGTTAATAAAATAGAATGTGAGGGTTAAATATTGAAAAATAAATGAAAGTGTATAAGTTGAAAGAAATTTCCTCAAATATTGCAAATATTCAGAAGCTACATAAAAGAAATGAATTCACAATGGCTACTAACTGAAAACAGGATTAATTAATTAATTAAAATCTTATCAAAAATTTAATCAAAAGCAGAAGATGAATTATCAACAATGGATGTAGCTGGCAGGTATAGAAGCTAATTGAAAAATGACAACAGGTTTTCAGATAAATGGAGTTCTTCATCATTCAGTTTTTAAAATCAGTCTTCAGAGTCAGTGTTTTTTCATGACAATGCACTGTTAGCAGTCATTGGAAGCATGTAAACAGATTGTAGCCTGTCTGATGGAACATCAGCAATCTGCCTGATAAAAGTAATGCCTGCCTAATAAAGTTGAAGCCACCAGAGATATTTAACTGTCTTGAATAAGAACACCACAAAACAGAAATCATAGGAACCTCCACAAAAAACCTCAAATCCAACCAGTTGGAAAAACTCACGTGAAGCAGCAAACAGCAAGAATTCAATGTCCAAAATCCTATAGGTAATAAAAATATTTTCTTATTCCATTTCTGATATTAATGTAGCCATTGCAATAATTTAAAGCCTCTAGAGTCAGTAAAACAAATGAACTCTATAGCATGCATAAAATGAACTATTAATGTGTTTTTAAATGTCGTGTATTTATTTAATGCTTTATATCTTACATTTTATTGTATGAATGAAGAGTATGTGTGTGGTCATTATATAAAATACCATTGTTAGATTAATTAAGAAGTTATAAAAGTAGTTTAAAATTATAGTAGTAATCAATTAGTTAAAAAAAATTATCTTTAAAACAATATTTTATCAGTCAATTCTTTTATCACTAATTAAAGCAGTAATGTATTGTATTATTCCTTTTGATTGAGCTAGTTGGGATTTCTTAGGTGCAGAGTTAGTTTGCCATTGTTCAAAGTGTGCTTTTTACTCTTTTGGGGTAATTAATTGGTGCCTGAAGTTTTACTTTGAAACAAAAAAGTGCTTTGAATGATAGGTGTTGAATTCTGCAGCGAGAAGATCTATGTTCTTCAAATGTAGTCACAGTTACATATTGTATATATAGCTCTAGCTTGGGCATGGGTACCCCTGGGTATTATGCTTCTCTGCCTAAGAGACCATGGTGGTGCAATAATTAAATTGCATTGATGTAGATCGAATGTATACATTTATATCATATTTTTATATGAGTAAGCTTTACAATATTGTTTCATAATTTCTATTATATTAAGGAGTTAAATTTTCATGCTATGGATTTTGTTTTCTAATCAATCTACATACCCCGGTCGGTTCATTTGGCTTTTCCCAACATGGGAACAGAACCATCATAAATGACAGTTAATTAAATATTTTTTCTTGTTTGAAAATATTCAAAGAAACACTAAATTGCGTAATCATAATTAAGAATGTTAAAGTGATATAACTTAAATTAAGAATTGATCGAAACTATTTTTTTTTCTTTAAATGAAAAGAGAATTAAAGACAGTTGGAAATTTTGGGTGGATTTAGTAGAGAGGAAAAGGACAAAGGGTATTGGAGTCAGACATATGTTCTGTTTTAAAAAGAAATAAATAAGCAGTTAATATTTTGAGTTTATTGTGAATAAAAGCGTTAAATAAACATAAAAACAACATTGAATTTGAAAGTTTTGAAAATGGAAGATAGCATAACAATGGATAAAGAAATGGACCCAAAAGAAAGACCAATTTTTTTAAAAAATCCACAAATAGTGGAAAAGGAAGTGTCAGAGACCCAGATAATATTCAAAATAATAATGGATATGATGAAAACTGAAATGAAAGAAATATGTCGGGACTTCAAACAAAGTCAGCAAGAGCTCAAAAAAGAATTGAAGGGAGAAATCAGTGAACTCAGAGCGGAAATTAGAGAAATGAAGGTGATGAGAGGTGAAATAATGGAGAAAGTAGAGAGAAATCATATAGCCATAGAAAAAGATTTGAATGAAGAAAGTCAGAAAAGGGTGATAGTAGAAGAAAGCATAAAGGAAGTGAGAGCTGAAGTAGAACAAGGCAGAATTAAGTATAGCAATTTGGAAATAAAAAAATAATACAGTTAGAAGTGACATGCCAGGAATGGAGAAACATAGCTAGAATGACACAGAAAGACTTAAGTATGTTAAAGAAAGAAGACATTCAGAGGGTGGTAGAATGAAGAATTGATGAAGTGGTAGAAAAATTAGAAAGGGTGTCTTTCAACATAGCAGAAAATGGTGATAGCTTAAAGATGGAATTGCAAAAGATATGTATAGGTATAACTAAGGGTCTAGAGTATAAGATAGACCAAATGAAATGTAAACCTAAGTTTAAGTTAGGAGTATATAAGATTATAATTAATTGAAAGGAGAGAAATGAGTTTTAGAAAAAGTTAAAGCTGTTGCTGGATGAAATTGGTACCTGCAACAAACTGTCAGGGATTACTCCTCAGGGGAGAGTCTCCATTCTCTTTAAATATGCGCACTGGGAACAATCACTTCTTTGGGGGAGAGTGCCCATATTTCATATTATTCCCAAAGCATGTCGAATTGGACAGTAAAGGAATCCTGCCATTCACAGTGACCTTTCTTTCTACAAAGTCCAGTGGAAATCCGGCATGTGAAGCTTCATGTCAAATACAAGTAAGTCGGTATAAGGCAGCAACTTTGCATCTGCATTGCTTAAAATCTGTCTCACAAAAAAGTGTTGTCCTGGAAGTCATCATTCAATACAAGATCATTGTAAGCAATGTTGGCAGCATTAGAGGAAAGAAAAGCATAATCAAAGAAGATTGCCCTTGGCATGTATAGTCCAGATATAAAGAAAGTAAACTTAGAGAAATAAAAATTCATATAAATAGTTCAGATTTAGTAAAGAAGTTAACAGAGATAAAATGATCAAACTGACACATTTTACTTTGTCGGGGGAGCGGTGTAATGTACCGCTAATGAATAATAGTGCTCCATGGAAAATTTGTATTTACAATTATTAAAAATAAAAATTTTCATAAACAATGGAAAATTTAAAATTGATAATGAATAATAAAATCACTATCAGTAAACTTTTGATATAAAAGCATCTCATTTGAAAATAAATACATTTATAGAAGACTGAAGAGTTTTTCTTTATTATTAGTTTAAAAGAAAATACGGTTTGCTAAAAGTTAATTAATTTAGTTTTACGTATTAAAGAGTAATTGTAAGGGGGAGAGAAGTTAACTTAGAAAAGTTAAAAGTAGTTGAATTTCAAGTAAATAAAAGTTAAAGTTGTAACAGTTAGAGAATAAATCTTTTTTTTTGTGAAATTAAAAGTACTCTCTCTTTTCCTCCAAATTATTAAAGAAAAAAAAAAGGAAAGAAATCTTAAAACTAAAAAAAAAAAAATCTCTTCCCATTTATTTAAGACAAGTAAGATTGTAAATAACAAATATAAAGAAATATAGTAAAGTGTGTACATGTTAATAAAATAGAACGTGAGGGTTAAATATTGAAAATAAATGAAAGTATATAAATTAAAAGAAATTCCCTCAAATATTGCAAATATTCAGAAGCTACATAAAAGAAATGAATTAGCAATAGTTACTAATTAAAAATAGGATTAATTAATTAATTAAAATCTTATCAAAAAATTAATCAAAAGCAGTGGATGAATTTTCAACAATGAATATAGCTGTCAGGTATAGAAACTAATTTAAAAAATGACAACAGGTCTTCACATAAGTAGACAGTATTTCATCATTCAATCAGTTTACAATCAGTTTTTATAATCAGTCTTCAGAGTCAGTGTTTTTTCATGATAATGCAGTGTTAGCAATCATCGGAAGCATACAACAAGATTTCAGCCTGTCCGATGGAACATCAGCAACCTGCCCAATAAAAGTAATGCCTGCCTAATAAAGTTAAAGCCACTGGAGATATTTAACTGTCTTCAATAAGAGCATCATGAAATAGCAATCATAGGAACCTCCACAAAAAACCTCAAATCCAACCGGTTGGAAAAACGTGAAGCAGCAAACAGCAGAAATTCAATGTCCAAAATCCTATAGGTAATAAAAAACATTTTCTTATTCCATTTCTGAAATTAATGTAACCATTGCAATAATTTAAAGCCCCCAGAGTCAGTAAAACAAATGAACTCTATAGCATGCATAAAATGAAACATTAATGTGCATTTTTAAATGTCGTGTATTTATTTAATGCTTTATATCTTACATTTTATTGTATGAATTGTGTGTGTGTGTAGTCATTATATAAAATACCATTGTTAGATTAATTAAGAAGTTATAAAAGTAGTTTAAAATTATAGTAGTAATCATTTAGTTAAAATAAATTATCTTTAAAACAATATTTTATCGGTCAATTCTTTTACCACTAATTAAAGCAGTAATGTATTGTATTATTCCTTTTGATTGAGCTAGTTGGGATTTCTTAGGCATTGAGTTAGTTTGCCATTGTTCAAAGTGTGTTATTTACTCTTTTGGGGTAATTAACTGGCACCTGAAGTTTTACTTTGAAACAAAAAAGTGCTTTGAATGATAAGTGTTGAATTCTGCAGCCAATAAGATCTATGTCCTTCAAACGTGGTCGCAGTTACATATTATATATATAGCTCTGTCTTGGGCATAGGTACCCTCTGGGTATTATGCTTCTCTTCCTAAGGGACCATGGTGATGCAATAATTAAATTGCATTGGTGTACATCCATTGTATAAGTTTATAATATCATATTTTTATATAAGAGTAAGTTGTACAATATCGTTTCACAATTTCTATTATATTAAATAGTTAAATTTTCATGCTATAGATTTTGTTTTCTAATTGATCTACATCCCCCAGTTGGTTCAATACATATATATCAAATTTAGAGATATTTTATTGCCGTTATATTAATGTAGGATGAGATTTATAAATTATTTATCATTAAAATATGTAAATTTTTAGATTATAAGCATGACAATAGCTTCAGTTCTTCTGCATAGGATTATAAATTTATAAGTATTATTTTATTTATATAAATTTTAATAAAAAACATTAAAAAGAATTACAGTATTCTAAAAGAAGCAGTTTTTGAAATTATAATTTGATTTTCTTGTCCATTTGTTTTTCAATAAAAAACAAAATTTATGTTTAATTAAAAAATAAAAAAAAAGCAAGCAGATAATTAAATAAAATCCTTATACTTAATAAGTATTCTAAATAAAGATTAAATTTTAAAGTAATCACAGTTTAACTTAATTTTAGCATATTAATTTATAAACTACTTAAATGAAAAATTAATACTTAAATTAATTTTACCCAATTAATGTATTGTTACATATATAAAAAAAGAGCCTTAAATATTATATCATTTATATTATATGTGCTTATAATATCTAGGTAGTTGTCCATGTGTTCAGTACTTGATTGATGCCATCAGTACTATGTATTTAGCAAGTGTGAGTTAAACAAAGCAATAGCAATATTGATATGTAAAGTGGAATATATTCATAACATAATTGAATAAAGCTACTTAATTATACCACATATTATAGATTTAAGTAGTTAACCAGTATTACTGGTAGTTGCTTGATTAGGCCTTATGCTGAAGAGATAGATCAATGTTCTGCTAGACCATGAATACTTGTTTGTATGTGGTGAATGTTCGAAATAAAAATATCTTAAAGAAGAGGTAAGAACATAGTAAAGTTACTGTAAATTATATTGAATTGTGTTATTAAATAATGTAATATTTAGGTCCACAGCCAATTGCATGACAAAATTCTGAGTTCCAGATTTCTCTATAATCTGGTGGTGTCTAACTATACGAGTCTAAAGTACTTGCATATATAGATATTACAATAACTACAATGTAAATTATCATATACAAATAGTTAAAAAATCATAATAAAAATCAGATATAATAAGATTAGGATGACCTGTTAAGTTCCTAGTTGGCTTGATAACCTTCAGGGGCCATAATCCTGAGAAGATGCCCCTAGCTGGTTTTTTTTTCTGCTTCATGTCTTCTATTTCCAAAGTTGGGCTCAAAGATGAAGAAGAGTCTTTCTTTTCTGCCATGGTTTATATTCTTTTTTTGTTCTTTCTGGAATATTTAAGACAATGCTGTGGTTTTAGATTGTAGGTGAATTACAATTTCATTAGTCCAGAACAGACTTTATAAATTTAATTAATAAAATTAAATTACTTTTGTTATAAGAATATTTTCCCTTTTGATAACAATTTCTTTTAATTTTGTAATTTACTTTCACAAAGCATTTTAATTAAAAAAATAATCTCTTAGTTTTAATCTTCAAAATTTATTATTTATTTAACTAATTTAATACATATATTTCATCCCTCCTCTTACTCAGGAAAAACTGATTATTACATGTATTATATATATTCTTGCAATTTCTTTGGTCTTTGACGTTGGTGTCTAGGTGTTGTGTTTGCATTTGTTAGTTCTCTGGGTGCTACTTCGTTTTGAATTTCCACATCAGATTTCATACATTCTGGTTATTTAGTTTTCATCTTAAGCAATTACTTTATCCAATAATAACTTGATAATTTGTTTTCCACAAAGTGGTTACGTTTATTTTTCGATACCCTATTTCTTCTATGTATCGGAAAAGGAAAGGCCGGCCAACTTACACAGCGACTGTTTCCAGATTTTAGAACAAATCATGAAAAGTTATGTCAACAAAGATTGTGTGTTGATGGAAGATGGTGGCAACACCATCCAAACGTATACAAAACATCTTAAAACTATTACATAAAGGACATTCAATAATTGTATGCACTAGCATATAGATATAACTGATGGGTGAATATAATAAGCATGGACATTGACAAAAGTAAAAAAAAATATATATCATGTCAATTTGAAATGAATATGCAAATTTAAGATGTATATAGCATGGCCTAAGACAACGAAGACCTGGTAAAGACTTATTGGAAAAATACTTACTTTTAGATGCATACTCTAAATGGGTGAAGTATTGCATCATGAAGAATACAAGTGTTAGATAAACAATGTAAAGCCTAAATGAAATTGTTCTAGTCCTCCTTCTCTCAGAAGTAGACTATTCCAGATGCCTCCTTATCTGATTGGATTAAGCATTGTTTGACACAGGCCAATAGGCTGAGGTATAGATAAAAACATAGCGAATAATTATTACAGGCCTATAAGCAACAATGCTTGCTGAATCCGAAGATTTCCAATAAGGTCAGGGATCTGCGTATAAATAGTCAGCCTTTTGTAAGAATCAGGGAAGAATGTATCTAATCTGAAAAGACTCTTTGCGTTCTCCCAGGGAAGCTCTGCTAACCTAAACAGCAGCAAGTATTCTCATTGATAGCACTATGCTATTTGGACTACGCAGCTAGGCAAGTCCACAGAGACCAGATGCTACTAAGACCACTCTCAGCTCGAAGCAAGCTACCCATAGATCCTACCCATGAGGCAAGCCATAAGGTGTGGCTGGAAGTGGTAGGCAGAACCCAGAGTTTATGTTAAATTCCAATATCCAACTTGTAAATATTCACTTGTATATATTGTATTGTATATATTTGAACATAATAATAAATATATTAATTGTAATACTTGTTTCAATATTATTTTACATTATTTTCTGTCGGTTGGGTCTGTAATCTAGACAAAACACAACAGATTTGGCGCAGTTGGCAAAAGATTTTTTTTCCCCCATGGCTGGAAAAAGAAAAAACTTGGAGAACGTAAATATGCGAATGCGCACTTATATAAACACTCATAAGTTACGAATCTGTGATTATTAAATCACACTTAAATACAGCCCAAGTAAAATATGTGAATACATATTTATTAAACAGTGATTATTAAAATCACTTATTTCTGGCATATTTAAATAGAAAGTAAAATACATGAATAGTATTTACTAAACAGCCATTATCAAAATCACTTATTTCTGGGAGGAAAAATAAAGTGATCATAAACCAATCAAAATTGGCCTTTCTAAACAAGACAGAAGCTCGCCCTAGTGGAGTAAAAAATCTGTCAAACATAACCGTATCGAGTGATTACTCGCAAATATATGGAATTAAAATTTTTCTCATGTTTTAACAGAGAAGAAAATGGCTAATATAATTGGCTCGTTGGAAGCTTTTGACCCAGGGTTCCCTGAGAACTGGTCAAACTACAAAGAGTGCCTGATTTTTTATATGCAGGCCAATCAGATCAAAAAGTCTGAAATAAAATTAGCAACGCTGATAACTATTATCGGGTCACAGACTATAATATTTTAAAATCGCAAATTGGATCAGAAACACTGGTTGACTTGAATTTTGAGGTGTTGGCGATTCTCACAGAATATTTCCCCCCAAACTGCTAACAATAATGCAGAAATATTATTTCAATCTTTGTATGCCAGCTGAGGGTGAAAAAGTGGACATTAGCACTCACGTGATTTTAGAGTTCTTAAATGAAGCACTACGCGATCATTTCATTTGTGGCATGAACGATCATAATTTAAGACTCAAACTATTAATGAGACCGGATATAGACTTTGAAAAATCTGTAGCTCAAGCCACGCTAGCAGAATCTATAGTGTGTCAAGTAAAAAGTTGAACAGAAGGCTGAATCTGACAAGCACTCAGTTAGCTCAACAATGAGTGTTAAGCGTTGTTATTGGTGCAATGAACCGATGCATGTGCAAACAGAATGTCCACACCTCCAATACTGTGTGCTCATTTTGCAAGCGAGTCGGTCATATAAGAGCGGCATGTCTAAACTTAAAAAGACAAACAGCCAATATGAGAATGGAAAAACACATTCCAAAAAACAACAAGGGCAACTATAAGAAAAATAAACAAGTTGCCAGTATAAATCACATTAAGGACAAACAGTCTGGATTTATACATAATATTATAATTAATGATACACCAGTAAGAATGGAACTGGACACAGGGTCTGCAGTGTCTATTGTTTCAAAAAAGACTTGGGCTATCATTAAGAAAAATAATAAATATAATTTGCATCCTAGCACTAGGACGGTAACAGATTATCAGAGTAAAAAAATAAAACTCTTGGGTCAAACAAGAGTTAAAACTACCATGCCTAACAAAACTAGACACCTACCACTGGTAGTGGCAGCAGGTAATCACAACAACTTATTAGTCCGTGACTGGTTCAGTCACTTAGGATTCAAAGTGACCAAAGTGAACCAGCTCACAACATTATCAAAGTTGAAGACTAATGAATCAGAAGTCTTTAACAAAAAGCTGAAACCTGAGGCCAAACTTCAACTAGAAGATAAAAACAAATTAAAATTCCAAATAGAAACAAAAGTACTGTCATATGTACTATGGGTCCACAAGATGAAGACCAGTAGTAGTGATGCAAATAAAGGGCCTCTATACTGTTATGCAAACAGATGATGGTCATCATCACCATCACAACCAGCTAAGAATCAACCACACATCAGAAGCTATCAAGACAGCTGCAGACAAACAAGCTCATCAAGAGAAGAAGATGAAGACAGGAACAGCTCTGATACTTGAGCCAAATGATGAAAAACAAGAAAAGGACAAAACTACCAAATTACAAATAGGGACTAATGTTCTATGCAGAATGTATAGCAGATCTGTTAAATGGATCCCAGCATCCTAATCCAACAAAAAGGACTTCACACCATTTTAGTGGAAACAGCAGATGGATGTCAACATTATCGTCATCGAGATCAACTGAGACTGGATTATACTGATGCAGCCACAAGGAATGAAGTTCCAGAGACATGCAGTACAAGGAGGATCAACAAACTGAAGACGACAGCAAACCAGAACCAGCACCAAAGTGCATTAGTCGACCACCAGCACACCTGCATGACTATGTTCTCAAGGGTAAATGTTAGCCAGGGGGAGGGATGTTATAGACCTCCCTTCTCTCAGAAGTAGACTATTCCAGATACCTCCTTATCTGATCAGATTAAGCATTGTTTGCCACAGGCCAATAGGCTGAGGTATAGATAAAAACATAGCCAATGATTATTATAGGCCAATAAGCAACATGCTTGCTGAATCCGAAAGTTTTCAATAAGGTCAGGGATCTGGGTATAAATAGTCAGCCTTTTGTAAGAATCAGGGAAGAATGTGACTAACCTGAAAAGACTCTTTACATTCTCCCAGGGAAGCTCTGCTAACCTAAACAGCAGTAAGTATTCTCATTGATAGCACTACACTATTTGGTCTACGCAGCTAGGCAAGTCCACAGAGACCAGATGCTGCTAAGACCACTTTCAGCTCGCGGCAAGCTGTCTTGTACAGCTGAAAGAGTCACAGACCCTACCCATGAGGCAAGCCATCAGGTGTGGCTGGAAGCAGTAGGCAGAACCCAGAGTTTATGTTAAATTCCAATAATCAACTTGTAAATATTCACTTGTATATACTGTATTGTATATATTTGTACATAATAATAAATATATTAATTGTAATACTTGTTTCAGTATTATTTTACATTATTTTCTGGTGGATGGGTCTGTAATCCAGACCAAACACAACAGAAGTCACAGATTACTAGCAGTGATTGTTTCTGATAATGGCACAGGATTTACTGTGCAAGCAATTGAAGACCATTTCACATACAAAGGCATTAAACACATCTGTATACCTATGAATCATCCAGAATTGAGTGGTTTGGCTGAAATACTACAGAGAGAACAAAAGAATGAAAAAGGATATAAATCGTGGCAGAAAATACTCTTCTCTTTTGAGGCCAACTTCAAAAGCAGACAACATGAAGCAGCAGAACGAGCGAGGATAATTTTTCTCAGAATCTCCGCTTCTGAAGTCAACTTTATTTTAAAAGCCTTCGGAGATGTTCAAGTTAAAAAAAAAGGGATTTGGAAGTAGTAGAAAGTTAGTTATTATCATGGGTATCTTAGTTACTATTTTTAATAGTATGGGAATACTACTACTCAGAAATTAACTGGTGTTAAGTTAAATTAGAATGCGAGTATTATATATATTTGTATAAATAATGTAAATATTAAATTGTTATAAAGTATTACGAGTCTTAGTTTATTGTGTCCTCCATTGATATTCCGAAATATTTTATTCTTACATCTAGATATTTTCTTATTAGAAGTTAAGACAGAGAAAAACTATCGCAGATAAAGTTCGAATCTAGCTATAGCAAAAAAACAAACAAACCATCATTTGGACAAACCTGCATTGTCGAGTTCGATGCAAGCTATGCTGCCGAATTTTTAAAATGGAAAATTAAATGAACTCTGCTTTTTTAGGGGGTGGGGCGCAATATACAAAACGCACTATTATAGTATCAGGTGTGAGCGGAATTCTAAACAAACATATTACCAAAATAAATTTGTAACAAAAAATAATTTGTTGTATATCCTAAATGTAATGCCTCATAATATTTTTTACTAGACGTTTGAAAGCGTAACTGCACTCTAAACATTTCACCTTATTAAGCATCACGGTTAACTGATTCAGAACAATTTTATTTAGTTTTAAATACTTCTTTATCTATATCTAAAACAAAAATAACTTTTTATGTTAACAAGTCGATTTTCCTTATATTTTTTTATTCCACATTATATTTAGGAATTTTTAAACGCACTGCTCATTTTATGCTGTTATATTGAATTTTTACTGCTGCCCTCTACAAATAAAATTGTATGAGATTATGAGATGTAATAATTGGCGGGAAGTACAATGTAATAGTTAGTCTGCTGTTTGTTTAAAATAATAATTTAATTCAATTTGTAGGTCAGTTAATTTTTTTTAGTCTGCTGTTTGTTTAAAATAATAATTTAATTCAATTTGTAGGTCAGTTAATTTTTTTTATTGCCAAAATTTGTAGCGATATTGTTATTGTAATGTTTTTAATGATCCCGTAAAAAAAAAAAAAAGGTAAAGTTTATCTCATTATTATTTGTGGATGTTTCTTATTTTTAATTTTTTATATTTTCTCTATTGGAACTTTGAAATTACACATGTAAATATAATACATATTTAGAAAAGACAACCTTTTTTTCAGTATGTAATATTAAATAAATAGAATTAAATACAATTAGCATTATCTCATTAGTTTATCATCTTTAAACAGGCAAAACTCTCCATACAGTAGTGGTGATCTTGTGATGTTTAGTGGTTTATCACCTTGTTAGTAATTAAAGTTAGATATATAGCTTATAGCAAAATGTAAGCTGTACGAGAATATAATTATAATTAAACTTCCTATTACTGTAAAGTTTACAATTCATGCATTTGGTTAACGAAGTGTAACCTATTTGAAACGATTTTGCTATTCCAAATATTCTAATTCCATCTCAGTCTAAAAGTTTTTTTTGAAATAAAGTAGTTTTTTTCGTTAAAATGTTTTTTTATTTGTTTGAAAATATATTGTCTCTAATGATTTCTTTTCATTGCATGGGAATTTTGTTTATCTCTCATATGAGAAGACTAGTTTTCTTTCTAATTCAATAATGTAAATGGTAATGTATCATATGCATTATACTTTTTACTTCATCCTTAAAAAGAGATAGAGTATGCAGTTTTATGTTTTTAAATTATACATTATCACGCCCCTTATCTAATTTTTGATATCTTTACCAGTCTACCAAAAATATATTTTGCATTGCTATATACACAAAAATGCCCCATTTAAATTTTTTTATTTTTATGAATGTATGTAAAATTATGCTTATTTATTCTTTAATCTATTATTAAAAATAAGTAAATATGTAGAAGGAAAAAAAATTATTAAAGTAATGATTAGTTTATCTATTGTAGTATATTTTTTCATAAATTCCAAAACATCATTATTTGTCTGATAAGAGACAATTTTTTTATATCCTATGCATTACTTCTTATATATTCATAATTATTTCCTTTTGTAAAATCATCATTCAACTTCTTCTTTTCATATCTTTTTTTTTTTTTTAATCTTTACAGTTTCTTTCAGCAATATTTTTTATAATTTTTTTGCCTTCTCTTCATAATTTTCTCACTAAATATTCTTTTTCATTTAAACTTCAACACTTGACTTGTTAATCTTTTCAATTTATCATTTCATTTTTCTCTAAATCTACATATCAAACCTCTCCACCATCTTTTAATCTTTTTATCTATCTTTTCTTAATTGCCAATATCTCTGTTTCTGCATCCTTTTTAAATATAGTTTCAGTGAATCATATAAATGATCTATTATTATTAAAAACCTATTTAATTATTGCAATATTTAAAAGAATTAACCGGCTATATCTAACACATTCTTTATGTTTAAATCACTTTATATATTTTTATTTTCATTCCAAATCTTTTGCAGATCTATAAATTCTATACAATATTTTGTATAATTTTTTCATCTGTGCATATATTAAACAAAACAATGTCTTATTTACTACCTTTCTATATTTTTATTTTTGTTAAGATCATTAAATTTTAATAAATATTTTGCAATGTATGTACAAATATTTTAATAAGCATTTCTCTTTGCAGTCTTTCAAAATCTCCAATGAAGTAATTCATTTCATTTTATTAAATGTCTTTTCTTTATAATTATCTACATTTTCTGTCTAATTACACTTTCTCTGCTTAATGTGTTTATATCTTAATTTACTATTAAGGGTTTTATGCACATTTCTTTGTCATGAACAATATATATATATATTTATAATTTTTGTTCTATCATTAACTAACACATGTTTCATTTCTTTTACTTCTTTCAAAATTTATGCCTTTATTGCAGCAGTTTATAAACTTTGTTGAATAATTTTATCTTTTATTTAAGTTTATTTTGTCAATTAGTCTTCAATAGCAAATATAAAAACTATTTTTTAAAGTTCTTTAATTTAATAATGACCACTTTTTTGTTCTCTTTTAGAAAATAATGTCAATTCCATCACAAGAGTTACAATATATATTTTTAATATTGTTTCTGAATCTATTCTGCAACGAAAAGGATAATCTAAATAAAGTTTTAAACAATAACATAGATTTTTCAAATACAATTTCTCATGACTTTTGAACCACATGTTTATTATTATTGTGTCTTTTTTTTATTATTACAAAAGTAAGCAATTTTTCATTTTTCTCATTTTTTATATCTAATCTACATTCTCTTATCACTTAGTCACTTCTTCTCTTTGTCATCACATAATTTCAATGTTATCATTATTATACAGTTATATTTTTGCATTCTTTTTCAATTACTTTTTCAATTATTTTATATATGGTTTTATTTATTAAATACTGTAAGCATTAAATGATATATAGATTTTTTGGAATTATTTTTAGGTTTAGCCACTATTAATTCTAAAACTATTTATGTTCTTGTACCCAAAACAATGTCTGCATCATTTTATGTCTTTTGTTATTTTAGAATAAAATGTTCTTACACTTTAATTTTTTCATTACAACTTATTTCTGACAAATTTATAATTTTTTTTAATTTGTTCTTAGTCCTAATACTACAGTGTCTATTTTTATTGCACACTTTTAATTTCAAAATCTTAGCAATTGAATTGATGAATTCAATTGTGGGAGCATCTTCTTTTGTTGGAATAGCCCCCCTCCCTTAAGTTTACCTCAACTGTTCTTACAATGCGAACTTTACAATAGAAATCTAATGATATCTTGGTTTTTTTCTTAAATATTTGATCTGTTTAACGTTCACAGATTTAACTTTTTTAAAATTAATCATATTATATTCAATAGATATTTAGCCATAATCTCATGTTGTGATTCTGCTATGCAATTTTTTTAAGAAGTGCTTTGAGTTATTTTTGTATAGTTATATATTTGTTGTCATCAATATATCTATATTATTAATGTTTTTTCCACTAATTCTTAATTCACATTTGTCTTCTTTCAATTTAGCTTTTCTTGTTGCATAATCAGTATACAAGTTGAAAAGGTAAGGCAGTGACATGTAGTCTTTTAACTAGTATTTTTCTCTGTAGCCTATTATAATTATAACTTGTCCCATTTAGCAATTTCTCATAAGAATAGTAAAATTTTCTAGAAAAATTTATTTTTCTAAAAACTTTCTATAATTTAACAGTCATTTGAATCTAGTGCTTTATTGTAATTAATAAAGAACATTTATAAAGTTTTTGGATTCTCTGGCTTTTTTAATTATGCATATTGAAATCAATAATGATGTTTTTAATTTTTGTCCTTCTAAAATCAACTGAAAGTTTTTTTTTTTCTGTGTATAAGTATGATAATCTGTGTTGAATGATTTTTGGTACAGTCTTGTATTTAGTAAAACAGATATAAAGTAGTTTGTATACTGTCAAAAGTTCTTTCAACAGTTATAAGAATATAAATTAATTTATTCCACTCTGTTGATTAACAAGTTGTTTTGAAGATAAATTAGCACAATTTAATGAATAGTTTCATTGATTTGTTTCAAGTTTCCTACAAAATTTCTGATTCAATGTTAAAATATGAACTTAATTTTAAATTTTGCGTGTTTGGTAATTTCTGTAATTTAATACTAGTGCTATAAACACATAGACACAAAGCTAATATTTAATATCTTATTAAACCATAGGCTGAGTGCTTTTGAGAATCATGGCTCTCATAATCATAGCTCTTTGTGAAATAACTGATTGTCTAATGTTATGCAAATCTATGCAAAGTTCAAGGATTCCATTTCCTGGATATAGAATAACACGTTTCCTTTCTGTTAATGGCATTGCTGTCTATTGCCATAAAGCAGGCCTCTTTTATCTTTCTTCTCAAATCTTTTCCCTTTATGTAGGCTGAATATTTGTAGAGAGGGAAACGATTTGAGAAGATAAAAGAGACCTGCTTTATCTCAATAGACAGCAATGCCATTAACAGAAAGGAAACGTGTTGTTCTATATCCAGAAAATGGAATACAGTAATTGAACTTTATATAGATTTGCATAACATTAGACAATCAGTTACTTCACAAAGAGCTATGATTATGAGAGCTGTGACCTGAAAGCACTCAGCCTATGGTTTAATAAGATATTAAATATTAGATTTGTGTCTATGCATTTATAGTCCTAATTGTATTGGTGTTATTTTTTGTTAGTGATTTCAAGGCTAATTTTCTATTATTGAAGGTTCTATATAAGAAAGGAGTTTTTTTTATTATCTAAAAGACTTTGCTAATTTTCTATTATTGAATATTCTACATAAGAAAGGAGTTTTTTTATTTATTAAAAGATTTTTTTAAAATCCCTTTTTAGGCTTTAAAGGAACTGAATAGAAGAAATTTCTAATGTCCATTCCAAAGGTTATTATCATTGCAGCTGTTTCTGCTATGTAATTATTCATTTACTAAGAGAACATGAATTGAGTGCTGATGAATGTATATCAATCAGCATGGTGATTTTATTAACATTTTTGTGTGTGTTTAAAATTGAGAAATACTATGGTTTTTTTAATTACCTGATAGTTTAAATAAATTTTGAATATTTCTTGAAGACAAGAGAAATAGATACATGTATATGTGATTATTGTCTTTTATATTTACAATCATGATAGACAAAATTAAATGATGTTTTTAAGGTAGCAGTTGGTGACCAAAGATAGATGATGCTTAGAATCCCATGATTGTGTACTTAAACTGCTATTCGATTATGATTTAATTTAGCTATTTATTACTCTACATTATTTTCAAGTGAAAGAAGATTGCATGAATTAGAAGAAATGATTTAATATTAAAAGGACATTGTCTGACTTTATGAAATGAAAAGAAAAAGTGAAGAGTCATTTAATTTGAAAAATGCACATGTAATTTATTGCAAAGACAAATATTGGAAGCATAGGTAGAGAGGTATATTATAAATGAAAATGGAAGAACAAAGCATGAGAATAAACAGTATATTACATAGGGGATGTTAAAAGTCAGTTTTGAATTTAATGGAAGATGCCAAATGCAGATAATTCAGAGTTACACTTCAATATATTTTCATACTGATGAAGAAATAGATTTTTATTTAGATGTACAGAATGCTTTTGATCAAATCAAACATATTTTTTTAAAGATGAGAATGATATGGGTAAATGTGATATAATATGAAAAGAAAGATGAAAAGATATGCAATGTGTGTGTTTGTGGAGGGCAATCTGTGTATTATAAATTTTTTTTGAGAAAAATACAAACCAGATAATGTAATGAAACATCCATATGAAGTTACTGCAGAATTGGATTATATTTTGTCTAAAAGAATGATAAATGAAACATATTTATAAGATATGTAGTAATGCAAAGTTAGAGGCAAAACATTAAATAAATCACTGTTAACGGTCGATTTTTTTTAGACTTCAGAAATAAATCATTTTAAAATATTAACAACTCATCATCAACAGTATTCTGTCAAATGGATAGGTCCAGAGAGTAGTCACATTATCAGTTTCTCCACTTTTCCATTCCATTCTCTTGCTTGCCCAACTCTTCAATTCCATGTAACTCTTCCTATCTTTTATATCATCCAAAAATGTCATTCTCTTCCATCCTTTCTTCTTATTTCCATTCACCATTCCCTCCAAAACATTTATTATTAAACTATAATTTGTTTTTAACATATGTCCAATCCAGTTTCTCTTTCTGATTTCCTCAATCAATCTTCTTTTTTCATTTATTCTTTTCAAAATTTCATTTGTTATTTTATTCATCCAACTGATTTTTTCCCTTCTTCTCCATGTACACACCTTAAAGGCTTCCAATCACCTCCTAATTTTATTACGCATTGTCCATGTTTCACAACCATATATTAGTACATTACACACATAGCATTTAATTAATCTTTTTCTTAATTCTCTTTTCAAAGATCCACAAAATATCTTCTTTCTTTAATAAATGATGCTTCCTTTGTCAATGCTATTCTTCTTTTAACTTCATCTTCACTTCTTCCATCTTCACTCAGCCAACTATCCAAATATCTAAATCCCTTTACCTGTTGAACTGTTATCACAGATTCGAATTTGTCTTTTTGCATTTCTCTCTATCCCTAAACCACTAGATAGCCAATACAAAAAAATAGAAATTGACCAATACATTTTCAAGTAAGATAAGACAATGTATATAAAAAAGAAGGCATATGAAAATATTTAAAAATGACTCATTTAGAAGAATTTAATATTATGAATTTTGGAAAATGGTATGAAAAAGCATTAATGGTAATATGAGGAAATGTGACTCAATTGGCAAGGGAAACTTTAGCAGATATAAATTTATTTTGAAAGTAGAACTTAAAAATATACCTTAGCATTAAAAGTTTGGGCAATAAAAAGGTGATACAATTATAATGAAAAAAAAGACAACATCATGAGATATAATAATGTATTATATAAGGAACTATATAATAATAAATAAAAAAATAAAATAGCAGTTTCAATTGAATCTCTTGGATTTTCAAATATTTTAGATAAAGACATAAAACACATTAAATCTATGAAGAATTATAAAATTATCATACTTTGGAATTATAATAAAAACTTTAGAACATCAAGATATTGATCAAGATAGTTGCAAATTCTGAAGAATACTTAATAAAATGCAATAGTAGTGAATATTTTATATATTTACACTAGGGAGATTATCATTGATGGGATTGTATTTCAAGATGATTTTATATTTCCAAAGCTTTTTACAATAGATTTATGGAAAGTATTTTGTAGATCAAAATAAGAAGTTAAAGGATTAAAAGTAAATGGAGATTGCTTAAATGATTTAGATTTTCCATGTGCATTTGTAATGGTTTTTGCAAATAATGCTTCACAGCTTCAGAAAATGTTATGAGTTATCAGTTGAAAATGAGAAGTAAGACTAAAATTAAAGTGCTGAAAGAGTAAATAATTTTCAATCGTTTTTGCATAAGGAGAAATTAAAAATTGATAATAAAGAATTAGGCATTAACAAGTACAAATATTTTGGTCTGACTATTAATTCAGATGTAAAGATAATGGATGAAATTAATCATTTAATTAAACTTGATTGGATTTCTTTTTGTAGAAATAATTTGATATTTTTTATAAAAATGCTTGTGGATTTGAAAAGAAAGGCTCTTAAATGTATTTCGCCACTGTTTATATATGTACTAGAGACTTGAAAATTTAATAAAAAAGCAATATAGAGATTTCAGTTTGCATACCAAAATATGGAGAGATGTATATTAGGAATAACAAGGAGGGATCTAAACCAAAATATATAAACGAGAGACCAGAAGATATCTTTGATATCATTGAAAGAATTAAAAGCTGAAACGGAACTGGATTGGACATGTTGCTAGAAGTAATATAGTTATTAGATTGTTGAAGTTTTAAACTGTATCCTAACAAATTATAAAAGATTTAGAAAAAGCCATTTCTGAAATGAGTGGATGACATAAGAAAGTTTGCTCGAGTAATGTGGGTGAAAAACTGTGGATAAACTGGATTAAACTTGGAGAGATCATTATTCTATAGTGGATATGGCTGAAAATGATAGTATGAGATACTTCTTGATTTCTTTTTTAGTATAGCTTTTCTATATATTTCTTCCTATTAATGTATAGAAAACACAATCCTCCTTCGATTATTTCTCAAACTTGTTTTATTATTGAACTAAATCATGTAAATACGTTTTATATGAAAAAAAAATAAAAAACCGTTAAATTTATTTACATAGTTTAATATAATATTTAACACAAAGACTTTATCATGTGGTTGAGTGTTAGTATTCATTAATTTATAGTTAAAATCTTCAAAGCGCATGTGCAACAGCGTAATGCTGTGTTAAATATTACAGTTTACAAACATCGCGCTATATAAAAATGATTTATTTACATAGTTTAATATAGTGATAAAATAATTTTAGAAAGAATCTGAAAGAATGCTTTGCTTTTTATATATTAATAACTAGTGAAGCTGAACTAAGTTTGAGAAGAAAAAGGCAAAGAAACAATATTTGGAATTATAAAAAATTTATATTTTTTATAATTTGTTTGATTATTATTACTTCAGCTGCAATCTATTGTCTATATTTTTCAGAAAATATTACAGTAATTTTCTTTTTCATTTCATGATTTCCCTGAAAGATAATTTTTGTTTGTCCAATCTTGTTTTTATTTACAATGCTTTTGTAACTATTGTTCATTGTTTTTCTTGGATACTCTTTGAAAGTTTATTAATTTTTTTTATTCTTTTTAATTTTGACTTACTTTTTTTTTTTTGCAAATTTATTTTATTTTTTGACATTCCAATTTGATTTATTATTATTATTATTGTGTTTAATGATATTCATCTTTAATTTTTTTCCATTTCCATCCATAAATCACCATTAATTACAGTCAGATCTTCAAATTGATTTCTGAAAAGCATTAGGTATGATTCTCAAGGCTATATTGAGAATATTGAATAAACTTGTAATTATTTTTTTCAGCTTTATCTGAAGTTTACATATGACAATCAACTACAGACCATCTTTTTATTATTAAAGCTGAAGTCTTCTCTTATTGGATTTTAAGAAGGTAACTCATTTGATTCTGTGAAGGCCATCCATTAATATCCATATGTATAATTGATGTTTTCTGGGTAAGAAATATGTAGCGAGTGAAAAAGTATTTGAATTCATAAAAACTTATAATTATTGTCTTGCTTCATTTCTGTTTTCAAATTGATACTATTTTGCACTTTCTGCCTGTATTTCATCAGGAAACTGCAATTGAGTTATTCAGAGGTAAAATTAAAATGTTGAACAGGCAACTACAAAATTCAATTGGTATCAGCCTTTCATATTTAAGAATATCAGTCTGTCAGATCTAATGATAATTATTGCTATATTCTTTCTGACAAAGAAAGCCACATTATATTTTTTATTACTTATGACCACAACAATTATCAAAATCTAAAATTTTTATGTTCAGACACTTTAATTTACTATCTTCTAAAATATTAATATGTAAGTGATTCATTTTTATCTTTACTACATTGTTTTTGTATTCTTCCTGCATATATTCCAAGTTCTGGCAGTGGTCTTGCAGATTTAGATTAATATTGTTTTAATCTAGCTGCTTCATACATATCAGCAATAATGGGGAATACTATGAAAATAATAGTAAGACATTAAAAAATGTAACAAGAGAAGTAGAAGAAAATAGATTAAGCTTTGATTCTTGGGATATTCTAAATCCATGCGCGTGAGTTCTTAACAGATTTTTTTATTGTATCTCAATTTTAAAACTATATTGTAAACTTTAATGAGTTATTTATATTAGAACTAATTATAAAATAAACAAAAAGACAAATTTACATTTAATAATTAGAATTTTTTTTTATAACTATATATTTTTTAATCATATTATAAGTAAGTAAACATTTTTTTTATTGACCCCATTTGAGATATCTTTCTCACAGGCTTACAAAGAATAGTATGAGTTTGGAAAACTTGTCATTCTATAATTAGATGTAATTTTTTTCATTTTATGATTATACTTTTTGCTTTATATTGAAATCTGAGTTTCACATTTTTTATTCTAATAATCCTTCATAAGGATAGTTTATATCTTTTTGTAACCTTTTTATATTTCTTTTTATTTTATTTATTTATTTATTTATTTTAATTTATTAATATAATTATTCAAAATGGAAACAACAGCAAAATATTTTAAACTGCATTAGGCAATCATAAAATGCTCTGTATATATACTATGATGAAAATTTTATATAGGTAAATAAAGAAGTCTAGAAACTTGCGAAGTTGCAGAATGACATTAAACATGACAGAAGATAAAACTATATAGAGAAACCTTTTACTATTAACTTGTCAATTTTTTAATCACTTTTATAATTTTAATTTTTTTGATTATTTATGTGTATATGAATTTTCATTATATTTTTATATACTATGAAATTAGTTTTATTTATGTAAGCATTGGCATATTTTAATAATATAATGTAATTTATATTGGGCTAAATATTGTAATAGGATGGGGGTATGAAAAAGAAATAAAGAGTGGTCATACATGGGATGATGGAAAAATCATCCATCCGAGAAAAAAACAAAATCTAAAATTAATTATTAAAGCAATATTTAATAATCATATATATATAAGCAATTTTATATATTACAGAGAGCATGAGATCCTAGAGAACTCTGTGAGATCAGCCAGCTACCCCTCAGAGCAACTATGATTATAATTAACCATACATCAACCAGCAGTATCAACAAGTA
The DNA here is from genome assembly GCA_028023455.1 of Epiperipatus broadwayi. NCBI lineage: Eukaryota > Metazoa > Onychophora > Udeonychophora > Euonychophora > Peripatidae > Epiperipatus > Epiperipatus broadwayi. The sequence continues at coordinate 6,104,877 of JAQFVV010006242.1, forward strand.
TATGTAGTCTTAAGTAATACTCAAGAGAAATAACCATTCATCATCATGACTGATCAATCAAAATACATCAATACAACAAATTAACAGTCAATCTGGTGACTGGATTAGAAATGGGTCTTCTGTAGACCAGACTAACTATTGAGTCATTGCCACCTTGGGCAATTATTTAAACATTAATTTGAATGCACCACTTAAGTGCTCATCCATCAGAATATATAATAATAAAAACATCAGAAAAACAATAGTGCTAGGACATTAAAACATGCTGATCATCATCAATGTTCTAGCCACTTGTACTGGTCAACTATGAACTTAATTTCCAATAGACTAAACTAAATAAAATGTAGTACAGGAGCTTTAAAGAATATAATGTTATGCGCTAACCAGGATGATGATGATTGATCATCACTGGATGCTCCTAAAGCATTAAAAATATATTCCCATTTCTATATCAGCTGTTATACATGAATCTAGCTTAGAAGAACACAAGCTTATTACTGTAATGGTGACCAAGAAATGATGAAAGCAGATATTCTAAAAATATTTATAAACACTGGAATAATTTTCATAATTGAACACTTTATTAACAATAAAAAACAAACAAAATGATATTAAGGTCTGTAGAATCAGGCTTCTGATTTTGAATAATATACAATAATAAAAGTTATCACATGGTGATTTATAAGATTAATATACAAATTTCAAGTTATTACATAGATTACATTACTTCTTAATAGGTTTCTATAAATGCATATATATATATCCACACACAGACGGGTTTATAATATAAAATGAAAACATTTCAATTGACATTTAACAAAATTTAAAAATGACTAAAAGTTTTCATGTGTTCTATTTAACAAGCATTGATCTGCATACGCAATTTCTGAACATATTTGACTTGTTACAAAATAATTATTTAAATCTTAAGTTATATAAAAATACTATAAATGATTAAAGTTTTAGTTAAATGGTATACATTTTACGTTTACTGAAACATATATATATAATTTGCACAGAAGTGAGATATAATTTATATACATAACATTTGTATTTATCACAATAGAATTATTAAAGATTATTTTCACAATTCTCTTTGCTGAATATAGTCTTTTTCCTTTAAAATAAGTACTATTAAATTCTTGACAGTTGATGAACGCATTTTAAAATGTCTTTTTTTTTTTCAAAAAAATAAAATCAGTCTTTAACTGGTTATTATAAAAATCTGTTTTTAGATTTCTTTTTTTTTTTTTTTAAAAAAAGATGGTCAAGACTTTTGATTTTATTTCAATGCAAGCAAACTTTATTTGTTATCTTTTAAAATATATAGATTTTTAAACGATTTAAAAAAATAATATTGTTCTATATATGTCTATTTTTAAATGAATTATTTAAAAACCACTTACTTGTATATATGTTTATCAGTGCTTCTCTGCATATAGACACAGCAGCATATGTATAACTACTTCATCAACTGATGGTTTCTTTTGATGGAGACCAGTTCAGGAAAGTCATAATCAGGAAGTTATAATCCAGATAATTGCCAGTATCAGGAAAATATAATTCAGGTATGATTGTTGGCATATGTATACCAGTTTCTTCAAACTTTCTCTTGTTAAGCTTGGTTTTTGGTCCATCAGTAAAATAAATATAGTCCAGGTAAGTTGGTCTGGAGTGATCTCCCTTCTGTCTGTGATTGATGAGCCTCAGGCCAGCAAACTATTTTGTCTACATTTGTAGTTATGAATTTTACCACTAGAAGATGATGAATTCAAACTCCATTATCATGAATCAATAGACTGCTGCTGAATCTCCTGCCTTGACTTCAGCTATAAATCTGCCAGCCATCTCTGGCCAGTTAAAACCAACTGCTGCAAACTTCACCAACCTGCAACAAAATATTATAACCAACTTTGCAGCTGACCAGCTCTTACAAAAACTACTATCCAGACTGAACTGATATTTTTTTTATCAGTCCTTTTATAATCTTGGTGAGGTAATAAAAACACATTGCAGACTGTTTTTAATCTGTCTAATCCTTTTGAAAACAACTTTGAAATTTTTTCAATGGTGTGATATAGATGTTTTTACTTAGAGATTTACCAATTAATTAAAAATTTTCAAAAAGAATAGATAATAGAAATATTTACAATTATCAGTTCTATTTTAAACATAAAACATACTTGTTTTTTTTTTATTTTAAATTAGGAATTATTTAATCCTTTATTTATTATTTTTATTCCAGGAAATGTAGAAAGTATTGACAAAAATTTATGACTTGTTTATTTCTACTTTTCCTTTCAACTTTATATATATTTGTGCACACACACTATATTATTATGTACCATATAACAGATCTCTTATAATATATTAATTAAAAGATTTAAATAAAAAAAAAAATATAATTATTTATAAATGTAAAGAAGAAGAAAAAAGAATTTGCCATTTTGCATTAATTAATTATAATACTAAAAAATATCTTTGTAAAAGTAATGAAATCTGAACACATTAAGTCACTTCAATTTAGATTAATTTGCTTCAATTTATTTTAAAATGACTTTTTAAGGCTTATATTAAATATTAGATTAATAATATAAATTTAATTTTGTATTAATTTCATAATTGTTTTTATCTAGATCTTTCAAAATGGATATTGATGAAATATTTCATAAATTAGAAAATAGTAAAAAGAAAGTGCTATATTTAAAAGTAAAGCAAGAAACAAATTTGAACTTCTTACATATTCTGAAAACAAAATGTCCTGAAGGTAAGATGTTAAAAATACATAGTGTTTTTTTGATTTAAATATATGAGAATTAATAAAATTGATAAAATTGAAAGCAAATGCCAACTTATGATTAATCCTGGTCAATCTCATTTGATACTAATATATGATGAAAATAGTTCAACATAATTATCACATCATGAGATTATGTTTATAAAAAAAATTATATTAGTTTTAAAACTAATATATCTCCATTATATTTTAAAACATCTCCAAGTATTAACGCAATCTTTCCATTTTTTTAAGATTATAAATGCTTTAATTTTATCAAATTGGATTTTTGCTCAAGTTTAAAGAATATCATTAAAAGTAATTACCTCAATTTTTGTATCACTATTCAAACGATGAGACAAATATTCTCCCCATCTGTCAAAATATCATTATTATGTAAAAGAACAGTCTACTGATTTAATTAGGATTATAATATTTCAAGTCCATGAATTACTTTTGATGCATGAAAAGATAAAGATCTAAAATGTCTACAATTAGCAAATGATTGTTATCTTTTTTCAATCTTAATTTATCAATCATTCTTAAGTCTTGTCAGTAATTGAATGTCTAACTTTAATTCTTGCATTATTTATGAAATTCCATGTTCATTTTATAATTTAACCAAACAATTAATATATATATATTTTTATTTATGATATTAATAATGAAATTACTGCTAGATAACCAGTCAGGATGTTTTAATGTTCCAATAATTTATTTGAAAACTTACTTCAATTCATAACATACTTTTTAAGGAAATTTTATTTTCCCATATCATGACAAGCTTGAAAAATTCAAATTTTATTATTTAAAAGCATTTGGAAATTTACATGAAGTAGTAATTGTTTCTAAAGAACAAACCTCAAATTTTCCATCACTATGATTGGGATAAGATTTATTTTTAAATGCAAGTTATTTTAATCTTAGAGTATACTAATCTTGATCTGTTCAATACCTTGTGCCTAAACTGATTTTTTTTTTACATTGCTTTCCAACTAATAGGATTTTAAGATGCTATTGTTTTGAGTGTGGATAATCCAAGTTTTTTATAGCAATTTTTCAGCTAAATTAAGTTTTTTAAGATAATAAATCAGTTATTTTACAATAACTTTTGGCTATAATTTATTGTTGCTACCAACTTATTCTTTAATTTTCAGTAAGAAAAATTTGGTCTTATTGGTATTGATACGATTCTATCTCTTAACAGTTTTGAATAAAAAGTTTCATACTTTAAATTTCTTGATATAATATTGAAGCATAAGCATTGATAAAATGTACACATGTATCCATGCGCATATAATTTTTAATATTAATTTTTTACATTGCATTTAGGAATTCCAGGAATGGAAGATAATATTAGATCTCATAGTGACTCCAACACCATGTTGCCATTTTTCACTTTGTGATTTTCTCTTCCAAAAAAAAAAAAAAATTAAGCTACCTGCCCATTTAATTAATTTTTTTTCCTTGGGAAGATAAGCATTTTAAGAATTGCTACATCAATCTTGACAACAAAACTGCCAATGCTTTTCTAAGTTCAAGTATGGAAGAGTCAATGACAAGCAAAATTTGCCTATGCATATATATTTTTTAAAAAGAAATACTTAAATCTTTATTATAACTATTTCTTTTTTTTTTCTATCATTACCATCATAGTTATTTCAACTACTTCTTTGCCTTAAATAAGTAATTTGCTGGTCATAGTGAGTTAGCCAGATTTTACAGGACAGAGTATTTTTAAATCACTTTTTAAAGCTTTTTTCACATTTGTGTGGGATAGAAGATTCTAAAATATAGCTATTCAAAATTACTATTATTTTCTGTGTGAAACCTTTGTCCCAGTCCAATTCCAAACAACTCTATTTACTTTACCACCACCTCTTTTAAGATGACAATTAAAAACTCTGCTAAATCTGACTCCAAATGCTGGTTTTTAATTTGCATTTTATATACTTGCATACAAAAAAAAAAAATTAAATGATTGAAATTAGAATTGCTATATATGTAATAAAAGAATGGAATCCTATTGCCATAATGTAATTTCTGATTTTGGCTCTCTATCAACCTAAATTATTAAAGACAGCAAAAAAAAAAAAAAAATGAGAACGAGGGGAAGAGTGTAGAGAAGACAAGAGAACAGAAGATATTCTTTTTCATTTGCTGCTTATTATTTATTCATTGTTAATCTTTATATCTAGAAATCAAATCACTATTTGTCAACTATGAATCCTGTTTTTTGCTTGAATTAATGTTGAAGAACTTATTAAAAGTTATTAATATAGTACTAAGATTTAGTTGTTAAAATAAATATATTAAGGAAATGATAAATAATGGCAACCTTTCAGTATCAATTATCAATTGTTATCTCTTGGTTGTTATAATTTTTAAATTTTAACCTGCTTTTAAGCAGAGAACATAATATTTATATATTTAAATACTTATTCATATATAACATTAAATATCAAAGAGAAAAAAAATTACATTTAAAGATATCCTTATACATAAAAATTTGAATCAATGTTAAATTTTTATTTCACTTTCATTAATCTATTTAGAATACAATTGTTTGAATTAAATATTTCATATCAGAAAATGATATTTATGAATTTATTAAATTTTATATATACTAAAATGGTACATTAGCATGATTAAGAACACATTAAAACAAGTAGATTGGTGCATAATAAAGAAGTAACTAAATTTGTATAAATATATGAAAAATAGTAAATCTTTTTTAGAAAGTATATCATCATATTAAAATGCTATCAAGCTGTAACAGAGCTTGAAATATCATATGTTGAATCATAGTTATTCCCAAAACTGCATTTTCAATTAATGTTTAACATATATTATTTATATTTCTAAGCAAAACCTAAATATTAATACTAATTATTATAAAATTGTAATATCTACTTTCCAATTACAATGTGCATCATTATGTCAGGTGTCTTTAATCCTGCATTCTATAATCATATTATTATTAAACTCATCAATTATTAAATGGGAAAGTTAAGGCTTAATTGGATTGCCTGATAAACACAATAAAGTTTGATTAGTTTGTACCTTATCATGGTCTTTAATTACTTATTGAGATTGAAATGAATTTATTCTGGTTAGTATTTTTATGGGTAGTATCTACTCTTTACTTGAACTTGGATAATCTATCAATAAACAAAATGAAAAAAATTTAATAATAAAATATTAATAAATCAAACAAAAACAATAAAAAATAAATACAGTGAAATGTTACATCCCCACTCCTAATAAAATATATAAAATATAATTTGCCACTTTACATCTCCTTAAATCTCACTTTCAATTAATTATTAAATATATTTTTGTTTGTTACAAATTTTAAATTAATAATACCACTTTATAACTTTGTTATTAGTTTATCCATACTATCAAGTATATATTTTGTATACTAAAAAAAAAATTAAATGTAATATTATTATATTAACACTTTAACCAGTAAAATAGTTTGTCAACATTTATTTCTTATACTCAGATACTCTTCCTAAAACTAACCTCTGCTGTTTGAAATGATATTTTATAGCTGATTATTGATAACTAAAAGAAAAATATTAAAATTTAAACTCGCTACCATATTGAATAAATAAGTATAGGGCACAGACACTCTATAGATTGTAAAGTCAATTAAAAATTATTTTAATATTTAAAAAAAAATCGAGACTTGTTTGAAGTATATTGCATAAATTTTTAATTCATATTAAGATTTTGAGATTATAAAGAAACTATATAACTTTCCACAGAAATGCCTTTGTTTCAAAATCAGTTTGCTTGCTCCATCAATGTAGAATTCAATATTTAAAAAAAAAAATTTTTTTTTTTATTAAGCATAATAATAAAAAAATTCAATGTATCTACTCAAATTATTTTCTAATAAAAATAATTAATGACTACTAATTATTTCAATCTATATTTATTTTTTAAAGTACAGTATATATATATATATGTTCAATATTTATATTTTATTAATGACTATTTCAATCCTAACTTTGATACTTTAAAACCCATAATATTAAATATAAAATATTTGTACAATTTCACTGTAATTCCTTATCTAAAATAAGTTAAAAAGTTATTATATCTCAATAAAATATTTAAATATTAATTTCAAAAATCTTTGAAGTACTGGGATCCCTTCCTAATGTTTGTTAGATAATTAAATTGAGATGTCTTTCAAGATGATTAATTGAACCTAGTCTATAAACACTTAAATAAATAATATTACAAATGGTTAAATATCTCAAACAATTTAATTATTTAAAGTTCATCTTGAATAAATGAGTTTATTTTATTATCTATATTGTAATGATCAGGAATGTGAGTGAGTGATATAAAGAGAACCCACTGCAAATATATTTATCTTAAGAATAAACTACTTATCTAATTAGTAACTGTATAACATATGTTTATTAGTTAACACATAAGTAAAATAACAGACTAACAAAGAAAATAAATAGTTGGATTATCATGTTTTAATGCCAAAATTACAATAAAATTATTAATGATTATTAACATATCTGCGAGTACCCAACACATAATGAAAAGCCAAATCAGTAAAATGTACCCAGCAAATTATATTAACAATATACTATATTTTATAATTTTTAATCATTTGATTATATTTTATAAGGCTCTGTATTATTTGTAATTTAAATTTTATGATGGCAATATTATTCAATCTTGCTTTAATTTTATAATTGATTATATTTCAATGTCAAAATCATTTAATTTAGATATCTAAACATTAAAGTGTGATGAGATTCTTAGACAAAGTTTAAGATCTATGACCAAAGTATGTTGTCATATTATAGTTGTTAATTCTAATAAAGTAAATTTATTACTAACAGTATTCCTAAAACATTATTATTATTATTTCATTCATTCACGTTTAATATGAATAAATAGACAAGATATGTGTATATAATATCAATACAAATCATAATATTTAGATATAATCAGGTAAATGAAAAGGTACTCAACATCATTAACCTCAAACAACAATACATTTGTTTGCCTTCAAATGCATGCATAACATGTACACACATACCAGTATTTTACGAATATGTATTAATAACTAGCAAATTGATCATCATACACCAGGTTTCCCACTGCCACACACAGAATATAAAATGTATATAAATAAAAAGGCACAAATACTCAACATCATGCAGGAATGCATATTTACAAGCATGCCTATCATAACAATTCAAATAAAGCAGGAATTTCCACATTTACTATTTTAAATATTTAAGACAGAACAATATAAAACATAATATAACTCAAACTTGGAATAATGTAACATCTACATGCTAGTTAATTTCAATTTTATATAAATATTATGTACATGCACACCCTATACTATACATCTTTATAAACAAATAACAGGTAAATCTATAAACTTTAATTAATTAAGTTATACTATTACTTGCAAAGATATTAAAATAAGTTATAAATATTTAACATTCATTTCTTTAACATGCATAAAATAAAATTCCAATAATCACTCAGAATTAAAACATTTACATTATTTAATGATCTTAATTTACTTAATCTCATCTTAAATTCATATATTCTCATTCAAATCTACAGTATTTTATGTAAAATTGTTTATATATATTTCTTTAAACTAATAATATATTTTTTCAAATGGTAAAGAATTTACTACTTTAATTATTAATAATAAATGAACCTATATGAACATTTATATTATTAGTATAATAAAGTATATTTAAATTATAAAAATAACTACAATATATATGTTATTTATAAAGCACTTTAAAATATAAATAACTAATTTAAATTCTATATTTTCTGTTAAGTTTAAGACGGTTTATTAAAATTTATAGAATAAATCATTGAATCTTATGCATATAAAGATGTCTAACAAAAAGTTTAATTTGATTGATCTTTATTATCATTAGTGAAATATTCTTGGATTGTTATCCTTTAGAGCTCTATTATTTCCTGATTGTTAATATGAATTCTGATAATCTAATATTGATTGAATATTTACATTTTAATTAAAATTTTTCTTTAATATAAATCTTTTTGCAAATTAATTAAATTGCTGTAAAGAGTGAGAATTCCTTGTAGTTAGTTCAATCCATCCTGGAGACGATATTTGCCTACATATCTAATCAAATCTTGATGTTTTAATCTGCCATGGAAATAAAATTCACCATACAGATTTTAGTTATAGCCATTTTTATTTCCAGTTGTAGATGATTTTTCTTCAATTATCCAAGCCAACTGCACAAATCTCAAGCGCACTTTTCTAAACTATTTATTTTTAGAAAATAATAATACTGTGTATTTCAAATTAACAAATTTATTTAATGTTTTATAAAATTAAAATATTAACTAATATTATTGCATTTTTTAAAAAATAAATCCTAAGCATATTTTGCTAGACTATTTTTGTATCAAATTAATTTATTTAGTGCTTTATAAAATTAAAATATTAACTAATATTATTATTATTACTTTTTTTTTAATAATTTAAATTAGCTTAATATTAAAAATTAATTAATAAAATATTTTAAGTAATCATTAAAATGTACATTTTTTAAAACAAAATTACCCTAAATTCACAACTCAACCAGACTAACCAAGAAAATAAATTCTAAAACACTACCAATGGTTTCACTTCTACAAGCAGACTTCTCAAATATAAACAACTACAAAAATAGCAACATATTTAAACTAAACATCCACAATTAAAAGAACTTTTAAATAAGTTAATTTCTTCAGAATCATACATTTTTAATAATAAAGATTCTTTAATTCTTTTTATTTCATTTCTCTCAAAGAAGACAACCTTAGCTTCATCAATTTATAATAATAATTATTTGCATACATGCACACACATATCCATGCTCAATATAATATAACACAAAATTGACTATTAATATTGAATTAATTATGTCTTAATAATATATTTGCTGAGCCACCCCACCCCTTCCTATTTTAACAAATGATGATGACTAATCTGATGAAATGATTATATCATTTTAATATACATAAATAATATAATCAATGAAATATAATATAAATCTTTATTATATAATAATAACTTGTAAATACATCAACAGAAAAATTATATATATAAAAGCCTTTTTCGGTAATTCTAAATTTTTTTACTCTTCTCAATATGATACCTCATACTAATACTAACACATATATTACATATATAGCGACATCTACCGACATTTCCTATAATTCATTATTTTATCATTTTATTTATTTCCCCTTATATTACTGTCCATTCTTTATCCATTACCCAATCATTCATTAAATCAATTGACTTTTTGTAAATGTTCATACATGTTATGAATAGAAGGAAAATATATGAAACAAATTATATAAAATATAATATAAATACATGTATGAACATTTACAAAAAGTCAATTGATTTAATGAATGATTGGGTAATGAATAAAGAATGGAAAGTAATATAAGGGGAAATAAATAAAATGATAAAATAATGAATTATAGGAAATGTCGGTAGATGTCGCTATATACGTAATATACATGTTAGTATTAGTACGAGGTATCATATTGAGAAGGGTAAAAAAATTTAGAATTACCGAAAAAGGCTTTTATATATATAATTTTTCTGTTGATGTATTTACAAGTTGTTATTATTATATAGTACAGATTTATATTATATTTCATTGATTATAAGATAAACAAGATAAAGGAGTATTATTTCTTAGAATTAAATAAATAATATAATAATTACTTAAAGTAGTTTTTTTTAAAAATGTTTATCCATTCTCCGAGCCAGCATAGAAATAAGATATAAAAAATAGATATTTCTTTGAAAAAGCAGCAGCTTTAGTAGTAATATGAAACTATATTTAATTAAATCCTTTTATTCTAAAAGTTTCCATGCAAATTTATTTTCTATGACTTTAAATGGCTTTTTTTTTTTCTATCCATCAGTTTAAATTAATTCCAGGCTATCTTGCAGATCATTTATAAATAATAATTAGTTATGTAAAAATGACAACATAGGTAGACTTGCCGAAATAACTTTTTAAATTTAGAATTTTATGTCTAGACTATTTTGCTTGTGAAGAAACTCATAGGAAAGATATGATTATTTTAAATTAATTTTTTCTCCAAAGATGCAGGTTTTAAATATTGATTTCATTTCAATATAAACAATTTTTTATTTTAAAGCCCAGTAAATAATCTTTTTTTAATTTTTGCAAAACAATTTGATTATTAAGTAAATTTATTGGTTAATCATGTTGTCATTTACATTTGTAAGCACATTTATATTGTTACCTATACTGATTTTTTAAATAAATGTAAACCTTAGCTGATGTATGAATCTGATATTCTAATTAATTACTTATTTTATTTATATCATTTAAATCTAGATTTTAAATACTTGTTTTAACTTAAAAACAGCATTATAAATAGCAATAATTAAATACAAATTTTTCTCTTCTCTGTTTTGTATAAAATTATATTCACTTGCTGTCTTATTATTATTTTTTTTTTAATGAAGATTATTATATTTTAAATCTCTATTTACCTGTGTGTAGGCTTAGCCTTATAAATGACCTGACTTTAAACGAAGATCAGCATTATAAAGACTATTCTAATATATTGTAGCAGTATAATCTATCATTACAATACTTACAATACCAAAATGTAATGGTTCATCTTAAGCATTACAAAAACTATGGTGGTAGTGATCAAAAATGCAGCATTCACAAAGTTAAAATCCATCTAATACAAGAGTTCTCAAAACTTTTTTCAACCACAGTCCCCTTTACCAAAAACTTTTAAAACCGTCGACCCTCTACTCATTTTCTTTACATACTCAAATTAATAAATTTGTACAGTACTCGATATTAAATATTTCACTAGATATCAAACTTTTCATTTTAATCACTTGTAATTAATGATTGAAAAAGATAAAAGGACTATGGAATATGGCATTATCTTGTGCAACATTTATTATTGAAACCTGCACTAATGAAAATTAAAGCAAAAAAAATACAAGCAGAATTTTTTTTAATTTTTGAGATTTATGAAATAAATATGTAAATTCAAAATAAGTACAAATATTGAAATCACTTTATTAAACATAAAAATGAAATGAAAAAATCAACATATTCAGATAGAATTAAACAGCAACAAAATTACAACAACGAAAGATTTTAATTAGAATTATAAAAATAAGAATACAGTGTACCAAATAAATTAGATTGGAAAACATTTAATGAGATAGGTGCACATGGTGATCTGTCAATAATTTATCTATGCCGGTTTTAAATTAATGAGGCATACTCAAATCTCCACATTCAGTGATATGCAATCGATGTCTGTTCTGAAACAGGTTTAAAACTACACTGAAGCCTCTCTTTATCAAATACGATGATGGAAATGCCAGCAAATACTTTTGTATAACAGTTCATAGAACCAGGTGCAGAAGTGGAATATTTTGTAGCTGCCAAAACTTTTGATAACCCTGTTTGAATTGTTCCATGGGATCCTCATTCATGCTGATGATTATCAGTTTATCTTGTAAAATTATATTTGGTTCTGCACTAGTAGTGTATAGATTTATTATCCAGTCTGGTATTTCCACTGATAGAATATCTTCAAATCTAGTTTTGAAATTTAAGTGAAGAGCCTCCAAGTGGTTGATATACAGCAAGATGTTTTTTTCTTGGATTGTGCCTATCTTAAATAAATTGGGGAATTGATAAAGCTCAGGTTTGCAATATTTTGTTTAAAAAACATTAATCTGGTGACAAAAGCTGATATGACCGATTTTGCGTTGATGAGATTCAAATTGTCTCCTTGCAGTTGTAAATTAACATCATTAAATTTTCCAGATAAGTCGGTTAAATAAGCAATATTTGTTTTACTCTTAAGTAAATTTTATTTCAAATTGGAATCTCATCTTCCAAACCTCTAAAACAAATTGAAAAACTGCAAAAAATCTCACCAAACATAAACCTTTTGAAAGTCAGTGGACTTCGGTATGGAGAACCAATCGATAGAAATCTTCATTGCTTTCCTCACATAATCGAGCGAATAGTCTAGTGTTCAAAAGTGTTACTTTGAATTTTATTCACAGCTGTTATAACAAACTGAAGTGATTGATGCAATTTGTCGTTAAGGTTCTTGGCTACTAAATGTTGTCTATAGATTATGCAGTGAATTACAGGTACATGTTGTTTCAGGTAACTTATGAAACCACAATAACGACCAACCCTAGTTGTTGCTTCGTCTGTCATAGCATATTATATTTGTCAATGGAATCACTTTTCCCCTGAAGAATAGTTGTATTGAATTAAAAATCAATTCGTCTCTGGTATCAGTTTGGTTCTAGCAAAAAGCAGCTCTTTATGCACTTACTTGAATAAAGCGAATGTATGCCAGCAACAAAACTTCATTACCAGGTAATATTGATTCGTCCAATTGTAGGGAAAAAACATTCTTTTGCAAATGTTACACAAATAGTTTTTCGCATTGTGACTCATTTCGTCGATACATCTTTGAACTATATAATTGCTCAAAGATACATCTTGTATAGGTTTGTGGAGTATAGTGTTCAATGTCTCCGCGACGGCCAGTAAAATTAATTTATTCTCTATGGAGTGCGGCTCACCAGACTTCACGATGAATAGGGATATATTGTACAATGCCCTTAATCAATTATTATTTTGCTTCGATAATGAAACAAATATAGTATCTATCATAGTTCTCAGAAGAATTTTATCTTTAAGTGATTGAAAGTATGACAAATCTTTTTCTTTTTTGTAAATTCAAGTGATCTGCTAGTTTTGATGGTATGTGAGGCACATTTGTAAATGTTTGTTTGATAATGACGGGACAAATCCTAGCTTCAAATAGTTCAAACTGTACTGATTGCATTTCTTTTTTGGTTCAGTCATATTATTATCATGAGAAATAAAAACTTTTATTAACAAACAATTTCAACAGCCTGTGTTTAAAAAAAACAATAAAGAATGTATTTACTTGAAACAGAAGATTTTTGTTCAAACTTTGTCGTAGTACTGCTTTTCAATAAATAATTATATTCAAAGTTAAAAACACAAAAAAGTACATGTCACATCAAACGAACCAATTTATAATGTTTTATGAAAGCATGACTGTACAAGACTGATAGATTCTGCTAATATCGAATATTGTCTTGTCCCACCACAAGCAAGTGTGGACATGAAACAGTTTTTCATGTCCACACTTGCTTTGATAAGTTTGTTAAGACAATGCGCAGACATATTTGTAGCTACATATGTTTTCATGCATTCTTATATGTGTGACTCTTTTAATAACACATTTTATTTTTTCATTCGCAAGTTTGATATGTAATGGATTTTTATGAAAAAAATGGTTTTTCAATTATTTTACTTCTTAATTAGGTATTTATTGGAATCATAGATATTTTAAAGTAACAAACAAATAACAGTAGTAAGAGAGTCTATTTTTGCTGTCATCGACCCCCAATTTTTTTTATTGAAACTATCGACTTCAGGGGATTGATATCACCATCTTTGGGAACTCATGGTCTAATCATTCCCAAAGTTTTTTTTTTTTATTTATTTTTAGGTTCAATCTAAATTAGCCTTAGGCACCACTTTCTTTATAGAAAGAATACCTAGAAAAATCATTATCAATGACCATCGTCTTCTGTATGTACGTTCGTTACATTAGCATTTCCCCCAGAGGAGCTTTAATGTTATATTAATGTTATATATTTAGAATGAATGCTCAGTAAAATAATTAAATTTTATAACAAAACGATGTTATTTATTTATGATAATCATAAAATAAATAAACAAATTGTTGCTTTATATTCGCAACTATCTTAAAATCGTAAAATAAATAAAATACAAAATATTGAAAATAACAATTTTAAACATTAAACTTAAATGCAATTATAAATATACATAAATCCTTATTAATAATAATTCTAATACCTTATATTCAAATATAAAAAAAAAAATATACATAAACCCTTATTAATAATAATTCTAATACCTTATATTCAAATATATATAAAAAAAAATCTTACCCCTATAATAAAATGTTTTTTTCTCAAAACATTTATTAAACTAATTAATATGGATGATATATTACAAATATGGAGATGAGTTATGGAACTAACATTATTGAGTTAAACAGGGTTAGGTATTTAGTGGTTAAGTTCTTTGTTAACTTTATTAGAGAGTCTGATATAGCTTCCATGTCTCTTGAAAAATGAATGTTGTGGCAAGAGTTTTGTCTCTTTGTTTAATTTTCTCTATGCTTTGAATAAATAATGAGTTTTCATCTGGCTTGGGATGTTGGTATTGTGCCTTGCACCTTACAATCCAAATGGCATAGGTGATGAAAATTGACAGCCTGATTGTAGGAATATCTCTTCCATGAATGCATTCTTTTATATTAAGTATTTTGTAGTAGTCTATCTTTGAATTGTTAAATATTATTGTTTTAATATTACCTAGACCCATGCATGTTTTAATTATGTGGTCAAATGTTTCCTCATCCCTGCCACAGCTGTGGCAAATTGATTGGACTTTGGTGATAGATCTTTTATATCTGAGGAACCAGTTGACCGGCATGGCATCCAGATTAATTTTAAGTAAGTAATCTAAGTATTTTGGTTCTAAAGCCCATTGTTTTGTTTGATTACAGCTTATGGTTCTACCTGTTACGTACAACTTAAAATAAATCTTTTATATTTATTCTTTCTTTATTTCAGTTTACCTTCTTGGGCATCATTGACTGAAGATAAAGAAAATAAGTCTCACTATAGCAAGTATATGATAGATCTTATCAGGGCCATCTCTTTTTACAGCATAGTTTTCATCTTGTAAGGAAGTAAAGTTATATCCTATTCATGATTCTAATTCATATCTAGATAAAAACTACATAGTTCCAGATGTTTAGCTGTTTTGTCTCTGATTCTTTAGCTGCATAGAGCAAATATTCTTCCAGCAGCAAATATTGTCATAATTGTTGAGTTTGATATAGTATTGAAAAATACTTTTCAAACAATCTGAACAAAAATCTAATATTTTGAATCTCGAGCCATGATTCGTTGATGGCACTTGGCAGTACCCTATTAGAGATTTAACAGCTGAAATTGAAGCAATCTTCAATGATAACCCCCAATGTGAATACATCATAGGTCAGATCGCCGCCACCAGACATGCTACATTTAAAAACAGGGAATGATCAAAAAGAATTGCTGCCACTAAACAATATTTCATCGATAATAATATTAAATGTATTAAAGAGACTAAAGGCCAGCACTTTGTACTTTTACTGAAACAAGACTTTATCACAAAAATAAAATGCAGTTTCTAAAACTTAAATTTATATCTAGAGGGCAATACAATATGAAATAGCAAAATGATAAATTTGTTTTTTGGTCTTTCGAAAATATTGCAACACTGAATTCTCTAAACAGGAATACTTTAGTATTTATCTTCAACCGCTAACCCCCTCCTTGCCCAGGTTATTAGCCAACATAAGATTACATAAAAATGGCCATTTTTTGCATCTAATTATCGACTTTGAAGGTACATATTATTATAAAACAGCTAAAATGATAAACCAAGGACTGCTCGATTTTCTTGGCCTTAGCCAATATACCATACTATCCTCATTCAGAGGTGTAGAAATGATTAAGAACCATGACTGAATCAACAAAACCACATTGCTTTGCTCTACACTTCCGAACTATCACTTCCATTCAATTACTCAAACAAACATTATAATGTGCACACTACAACCCTCAAAAAATAGATTTTATCACAAATTGTCTAACATGGATTCACAATGACATTATGGCTAAATTTATAAATTATTTTACAAAATGAAAGATGGATGACCCATGGGATTGCAAGTAGTGGTGTCAGGTCTAACATTTTTTCTGAATATCACCGAAGAAAGAATTACTCCAATATATCATTTCTCACACACTTTTGTGCTATATATTCGTTATGTTGATGTCATATTCATCTGCGCATCCTGATACAGTACCTCTGCACATAATGCGACTTTTCCACTTTAAATTACAAAATGATTATTAAACCAATACAGGTTTGTAGCTTCATCCATCCTGACTTTCTAACACCATGCTGTCACAAACTTGCGGGTCTTAAAGACTTCCTATATCACAATCTTCATTTGTGCAAGTTTGAATTGGACAGGAAAGACAATATCAGCAAATATATGTCTGAATTATGTAATGTTGGATATAAAGATTATTTAGGGTTTTACAAACCGTCAGAAGCTTTTACCAGAAAACGTGACACCCTCTACCAACCCTAAACCCTGGATATTCCCTATATACCTAATATAACTCATCACATTACTAAAATTATTACTTCTACCCATTAAGTAGCCATACATACTATACTTCCATTGCATTAGTTTCTCAATAATGCAAAGGACACATTACCAACTGATCTCCATTCTCATGTAATTTACAAGATTAATGCCAGGAACTCACATGGCCCCTCGTTTCCTACAGGGAATCTCGATCATACCTGTCTACACATATAGCCCAACACACATACCTCTATAATAAAGCTAGAATAAACACAATACACAATCAATATTTTTTGAACATTTTTCTACAACTGGTCATCACTTTGCTCCTTCATTGGTTAGCATCGTGTGCACAGAAAGCAACGACTTTAAAAGAAAAAGAGGCATGGAATATTTCAAGTGACAAAAATTCTATCAAAAAAAAAACTCATGTGTCCCTTTCAAAAAGATGGTCTATTCTCCCTAATTAATTTCATATTTAAATTTTATGTAAATTAGCAACAACATTATATATATATACACCCATCCCACTTTCCAATTTATGCTATGTCTGTGACTTGTAATAGTTGAAAGTCAGCTAAGCACATACTGGTTAAAAAATAATAATAAAAAGAACCTTATGCAAGGTTTTCTCTGTACGGTCTTCGTATATTTATGATTAATCAGCATTGTAAAAGTTTTACTGTAGGAATCATTAGGAAAAATATTTTAACTAGGAGTCTTTCTTTTCTATTAGCGTTATCATTACAACAGCCGCCACAGCATATTTATTCTTTGGTTAGTTGCAGGTCCTTAATGTTTTCTGTTTTTTAGTTCATAACAATCGTTCTAATTCTCTCTTGGGCATTTTCTCCCCTCTTCCTAAAATCAGTTTGCATTACTGTCTACAAAGTCATTATTAAAATCTACAGTTGTTTTCAGACCCAGGACATATTCCATTGTTCTAAATCTCTAATAGTATTTATTTTTGTTTTCTTGATTATCATGTTTATCATATAGGACAAACAAATTAATTCTTGATGAATTTAGATTGGAATGTTTTCCAAAACAACTTTATCTCAAATTTGATTACAATATTTTAATTATGGAAACATGTTCCTTCACACACATATTTTAATAATAATAGTTGGTTTCTAAATATAAAATAATTTTTATTAATGGTGACTGGGAAGGAAGAAAATAAGCAAAAAAATAATGATCGATCTTCAAAATTTTCTCTAATTTTTCTAATTTTAATTCCATATAATTTTCAATAAAATATTTGGATTTATCATCAAATTTATTGCAAGAAAGAGGCAATTTATGTCATTAAATTTCTTCCAGAAAGTAAATCTGGAAGGTTATAATATAGTATGTCTTTTTTCTATCAAACTTTCTTTTTTTAAAAAGTATCACATGCATTTGCATGTCAAACAGTAAATTTAAGTAAAGTAACTATTTTCTCTTTCTTCCCTTTATTATATGGATTATAATTTTATATAATACATTTTTTTATATAATACAAAATGTTTTGAGGATTTGTTAAATCTATACATCAATTTCCCTTTTTTTTTTAAACCAACTTAACTTCATTCTACACATATGTCTAATATGCACACATATACTGTGGCCTATAAAATTTACAAATCAATTTATTATTTTATAAAGTTTTAATAATTTTGTGACATAACTGCTTTGGATTGTGAAAAATACTACTTGCTATTGGTTTGAACCATTCTAATATATAAAACATGAATATTATCAAAAAAATATATTTTAATGATTATATGTGAAGTCATGTTAAATGTCATTGATTTGGATTCTGGAAATATGTCATTATTCTGATATAAATTTTGTTTTTACATTAATAATCCATATAGACTCATATTATGAAGTTAGAGTAAATAAATTTTTATATGATTAGGGATATAAATGTATTATGATTCATTTAATAGTTCATTTTCTCAAAGGTGCTTTCTATCTTAATTTATTCCTTAAATATTTGTAGTTATTTATCTGCATTTAATTTTTTTTCCTTTAGTTTTTAATGCCTCTATAGCTTTTTTTTCCATATCTTTTATAATTCATATCTTGAAATACATGCTTAATTTATTTTGTTTTCATAAATTTCTTTAAATCAACATCTTTAAAATCTTTTCCATTCTTTTTTTTTAAAATTAGGCACATGTCTGTGGAATAAAAAGCAATACTCCGAATAAAATATTTAAAGTTTTTTTTTGAATTTAATCGTAAGTTACAGATTAATCTACTTTTATTAAAAGACATTTTAAAGCCTTTGAATTATCACTTTTTTTTAATCATTATTTCTGTCATCAGTAAAATAATTTTTAATATTAATAAAATAAAAATAATAATAATAGAATGAGCAAGAATATAAATTAAATATTGATATGGGATGATAGTTTAAAAACATCATGTTTTATCATCATGTTTTTGTCAACCATATCTTTTTATGATGATGCATGCATACTTTGAAATAGGCTCTATATTTCAAATTAAAGTTCAAAAATTAATTTAATAAAATGATTTGAATGTTTTTTTTAAAAAGTAGATTAGAAATACATTCAGCATCAATTTAATGTATCATTTAGTAGAAATAGTTTTAAGAAAGTGTTTTGATTTTCTCAAGATCTCAAGGATATGAGTACACGATTAAAGAAACATTTATCAATACGCTCCAGTTGTTTATAATAAATAATTGATATATATTGTAACAATATAAAAATGAACAAATATAATTCCTATTGCTAATGCCCCACTTCTTTGTTCAAGCCAAATCTGTAACAGTATATAAATGAACAAGAGAGAAAAGAGACTATTTACATGCCCAAACTTTGGACACCAAAATCTGTAATGGTATAAAATGATCAAATGGGAATGTTAAGTCTTATATACCCTATGAATTATAAAAAGTTAAAATCTGTAATAATGTAAATGCTACAACACCAGATATGTAATAATATAAATAGGCTAACACACACATGAGAATATAATTTATATACTTTAAACCTATTGTTTTCAAAATTTGCAGATAGACAAACATTACTCAGACTTTTATTACAAATATATGTCTTTAAATTTATGAATAGTTTTATAGTAAGATATTAATAGTTTAATGTGTATTATTTAAAAAAAAAATAGCAAATTATTACTTTATATCTGGCTGTGTCTGTAATAACTTCAAAATTAGGATAAATATCACTTGATGGCTTCAAACATCTACTAACATAAAATCATGACAATTTTTTTTTTTAATATGATAATGCCTATTTAAATTTCATTCAGGATGCTACAATATATATGAAGAGATTTGTAATTAATTAAGAAAAAAAAATAGAGAACTTGAAATAAAAGCAAAGAATCTATATAGCAGTCATTTAATTGATAACAGGTATGTTACAAACACAAAATGAATTCAAAATGTATAACAATTTTGTATATGTGAACTATATATAACACAAATTATATTACTTTGAAGGGTTACATATTAAATTGTTTTATCAAAAAAATAAAGTAATTTCATTTTTTAATCAACTTTTGTTTCAAAATATATATTTTACTATTGTTTAAAAATTTAATGAAACAAATTTTTAGCTCCAAAGTGATAAGCTGAATTTAATTTAAAACAAAAATTATTATATCTCTATTTGTGACTAAGTTTTTTTTGTACAAATGAAATTTAGAATGCAGAAAATTTAATCAGTTTCAAATTTAACAATAATAGAAAGCAAGGATGAAGATTTTTTTCTTATTATTAGTACTTAAAGGTTCTCTATATTGATTTTGACTAATGATTTAAAGATATTCTTAAAATAAATATATCCATTAGGATTTTGGATCTTTTTCATGTAAAAACACAAAAGAATGTTGAAAATTACAAAAAGAGAACTGATAGCAGTAATCACAAATGATTTTAAATTCAGAGCAACTACTAATATTTCTGGCTATAAAAAGCACATAACTACACTTTATTCTGGTATGTGGGCTGTTATATTTAATGGACTATAGGTTTAATGTGTTTAGAAATCAGTTAATGGTTCACTACAGTCAGAAATACATTAACTAAAAAAAGAGTCCGACTAAGAATGTTGCTAATAAAAATAGTGTTATATATTAATCAATTGATAGTAGCTTACCAGGTTTATCCTTTTCATTAGAATTATTTTTAATATTCGTGATTTTTATTTTACTATTATCATTTGCTATCTAATTTTGTGTCTTAATATGAGAGTTACTATGATTGATTTAAAAGAATAATTTTATTATTTTCAAGCTTCAATGTATCTTATTTAAACAGTATTTTTTTTTACTATGTTAAAGCACAAATAAAAATATACATACCAGTCAAGTGTTGGTGATCTAGTGGCCAGCATAGCTGCCTTCCAAGCAGCTGACCTGGGTTAGCTTCCCAGTCAACGCATTTGATATATGATACGTATATATCACATTTTAAATATTTTACTAAATGAGTTAAAATCATTATTAATATTTTATAAATCATGAGTTCAGCATTGGAATAATGATATCTTTCTTATCAATGGTGAAAGACATATCATTTTTTTTATAGTTATTGTTTTGATCCTCATCTAAACATGATTAATCTGGAATCTTTACTCTCTAGCTAATTATTAGTGACTGGGTTGGCTATAGATCAGCCATCTCAAAGAAAAATTATATACCTGTTTAAAAAAAAGTTTCCATAGTTCATTTTTTGGATTTGGATTCTAAGATATGAGTATGGGAATTAATGTATTATTCATTATGAGTAAAACTATTCATTATCCATGATAAATACATTCACTTTTGTCACTGTATAGTTTATATACATCTTTATATTTTATAAATATTATCAACAGATTGAATTATTAATCCTGATTAAATTTTTATTGGCAATATACTATAATATACGTATATACGCACACACCATTTATTTTCACTGCCAAAGTTAAATTTCTCCAATGTGAACTAATGAATGAGTGAATATATATATATGTATATATTCATAGTATTATTTCTAAGAGCTTCCGTGTAAAAAAATAGCATAGGTAAATAGGTGACATTTCAGCACAATAACAAGTACTTTCCTCAGAGCTTTCTGAAATCATAAGAATGTGTGTGGTGAGATTTAAAATCGTTATTTTTTTGCTTTTGTTAATTTCTTCTCATTCTCAAATTCTATTGGTTGAGAAGTTTTAAAAAATATTTTATCCTCCAATAGCCTTTTCCAAATATTGTTAATTTTCTTTAATTCCCACTTTTCATTTATGCTCTTGGGCCTTTTAAAAAAATCTCTCTATCTTCCCTTAGCAATCTCTGGTCATATTGGCCAATTTTTGCAAGAATATGTGTTTTATTAAAATTGATGTCATGGTTAGTTAATTTACTGTGTGAATAAATGGCCGATGAATTAGATTTTTCTTTAATCATCAAAATGTGTCTTTCCTATGTTTATGTTCAATGTATGAATGTAAACAAACTCTACATGAAATTTCATATATTCCATGACACTCCAAAAGAATTTTCTTTTTAGGGCATGGAAATATTTCATTAATTTTTTTTAAATCTAGTATAAATTGTCTGAATATTATTTTTCTTTATACAAATTTTATCAGTTACATAGCAGAACAGCCTAATTTTTGAACAGCCTTAATTTTTGAAGTGTCAAAATTTTTTTTCTTATTATATAAAAAAGCTCTATTAATAATCCTGTGATCAAAATCGTTATGAAGAAGCATTTTTTAAATAACATAGATATCTTTATAAAAAGACTTATGAGAAATGAAAAGTGTGAATTAAAGAAAATTACTAGTGTTTGGAAAAAGCTATTGGAGGATAAAATATTTTTTAAAACTTTTCAACTAATAGAATTTGAGAATGAATAGAAAATAACAAAAGAAAAAATAATGATTTTAAATCTCACCACATACATTCTTATGATTTGAGAAAGAAGAAGCTCTGAGGAAAATACTTGTTACTGTACAGAAATGATAGCTATTTAGCTGTTATATTTTTATTACCCAGAAGCTCCAGGAAATAATATTATGAATTCATCATTTATCTGTGAGAATATTAGAATTAACAATATATATATATATATGTGTGTGTGTGTGTGCGCACTGAAATTTCTTAAACTAAATATATAACTTCTTTTACAGGTTTAGGCCCAGTAGATGAAAATTGGTTTCATAATGCCTATACTCAAAGCAATTTGATGAATTCTACAAATAAGCTACATCATGCTGAAAAATTTTCTAACATTGTAGAATCACCAAGTGAAATAGCTACAAAAGGTTATTTTTTAAAATCTTTTTAGACATTGTGTGTATTTATTTGTGTTGGGAGAGGATGAATTATATAATATGTCATATTATTATGTGCTTAAGCTTTATTATTTTATGATAGACAATATCTACAAAGTTGAAATACTATAATAATTTATGATAAGAGAGAGGCAAGTAATGCAAGCCATTGCTGCTAGCCATCAAATCTGATTACTTACTTGGCTTAACTTGTTTTCAAGCAGAGAAGTAACATTCATACATGCATATAATTGTAATCATAAGTTATTAATAAATTCTCTCTTTCCCTCTCCCAAGAAATGATTCCTGCAGTTAAAGAAGAAGTCCATTTCTCTATCAAATCTTAATTTTTAGTATAATTGCAGAGAGGTAAGTTTTTTAAATGTCTTTCAAAAATCTGAATCATACCAGTAAATAAGTTTTAAAAATATTTTTATTTATATTATTTTGTTTGCCAATGATCATATTATTGTAAAAAAAGAAATCACAATTTTTGCAGAATCTATAAAGTTTTTCAAGATAATCAAAAAATATTAATTAAAATGGCATGGATAATGCCTTAGATATATTCATTTACTATAGTCCCAATTTTTGTTATTTTATGTCAAAAGTGAAATTATAACAATATGTATTCAGTTGGTTATCAACAATCAGACTATGCACTTTATTTAGATAATATTTATGTATAGCACAAACAGAGATATTGGTGAGATATTGGCATCATGTCCTATTAGAATTTTTTTTCATATTGAATGTATTTTTTTGTAAATTATATTATTCATATTTACATATATGAATAAATAATGATTTACAATGATTTTGCTATAAATTAATTAGAGAATACTACACTACCGTATTTACTATGACTGCAGGAATTTAGTCAGTAGTGATTCACTTGAATGTTATTGGATTTCTGATTGCTGACATTCCTTGTATGAGAGAACTATTGATTATATATGAGGGAAAGGTTAGACTTTTTCAAAATCAATTTTGTTTTGAAGAAAGGAATTATGAGGAAAAAATAAATAAAGGAGATGTAATACATAACTTTTTAGACAAAGATTTAGTAGTGTTTAATAAAATTCTAACTAGAAATTCTATTTATTGTGATGAGTTATAATGTTATTTTACTTATGTTTTGCATAAAATTTAAAAAATACATTATTTGATTATTAGATATTTTTCTAAGATTATTTTATATTAATTATATATATGATATAAGAGAATTTTGTCCAATAAATGTTTTTGTATAGAGTTCTAAACACTATGTATATTGGAAAAAAAAACTGGAAATAAACTAATTATATCTTTTCTTCTAAAAAAAACACTTAAAATTTTTTGTTTATATTTTAACACCATATTAACTCATATTTTTATGTTTTGGGTTTTGCTTTAGTATATCAATTAGTATGTCATTTTATATGTCAAATATCATTTTCAAATTATTCTCATTTTCTATTTTTATATTCCTCTTAATTATACATCTTATAATAACAAATAGTATATTTTATTTCTTTATCGTACCTAAATACAAATTGTTAGTAGAAATTAATTTTACTTTCTAAAAAAATTTGTACTTATAAAATAATTTTATTAGCTTTATTATAAAATTATAATTGGTATAATAAAATAAATGGATCATAAATCTGTCATACTCATTTAAAGCCATTATAATTTCCTTGAAGTAATATTTTTTACATTGCTTTTTATCAATTTTTATTTCTCTATTAATTTTTTATTTCTGAGGTCTATTTCTTAATAATATATAAATTATTTTTCTACTCTATTTTAATTATATTTGCACTTTTTAACTATTTTTGTCTGTCTACCATAGAAATATTCTTTTGCAATCAAATTGTTTAATCATCGAAATAAATACCCATTCTTAAATTTCCTTTTTTTTTTTTTTATATCTTTTATAAACACTTATTTTCATCTTTATTTATTTGTCTTATTAATTTATTATTAAATTAAATTTAACATATGGAATTGATTGTATGCTGTTGCTTACATTAAATTTCTTTTATTTCTTCATTTTTTAAATCAATTAATAAATCATAACTTAATTTTCATTTTATGTTTTTGCTAAAACTTATTAGTTTATTTTTAAGAATTTCTAACTTGACATTAAGAATTACAATGCTTTGTTCCTGCTTCAATAGAACATTTTCCAATCTAGATAGAGCTTTGCAAAATTGTCCTTTCTATTTTTCTTCAATCTTTCAATATATATATTTTTTTTCTCATGCTATTTCTCTTTTTCTCAATAATTACAAGATCATCGTTAGTTTCTGTTTAAGCATATTATAAGCTTGATACAATTTTTATATTTTAAATAATTAGTTATAAAGTAATACATAACATATTTGATGTCTATTTCTGTTACATAGAGTTTTTTATGAGAACATTTTTTTTTTATGATTCTGGGTTGTGCATTTACATTTTTTTTTGCAAAGAAGCTTAAGTCTTTCATTGCTGCATTTCTTATTACTAGATCAAAATTTTAAATACATATTTCTACTCATCTTTGATCATTGATGACTCTTATCTTCATTTACAATTATGTATATATTTTTAAGTTCTCATCTCATATTAATATCAACCCACTATTCTAATATATAGACATATAAAGATGTATAACTTTTAGTTCCTTTAATGTGATTCCTTTATGAATACAGATTTTACAATTATTCTGACAAACACATGTGGTATTAAATCAATAATACATCTTTTAACTCTCATTGTAAGTTTTCGGTTTTTTTTTTTTTTTTATTATTTTTAAAAAAAATTTATACAGTATCTTTAATAATAATGTGAAAGGCTAAAACCTTCAACAGAAGCACCTTAAAATGCTTATGTGACAGCCAATCAGATGTAATAATGACTGCATGTGGAATTATTGCTTAACTCCCCCCCCCTCCTTTTTTATTAAATATAAATATAATAATGTTGTAAACATTAATTTCAATTTTTATTGAATATACATTTACAATAAGTTACATATATTAAACAATTATATTTTAATATTAGCATGTATGGTAGTAATCAAAAAATAAATATTATATTGATAATTTTTTCTCCCCTTCACTCCCTTGTAAAATATATTTCGGTATATCTGGCAATTGTTTTTTTTTCTTTTCTTCACTTATTTCCAGTAATATTCTATAAAATTGAGCAATCAAAGATTATCCCTATTTTTTTTTTTGTAGTAAGGTCAATAACAGTAAATGTTTTTAAAAATTACTTAACAAAGTTTTTGTTTGCTATTTTCTTAAATAGAGCAGTTATGTAACTAAAATATTTGGTTGAAGAAATGTCAACACTTAATTTATGTTTATGATACCACATTTATAATTGAGAATAGAGAAAAACTAAAAATTAACAAAAAATAGAAGTATGGAAGAATATGAAGATGAAATCAAGAATAATAACAGAAATTAATATTCTTGGATAACACATGGAAAAGTAAATTATATTGTCTTTTTGGATCATTTATCAACAAGTTATCCTAGCAGTCAAGAAATTCATTATAGATTAATGCTGAACAGAGTTGCAATGAAGTCTGAAAAAGATAAAATTTTAGGTATAGGGATATATTCTTATAAACAAAAATCATATTTTGTAATTCAATACAGTATAGTTTGCTACAAAGTAAAGATTAATACTATTTCAAATTAACTACGGCTTAGTACTGCTTTCGACTGGCAGGTCATATTGATAGCATTAGATAAAGCAGATTTGTATTTTGATCTTTAGCAGTTTGCAGTTGTGACCAGAATCGATCTCATGCTCCAAGAATAGTTAGTCCATCATTTATCTTAAATTCCTCTATTGTTAATGTTTCATCTGATGGTGCTTCCTCTAAAATAGGTTGTACTTGTTCCTGTTTTACACGAACTCTCTTTGGCTTGCGCTGTTTGCGTTTGGTCTGCCTAATATGGTCTTGAGGTGCAGTTTCTTCACAGTGAGACTGTTCATTTTCTCCTTTCGATTCTTCAGATATTTCTGATTTTTCTTTGCTTAAAATTTCAACATTTTCTTTTTCCAACATACAAGTTTTTTTTTTTCAGATACATTAGTTACTGGTGTGAAACTCTTGGCTGCAGCATTCTCTGTAGCCTATTTGGCAACACCCTCTTCATGCTTGTTACATATCATTCTTCTACCCTGGGCCTCCTTAATGTTGCTAGAGTAATGCTCCTTGCAAAAAGAGTTGGGGGAAATCTGCACACAGCTTGAAGGCTGGCTTACTACACAGATCACAATGATGCCAAGGGCAATCCCATTTCCTATGTGGGGGTTTTGTAAGATGAGGCAATTTAAGTGATATGCTTTTGGGCAGTTTTTGCGGTCACACATGACTAATTCATCACCCTCTCCATAACGAAAACATTCATCTTCATGGCCTTTTTTAAAATCATATTTAGTTTTTTTTTTTTTCAATTTATTTCATTATATATATATAAATCATATAGCCAAAAACTTAAATGCAATGCCTTAGAAATATGGATGATGACTGATATCGATCAAAAACTTTTACAACAGTTTAGTTGCTAGATGTTTTGATATCCAAATTTCAAAAACTTTTAGGAAATCAATTGAATCCTGCTGGATGTGCTTTCTTTTTAGATATGAATAACTGGAATTTACAAGCAGCTATATGTTCATACTATGATTTTGAATCAACTAAATATCGTTTGCATGCTGTGGCTTTTGTTAAAGATGTTACAATTTTTGAAGGAGAATCTGTTCCATCTCGTACTAAGTTTGTTAAAACATGGAAAGTTTAAAATTCAGGTGATGAATCCTGGCCACCGTTTGAGATTTACTTGTGGCAGTGATTTAGGGTGTTCAAGACATATAATGGTTGATATTTTAAAACCTCAAGAAATGACTGATGTAAGTGTAGAATTGGAAAGTCCACATAACAGGAATTTACCAGGCTCAGTGGAGAATGTGTACAGCTTTTGGTGGTGATCTATGCTCAGGAGAAACAAGGAACCTATTTGCTTCATCAGGTTTAGCACCATATAATAATACACCTAATAGAAATTGTTGCAGTAATTATTTTTCTTCTAGTCCTGATCCCTCTATTCAAAGTATATATGAGAATGAAGTGCATCTGACAAGAGAAAACAATGCATTAATTAGTGAATTGTACGAAAGAAGGGAAGAATGTAGTTTACAAGATGAAGAAATGTTATAGCTGATGTTGAAAACAAATTTTATATTTTTAAAATTTTGTCATTTGGCAATTTCATTTTTCAGTTTTGTTAAATTAATCAATTTAACAAATAAACCTTTGACATTTGGGAAAAAAAAAAAAATACCAAGGAATAAATGATTATTGTGAACGACATTTATGTATATTTTCTGCTGATCTTTTCACTCGAGCAAGAAACGATTTTGTGTTGGAGTCTGTTTTAGCGTGACTATATATATATATACTTATGATCGAAAGAGAAAATTTAAAGAGCTATGGTTTATTGCCAACAATACCTATGCAATAAATTAAAAGGATTAATGTGTTGCTTTATCTTGCAAGTGGAATTTACTTTATATGTTCGTTTTTTCTGCTTCCATTCCTTCACAAGTCTGACTTTATCTAGTGCTATGAATATAACCTGCTTGGTTGAAAGCAGTGCTAAGCTATAGTTAATTTGTAATATTGTTAATTTTTCCTTTATAACAAAGTACGCTCTGTATTGAATTACAAAATAATAAAGAAAGTATTAAAGTTTATAGAGTTACATCATATTTCTTGTGAACTTTATTTTGACCTGGAGAACTATTGATATCCAGGAAAGTGAAAAAACAAATACTATACTTGATCATATTTTTTTCTATTTGAAACACACATGACTAGGTTAGTTCTTCTTATTTTGGTCATATTACAAGATTCTAATTTATTAGAAAAAGTTTGTAATGCTCAAAAAAAATAAAGAAAAAAGAATGACTATCATTGAGATGAATAATTTTCTATCACAGTAATGAATTTATCTTTGAGAAGCTTGAAAATTTAAGCAAGTGATAGATCATTTTGAAATGTCATTCATGTAGTCAACAGAATTAATTTTGATCTAATCATCTATTACTAGGAATAATACTTTATAAGTTTATGCTGTAAAAGTTTCAGTCTTCTAAAGTTTTAAATTTTTGCCAATTTAATTGTGCAAATTTGTTGATGTGAGATTAATCCAGAATCTATATTTGTAAGTTAAATACAAATATCTTGACATTATATAAAAGAATGGTATATTCTATATCAAGTCAAGTATTACATGTTTCTCTTTTTTTTTAAGCATATTTTCTCTATTAAATAGTTATGACATCTATTTTTATTCACATCATATGTAAGCATAGGAATGGATATTGTCATGACTGATTTTTGACTAATTATTCTTGATTTGGGCAAGAAAAACTAATGAACAAAGAAATCTCCTCTCTAGTATCTTTTTACAATTATGTTATCCACAATAATTATATAATATTTAGCCTTTGAAGGTTTAAATTCTAGAATTATTCTTTTAAATATTATGGATTTGAAATAATTTAGAAATTATATATTTCCATATTTTTTAATAACTTAAATTTAGAATTTGATAGACAGCTGTCATTACATTAATATCTGTAATAAGCAAATAGTTTATACTTTGTGGCTAATTATGAATCAAAATATATAAAATGCGCTAACACGCACGAGCACACAAAGCTAAAAACAAATAAAGCAAATATATATTATTTTAATATCTATTCATTAAATGGCTAAGCGCTTTCAAGGTTCAAGCCCTCATAATCATAGCCGTATTACAAAATATAATAAATTGACTTGGAGTGATGCAAATTTATGCAAATGATCTAAAAAGAAAGATAAAAGAAGCTTTCTTTATATCTAGAGATGGCGATGCCATCAATAGAAAAGATTCTTGCTACAAAATATTCAAGAAATGGAATGCATAATTATTTCATTTGCATAAATTTGCATCACTCCAAGTCAGTTTATTATATTTTGTAATACGGCTATGATTATGAGGGCTTGAACCTTGAAAGCGCTTAACCATTTAATGAATAGATATTAAAATAATATATATTTGCTTTATTTGTTTTTAGCTTTGTGTGCTTATGCGTGTTAGCACATTTTATATATTTTGATTAATATCTGTAGAGAAAATAAGCTAAGAGAAATTTAATATATATTAACTAGCTGAAAATGAAAGTATCGAAATATACTGTATGGCTGAACTAATATATGATTTTTGGTTTAAAATTTTGGAATATTTACAGATAATTATTTTGGATAGCTTTAAAAAAAAAGAAAAGATCAATGGATTGATGCTGTTTTAACTAGAAATTTTTTATGCCTGAATGAAAACAAAAAAAAGTTAATTATTGGAGTATTGACTTTGTATATCATCTAGAATCTATAAAGATAAAATCTTTCGCAGAGAAAATAAATTAAGAAAGAAATGAAATATTGATAAATAAATTGTAAATTTTTTTTTTTTTCAAAATTTTTATATGTTTGTATAGATATTTTATTTCCTGTTTTTTAGTTTCAATATTGGAGTCTAATGCCAATTATAGTACACCTATTAAGACTGTTAAAAATATTGACTTACAAAAAGGCAATTATCATGATTTCATGATTCCTCAAGAATTAAAATTCCATGACTTATTTAAAAAGAATCTATCACACCAGAGACAAAAGTGTGTTTTATTATGGAGTCCTTTGTTTTCAGAAAACAAGTAAGTTTATTATATTTAATTTTTTAAACTCATATAAGAAATCTTTTTTTTTGTTTTGAAAATAGTAATATGATTGCAAGAAATTATCACTATTATATGTCTTTAAAATGTGCAATAATTATCATTAGTTCTTAAATAACCTGTGATTATGAAAAGCTCTTAGATTTCCAGAGGATAGACATTTAATAGAACAGATAGATAGCTACAAATTTTTTTGAAAAGGCAGATCAATGAGTAAAAGGATAATACATTATGTTGGATTCATATCTTCTATTCTTGGAATTCTTTTTATCAATCAAAGATAATGGCATTGAAACTTGCCTTGTACATTAGTACCAATGCCCATTTTATTAATACCTATGTTTCAACATTAATTTCAGAGAAGGAAAGCTTTTATTTCAAGCTGGATAGCATTATTATAGTAATACCATTAAAAGATCAAATTTTTTTTTTGAAAACTTCAATACACTTGTTAGTATAAACAGTAGATATTGATCAAAAGTTGTTTGAAATGACAGTATTGATGCTGCAAATCCAAATGGTCTAATGTTATTGAATTATTGCATAATACATTGATGGACTATCATAAATACTTTTTAAGGAAAAAAATCCTATAAAGGAACATGGTTGTATCCAACTTCAAATTAATGGCATTTAATAGATTATATTATAATTAGGAGTCCGATATACATGAATTCACATTAGCAGATTGTTAGATGGATCATAGGTTAGTATTATCCTTCAAGATTAAAATGATGGTTGCATTAAAAAATAGATCATTTTTCAAATATATTCACAGGAAAATTGTTCATTCTTTAGAAGTATCCACAATACATATTATATATCAGATATTAAACACTAAAATTATTAATTTGGATTTTCAGGATTGTCATTATTACTGTGTGAAATTCTAAATACAAATAAATCTATTCTTGGATTCACTAACAAGAATCATGACTGGTTTTCTGATAATGATCTTATTAGTGATCTGATTAAAATGAAACATTTCCTGCTTGATAGAATAATAAATTGTTGAACTTCATAATAAATATAAGAATTGGAAGGCAAAAGTTCAATGACTGACAAGAAGCTTTAAAAGTGATTGGAGGATTAAAATTTCAAAAATGATAACAGACATTTGCTGTTTATGGTTACTTCTTGATTTTTTTTGATTATATAGACCTGAGAAACAGTATCACAATCTTATTAAAACCAACAATAGTACTAATAATTTTTATTAGTCATTTATTAGACTAGATATTATTCAATATTTTCATTATACTATTCTCATGCAAACTAGGGACTAGTTTCTATCTGCTTTAACACCTCGTGGAGGAATGTAATCACAAAGATATGTGAAAACGATCTATGATCCCCAAGATACACATTTCATGCTGAACCAACACCTGTCAGTTAGCCCAAACCACAATCTCTTATACTTATCTTTATCATTGTTCAATAGTACTCCCTTATATGATGACAATGAGGTTTTGAACAAGTGGAAGGAATATTTTGATCATCTTTTGAATAATGATACAAGAATTGAGGTGATAGCTTTTAATGATGTAACTATTTTATTTATTTAAATTCTTTGTAATCTTAAAAATGGAAAGCAATTCTTGATGAAATACCTGAAGAAGTTTTAAAATATGGTGGTGATATGTTAGTTTTTAAAAATATCATAATTTTTTAGGAGTAAATAGACTCATGAAGTTGTGTTGAGGATGTTTCTATTATTCAAATTATTAAACATTCACTATAGCAAAGATGTTTTCAAAGATTTTGTTGAATAGATTGGTTCCAGTTACAGATGAATCGTTATCAGAGACTTAATATTGTTCTAAACAATCAAGCATACTATAGACATAAATTTTGTTTGCAGGCAAATCCAGGAAAAGTGTCAGAAACCAAAGAGGGATCTTTGTATTGCTTTTATTTATTTATTCAAGGTATTTGGCTTAATTAATTGAACAGATCTGTAACATTGTTTGAAATTAATTGGTTATCCACCAAAGTTTGTTCATATTGCACAGCTTATACATGATAGAATTAGAGGAAACTATTGCTGCAGGTGAAATGAAAACTGGTATTAAGCAAGGGATGTGCAATTGTTTTAACATTATATTAAATTTTATTGGCAGTTGTTTATGGAATTGTTTATAAATGGCTAAAGGAAACAGTGATCAAGATCTGATACAGGTATGAAGATGAAATTTTCATCTTTTTGGATCCTGAGTTTACAATTTTCTAATGATATTATTTTTGCCAGTTCAAAAGATGGTCTATATAGTGTACTTGATATTTTGAATGCAATATATGAAGATTTTGGTTTAATAATTAATTTTGAGATACTGACATTGTTTATCAGCCAGTACAACTTTTAATTTGGATAGTTATCAACTAGGGAATATAAACCAATTTAAATATAGTTTTATAAATAGAAGGATGGACTTATATGTTGAAATGCAAAACCAACTCAAATGTACTGCTGCTTTTTTTAACAAGTTAAAATATGGATCATCACAGGGAAATAAGTATTACAACTAAGTTACATATAAAATTGTTATTTTGCCTAATTTCTTTTATGGAAGTGATACTTGGGCACTATTGATGCAATATAAAGACATTAAAAAAGTTTTATTTAAGGATCTTTTGCAAAATTTTAAAAATATAATGGCAAGATCATATACCAATCAAATTCATGTACAATATAAGACTTCTTAAGAAGATGTTTTATAGAAAATTTGGGCATAGTTCTTATGAGAGATATATTCTATTTACATCATAAGGATTATTTCAAAAACATTATAAAGAAGTGCAATGTTGATTGATTCCATCGGGAAAATATTTCAGAAAATAGAATACATTGGAAAGCCACAATTAGACATGATGTTGAAGTATTTCAGAAAAAAAAGTTTTCTGCTCAAGAAATTAAAAGATAAGATTGTAAAATATATAAACAAAAGAATGGATCAGCATATTATATATGTGGAATATTGGGATTCACTGATTTGTTTGTATAGTACAGGGGTCCCCAACCTTTTTGCACTTAAGAGCACATTCTATAATACCGGCCAGGTGGCGGGCACCATTTATTTTTTCAACCAGATAGCGGGCATCATTTATTTTTTCACTGTAAATTTATTTTATACGATAAAATTACACTGTAAATTTATAGTTGGATATTTTTAATAATACACATAATGTACAAAAAAATATTTATTTCAAAAATAAAATTTTAACATATAATTAACATTTATATTTTTACACTGTAAAAGTATAGTATGCCCTACAATTTGATTACAATATAATAGAATAATTTATAAGAAATTTTAAAAATTAAATTTATTTGTATCAGATAAATAATTTTTTATCATGTTAGGATAGCGTCGGGCACACGTAAAATGGTCTGCGGGCGCCATGGTGCCTGCGGGCATAGGGTTGGGGACCCCTGGTATAGTATGTCTACAGCAGTTTTTCTTCTTCTTGGAATTGAAATATCCATCGTCATTTACGAGTGCTGTTGTATGTATGTATGTATGTAAATAAATAATCAAAATTATCCCAAATCCATTTGGGGTAATTTTGATTATTTATTGACTAGTTTAGCTTTATGCTTTTAATGTGTTAATAAATAAGTAAATTATTATTAATGTTCTATAGAAATAAAAAAAAAAAAAGAATTTAGAGAAATCTTCAGTTTTATGAAATGTGTAAATAAACCATTGAAATGAAAATTAATATACATTTAAAACGTGTTTGTAGGTAAATAACCAATCCAATATGGACTTTTTTTTCCCTAATGTTTTTGCAGTATTAGATTGATATGTCAATCAATTTAGAAAACTTCTAATTAATTAACATGTTGGAAGGAATCTATTTATATTTTTGTATTAAAGAAGTGAGTTGTAGCAAAATGTTAAGTTATCATTAACTTTTAAATAATTTGTATTAATGAAAAGCTCATAGATTTTATTATTAAAATGAAAAAATTTAATAATATAAATAAATAAGTAAATGATAATTTACTATAGTGACAATACACAAAATTAATTAAAATTAGTAAAAGCTACAATTTTATGGAATTTTTTTTTTGTTTATATGTGTAAATAAAGCACTTAATTGAAAAGTAAACACATATTTAGAACCTGAAGGTTTGTGATGATGGGGTTCTAGTTGTATTTTTATATTGGACTATTTCCATCATCTAATATGCGTATTAAATATCTTTAGAAAAATTTAACTTTATTTAAATATTTCAAATATATTCAACTGTTAGTATTAGCACTTCAAACAGGTTAATATAGGCACAACGTTTCAAGAGGTATTATTCTTCCCTTTTCTTCAGATGTTGCCTTTGGCAGGATGGCTCAGTTGGTTAGAGCGTTAACTTAAATTCAATACTTAAGAATCTAAGGGTTCAGGTTCGAATCCCATGCTAGTACTGTTACTGGTCAGATCAGCAACACCTGAAGAAGAGGACATTCATGTACGAACCTGTTTGATGTGCTATTATTAACAGCTGAAGGTATTTGAAATATTTAAATAAAGTTAAATTTATCTTAAGACATTCAATACGGATATTAGATGATGGAAATAGTACAATATAAAAATATTTAGAACCTGTTTGTATGTAAATAGCTAATCATTTTATATAACTGTATTAAAAAAAGTTGTCTTGACAACAGTTTGAAATTGTTGATTGTTATTGATATTGGGATTGTCTAAGTGTTGACTGGTTTTTAATAATTAAAAATAAGATGGATTTTTTTTTCTAATCATGTCTTTTTTTTCAGTGTTAGTTTTGATTGTTAATTAATTTAGAAAATTTCTCACTAACCTATTTATATATTTATATTAAAGAAATGAGTCTTGGCAGATTTTTCTGACTTGTGCACTATGTCAAAATCACTTGGTTTCACTTGGTTCACATTAGTTTTACATTAAAACTGACTTCCATATATACAAGCTGATTTCAATAAAAGTCAAGAGTAAAACTACTGCTGATAAATATTAGATAAAATACAATGGAGCACTCCAGTGTCACAGTCTTTTAGAAAGAAAAGTTTGTTACAGAAGAAGTTAAAAGATGGCATTAAAAGATGTCAAATAAATATCATGTGTAATACATATTAAGATTTGTGATTCATTGATTAGTTTGTTTGTGTAAGCATCACAAACTTATCTTTAACTTTTTGTTTTTCTCTTCGTTTTCTGTTATTAAAATAATCATGCTTATTTACAAGTAGCTGCTAATGTATGACTTATACAAACAACCTATTCCTGCATACTTATTATAGTATTTATTGTTATTAAGAATTTATATAAAATCCAGCTAAATTATTATATCACTTTAACAAACAAATTGCTACATCTTGATGTAATATTTTCTTTGTTTATTTATTTATTTTTTGCTGAAATTTATACTGAATTATATTTTCTCTTGTTTAACAATCTTTCGTTAGATGAATCTATATTGTATCTTTATTTTCTTATTACATTTATTTTGTCTTGCTTTTTTTCTCTTAGCAATTGTCATTCTTTGTTTTTTTTTTTTGATTTCTTATTAGCGAGATTATGGGTCACTGTAAATTACTATTGATTATGTCAACTAAAGAACATTTTAGGTTATATAGGAGAAAGCAATCAAATTATTTCAAAATATTAAATTTTATCAATAGTTAAAAAAAACCTCAATGTTATAATGTTGAAAGATACATTACTCAGGTCAGAAAGACAGCATATATAAAGGAAAAGCTAAGAATATTTTCTGTTATGATTGCCTTTAAGACAGCTAGATTAAAATCATTTATATATAATTTCTGATATTGCTATGTGGAAATAAAAAAAATCTGATGATGCAAATTTCCTATTGGAATTGCGAAGCTCTGGATTATAAACCAAGAAATGCTAAAAATAGAGATGATTTATTAACACAGTGATGTCTTATGGCTTTATTAAATAAAATATGACTGGACTGGAAGATATTAGATTCAGATAATTTACTGCCTATTAATGAAGCCATGATCAAAAAGTAAGGTGTTGAAAAGTTTGTCATTGGATATATTTCTGTAGATAGTCACTAGATATTAGTTTACTTGTATGACTATCCATTAAATATATTTAATAGAAATCTATAATGCTTCAACAATTCAAGAAAGTGATGAAGAAATTGAAAGATTTATAATTTATTTTAAACATAAATTTAAAAAACTTATAAATAAGATTATCTTTTAGTGTTGGTGACTGGACTACCAAAGTTGGAAATGGAAATGAAGTGCCATTGGACAGTGTGTACTTGGAAAAAGAAAAAAAAGCTAGAAAATTTATATTAAAAAAAATTATGAGTAAGTTTTTGTAAATTGAATGATTTTTTTAATCACCAGGTACATTTTTCAAACAACCAAAGTTTTGACTATATTCATGAGTATCACGAAATAGAATTCACAGAATTAAATACATTGTGCAGTGCATTTTTGGTACTTTGTGATGGAAGAATTAATTTTAGTAGCAAAAATATAATTAGGAGATGATTGTGGAATGTCAAAGATTACTTATGCGCAAATTTTTAATTAAGATTATGACTTGAAAATATATCTATTGCTTTTAAGAAAAAGATCAGAAATTGGTTTAAAGTTTTGGATGTAATTAACAGTGAACCAGATAAACTGGGAATGGAAATGGTAAAAAAGAAATAAAATGCAAATTTGAGAAAAGGAAAAAAAAAAAATTAAATATATAATGGTAATTACAAAGAAAACTAGAAATAAAATTTTTTTGAGGGACTTGAATAAAAATTTTTTAAGAACAATCAAGAAAAAAGAAGTGGTAATATTGTAACAACATATGCGAAAATATTGATATTGTAAACATGCTTGGTAAAACAAGAGTGGTTTTTCAGGAATTTGTTAAATCCAAAAGAAGTTCCAGTTTGGAATGAGTTTAGTAAAGTAACTAAGATCAAGTGAAAGTAGAAGTATATTGAAGGATTATATTTTTTAGGGTACTTTTAATAAAATTAAAGACTATAATACAAGATGATAGCAGATTTACATTTAGATTATTGACAAAAACTAAACTCAAAAATTAATGGCAATGCAGAAAACTAAAAAATGTTCATAAAACTATCCAGTTAGTCTTTATGGCCTGCATATTAGAATAAATCATTTTGTATTTTTAAATTAAAGAATAGAGTCTTGGTATAGTGTACAAACAATTATCTATTATACAATGTGTCAGCAAAATTATGCTTACAATTCATTCAGTAATTTGCCATACTTTGGAATATAAGTTTAATGATTGCTTATATATGGTAGATAATTAAAAATGGTAAAAAAAAAAAAAAAAAAATGCTAGCAAAAGAACAACAATTGACCATAGTAAATTATAGAATCTTTGTAGAGTGATAAATGTATCAGAACATCTCATATTTATGAAGAATTTCCATGTGAGACTAAAATCTACAGTAAAACATTTATTTTATATTAGCAAAGAATATTGTCACCTTATCTATTCATTTTGTAGACTGAATATATATTGAAGAGTTAGGCAAACACAAATTTGGAATTGGTGGAAGAAATATCAGCAGCTTTAGATATGATGGATGTCATGACACTTAAATTGTAAAAACTGAAAATATAGAATACTCAAAGATGTTTATTAGAAAGGTTATATGATTTCAAATAAATCTAAAACATACCAATAGGAGTGATGGTAGCTGACCTTGTCATCAGCTATTTTGTCTTTTTGGAACCAGAAATTGCAGACTGATACTGCAAAATGGTTATTAGAGTTGTTTCAAGATGTATTTTTTGTGATTCTGGATGAAAAATTTTATTTTTGGAACCAGCAATGAACGAATTCATTGCAGACTGACACTGCAAAATGGTTTTATTGGAGTTGTTTCAAGATGTATTTTTTGTGATTCTGGATGAAAAATTTTCTCATTGAAGAAGATAATGCATTTATATTTGCTGAAGATTTTTGATAATTTGGATGAACAGTAAATTAAAATAATATTTAATTTTATTTGCTAACGTACAAATGGTATGTAACTATATCTTCATTTGAAGGATCTAATGACTAATTGTCATAGGAGCAGCATTATTATTTATATGTATGTCTGCATGTATTTTTATACTAAGAACCTCATAATATGAAGTATTATATCTGCATATTATGACCACAAATTGATTTTGAATACCTGGCATGTTCTAATAACACTTAGAATTTTTTTTTTCAAGTAACTAGAATAGCCAACTGAACTAATCAACCAGTATAGTTTGGTAAATTGATATTTAGGTAATTTTAATTGCAGACTAAAACAAGGATGTAAAACACTTAAATTTCACTAACTGTCGATTGCAAAAGTCCTTTATTTTTATGAGGAGTTATAGGAAAAGTTTTTATCTTGCACTAGTTTATTTAAATGCTTTTTTACTTTTTACGGACCACATTCAAATGTTACTATAATTCACAAATTAGATTCCTAAAAAATCATTTTTGATAAACTTGCAAACAGTGTCCACTTTCATTTTAATATTTATTTATTGATCAGATAAAAAGTGGCATCTTCTTTTTAATGACTCCCAGGTTTTTAAATAGTAAATAAATTAAGCATCAATACTTAGAAAACTGGAAACTTTCATATTGGTTGTTATTTTTGTAATTACTAATAATACCAATATACAGTTTTGAAGGTAGTTGTGACTTTTGACCTATGTGGCCACCAGAGGCGCTGGTCGGGGTCAACCCTAGAAATGCTTAGAGTAGGGGCCCCAAATGCAGCATTGCAAATTCCAGCTGAAAGGTGGCACTGTTCACAATGCGTAAGCATAGGAACATTCCACCAGCTGGCTGGCAGCATAGCTGCCCACTTGGTGGCGCTGGTCGCAATGCATAAGCCCATTTAGCTTACATAAACACATCTAGCTTATGTGTCGTCTGCTACCAGAAACTACCAAGATTCTAGCCCACTACATGGCGCTGTTTCTCCACGTTACACGCCGAAAAACAACACTTATAGAGTTTATGTACATACTACTTAAAAGATGAATGGCATATAATGTACAGGTGTGATTAATTAAGAAGCTACAACTATTTAAATATTCTTTCAAACTTAATAGTATCACATGCTATTTCACAGTTTTATAAATGGATGTATTTTTCAATTATTTTTTTGTTAAATCGATCTTTTTTTTTTAATTCTTTACTCTGTCAAAATGTTATGTATAAGTCGAGCTGTGAAATTTGCTATCATGGCTGCTTGAATGGCATCATAGATTTACATACGAAAGTACGCTATAATTAGACAAGTTTGATAAAATTATAGTGTAGAAATCCTCATAATTATTCATAAAATATTTTATTAATCTATAAGTCAATTCTAAATTTAAAAATCGATCTTTTTTTTTTTAATTATTTACTCTAAAAGTGTTTTTTTTTTTTAAATTAAAAAAAATGTAATTTTTACGACAATCGGGATTTTTTATTTTTTTTTAAAAAAAAAGCTATTTTTTTTCCCCTTCTTTCAAAACTAGAGACATTCCAAAGATAAAATCTAATATATTTAATTAATAGGGGCTTTACTAATGAATAGCTATGGTCAATTAGTAAATTGGATTGATTTAATGAGACAGAAACTGATATATGATGAATTATTTTTATTGACAATTTCATATATACTTGATATAACCCATTACTTGGCGTTGGATAATGCACGCAGGCATTTTATTTACTAAACAACATTACTCTAGGCCATTTAGCAAAATAAATTTGTGGCTATTATTTAATTGCGCTAATTTTATGCTATATAATAAATCACTACATTCCACTTATTAGTTATGCCCTTTCATCATCAGTTCGAGTGGCTATTATACATGTAATCAAAACAAGTCTGCAGTGAAGCTTAATAATACATCCGATTATGATAAATTTATATATTAAATATGGGCATATAAAGCGTCACAGATAGCTTTAGATCGAACAGGTTTTCAAGAATGCTTCGGTTCAACACGAGAGTTGGCTATAAAGATTTTACTAATAAGCTACGCACAAGTAAATATAATAATAAAGTGGCTCTGCGGAAGATGAATAGATTTTAGGGTTTTCATGACCAACACCGGTTTACCCAATGACCGATCGTCATGCTGCTAAAAGGGAACCTTTATTTGGTTCATAAGAGGCCGGGGACTTACGTACTAATCTGGCCCTTAGCTCAGTCTTTGCTACTGCACTACCCATAAGAGAGGAAGATGAGCTGGACTTACCATGGCTCCATCTTATATATATATAAAAAAACAGCATAACGATAAAATATTGATAAATTTCACATCCGCCAAGCCGAAGTATATTATAAATTAAATATCATACATTAAATGAACACTAGTTTTGTCAGCTTGATTAAAAGAGCCAACTCTTCTGTAGCATGAGAAATACATATATGCTACTGACGAGAATATATATATACTTAGGGTTTCAAAACGGAGCGCTAAATGACGCTATAATTAATACAATATGAAGATTTTAAATAATAATATCTTCAAAAAGTATATATTTCGTAACTAAATGCGTGCCGTTTCGAGACATAGGCATAATTAATAATAACTAAAATAAGCAAGAGAGAAATAAATATAACTGCAGTGATTAAGTTATATAGCAAAACAAGAAGTTAATAAAGGAAATTAATAAAAGTATGTCATTTATAGAATTGAAATATTATTGATAAGACCATTTAGAAAGAGTTTACAATATAGTTAGCTAACCTGATTTTGAAGCAATAATGATTATTTTGAATTTTACACAGAGCTCTGCGATTTTAATAATTTTAAAACAGATACTCGAGCTGGAACGAAGGTGAGTTCTTTGGCGGCTAACGAAGGTGAGTTCTTTTAACGGCTTATGGCATCTTCTATTTATTATAAGCTTGTTAAGGCAACGTTGGTTGTTGCTCCGGCCTTGGATGGATCAAATTCCGACGTTCCATCACGGCAAAGGCAACAAATTCTTGCCTGACTAGCAGGCCATAGATAAATTAACAAATTTTCAGCTTCTCGTAGTAACAGCTCTTCAAAAGCAAGATGGAGTATCTTTTCCACTAGCCTATTTATATATTTCCACCAAGCCTTAACACCTTTTTGGAATTTCAACCTTTTACTAAAGATTAAACTAGCCTGGAGTGTAATCATAAGTATATTTTTCTTACGAAAGTATTCGTAAGTCCCTTAAATATGCTTTCCCCCTTTAAAAGTTTATTAATTATACATAACTAAGATATTGAACAGGATAAAGTAAAGTTTGTGTGTGTGTATATATATATATTGTAACCTCTGCTCTCTTCACTTCTTCACTTTATTATATTTATAAATGCCCAGGCGCCAATTCTATACAAGATAGAATAAAATTTATAATTGTAAATTGCTCTATGGCCTAGCTCAGTTAAGGTTGTAGGATATGGTCTTCATATAGGATGCAAATAAGAGTAATAAAACATTTATTAATAACAATTCTGTAACACTAATTTAATTATATGCCACACATTTATTTAATTGTAAAACTATTGCAAAATTATCAGTTATCATATTTAATATAGGATAGATAATGATGAGGATCGGTATCTTTTTATCTACATCACCACCTATTCTAAGCAAAGTAGAATATATTATTAGCACTGTATTATGTTGATTTATCATCTCCAGACAGATTAAATAAATTGACTTCTACTGGAAAATTTAGATATTCTAGGGCTATGTTATATTAAGCATATGTGTCAGTGTGTGTGGAAATGGAGAATCAAACGTATATAATCAAGCAATTCATTTGGGCTTTTAATTCATCAAAACATTTATTAAAAATTAAAAGACAAAATAAATAATGAATAAACAAAAAAAAAAATAATATTATTTTATGCACTTTGCTAACCAATTATATTGCTCTTATAGTAAAACCAAAATTGACTAATATTTAGTATATGAATCATATATTTTCGGATATGTGTGCTTTTATAATATCATAAATATAATGTATTTTTAAAACATACTTTTTATTAGCTTATTTATAGAACTTGGATGATGCCATAAATCAATCATCTTTTATACATATTATAAAAATTTTACAACACTTATCTGTTATAATCAATGTATATACCATCTAACATTAACTATACAAGAATAAAGAAAGGCAGGGAAAAACAATAACCAAACACTTATACTTATATACGTGGGGGTTAAATAATATCTCCAAACTCAATCTAAATAATCTAATCGTCTCTTGACCATTTCTACCTTCAACTTATAACAGACAAGGTTTTAATTCTTTATTTTTTTAAATAAACTTCATTAACAAAATTGAAGCATAATAAATACATTTTTAAAATAATTTATAGCATCACGCACACATCCGAACATCTATAACCACCTATAATATAATTTCTAGATCATATAAAATAATAAATTATCATATTATAATGATATGAAGTTACATTGTTTTGTTTTGTTTTTTTTTTAAAAAAAAAATTGGTTATACATTTATTATAAGTAATAACGAAAATACTTATCAATATCTCATCATTACATGTTAAGTTTTTTTAAACAAAATTGAAAGTTGAAAGAAATATACATATCAATTTTAAAGAAAACAGTAAATTATAACATAAAAAAAAAATGTCTATCCATTGTTAAAGCATAATTTGTTAAGAATGACAATAGTTTTTTTTTTATCCTAGAATTCCGTTATAGGCGTGATAAATGACATTTGCATGCATTGGAATTATTTTGTTATATATGTGCAAATAGCAAAGTTATACAGTATAAAATTATCTTGATATAAGATTAAATAGATAAACTTTTTCATTTTAAATTTTATTTTGTAGAATATTGATAAAAAAATTCTTAAAATTGAAAATCAAGCGTTTAATTATAGCGTCTAATAAAAAACTTTTAGCTAGCTTTATTTTAAACAATTTTGCCATTTTAATATTATTTAGCTTTGGTAATACTTTAAAATAAATCATAATAATTTAGCTTACATATCATCCAGGCATTTTAAAGGTAGTGAATATGGACCATCGTTTGGCAGAAATTTGGAGGCTGGTATCCCTCTGGGTGTGTGTGTGTGTTTATCTCCTCATTTTTATATAATTCCAGTAGTATAATAACAAAAATTCTCCATAGGTATATTATTAGAATCCTTGCGATGTTTTTTATATAATACTCTTAGAGAGTTATTGAATCTTTTAAGTTTTTTTACATTTTCTTCCTCGGAACTTTTTTTTTTTTACTTCAAGTTTTAAACTCTGTCTTTCTTCATTCACACCCTCTGTGTTTTTTTTTATTATTACAATCAACTTTGGAAGTGTGCCAGAATTTTACTTATAAAATTTTAACAATACAATGTTTGAATAGAATAAAACATAATAATAATAAAAAATTAAATATCAAATATTACTTTATAAATGTTATTCACCAATATACAAATAATCTTTATCATTTTTAAGTATAAGATTATGAACAATATTAAGATTATGAACAATATATAATTAG
This sequence comes from Epiperipatus broadwayi, assembly GCA_028023455.1. Classification (NCBI taxonomy): domain Eukaryota; kingdom Metazoa; phylum Onychophora; class Udeonychophora; order Euonychophora; family Peripatidae; genus Epiperipatus; species Epiperipatus broadwayi. The sequence goes on from JAQFVV010006242.1 coordinate 6,149,597, forward strand.
TAAACAACTAATAAAATATAGGAAAGAAAATTCTAATTAATAATATATCTATATTTCTTCTCATTATGACATGTAAATTTTTCTACTACATACAAACATCCCTAATATTGGTCATCCTCCTCTTCTACTACAAACATATATAATCCAAAACTCTACCAATCAGTACACCCAATTAAAGTTTTAATTTTTTTAAATCCTAATTTTAACTAGCAAATTACATCTCAATTCATTTTTCTCAGATAATTAACTTTAGCCATTGTTAGCACAAATGTGAACTTCCCACATTTCTTCCTGATGCCAACCTGGAAGGTCACAATATATATTCCCGTCAGTAGCATATATGTATTTCTCATGCTACAGAAGAGTTGGCTCTTTTAATCAAGCTGACAAAATTAATGTTCATTTAATGTATGGTATTTAATTTATAATATACTTGGCTTGGCGGATGTAAAATTTATCAATATTTTATCGTTGTGCTGTTTTTTTTTATATATATATAAGATGGAGCCACAGTAAGTCCAGCTCATCTTGTTCTCTTATGGGTAGTGCAGTAGCTAAGACTGAGCTAAGGGCCAGATTAGTACATAAGTCCCAGGCCTCTTATGAACCAAATAAAGGTTCCCTTTTAGCAGCATGACGATCGGTCATTGGGTAAACCGGTGTTGGTCATGAAAACCCTAAAATCTATTCATCTTCCGCAGAGCCACTTTATTATTATATTTACTTGTGCGTAGCTTATTAGTAAAATCTTTATAGCCAACTCTCGTGTTGAACCGAAGCATTCTTGAAAACCTGTTCGATCTAAAGCTATCTGTGAGGCTTTATATGCCCATATTTAATATATAAATTTATCATAATCGGATGTATTATTAAGCTTTACTCCAGACTTGTTTTGATTACATGTATAATAGCCACTCGAACTGATGATGAAAGGGCATAACTAATAAGTGGAATGTAGTGATTTATTATATAGCATAAAATTAGCGCAATTAAATAATAGCCACAAATTTATTTTGCTAAATGGCCTAGAGTAATGTTGTTTAGTAAATAAAATGCCTGCGTGCATTATCCAACGCTAAGTAATGGGTTATATTAAGTATGTATGAAATTGTCAATAAATATAATTCATCATATAAGTTTCTATCTCATTAAATCAATCCAATTTACTAATTGACCATAGCTATTCATTAGTAAAGCCCCTATTAATTAAATATATTAGATTTTATCTTTGGAATGTCTCTAGTTTTGAAAGAAGGGGAAAAAAAATAGCTTTTTTTTTAAAAAAAAATAAAAAATCCCGATTGTCGTAAAAATTACATTTTTTTTAATTTAAAAAAAAAAAACACTTTTAGAGTAAATAATTAAAAAAAAAAAGATAGATTTTTAAATTTAGAATTGACTTATAGATTAATAAAATATTTTATGAATAATTATGAGGATTTCTACACTATAATTTTATCAAACCTGTCCAATTATAGCGTACTTTCGTATGTAAATCTATGATGCCATTCAAGCGGCCATGATAGCAAATTTCACCACTCGACTTATGCATAACATTTTGACATAGAGTAAATAATTAAAAAAAAAAGATCGATTTTTAATAAAAAAATAATTTAAAAATATATCCATTTATAAAACTGTGAAATAGCATGTGATACTATTAAATTTGAAATAATATTTAAATAGTTGTAGCTTCTTAATTAATCCCACCTGTACATTATACGCCATTCATCTTTTAAGTAGTATGTACATAAACTCTATCAGTGCGTTGTTTTTTGGCATGTAACGTGGAGAAACAGCGCCACATAGTGGGCTAGAATCTTGGAAGTTTCTGGTATCAGACGACACATAAGCTGGATGTGTTTACGGCAATCAGCGCCACCTAGGTTCTTGGTAGTCGCTGGTAGCAGACTATGTAAGCTAAATGGGCTTATGCATTGCGACCAGTGCCACCAAGCGGGCAGGTTTGCTGCCAGTCAGCTGGTGGAATGTTCCTGTGCTTACGCATTGTGAACAGTGCCACCTTTCGGCTAGAATTTGCAATGCTGCATTTGGGGCCCCTACTCTAAGTATTTCTGTGGTTGACCCTGACCAGCGCCTCTAGTGGCCACATGGGTCAAAAGTCACAGCTACCGTTTCAAATAACATATTAAGCCCATGAATAAATCATTGTTACTGAATTTGTAAATTTGAGACTATGTAAACTTATTTACAGATCAACTAAGTCTAAATATATTACAAATTCAAAAGTCAGATTTCTAAAGAATTATTTTTAACAAGCATGCAAATAATGCCGACTTTCTTGTATTAATGTTAATTTATTGGTCAGATATTAGAATAACAATGCCTACTTTTTGTATTTAATGCTAATTTATTGTTTAAATATTAGAATATATATTGTAACCAGACTCGGGTTTCCACCCTCTCTGATTGTTGATTTATTTCCTCTGGAGCATTTGGTAGGAAGGAAAGAAGGATTGGTGTTACCCAATGCTGACATTACTTCCCCCCACTGCTCATCAGAGGATGTAGCTTTAAAGAGACTGAAAACATCTAGAAGTTTATCTATTTGGTTTACCAAGACGGTGCCATTAGAGTTCCAGCTTACTACAACCTTACTCACCCAGATCAGGTTATGCTGAACATAGCTTAGGAAACATGAGATTCTTGTAAACAAGTACACTAGAAAATGAATGACTTGAAATGAAACTGATAAGATATATTATTTTATATAACCTCAATTTATTTAAATAACAGTATTTGGATAACACTCCTAATAATTCATTGCAGTTCAGGTTCCATAGATCAGTTAATTTCATTGATAACTTCTGTGATGCTTGATCCTATTATTGATGATCGTACAGTGTCCATCACTTATATTCCATAATCCTGTTCTGCCAGCATTCACATAATAGGGATTTATTTAGATATATGTGTGTACATCACGGATACCTTCCTTATCATTTCTCAAGTTTAAATTCTCCTTCTGTGAGTTTATATTCTCGTATACGCATATTCATAGACATGTCTATTAATTCCCTATTGCAATATACTCTTAGATAAGTTTGATTTAGATTTGGATTAATTCTTTTTATCTAATCATTCAGTAGCCAATAATTATATTTGATTATATTCACATATTTAATTCATGTATATGGATGCATATTTAATTCATATATTTAGATGCATATTTAATTCCTGTACATAGACACATATTCAATTCCTGTATATAGACACCTATTTAATTCCTTTATGTAGATACATATTTAATTCAGGTATATAAACGCATATTTAATTCCTGTATGTAGACGCATATTCAATTCATGTATATAGACGCATATTTGTCCTGTATATAGATAGATGCATATTCAAATCATGTATATAGATCCATATTTAATTCCTGTATGTAGATACATATTTAATTCATGTACATAGAATAGTAACTCTTGATTAAACATAATGCATTTACATAAATTGAGGTATGTCTATTTTAAAATGAAATTCTTACATTGTAATTTCTACATTTCATTTAGCAAGTTGAACTTTAACAATTTGACTCTTTATTATAAAGCTTAACTTCGAATCACTGTTATAAACTATCACCTTTTTAAAAAAAAAATGTATTGCATTTCACCATTTCTGTCAACATATTTCAATTTACTTTTTTTTTTTTAATTTTAATAACAATAGCTATCACCTTTTTTTAAAAAAAAAATGTATTGCATTTCACCATTTCTGTCAACATATTCCAATTTACTTTTTTTTTCTTTTAATTTTAATAACAATAATGGATGTTATATTGTATAAGAAATATTTTGGTACATAACATTTTATCAAATTTGTTGAATTACTTCATTTTATTTTAATCTTTCTGAAATGCTTTTCTTACAGCATTTTTGTAAATACCTTTAAATATTTCAAATGTTATCTAGAGTCTTCTTACCTTTAAATTTATCTGTTGGCAATTCACCACTGTTAAATCTTCACATTAAAAAGAGTTATTTGTCTTAGAGCTGAATGGTATTTATATTTTTTGATGGTCATTTAGGCATGTTTTTTCATCTTCATGACTTCGTCATGGTGTGGGAAGTCAGAGCGAGCTATTCCTATTATCCAAACATTCTAGCGTTTACCGTGTAAATAAGCTGTTTTTCATATTACAGTTTGGTAACCTTGGGTTTTCTTTTAACTGCAGCACCTCTAATTACTGGCCATGGTGGCTCCAAACTTAGTTGGTTAGATTATTTAAACTCTTCACTGTAGATGACTAAATACTGAACTACTATTTACTGCAAAGCAACTGCTACAATCAATTGCAATTTTTGGAATTGATCAATTGCTTGCTTTATCATCTTTTTTATCTCACCCACGCTGACCAACATGTTTTTCAAAAACATGTTGACTTCTTTTGTCTAAGGCAAGAAAGTGATGCTATACTTTTTTAATGAAACTGATTGCAGCATTTCTATAATCTAAATTGTAAACATTCAGCTCTAACAAAAAAAAATATTATATTGGTAACATTTGAAACCACAGATTTTTAATGATAAAAATTCATTAATTAAATGTGTCATTTAATTTCTAATTGTACATTTTAAATATTGATTTTTCCGTTTTGTTTTTTTATCAGAGAACTCAAATTTATACATTTTGTTTTTGTAACTGCTTCAGCTTTCTTTTTTTAAATCAAACCATTTTAAAATGGGAAGGTGGGCGTAACTTCAAGATATATGAAACACAACGTGTCTTTCATTACCCACTGCTAAATTTTAGGATGAAATTGCCTTATATGAAACACGTGTCTTTCATTACCCACTGCTAAATTTTAGGATGAAATTGCCTTAAAATACACAATTTCATTCCACAAACTATAAAATTCCCTACTAATGATAGTGTCTCAACGTAGTTAGATGATGTTGATGAAGTAGGTAAGATGAGATGGGGAAAAGTGAATACATGAATTGCAGCTCCCAAGGTCAGGATAAATATATGATTAAGCATGGACTACTAGTACACAATGCGCCATGACATCGCGAGAAAAATACCTAAAATTTTTAGCATTACCACTCCTGTACTTAGAGAGACGATTCAGCTATAAACAGTAGCCAGAGAATATTTTTGACTCTGGGTCAGCCCTGCTCATCACCATGTGAATCTTAGGGACTTATCTATTCCTGGGCCCCAGGCCAATTCCCCTACTGTATTACTGTCGGATCCCTATCCCTAGGTCTGGATAGTGCTGAGAATTACTTAGGAGCATCATGAACATAATGTATCCAAGCAGCCCCGCTTAGTTATCCATCCACCATTAACATGAAAAGCACAAATTCATGCATCACTACAATCCTACTCAAGAACTTCTTCCATCAGCTACTTCCACAAAGGATCATAACAGCCGTATATTTGATCTGTTGTTATTTTTGAAGATGGGATGACTATTGGTCTAATATTTGCCTGCCTGCTTCTAGTGATCTGTTGTTATTTTTGAAGATGGGATGACTATTGGTCTAATATTTGCCTGCCTGCTTCTAGCACCATGATGAACAGAAAACCTCATTGCAGAATGTGAGGGCTATAAGGAATTTCTCTCTTTTAAGCATAAACACAAAAAGGGATCAAAAATGTTTGGCCATGTGAATATCTTGCTCATTTCCTTCATGAGTCTTAAAGGCTCCAGACCCATGACATAGTTCGGTGCCTGGCAAACAATTCAGTATTCTTATGATAAAATCCCAGCTCCTCTGAGAGGCTTATTTGAAAAAAAAGCTTAAACCATAGGTAGGCGCAGTGCAGAGATTAGACATAACATTGGAGCATCATGAACATACTGCATCGCTATGCCTATAAGAATATCACCATCCACCATCAACCCTGAAGGCAAAGCTATTATGTTTTCTAATATTTACCCCCAATTTCTTCAAAGTATTCTTCTTTCCTCAGCTTTGGTTCATGTGTCTTGCTTATTTTTGTTCCCTTAGTTAGAAGTATAACAGCATCCTGCTTTAGGAGACTGAGGGTCATGATGAGTCCTCCGATAATAACTGTGTTGTGAGGCGATATATTCCTGGTCTGTCCAATTATTTGTGTTCTATCATGGAATGAAGAACCATATTCCTGATGCATATTTCCTTGGTTAATGTTTGATCCACTTCCAGATCTTCTCACTATTCAGGTTCTCGTAGGACTATTTATGCTGCCTGTTGAATTTCTCCTCTTCCTCTTTCATGATGGTATTTCATTTCTTTTCTTATGCCACCATAGTGGTGCATCATCGTTACTGTAGTATCATGGAGGTATCTTCCTTTTATACCCAAGACCACTTACACTTGGTCCATCAACCCTCCTATATGGGGCTGTACTTGGGAACTTGGACCCTCCTTCTTTGTTTGTGGCCCAAGTACAGTAATTTTCATAACCTGCTCAATGGTTTGACGATCCGTTCCAATCAGCATCCTCTCCATGTAGCTGGGAAAACTGTGTCAGATCATTCGAAGATTTGGAGTTCCGCTAGTGGATCTGCTGTCAGGGCCTTTAATTTGGCCACTTGTTTTTGGAAGAAGTGAGTATAGGGTTCACCAGGCGGGCATTTTTTCTGTGACACCTTATATACGATGCCTTCCTGACAATCATCACTCCAATAGCCATGAGTGCCTTTTTAAAATCATTGAAATTGTTGGGCTGACTAAATAGCGACTTCCATGCACTCTGTAAATGACTGCAAGCTATTGCCAATTTCACCTCTTGTGTCATGGCATTAATGCTGAAGTACCTCTCAAGCTTTTCAGGTACTCAATAGGTGCTTCATTAGAGCCCCCTGCAAATGTCCGTATCTTAAGGAACTGGTTTACAATCCCTGGCATGTTGTTGGTTATTGGCATTTCTTGAATAATTTTGTGGAAAATTTTTTTTTTAAATTTTATTTTGGAACTGTTTCTGTTCCTTCATTTGCTTGCCCCTTGCCATGCATATGTTGCACTGGCAGTGTACGACCACTTTATTTGCAGTTTTTTTACTTGGGTGATCAAGCTATCCTCTTGCTCCTGCATGGATTCCTGGATTCTTTATATCTTTATATCCATGCCTTCACAAATTTGGGCCATCTTGATCTCTTGTTCATTCAGAGACCCTTTGACTTCTTCCATGAACTCTTGTTTAACTCTCAATATTTGGTCAGTAATCTGATTATTTGAATTTTTTCGATTTCTAATTGCTTTTATAATTTGTTTCTCTGTTCTTTGATTTGATTCTTGAATCTCTTTTTCCATCTTCTCATTTTGACTTTGATTTACTTCTATTATTTGTTTTTTATCGTCTTCTCTTTGTTGGTCTCTCTTTTTATTATTCTCTTTTTGTTTCTTATCATCTTCTCTTTATTAGTCTCTCTTTTTATTATCGGCTTTAAATATTTCTAGTAGCTGAATTAACCTGGATGCATCCTCCACTTTCTGGGTTCCTTCTGTTTATTGCTGATCATCTTTTGGGTCACTTCCTTCTTGCTTGTGTTCTTTGCTAGGAAGATTCTTATCGGCTTCCGTGTTCATCATTTTTGTCCTTGCTCTAGTTATCATCTATATTTTATTAACTTGCAATTTACTTCTTTCTTGTGATACAAACAACTCTTTGGCACTTTTATTATTTTCTTTTATTTATCTAACTTTAGTAAGCTTCTCTCTCTCTCTCCACACCATGATTTAGCTCCAACTTCTATATTATGCCTATTTTATTCCTTATATACCCATTATTCATTTCATTTTACATCTTTACACTGTGTGCACTGTTCACAACTTACAGAATTGTAATTTGCTTCTGCCTTCCATATTTCTTCATTTATTTTGTTTGACTTTTTTTTTCTAGCCCTTTATGCCTATGGGCAGGCTAGCTAGATTGGGCCTCACAATCAGGGCAACAAGTGTAACCAGACTCGAGCTTCCCTCACCTCTTATTGATTGGTGTTACCCAATGTTGATGTTACCCCCTATGAACAAACTAGCTAGATTGGGCCTCATGATTAGGGCGACAAATGTAACCAGACTTGGGCTTCCATCCTCTCTGATGGTTGATTTATTTCCTAATGAATATATTGTAGGAAGGAAAGAATGATTGGTGTTACCCAATGCTGACTTTACCCTCCCCCTATAATAATATTTCCTGCTCATCAGAGGGTGTAGCATTAAAGAGATTGAAATCTAAAAATTTATCTGTTTGGTTTCCCAAATGGCGCCAGTAGAGTTCCTGTTACTACAATCGTAACCAGATCAGGTTATACTGAATATAGCTCAGAACACATGAGATTCCTGTGAGCAAGTACACTACAAAATGGATGACATGAAATGAAACTGATAAGATATATTATTTTATATAACCACTTTTTATTTATTTTATATAACCACATTTTATTTACATAACAGTATTTGGATAACACTCCTTTTAATAAGGTTCCATAGATCAGTTAGTCCATTTGATCGATAACTTCTCTGATGCTTGGTCCCATTGTTGATGGTGATACAGTGTCCATCGCTTATATTCCATAATCCTGTTCTGTCAGCATTCACATAGTAGAAATTTATTTAGATATCCGTATATACATCACCGATACCTCCCTTATCATTTCTCAAGTTTAGATTCTCCTTCTGTGAGTTTATATTCTCCTCATATGTGCATATTCGTAGACATGTCTATTAATTCCCTATTGCAGTATACCCTTAGGTAAGTTTGATTTATATTTTGATTAATCCTTTTTACCTAATCATTCAGTAGCCAAATTATATTTGAATATATTCACGCATTTAATTCGTGTATATAGACGCACATTTAGTTCATGTATATAAACATACATTTAATTCCTGTATGTAGATGCATATTGAATTTATCTATATAGACATATTTAATTCCTGTATGTAGACATATTTAATTCGTATATGTAGACACATATTTAATTCCTGTATGTAATTGCATATTCAGTTTAGGTTTATAGACGCATATTTCATTCCTGTATATAGATGCATATTCATGTATGTGGACATATATTTAATTCCTGTATGTAGATGCATATTTACTTCATGTATGTAGAATTGTAACTCTTTCTTGGTTAAACATAATGCATTTACACAAATCGGTATGTCTATTTTAAATTAAATTCTTACATTATAATTTCTGCCTTTCATTTAGCAAGTTGAACTTTAACAATTTGACATATATTTATTTTTTATACTCTTTATTATAAAGCTTATCTTTGAATCACTGTTATATGTTTTATCACTTTAAAAAAAAAAACCCAGTGAATTCATTATTGTGTTTCACCATTTCTGTCACCGTATTTCAATTTACCTTTTTTTTTCTTTTAATTTTAATAACAATAATGGCAGTTATATTTTTCTATAAGAAATTATTTTGGTTAAACCATTAAGCATCACATGATCACTATCTCTTATACTAGCACTTATTTGTTTATAAACAAATATGGCAATACTGTATGGAGAGTTTTGCTTTGTTTATAAATTATTTTGGTACATAACATTTTATCATTTTGTTGAATTAATCATTTTAAATAACTACATTTCATTTTATCTTTCTGAAATGCTTCTTTTACAGCATTTTCGTAAGTACCTTTAAATATTTCAAATGTTATCTAGAGTTTTCTTACCTTTACGTTTATCTATGGGCAATTCATCACGTATCTTGACCTTAAAAACAGATGTTTTAGAGCTGTGTGGTATATATTTTCTTTGGTAGTCACTTAGGCATCTTTTATCTTCATGACTTCTTCATGGTGTGGGAAGGGAGAGCGAGCTGTTTTAATTAGCCAGACATTCTAGCATTTACCATGTAAATAAGCTGTTTCTTCATATTACAGTTTTATGGTAACCTCTGATTTCCCTTTAACTGCAGCATTTCTCTAATTACTGGCCACGGTGGCTACAAACTTAGTTGGTTCGATTATTTAAACTTTTCACTGACTAAATACTGACCTGCTACTTACTGCAAAGTAACAGTTACAATCAATCAACTGCGATTCCTGGAATTGATCCATTGCTCGCTTTATATACTCCAACTTACTATGATTTTTTATCATTGTTTTTAACTCACCCATGCTGACCAACATGTTTTTCAAAAACCATGTTGAGTTTTTCAAAAAAGTGTTTACTACTTTTTGCCTAAGGCAAGAAAGTGATGCTATCTTTTTTTTAATGAATTAATTACAGCATTTCTATATTGTAATTCGTAAACATTCAGCTCTAACAAAAAAATATGTTGGTAACATTTGAAATCACAGATATTTAATGGTAAAAATTCAATAATTGAATGTGTCATTTAATTTCTAATTGTACATTTTAAATATTGATTTTTTTTCTTTTTTTCCTTCAGAGAACTCATATTTACACATTTTGTTTTTATAATTGTGTCAGTTTTCTTTTTTTAAATCAAACCATTTTAAAATGGGAAGGGTGGGTGGGTGGTAACTTCAGGATATATGAAACAAACAACATGTTTTATTTGTATTTTTATATTGGACTATTTCCATCATCTAATATGTGTGTTGAATGTCTTTGGAAAAGTTTAATTTTTAGTTAAATATTCCAAATGCATTCAACTGTTAGTAATATCACAGCAAACAGGTTAGTATATGCACCAACTGTTAGTAATATCACAGCAAACAAATGTTAATAATATCACAGCAAACAGGTTAGTATATGCACTAACTGTTAGTAATATCACAGCAAACAGGTTAGTATACGCACAACGTTTCGAGAGGTATTTTTCTCCCCTCTTCTTCAGGTGTTGCTGGCCTGACCAGTGACAGTACTAGCATGGGATTCGAACCTGGGTCCTTAGATTTTTGATTATTGAAATTTAAGGTAACGCTCTAACCAACTGAGCCATCCTGCCAAAGGCAACAGTATGTAGTAATTTCATATACTTATCTATGAGGTTCCTCCTGATTTCTCCACTTTTTCCTCAGAGCAAAGTTGATTAGTGATTTCCATACATTATGTATAGTCACACTAGGTTGGCTTATGGGATTTTTTGCCATTGTCATGTGAGCAGCTTCTTTAAATTTTCTTCTTTGTACCTTTTCTTTCTTTATCCAATATTTTTGTATTTTCCCAATTGAACGTATGTTCATTGGTCCATACATGGTCTGCTACCTTAGACACATCTGTTTTCTCTCTTCTAATCATCAGTTTATGTTCTTGCAAGCGCTTTTGAATGGGACGGCTGGTCTCACCAATATATGTTCTTCCACATTCACATGGTATTTCATAGATGCAGTTTTTTCTTTGCAGCATTTCAAGTTTAGGTTTTGTAGATGTTAGAATTCCTCGTAGTGTGGTATGGCTCTGAAAAGCTGTTCTGATGTTATACTAAACGTTGTGCGTATACTAACCTGTTTGCTGTGATATTACTAACAGTTAGTGCATATACTAACCTGTTTGCTGTGATATTATTAACATTTGTTTGCTGTGATATTACTAACAGTTGGTGCATATACTAACCTGTTTGCTGTGATATTACTAACAGTTGAATGCATTTGGAATATTTAACTAAAAATTAAACTTTTCCAAAGACATTCAACACACATATTAGATGATGGAAATAGTCCAATATAAAAATACAGCTAGAACACCATCATCACAAACCTTCAGAAAAACAACATGTTTGTTTCAATATATATATATATAGATTGAGATTGCTGATTATCATTGATATTCATATTGCTCAAGCGTTGACTATTTTCATGTATTTACTTATATATATACACCAGATCACAGAATATTCTCTTTCTAACATGTTACTCAGAATTATTTATAAGCAAACCGAACAAATCATTTTAATAAACTTGCCAATACAATTTTATTTCATTTATCAATTCCCATTCATTCAGTTTGATAAAAGGAGAATTCCTCTCATCTGACTTTTTATATATTGTAAATAAATCAATATTTTGATGTCTGAAAAATCTGAAACATTATTATCAGTGTTTTTGGTTCACAATTAATAAGTTTCAGTTTTTTTGGATATCAATGTTGATTCATTTATAATATATACAGTTGGAGATCAGATGAAAGAGGAAATTTTCTTTTATCAGACTGAATGAATGGCATTGATAAATGAAAAGTAAAATTTATTTGCAAGTTTATTAAAATGATTTATTATGAATTTTGAGTAACGTGTTAGAATGAGAATGTTTTGTGGTATGATTATAATCCTATATATTACATATTTAAGCAGTAGTAAAAGTTATTTATGTGCTGTTGAAATTGGTAATATATGTATAGTCTTCATAGCATTATAAATTTTCTTTAGTTGCTATATATATAAAAATCAAATCACTTTTTGGATACGTGTGTTTTTTTTTTTTATATGTAAAACATTTTTATTTTGTTTATTTTATTTATTGTTTTAGCTCTGCAGATTTGAAGCCCACTTTTAAAACTCCCCTTAACCATAGTACACCTCACAGTATAGCAGTAAGTTTAGGAGTTGATCCTGCATTAACCAATATTTCATGGACTAGTTCTATGGCAACACCTCCATTATCTACTGAATCTAAAGTATCAGGTAGCTATCATTTCATTATTCACAGTATACACATATATATTTGATGATTATAACTTTTGAGATTTCATATAGCAAGTATTATAATGTCAATTCACTTGGAAAAATTTTAAACTGTCACAGTCCTTGCTTAATATTGCTGAACATGCAATTTATCTAATAGTTAGTCTATCATTACAAACAATTGCTACTTTAGAATTATTTTATTACATAATTAAAAAAAAAAGAGAATTTTTTTTTTTAAACTCTTACATTCTCTTCAGAATATATTTAATGATTATAATTGAACACTGAATTTGTAGTATGTGCTGAGTCTTGGCATTGCAACAGATATTTTTTTTTTCTACAGTAGATCACACTAGTGACATTATGTATTTAAAGACATTAGGGATTTATTTATATATATTCTCACGTGATTAATTTGATAGATTTGATGCTGCCGTATTCAGAGTATTAAAATGTACTTTTAAAATGTAATTAATTCACATCATAACCCTTTCATTTTCTTGAAAAATACAATAATTAAAATCTAAATAATTAGAACATATTTAACATATTCCAATTTTAAAATTAGGTCATGTGACATCTGACTTGATTTTTTTATCAATTTATTTTTAAAAACTAGATTAATTTAAAATCCTGAGTTATAACTATAAGATATAAAATGATACAATTATCGTGTTATATTATGATTAACTTATTTGAAAATATATTAAAATGTTAAGCAGAAGCATAACAGACGTCAGTATTTAGTTAAAGCAAGAAAAATATTTAAAAAGATAATTGAAGTTAACAATGAGGAAAGAAGGCTGTGTTAAAAAAAAAAGAAAAAGAAAAATGCTAATTTAAAACAAGTTTTACAAAAATTGAAATTTATTTACAATGAATGAACATCATAATCATTTTTGTTTTTCAAATTTAAAATTATTTTCATTACAATTTTTATAATACACTAAATAAAATTTTTAAGTTGGATTACCTCCTACATCACTAGATTTTATAATCTAATATCAAAATAAGATTTTAATAAAGAAATAATTTAAAAGTTCAGAACTAAACAATCTCTTATATAATTGAATTAAAAAAAGAGAAAATATTACAATAGCATCTTATCATAATATATGAGAACTTTTAATAGCTTAGTAATGATATGTTTAGAGAGTAATTTGACGTTTTTAATAAAACTTGTTAATGCAACTTTTTTAGATGAGTTTTACTTTTTAACAATATTTTTAGTACTATTTTTTTTTTTTTACATCTTTACAAATATCTATCTTTCAGTTTCAGAAGACTTTGATTACTATTTATATTTTTTCTTCTGTCTTATTTTTGTTACATTTTATTTTAATTGAAAAATTATTATTATTATTTGTTTATTTACTATTTGCTTTGTGAAGACTGAGTTGATGATATCTCATGAATAATAATCACCATTTTGGGTTTTTAGTTCAGGTTTATAATCCATTTAATGGTTTGAAAGAATCAGTATTTAAAGTCTACACTATTTTTAGATTAATGTGACTTAGAAAATCTAAAGCATAAATCCTAACTTATTTAAAACTATAGTTAAATTAACATCAACAATTTTCTAGTAAAATTTTTTTTTTACATTTATCATTTTTTTTTTTTTTGTTATTTGAGAATTTAGGGACAAGCAGCATAGCTTTGGTGTTGTTATATCATTACCTCTTAATTTTTATTTTTAAATATTGACCTTTCATTAAAATTAGTATTAACTTTTGTGATCCAAATTTCAGCAAGAGTGACTCCTCTTATTATATTTAATTTGGTTAATGAAGATTTAGCAGAGTAGACTCACATGCTTGAGGTGAATATTTTGATTAGTATTTAAATTGATGTGATGAAAGTGTGATAACTTTTGTATTAGGCACATCCTGTTTTTTTAACTCTATTAAAACAGGATTAGTTTGAAATTAGCCAATATCAGATTAATTTATATACTTTAAAATTAACTTTGCTTTATAAATCTATACATAAACTGTTATATCTTCTGTTGTAGAGATAATCTTTTATTTTATCATTGTGCTATGTTCTTGGCACATAATTAGAAATAAAATAAGTATTTAGTTTTTAACAGAAGTTATAGATGATAAAATATCATCACAAATGGGGATTTAGTTTTTAATTATAATTAAAATCTGAAACCATGATCTTTCAAAGCAACAACCAATTAAAGATTAAGTGCAGGCTGAGAAAGTAGTAAGCTGTCATTGCTATAATATAGTCAAAAAGCAACTGTTAAACCATTTATTCTTAACACTTTTGATTATATTATAGCACTGACAATTTATTATTTTTTCATCCTTTGCAGTTGGTTTTTTAATTGACTGTTGATTCAAAAGAGTGTGGCTTAGATTTTAACTACATTTAAAAATGGAATCTCCATTTATTATAATATTTCATCATATATATATTATTTGAAATACAAGCGTAATTAATATACTTGGAGTTTAAATTATAAGTGATTGGAACACTGACTTCAAGCTTCCTTCAGCTATCCGCTTTATCTCATACAACTGATACACATGGACCACACAAATGTGAAAAAGCTAAATGATCTCCAATATACGTATTTCGTGCTGAACTAGCACTCATCAGTTGGTCCAGACCATCGTCTCCCACACACATATATAATCAGTGCTCAGTTTATATTAAAATAGCAAATCTTCTAATTTAAACGGACAGACTTCAATCTACTCCACCTCCAACTCTTCAGACAACCATACTATTGAAAATCTGATGATGGAATGCCCAAGTCCCTTGTTGATGCCAATATTATTGTCGTACCCATGTTTACTTTAAATCATTCTGACCCATCATATATAGGACCTTGTCAATTTAAATACACAGAAGAGGGATGGGTAGGTTACAGGCTGAATCTGTAATATTTGAAATACAATCATAATATATGTCCTATACAGAGGAGCCAGAGTCAATTAATCATGGGCATGACAGTAATATTGGCATCAACAAGGGATTTAGGATTCCATTATCAGATTTTCACTGGTATGGATGCTGAAGAGTTGTAGGGTGGAGTAAATTGAAGCCTGTCCATTAAAGTTTGAAGATTTCCTATCTATCTCAATATAAACTGAGAACTAGTTATATAGATGTGTGGAAGGTGATCTGGACCAATTATTGAGTGCTGGTTCAGTACGAAATATGTATACTGGAGATCATTTATCTTCTTCACATTTGTGTGATTGTATGTATCAGTTGTATGAGATAGAGTGGATAGCTGAAAGTTTGTGTTCAAATTCTCTATAATATATATATTGCACCATTTATTTATATATGGTACAAATATATTGGGATTTGGTAAAAGCTAAAGGAAAAAGTAAATTTAGCGATATTAAAAAGACTCAATTAAATTTTTTTTTAGTTTGTATAATTTTTTTTAAAACGTACAATGAAAGTTACATTTTCCGTTCATATTTTTTTTTTATGTAATTAAAAATAAAAGTTAAAATTGGAAAGAATAAATGAAATGCAGATTACAAATCCAGATAAATTAAAAAAATTCCAAAAGTAAAAAGATTACAATTAGAAAATTAAAAGAATTACAAAAGTAAAAAGTTTACAATTAGAAAAATCTTTTTAGGTAATTAAACATGGCAGAATAATGCTAAAAAAATAAAGACTTTGTAACATAAATTTGATAAAGAATGTACAAGATTATAAATATAAGCGCCATGATAATAATAACATGTGCAGAAGTCTGAAAACTGGACCTCGAGTATAAAAAGGAAGACACCAGTTTGATCAGCGTCTTGTCTGTTTTTTTTTTTTTGGTTCGTCCTGGATAGCAAAAATATATCCAGGACCACTCTACGCTGAAATAATTCTGCATGTTGGAGTGAACCGAGGCTTTTGCTGACATCGTTCCTGAAGACGGACACCAGAAAAACTTTCGTGACTAACCATTAGGATAGACTAAGATCAACTTATAACCGATGGCCGAGTTCATTCTCCCACAGAAAAAAAAACTATGCATAGTAATCTACAATCTTCATGAACTCGTTAAACTTACCGGTAAGTTAAGATTAAACTATTCACGATTGTGACTAAATAAAGCATTTGAAAACCATTTCCCAATAAGCTTATAATATAATCCGGATAGAGACATTAAAATTTTATTATTCAAGAGACTTTCGTTTAACTAAGAAATCGAAGTGTAATAAAAACCGTTTTAATTAATTGAATCATGTCTGAATTAGTATGCATGCTTTCCAATTAATTAGTAATTTATCTTCAAACATTTTAATTTGTTAGAACAAAATATTTATTTCTAATAGCAACCTTTCATTGTACATTATTAATGACTATTATTAGATTTATTAACTGCTTGTGCTCCATGAGCATTGTGGAAGCTCTTTGAGTGCTTGTTGGATGATGTGTTGTTTTTTTTCTTTACTAACGTAAAAAGTATAAGCATGACGTCAACCAAAATATGGGCATATGATAGCTCAATGACGTAACTTTCAGAAAATGTTTACCTCAAAAAAATCGGTTGAAATTTGGATTTTTGGCAAGAATTTTAATTGACCACAGTATTTAATTTTTTTTCTTTTTTGATAACTTTTGTAATTATCACGAAGCGATAAAAGAAAAAAAAAAAGGTTTACCGAAAAGATAACATTTGCGCGTTATTCACAAACAAGGTCTATAATAGAGCTTCAACGTAATGACTCGTAAGTAAAATTTTAATTTTTTTAATAATATTAACATTTTTTTTTTAATTTTTTGAAAAAATTATCTTTTTTATTTATTTTAGTTTGTAATTAGTGTGCGTTAGTTTGTAGTTATATATTTATTTATGTTCATATAGAATTCATATCTATCGTAATTCTCTAAAGTTCTACCTACACTAATCCACTTATTTTTATAAAAATAATGATTTTCAAAAAGTATAATAATTTATTATTTATAATTATGTTTATATAATATGTTTGTGTTTCCAAATAGTGAGTTATAAAACTAATAATCAAATATATAACTAATAATCAAATATATACAAAGATCGCATACGCAAGCATATAATCAAATTCTGATTCTTATGTTTTTGTTTATTCTTGTTCATGCTTTGGAATCACTCTCGTTTTGCTATATGTTTCATAGCATTATTTTCAAGTCTATAGCTAACAAATTGACTATATGCAAATAAATTATATAAATTAGTGTGTGTTAGTTTGTAGTTATATATTTATTTATGATCCTATAGAATTCATATCTATCGTAATTTTCTAAAGTTCTATCTGCACTAATCCACTTATTTTTATGAAAATAATGATTTTCAAAAAGTATAATAATTTATTATTTATAATTATGTTTATATAATATGTTTGTGTTTACAAGTAATGAGTTATAAAACTAATAATCAAATGTATACAAAGATCGCATACGCAAGCATATATCAAATTCTGATTCTTGTTTATGTTTTTGTTTATTCTTGTTCATGCTTTGGAGTCACTCTGGTTTTGCTATATGTTTCATAACATTATTTTCAAATCTATAGCTAACAAGTGGACTATATGCAAATAAATTATATCTATATGATACAATAAATATAATAAGATAGCATCACTTCTGTGCATAAAGAATATAAACATCACTTGTGCGCATAAAGAATATGGTGTCCATAAATAATATAAACATCACTGATGTACACAAAAAAATATAAAATGAAGAGATGAAACTCATTTTATCAGTGATATAGATAATAGCATACAATTTCTAGTTTTAGATAGACAAGAAGCCAATTGCTATGATGATTTCTTTTGTATCTTTTATTAGGATGAATCTTTTTCTTTATAGATGCCTTTGACATTTAGAACATTTGGGGTACAAGATAAAAATGAAGAAGTCATATCCGACTTCTTTTGGAGATTGTGAAGCTGTGGATTATCTCAGGTAAGACATGTTATACATGTTTAGAAAGATAATTTTGTGAGGAATACAAAGAAATTATCACTGAAGATGTAATTTGAATTTTAGTTAATGTTAATTTCCAAATTATGAACAAACAATAAAATAATAATTATTTCGGATGTGAAAATTTATTTTTTCCTTATTTTTTATATAGTTATCACTTTATTTTATGCTTATTGTTTTCCTTACTTTTTCTAGTTTCTAGCAATGTAATTGTTTTTGCTCTAACATAATTAAAACTGAAGTTATTGTGAAAATTGTGTCTCAGGCCAGTATTTTAAAAAATTCAAAATGGCGGCTTAGTCCCAAGCAGTAGTTTATTAAGATTTGAAAGTATAATTTACCTTTGCCAATATTTGTTAACTAAGCTTCATGAATAATAATATCTAGAAAATAACATTAGTTATGGTAAAGTATGACACCAATTCTTTTAAAATCATTTTCTTTTTTATTTACGATGTGCAATGCTATGGATTTCAGCGGATTCTTATATGAATCCTGGTGCCCTTATAAAAATAAATAAAAAACTGATTCTGCCATTAGCGTGAGTCAAAATAATTGGTAGGCCAGTTAATCAGGAAATATAGCTATGTTTTTAGAAATACGAACAAGATATTTTCTTATCCATAGTTTGATTAACTTTCACTTTATAGTGTGTAAAAAGATGGTCTTCCAGATCAACTGGAGATGAGGAAAACGTTACAATATATATATATATATGTTAAGAACAATAAAGAAAAAGCAAAAGCTCACATGGGATTAACTACAAATATTTTAGTCTAAATAAGTGATAAATGAATAATTGACTAATTAACAGTCAAATAGGCCTATAAATAAATCTAAAGCATAAATAATACTAAATAGTTTAAACATTTGTTAGATTCAAAATGTCAGTGATAATGTAATGGATTGATTAAAAATTCTGATAAATCCACAATTAAAAATGAATATTTTATTTTGATTAAAAGCCAAATATTTTTGCTTATATTAAAAAAAAGAAGAAAGAAATTCAAAGCGTATATTGTGTAACGTTTTCCACGTTTTGATAGATTCTGGTAGACCTTCTTTTACTCACCGTAAATTTAGTGAAAGTTAAGCTATGGATAAGAAAATATCTTGTTCGTATTTCTAAAAACATAGCTATATTTCCTGATTAACTGGCCTACCAATTATTTCGCCTTATGCTAATGGCGGAATCAGCTCTTTACTTATTTTTATGAGGGCACTGGGATTCGTATAAGAATCCGCTGAAGTCCGTCGCATCGCAAATCGTAAATTAAAAAGAAAATGATTTTTAAAAAAAACTGGGGCATAGTTTACTGTAGCTAAGGTTATTTTTTTTTTTGAGATATTATTCCGGGACTTAATTAATAAATATTGGCAACGGGTAAATTATACATTCAAGTTCTAATAAACTGAAATAAATAACTAAAATTAATAATGTACAAATGAAAGTGATCTTAAGAGGTAAATATTTTATTATGCAATTAAAATATTTAATAAATAGTTATTATTATTTAGAAAGGACCATGCATGCTAATCCGGGTAATCATTTTATATAATCAATACAATCCATTTCTTTCAGTTCTCTCTTTAAGCAATCCATGGATCAAAATGTCATAAATCAGGAAAACTCTATTGAAGTTATATTACAAGTTTATATTAAGTATTGTTTGCAAACTTACTTTAGTCACTATTGGGATATGAATAGCTTAGCTTACCGGTAAGTTTGTATAGATTTATGGAATCCCGGACTCATAGAAATTATAATTGGTCTCTCCTGCCGGCATCTTCAATTATCGGTCCATGCTATAGCTGGAGCTAGAAGCTCAGGCGTGGTAACCTTTTGGTTACGGTACTCATGAGGCTTCATTTCCATTCTTGTGTGACAGCTTCATTCAGCAATTGGTGTACCTGTGCAGAAGTATATTACTGCCACAGGTTATGCTCGCGGAAACCTCCAACTCTAAGCCACGTAACCAGAAGGTAAAGAAAGACAAGACCGAAGTTGTCCTCTTCTTTTTATACTTCGGTCCAGTTTTGAAACTTCTGCGCATGTTATTATTATCATGACGCGTAAGTTTATAATCTTCTACATTTATTTTCTTTATCTGTTACAAAGTTCTTTTTTATAACAAATTTTTTTCCACCATCTTTAATTAATATTCTAATGTTTTCTTGATTGTAATCTTTGTGTGGAATTCCTTTTTTTTAAAACTGGATTAGTAATCTGCATGTCCTTTTTATTTTTTCCAATTTTAACTTTTATTTTTTTAAATCAAAGTAACAATTTGAAACAAATAAATCAACTCATTGTACATTTAAAAAAAAAAAAAATTACACTAACCAAAAGAAAATTTTTTTGTGTCTTTTTAAAGACTTTTTTTTTTTAGCTTTTAAATATATTACTGAATGCCAATGTAATTAGAGAATTTTGATTAGAAATCTCATTAAAATTGTTCAGTAACAATTTCATTTTGAGGATTAAAAATAATGAACATATCTATTGTGTGTAGATTATATTAAAGCTACATTAGCTGTTTATTAGAAAAATTAATTAAACTTGCCTAATAGCTTGTTATTTTCTTTCTTGAGAGTGGGCTATGAAATTATTTTTCTATATAAAGTACTGGGAACCTGGTTTAGTAGTGAATTGTGAAGGGTGAATGAATGGTGATTGGAATTTTTTTTTTTTTTTTTGTTCATTTCTATTAAAAATTGTGAAATCAAACTCGGCAATTATTGTTTAGTTTCAATATTCAACCTTTATGTTAATCAAAATAATTCATGAGGATCACCAAATCACATGTAGAGGATTAGAAAAGTTGTAGATTTATCATTGCTATTGTTTTAAAATGAAATCATGTATATTTTAAGAAGTTCTGTTGCAATTGCTTAGCATTTCTAGATAGTCTAGTGAAATCAGCTATGCCCGAAGAATATATTACTATAAGGAAATGAAAACTTACATTTATAAAAAGCCACTAACTGGCAATTGCGATAAAATAAATTGCAATATCAGTTGATTTATTATAATTTATAGTTATTTGCTATAAAGCAGTCAGTACACTATTATTTTTAATCGTTATCCACCTTTTGTAGAATGAGAGTCTCCCTAAGTTTAACACAGCTTCTCTGATCTATAGCCTCCACATCACACCAGCAAACCTTATTTCTTTTATCCATCTTACTTGTAGTCTTTTTCTATGTCTTTTACAGTCTTTTAGAATCTAGTTTAAGACTAATCGATTATCATGTGTTAAAAAATCTTTTCAAACATATAGGCATATTTTCTTTTTAAGAAATTTCTATCAAAAGCATTACATCTAAATTAATTCTATGATTAATTTTTATGTAATATGTTTTCATCTACATTAATATTCTTTTTGAAGTATTTGAAATTGTTAGCTTCTTTTAATTCATTATTAATAATTTCCTCCTAATGCCTTATTATTATTATTTTTTTAAAAATATATATTTAAGTTCTAACAAACAATCCAGAATTAAAATAATGAGAATTTGTTGATAGAGTAGTAATTGCTTATATGTTTAAGTATATCAAAAGAAATTCTGTCATTATAAGCCATGCCTGTATGATATATATATATATATATATAATATAAATAAAATGTCCGTTAATTAAAACAAAATTGTAATTATAATAAAAATAATAAATTTAACGGTAATAAACTATTATAAATAATCCTTAAATCGGCAGAAGTACTTTCGGTTAATTTCTTAAACCTGCCTCAACTGCAGTTCTGCGGATTTAAGAATTGTTTATAATAGTTTATTACTGTTAAATTTATTAGTTTTATTATAATTATATATATATCAGCAAAAATAATATTAAAACAAAATCAAACAAATTTAAAATTCATTTTTATCCAGAGCTTAGTTGTTAAAAGAAAGAATATCAATCTATATAAACTTTCTATTAAAACAAAAGGTTTGCCCTGTTTTCTGAGCTCTAAATGGAGAAAGAAATAATAAAAAAGCTTTCTCAAGAGACAAGTATGGAAGATAAAAGGTTCATTTTTTTTGTTTATTAATATATATATTCTAACCTTCAAAATCTCCTCATCGACTAACTAACTAAGTAAATCTACTGATGCAATTGAATGATACTAAGTCGAATGATGCATCCTAATTCTAACCTACTTTAACTTAGTGGCAATATTACATTTTTAACTTAATAAATAAATAACTATTATTTTGAGACTCTAGTTAAATGAATATAGATTTATAAATGAAAACGCGAACTATGCTCAGTGGTCGGTTAGTTATAAAAATTCAGCTGCAGAGATATGCAGTTAAGATAAAGAAAGAAATTAAAATCATAAAATAAATTATCATCAGTAAAATAAATATCTTGGGAAGAGAAAGAAACTGCAATCATTCCCTAATTA
Organism: Epiperipatus broadwayi; assembly: GCA_028023455.1. Taxonomy (NCBI): domain Eukaryota; kingdom Metazoa; phylum Onychophora; class Udeonychophora; order Euonychophora; family Peripatidae; genus Epiperipatus; species Epiperipatus broadwayi. The sequence continues at coordinate 6,172,513 of JAQFVV010006242.1, forward strand.
ATAATTTAGAATAAAAATAACATTTTCTCTTTATCAAAAACACATTCTCTGGGCTATAAGTATTTGCACCTTTAAACAATAATGATAACTTCTCATGTTTTTGTTAATGTTTTTAAAAATATATATTACGTAAATTATTTGCCAATATGATTTGAAAATACCTTTCTTATAACACAATTGAAAATTAAACTCTTTTATGCCACAACACAATTGTAATATCCATAATAATCAATTATTTCTTAAGTAAGGAATAATGATAATGATAATAATAATCTCAGGGTTCCTTTGTTTACTTTAAGAAAATACTCTACAATACAATGCTGTCACACATGACTAGCATTCTGGTAGGCTATAGGAAACATTCACTTTACTTAAAAGCTAATGTGTCATCATATCATAACAACTACTATAACCATTTAAAGGGGTGATAAATATGATCAATAATGACATAAATAATTACATAAAATTTTGAATAATACAGCCTTTTTATCCAGAATCTCAGCCAGAATAATAGAAAGACAAGGGTACCTTTTGTATCCTTCCATCATCCATGACAACACAATAAATTGACTAAAATTAATTAATTCAATAATTTAATTAAATGTAATTGGAATAATGTGCAGTCAGGGTTAATAACTTGGAAATAAATTCATTTTTACAATTACATAATGTTTAGTCTGAAGTTTGCAATTCCCTAAAATAATTATCATCAAAATAAAATGAAATGAAATGTTCAGATCTGCATAAATTTGTCTATCTGGTATATTAAGATTTCTAAAGTTTGAAATGATTTAGGATTCAAGAAAATGTTTTGCAAATATTTTGCAAACACACTTATACTTGGCATATAAAAAAAAAAAATAAATTGATAACGAATATTGAAAAAGACTACAATTTATTACCAATACAGAACGAAACAAAATACACAGATTTATTAAATAATATAGCATTGAGACTACATATAAATTATTACATTAAGCTATCCTCTATCAGGGCATAAATTAAAATAATAAATTCATACATGTTTGAAATCCCGCTATTACACTGGATTAACTAGCTGAAATATGCAGCTGATTTACTACTACACTAATTTATAGTTTTAGTAAATTTTCTATAACTCTCTTACCTTGAGTTATTGACTATTTTTTTCTTTCTTATTTATTACTATTATGATATGAAATCTATTAAAATATCAACGTTATTATTAATAAATTAACCAAGTTATGGTTTATAATTAAATAAATTATGACTAATTATGGGTCATTTATCAGAAGTACCACTCACCACTTCATGCTTAACTTAAAGTCCACATAAATTATAATAACTATTTTAATTATGGATGACTTAATTCAAGCGAAGAATATTTCTTAACTATTGATAACACTAATATATTGTGTTCGAATATTCCCTTAATAAATAAGCGTTTTAAATTACACAATTTTAAATTAATTTTCTCCATTGGTTTGCTTGTGAGCTACTAGCAAAGTCAGTAACACAATACAGATATTGATGCCAATACTAAGGTGCTACTGATAATAAAGTGCTCCTTGAGGAACTAACACCTCAAATCCAACATTTATCCTTGCCATAACTTTTAGACAGAGCACGATAATCTACACCTTCTATGGTGGAAATATCTTTAATTTCACATGAGGAATGCAAAAATAACAACTAATGTCTGCAGAGTAAAATACTACCCTGAAGCATTTGGTAGTTTCTAGCTTATTGCTCAGGCTTAAAATGTAGGTGTGAAGTCGGTCTCACCACCTAAAGAAAAGAACACGCACCAAAGATAATCCTCTCTTGGGATTAACACATTAATTATATTAAATATTCTATATATTCTGGATCGTCCTCTTCATGGGACTTGATCATTGACTACAAAACATACCATAACACTATATTAAAGCTAATCCTGTCATGGAAAATAAAGTATTTTGGGGAGAGCATTTCCATCCCACAAAACAAAATACTTTATAACTATTAAAATATGCTGATATTAAGCATATACCAACTCTACACTTAAAACAAGATAGCAAAACACACTAACAATAATAAACCTATATTAAAATGTATACTGCAATCAATATCTGAAACCAATGAATTAAAATACACATGTCTCAGCCATGCAGAAAAGTATAATAAATTTAATTCTAATTAAGGAACATTCGACAGCAATGTATAGCATACAAGCTTAAACTAAAATAAAGTGGACATACTATTAAAGAATAACTGTTATTAAATTATTTAATTAATGCAATATAAATTCTGTTGAAACTTTGAACAAAAATGATCTTGTTATAGCATTTTTTTTTTTTAGTTACTTCTGATAAATTTAAAGTACTGTTTTACCTGTTAAAAAAAAACAAAAAAAAACATTTTTCTTTAAATACCTAACATGCAAAGTTCATATCTCCAGTTGCATGTAACAAATCAGATATATTTCATGGGTATCACTTCATATCCAATACAAACTTAACCCAAAGTAATGATAGTAAGATCTACACTTGTCATTACAAGATCCTTAAAATATTACGTGACAGATATAAATCCTAACATACATTAATATTATAAAACAAAATAAAATTTTACCAATTAGTTTTTCTTTTTTTTTAAAAAAAAACAAATAAATAAATGCACATTATCTCATTAGCAGAACTATTTCTCTGCTGAGCTGTCTATCCAGGTAAAGAGTTTCCACCCAGTCACAGCCTATAAAGCACAAAGCATTGAAAGCAATAAACACATTTTTTTTTTTGCTAATGAAAAGTTTTTTTTATTTGGCAATTATAATAATAAACATGGGAAAAAAATGTAGTAGAAACAAAGCTTAATTCCCAATTGGATTATAATGATAAAGATCTGGATCCTAAAAAAACCGAATATTATAACATCGATGATAAACACACATTATTTGAAGACTATACGTATAGTTAGCTAGCTAGAACATTGAAGAAGATGCGCACTTTTTCCTAGAGATTAGTATTATAATAACTGTAATTGAATTAGAGAATGAATGAAGCTACAAGAATTCCATTAGGCACACAATGAAAAATACAATCTAATTTTATTCTCAGGTCGCTAAAGATATTAAGTTGTCTTTCATAATTTTAGTACACCTGGGTCTCGTTTTATGCGGATTTATTTAATGCTATTTTGAAGTTATGCGATTCATGTTTCTTCTTAATATCTTTATATGCGGTTTTCTTTTATGCGATAAACATTATTAGATCAGAAGTCTAGCTCCGATAATGCACTATTACTTTAAATATTTTAAATTTCGTGCACTCACGTCATATTTAAAGTAATAGCGCATTATCGGAGTTCAACTTCCATCTAATAATTTCAATATTTTCAGCGCTTTATAATAGTACTCTAATAGATTTTAAAATAAAGAAGTTCATAATTCACTTAAAATCAGAATTTCCCTATTTTATATACACATATTAAATTTTACAAGACTATAATGTAAATCTGTTCAAACGTTATAGATGAAAAATACTATGTACGTTGTTATTTTTGCATTTTAAATCACGTTCTATTTTTGCTTTTTATAAAAAGAGTACGTAATCAATTAATCATTTAGTGTCTGCAAGTTTATTTTTAAAAGGTGAGTAACAGCGGTGGGCACAATTAAATTTGACAATTAAAATCTGATTTTTAATTGTAATTAAAATTTAAAAATTATGTAACGTGATCTGAAATTAAGGTGATGTGAAACGATGAAATTTGATTTTTAAACGGAATTGCAAATTAAAGACAAAAATAAGAATTTACTTTTTAATTGTTTTAATTAAATTTTACCCAACAGTGGTGAGTTGGTGTCTTTTTATTATCATAAGTCTAAGTTCTTATTTTTATTTTAAACTTTTAGTTTACTCTAACGGAGAGAAAAAAAAAACACCCAAGAAAATGAATTTCTTTGGGAACAAAAATTTCAATTTTAGATCGCTTAGCGAAATGGGAGGATCAACAGCGATTGGAAAACGTTTTAGTTGTATTTCCTCTTGACTTCGTTTAAGGAGAAGCTACAGTTTCTCACATCCCATCATGACGAATCTGATGTCTCAAATAGCGATAATGAATAAAATACCATACACGTATGAAAAAAATGTAAATTACGCATAAAAATATATTGTTTTGAATAAAATTAAATACTGTAGTTAATAAAAAAAGTAAAAAAAGTTTATCTTGTATCAATTTTTTTCAAATTTGAAATTTTTTATTAGTCATATTTTATTATCTTATTTTTTTTTTTATGCGAATTTTAAAGTAATTTTAAGTTGTTGCTTTACTTTTATGCGATTTTTGGAAAATTACAGTACGTATCTCCCATTTTTCAAGGTAAGTTAAGTCTATTTTTGTGTGATTTCTTTTGTGCGCGTTTTCTGAGGAACCTATCTACTGCATAAAACGAGACCCAAGTGTACTTTACTTTCAAATAGTATTTTTCTTTCAAAGAATGCACGTATATTTAATCTTCACATTTATTTCAAATAAGTTTTTTTTTTTTTTTTTTTAAAAAAATGCATGTATATAATAAGATGTGATATGTTGGACTATTTCCATCATTTATGAGTGAATGTTGAATTTATAGAAAATTTTAAACTTTATTTAAACTTTTCAAATAAAAACAACTTTGTTAGTAATAACACACAAATAGACAATACAGGTTAGTAATTACACAACGTTTCGAGTAGTATTATTCTCCACTCTTTTTGAGGTGTTGCTGGCCTATATGCACAGTGACAATATTCGCTTAGAAGTTGAACTCGCACCTTTAGATTCTTGAATATTGAATTTAAGGCAAACACTCTACCAACTAAGCTATTCTGTCAAAGGCAACATATAGTAGAAATTTGATATATTTATATGTGAGGGTTGGTTCAAATCCTCCTGAGTCCTTCAATTTTTATTTTTTATAAATCTAATTATTTTTATTTTTCCCTAAGAGCAAGACTAATTAGAGGCTTCTATACATTGTGTATTGCTACACTGGGTTGACTTATAAGATTACCATTGTCATATGAGCACCTTCCTTGAATTTTTTTCTATGCATTTTTTCCTCTTTATCCAATATCTTTGTATTTTCCCATTTAAGCATATGGTTATTAATACATACATGATCTGCTATGGTAGACACATCTGTTTTTCTCTTTTAACCCTTAATTTGTGCTCCTTCAATCACTGTTCAACAGGCCGACAGGTCTCACCAATGTATTTCCTTAAACATTCACATGATATTTCATAGATGCAGTTTTTGTTTTTCAACATTTCCATTTTAGGCTTAGTAGAAGTAAGCAATCCTCGAAGTGTGGTATGGCTTTGGAAAGCAGTTCTAATGTTATACTGACTGCAGATTTTCTTTAATTTGTCCACCATTTCTGGTATGTATGGATACGCTACCATACCAATAACTTTTCTCTTTTGGTGTCTCTTTGTGTTGTCTATTGAAGGGTTTTTTTGATGACTGCTGATGGATAACCATTCTTCATAAGCATTTGTTCTATGTGAATCTTTTTCTAAATCACTGGTTTCTGAACAAACCTCCTTTGCTCTGTTCCATAGTGATAGCACAATTCATTGTTTAGTGCTTCTTGTATGATTGGATGTATATGCCAAGTATTTTCCAGTGTGTGTTGGTTTTCTATGCACTGTTGTTTTTACTTTGCCCTTAGGAAGTTTTATCACAAGAACATTTAAGAATGCCAATTTTTGTTCTTGTTCTGATTCCATCGTGAATTTAATTGTAGGAGATATGTTGTTAATGTACATCCAGAATGACTGTAGTTTTGTATCATCAACATATCGAAGACACACTTTAGGTGGACATGGAGTAGTATTTATGGCTGTGGTTTCAAGTTCTTCCATGTAAATGTTGCTGAGCAAGGGTGACACTGATGATCCCATGGCCACCCCTTGATTTTGTTGAAAGAATTCTGACTTATATTGAAATAATGTTGTTGTTACACAGAATGTTAATAATTCCATTATACTATCAATAGGTAGAGCTGTTCTAGTTTGTAGACTATTATCATCATGTAACCTTTTCCTTACAATAGACAATACCTCATCATGTGGTACATTTGTAAACAGGCTTTCCACATCAAAGCTTACCAATATGTCAGTTCTTTCCATTTTTTGTTTCTGACTAATTCTACAAAGTGCTTAGAATCCCTGATGAAAGACTGTCCTATATGCCAATGGACTAAGCGAGAAGAAATCTTGACAAATTTTGACATGGTGAATTTCTAGAACTAACAATAGGTCTTAATGGAACATTGTCTTTATGGATTTTAGGCAGTCCATCCAGGTGAGGAATCTTGCTGAAATATGAGGTTAATTTTCTTTTCTCTGAATCACTGAATTACCCGCGATGCTTCTGGAGTAATGCTTGTAGTTTTACCTCTGTATTTGGAATTGGATTTTTTGCTACTTTTTTGTATTGGCCTGCTGTGAGAAGACCTTGTATTTTGTTATCATAATCAGTTTTATCCATAACAACTGTAGGGTTACCTTTGTCAGCAGGAAGAATGATTATAGATGTATCTTGTTTGAGAGATTTAATCGCTTTCCTCTCATCACATAAAATGTTTGACTTCTGCTTGTGCACTTGATGTCTTTCAAGTGTCGTTTTTACTCTCCAGCGTAACTGTTGCTTCTTCTATAGTCAAGTTTTGGGCCACCTCATCAGTGGTGGCCATTATATCCAATAGTGGGACAATAGATGGTGTAATGGCGAAATTCAAACCTTTTTCAAGAACTGATAATTCACAATCGGTAAGTTGTTTAGAACTAAGATTTTTCACTTATGATGAGGATAGACTAGTTGCAGTATTACTTTTGACTTGCCCATGTAGATGTACAAGCTTCCTCTTCTGAAGTTTTTTTATCCTTCCGTGTAACTTACAATATGATCTGTTCACTGCTTGACAAATTGTTGAGAAATCTTCATCTGTAACTTTGTTTTGTAGAAACGATTCCACATTTCTAATAGATTGCAATGGTTGATACTTGGTAAACCGCTGAACCTTTATACTTTCTCTGATTAAGGCCTCATTTGCTCTCTGAATAATTTTTACTGCTCTCTTGGAGGAAATAAATGGTTTTAACTGCAAACCCTTAGGGATGATCCCTTCTGATTTACATTTACATAAGAAAGTTAAATGATTTTCTACTTAAGCCAGTTTTAGATATAATTTTTCATAGTGTCTAAATTTCAACATAGCATCGGGTCCATACCGAGTACTTAGTATTTGTCTGAAGGTTTGTAATGATGGTATATTATAAGATGTGATATGTAGGACTATTTCCATCATTTATGAGTGAATCTTGAATGTATAGAAAATTTTAAACTTTATTTAAACTTTTTAAATACAAACAACTTTGTTAGTAACAACACACAAATAGACAATACATGTTAGTAATTACACAATGTTTCGAGTAGTGTTATTCTCCACTCTTCTTCAGGTGTTGCTGGCCTATAAGCAAGTGTGGCTTCGATATGTTGATGATACATTTGTGGTATGGCTACATAATAAGGTAAAATTACAGTCATTCTGGATGCACATTAATAACATATCTTCTACAATTAAGTTCACAATGGAATCAGACCAAAAACAAAAATTGGCATTCTTGGATATTCTTGTGACAAAACTCCCTCAGGGCAAAGTAAAAACAACAGTGTATAGGAAAACTACACACACTGAAAAATACTTGGCATATACATCCAATCACACAAGAAGCACTAAACAAGGAATTGTGCTATCACTATGGAACAGAGCAAAGGTTTGTTCAGAAACCAGTGATTTGAAAAAAGAAAAGATTCACATAGAACAAATACTTATGAAGAATGGTTATCCATCAGCAGTCATCAGAAAAACCTTCAATAGACAACACAAAAAGACACCAAAAGAGAAAACAGTTATTGATACTGTAGTGTATCCATACATACCAGGAATGGCGGACAAATTAAAGAAAATCTGCAGTCAGTATAACATTAGAACTGCTTTCCAAAGCCATCCCACACTTCGGACAAATTAAAGGAAATCTGCAGTCAGTATAACATTAGAACTGCTTTCCAAAGCCATACCACACTTGGAGGATTGATTACTTCTACTAAGCCTAAACTGGAAATGCTGAAGAATAAAAACTGCATCTATGAAATACCATGTGAATGTGGAAAGAAATACATTGGTGAGACCTGTTGGCCTGTTGAACAGTGATTGAAGGAGCACAAACTAATGGTTAAAAGAGAAAAAACAGATGTGTCTATCATAGCAGATCATGTATATACTAATAACCACATGCTTAAATGGGAAAATACAATGATATTGGATAAAGAGGAAAAAATGCATAGAAGAAAATTCAAGGAAGCTGCTCATATGACAATGGTAAATAATCCTATAAGTCAACCCAGTGTGGCAATACATAATATATGGAAGCCTCTAATTAGTCTTGCTCTTAGGGAAAAATAAAAATAATTAGATTTATAAAAAAAAAAATTGAAGGACTCAGGAGGATTTGAACCAACCCTCATATATAAATATATCAAATTTCTACTATATGTTGCCGTTGTCAGAATAGCTCAGTTGGTAGAGTGTTTGCCTTAAATTCAATATTAAAAAATCTAAAGGTGCGAGTTCAACTTCTAACCGAATATTGTCACTGCATATAAGCCAGCAACACTTGAAGAAGAGTGGAGAATAATACTACTCGAAACGTGTAATTACTAACCTGTATTGTCTATTTGTGTATTATTACTAACAAAGTTGTCTGTGTTTGAAAAGTTTAAATAAAGTTTAAAATTTTCTATGCATTCAACATTCACTCATAAATAAAGGAAATAGTCCAACATATCACGTCTTATAATATACCATCATTACAATCCTTCAGACAAATGCATGTATATAATCTATTATTATTATTATTTTTCTTTCAAAATTTTTCTCCCTTGACGATTATTAATGAGTTAAATATATTCCAATGTACAAAATGCTTTCATTTTTTTTTTTAATAAAAGCAGATGATATTTTTTTCCAAACGCAGGAAAGTGTTTCCAATTCTTTTTTTTTTCTTTCTAATATTCCCTTTATTTATTTATTTTTCTTTTATACAAAGAAAACATTAATAAAGAAGAATAAGTCATTAAATAATTAATTCAAATTTGAAAAACATTGTTTTTTTTTACTTTAGATAAAACAAGAATTTGATTGATACTTTTGGTTAATTCCTTCATTTTTAGTTTTGTTTAAAAAAATCGAACTTTCAAGATGCACTAATTATTAATGCAGAAAGTTTTAGATGATAGAAGATAGCATAAAGATACAGAATGTCTTACCAAAATTTTTACTCGAACATTAGATTGGACTTCCATTATATTACTAATTTATTTTTACAAAATTAGAAAATAATAATGTTACAAAATTTAGCACTGTTAACTCTGAAAAACAGAAGCAGACTATATAAAAAATAAATGAATTGAATATTTATTGGTCATTCCTTTGACTCCAGCGACCTCTACCAAAAAAAAAATCATTTGATTATAACATAAAACAAAAAAAGAAATTGTATAACTTATTAGAATTATGTGATTTTCAATATTATTTAAAATGTATAACAAAACAGTTTAATAAATGAAAATAATAAATACATTCAAACCAACAATAATTATCTGTGATTATAATTATACATGAAATTATTTTCTTCAAAATAAATTTATCAGAAGTTTTTTTTTTTAAAACAATACGATCTTAAAAATTACTTAATTGACATTTATGGTTTTTTCTCCTTTTTTTTTTATATAACCATTTTAGAACTAAATACAGTTTATTACGTTTGTTTTAAATTATATTAACTTGCTCTTATACCAATATCGTACTTAGATTATTTTGTCATTTTAAAAACATGATATTGCATTGGGGAACTTATTGTTTATTCACACACACCCTGTCTAGGTAAAAGGGATAGCACACTTTATTAACCAAATATTATTTTTTTAATTTTATTTTTCTAATGAAAACCATTAATTTCATGCATAAATAATGCTAAATGAAACAAAAGTGCCAAAAGCACTGGGTTACAATATATATGCTCTATTACATAAGCCATAATCAAAAGTAGTGATGATGTATTGCTTTTTAAGATTTTTAAGTGAGTTTACATTGTGATTGACAATTGGAATTCTGTCAGAGTAAAAAATAATCACTTTAAAGAATTATAGAATTTAAACTTGTAGAGAAAAGAATGTATAAATTACTATATGGTATAATAAAAATGTTAGTTTTAGGAAATTAAGACTTATTGCAGATATATATGTTGTAAATTTCTTGAGGTATTTTTTCCTTTTGATTGAAAATAATTATAAACTGTATATTTAAGCTAAATAAAAAATCATAGTTTATTTTAGTAAAGAAGCTGTATGCTGTATATGTATTTTTTTCAACTTAGGTTATCATAACCACATGAATGTTTTACTTGGCATTTGTTATAAATCAGATGAATTATATTATTCTTATTGGAAATATTTATAATTTAGTAATTTTTTAATTTAATTTTGGTGACAGCAGAATCTATTGATTAATCTATTGCACTTTTAAGAATAATATAATAATTTATTATTATACAATAATTTTATCATGATGTATTCATTTATTGATTTCAATATATTAATAATTGTATAATGTTCTTTTTTTAATATTATTACTGACTCTTTAATACTATTTTATAAAACTCTAGATATTAAATTTTTTTTAAAGGATCATTTTAAAAAAGTTTCACATTCCTTCATATATTGTTTTGTCTCAATAGAAAATTTATTTGTAAATTATTTTTTTGTATTAGCTATCTTTTTTGCATTTCTTAATTGTGAATCGGTTTTATTTTTATTGATTTCATTCATGTTTGAACTGTCTTCATAATTTACAAATTCTAATTAAAATTAATTGGAGTGCTTCTGAAGGTTAGGAATGTCAACTGTTAGTACTGTTTTTCTCATTAGTTTTCATCTTGTTTTGTGTTGAATCTTTAAAGAGTATTACAATCTTGAAATAGATATGCTGTATCACCATTAGATGCTTCTATGTCCTTTTTTTTTAATTAGCATTTTTTTTTTTCAAAGAAAGAAAATGCATAATTTTTCTTTGTCTTTAACTCCACAAGTTTGTGTACTCTCATTTCTATCATTATAATCAATTTTATCCTCAGGTTTTTCATCTTTCAATCATTTACCAGTTCTAACATTAAAGTTTCATATGGTAATTTACAAAAGTATTTTGTACATCTACATAAAAATTCTTCAGGAATTGGCATATTTTTGCACTACAAGGGTTTGTTGGTCATAGTCTATTATTTACATATTACTATATAGTAGTAGTAGTAGTAGTGGTGGTGGTGGTGTAACGGTAGTAGTAGCAGCAGCACGAGGAGGGTAAAACTCATAAAGGGTCAACCATATCAGGCCAACGCATACCCTATTCCACATCAGTACAGGGGGGAGGCAGAGGAACAGATAGCTAAAATGCTAAAATGGGGAATCATCCAAATGCTCATCCCCTTTTAATAACCTTATTGTAAACGTAAAGAAAAAGGACGTGCCTATTCGACTATGTTTAGATGCAAGACAATTAAATAAAATAACTATCTCTGACACAAATGCCCCTCTACCTATACACAAATTATTGGTAAAATTTCATAACAAAAAGGTATTTTCGACATTCGACCTGATTGCCATGTGATCAAAATACACTGCATTCTGGTATAATGGGCACATTTACAACTTTACCTGGATACCATTTGGTTTAAAAAATAGGGGAGCGGAGCTAATACAGTGTTTAGACCAGAAGTTACTGGCAGATCAAGTTACATCCTTGTGATCGAAATACACTGCATTTCGGTATAATGGGCACGCTTACAACTTTACCTGTATATCATTTGGTTTAAAAAATAGGGGTGCGGAGCTAATACAGTGTTTAGACCAGATGAAATCAAAAAATTTAGTAGTAATGTATGTTGATGACATTATATTAGTGTCAGGGTTTAAAAGAGCATTTTAATCAATTAAAGCAGCTATTGTGAGAGTGTAGACAAAAGGGAATTAAAATAAACTTAAAAAAAGGCAATTTAATGACAGCCAAGGTAAAATTTTTAGGCTACATAATAATTGGGAAGGGAATCCAATCTCACCCTGAAAAAATTTCAAGTAATTCAGGATTTTTCGGTGCCAAGAAATAAAAAACATAAAAGATCCTTCCTAGGATTATGTAACTTTTACAACCGGTTTTATAAAAAAATTTTCTTTGGCATGGAGCTGCTATTGCGACTGCTAAAAAAGGAAAGACCATGGATGTGGTCTGAACAGCACAATTGCAGTTTTCAAGATGTGAAAACGAAGTTTTTAGGGAAAGTCATGTTGTCATATCGCAACTTCTGCAAACCGTTTTTATACAAACCTATAGTAGTGGGGTCGGATTAGGGGCTACTTTTTTTCAAATTCGAGAGGGGGGTCAGCAAGAGGGCCTGCTCTTTATTAGTCACTTATTGGAGGGCCTTGAAATATACTACACAGTAACCGAAAAGGAAGCTTTAGCAATCATATGGGCGGTCAAGAAATTTTGCCAGTTTCTTATAGAATCCGAGGTCATTGTAATCACTGACCACAAAAGCTTCGAACTTAAAAACCATAGCTTTCTTATAAACAGTCGGTTGATAAGGTGGAGCTTATTCCTCTTAGAATTTCACTACAGGTCAAAATATTGCCAAGAGAAAGGAAATGTGATAGCTGACACATTAAGCCGTTAACCAATATCACAGGACCAACAGCATCTAAGCTTTAATGACATATACATGACCGCATTGGAAATAAGTGGAAACGAGGCTTTAGAAAATGACCATCATAGGTTAAAGAAACTCCTATTGCTTAAAACGGGGGTTTTACAGTAGAAAAAGGTGATAAACAAAGGCATATAGTTTTTCTTTTTGCTATGCAGAGGCGAATATATCATAGTATGGTTATTATGGGGCAAATAAAGTTGAAGGTTGGTTGAGCCATTGGTTTTACTGTCCAGGGTTGAATGCCAGCATTGTGGATATTATAAACAAAAGTGAAGTATGTTTGAAAACCAAACCATTCAATGCATATGGAGTAGGTCCACTGATGCCTATTTATTCTCAACAACCTGATAAAGCTTAGTGGCTATAGATTTTTTCGCACCATTGCCCCCATTTAACAGGATGAGATATCTGGTTGTGGTTTACGCTATATTTTTTTGAAACTGATGGCTGCATATCCGAGTCTCGGGCAAATGCTAAGCAAAAAATACGGGTATTGGAACAACGGCACTTTGAAACTGTTGGAGTTCCTGATAAGATTGTATCTGATCATTGAATGCCGTTCATATATAAGGAGTGGAAGAAATGGAGTGGGAGATACAGAATAAAACATAATCTATTCATAATCCGCAGTCTAATCCATATGAGTGGATCATATGGGAGTTAGGGTGCCTATTTAAAGTGTATATACACAATAATCATAGAGTTGGGGTAAGGAAATTCCACGAATTATCAATATGATGAATTGGTCAAAAAATGAATCTACAGGTTTTGAACCTGTACGGGTTCATTTTGGAAAAAACATACCTTATCCATTTAAAACAAAACTGCTCATGGAGATGGGCCCTATAGATAAAAAAAAGATACTGGGCAAGTACAGATTAAGTTAAAGAAGTTGGGTGACTTAAGGCGGAGAAGGCAAGGAAAGGCCAAGGATGGATTTATGATAGGAAGTCTATGTTATGACAGTCTGTATGTGATAACATGTAAATATTACAAAAATGCGTTTGTCATGGACAAGGGCGGGGAGGAAAAAGGAACATATAATGCTCACCCACTGAGATTGATAAAAAAAAGGGAACTGCCTGACAAACATTAAGAGAATTACAGTAGTTGGTCGGAATTGTAGGTAACTAAAATAAAACAAATACCTGAGTTAAACGAAGAATGGACATAACATTAATAAAATAAAATGTTTTGTGGTGAAAGGTAACGGAAATAAAGTAGGATAAATAAATTATTAGAGATAAAATGATTGATTTGATGCATTTTACCTTTCAAACTGTGTGTGTGCGTGTGATGTACCGCCAACGAATATACGGATGATAAAATGGTTGATTTGATGCATTTTACCTTTCAAACTGTATGTGTTTGTATGATGTACCGCCAACGAATATATGGGTTAAAAAACATGCATATATTCTGTGTTACATATGTAATCTTTTAATAATAAATGATCAAATTGATGCAAACAGAAAGAAAAGTGATAATAATGAAATATAAATTATATTTTGAAAGAGTTTTTTTTTTGAAATGCAAAGTTGCAAAAATAAAGTATTGCGTCACCTTTGTCTTTAAAAAAAAATACTGTTTTAGTATTAAAGAATGAGTAGGGAGGGGGGAATAATTCAAAATAAGAGTTGAAACTAGCTCTTCCTTTTTATAAATTTTAAAATAAAATGTATGGATGAAAAAGAAAGAAGTAATAGTGAATAAATGTAAAAATAAGATCAGATTAAAAATATAATTTGTAACAAAAATTTTTTTAAAATTTGCAATTCATTAAAGATTACTTGGCTGATAAAAAGAAAAGATAACTTCCACTTGAGCTAATTAAAGGAACAAAGGAAAAGATTACAGACTATCTTATCGAAGTATTAGATTTATCTAAGCAAGACAGTAGATTAAAATGGAATTAAGGAAAATATAAAATTAATTAAACTAGATTGAAGGATGATAAAGTGAAACAATGAGAAAGAAATGTATAAAAGGATCGAGAGATGATAATTTTTGTTATCATTATTGTTATTATTGCCATTCAGATTGTTTCAGACGCAGTGAAATTATTAGTCAACACTACAGATTGAATTGTTTCAGACGCAGTAAAATTATTAGTTAACACTGCTGTATTACTATAAAAATTAAAGAAGTGAAGAATGGCGAAAAGCTATTCATGTTTCCCGGGTGCATGCGTCTCAACTTATCTTCACTGGAGGTGGACCTAGCAACATGCAGTGTTAAACAACGACTGGAGTGTGCGGCTAGCCTTCGATCCCACTCCTCAATACCATATATATTTTCCATCTGGAACTCATGCCCACCTTGTGATCTGTGAACTACCAATAATCTCTCTTATCTCATTGCAAACTGGAAAATCAATAAGAAGCTAAAATCATCAATGGAAAGAAAAGGCCAACCAGTTGGTAATTGACAAATAGGGAAACAAACAAGGAACTGTATCCATGAAAGTGCGACATGCTTTACAAAATGCTTATTTTCCCATTTTCTAAAGATTTGCACATATATGTGAGTGAAAGAACTTTAATGAACTCTAATAGTTACACCCAGTATTGCATTCCTATATTCATATTCTGTTATACATAGGTGTGTGTATATGTCAGTTTTATTGTATCATGTTATAATTACGCATATGTGTAAAATAAAGTATTTGTTTGCTTAATTGTTGTCCGATCGACTCTCTTTCATATTACTGCATCATTAGTAGGTTAAGTTATAATTAACTATTAGTGTTGGGCAAGGGTGTTAGCGATTTCATCTCACAATTGAGAAAAGGAGCTAGTTTGGGATATATCAAGCACTGGATTGTGTACCTGTAGTATGGGCATGCTGATTATATAATCAGGTTAGCTAGCACCTAAAGTTAACCCTCAAAACAAATAAAGTGTTTGGATGGCAGAGGTTTGAATCTAGCAGTCGAGAAATGCTATAGCTTGGAAATGTGATCATAGGTTATACTTTGTATAATCTCGTCTGATTATAGGTACCATGGATGTTTCACCAGAGTTAAAATCGAGATTTAAAGAAAGTGATCAGTGCGATTTTCTCCAATCTGGTTCAGTATATATATATATATTCTAGAATTTGAACCTTTGTATAGAAATTTACATCAATTCTTTTTTATGTTTTTAAAAATAATATTGGGTTGATTTATAGAAAAGTACTATATAATTTATATCTACAATTAAAATTTAGGATTGAAATTGATTTTTTTACAATGATGTGTTTTCTTTAATAATGCAAGTTTTTCATTTTTCCCCCATTTATATTTTGCAGCTTGATTTTTTTATTATTTCGTCAAATTTTTGCATTGCTTCTGAAATAGTAGTTGTTCATGAGTATATCTTTGCCATAAACATCATTCTTTTTGTCTAGAAATTTGTTTGAAGTCAAATGTAATTTAAATTTTCTTTTTATTTGATTATTGGCTATCTGATTAAAGTAGATAGATTAATAGATTTTTTTATACATGAAACATTAATATTTATTTAAAAATATAATGGAAATTGTAATTAAGTTTTCAGAGTAAAATGAAAGTTCTTAATGTAATTAAATAAAGGAATCTTATCAGTAAAAATTGTAATTTTTAAAATGAAATCCGATTAGAGCAATTTTTTTTTTTATTAAGTTATTGGCTACTGTTATAATGAAACCTATGAAGACTTTTTATTTGGGGAAAAATGGGTAAATTCGTGAAAAAGATATTTATAAATACCTTAATTCATGAATTAAGAATTATAGTACATCAGTAATTTTAGCCATCAGAAATGCTTTACAATTGGGAGAAGGCAATCTACTTGGCAATCTTTTTTTTTTTTGATGATGATTGGGGAAAAACATCACCAATGATTTGTTTGATTTATATGCTAAGTTTTGGTTATCTATTGTCCATTTTTATGTTTGTAACATGACCACCTCTGTATCATAACAATCACATAAAAAATCAGTGTCTTTGAAATGGCTTCTTGGACATGAAATGTTTTCTTGAAATTCACAATGGATTAATTTAATAAACATGGGAACATTGTGTTTTTAGTTACCATTTCTTGTATTATTACTCATTCTCTCACAATTCTGTCAGGTAGTTTTTATTATCTCTGAAAAAAAAGTGTATTACATTAGATTGTCTTTCTATGATATATAACCAAATTGGCACTCGCAAAACTTTAAAATAAAGTTATGATATAATTTATATTAGCATAATGTATTTACATTGTATTTTGAAACTATGCATCTTTATTCTTTTGTAATAACAATTTTTTAATTTATGTTATTAATTTTAATTCTCTTATTACTTCTAATTCCTGGAAATATAATACATTGTTCAAACTTCTCAAAATATTATAAGTCAAATATTTGTTTCTGTTGAATACTTCAAAAATTTAATTGTGGCTCTTGAATATATCTCCATTTTAACATATGGCTCTTTTAGACATGGAATTTGACCCCACTTATATAGAATATTAAAAATATATTGCTAATATGATACTAAATTACATTCCATTTATTTTGTCCAATATTTCAAAGTCAATTCAAAAAGTTATGATTGCACCATTTGATGCAATTTATTTCAGTTTATTAGTTTTTTACTCTTAGTGTGAATTTGATACAATTAGAAATGTCACTTGGGGAAAAAGAAATGATTAACAAGTGAAATAACTGATAAGAATGGAAATAGATTAACTATTACTGATGATATATTGAAGATATGAAAAGAATATTTTCAGTATCTATTTAGAAAAGAAAATAATTCAATTAATTATGAACTTAAAGATGAAATAGATGATAAAGATATCGCCATATTGGCAGATGAAATAATAAAGTTGATTGAACATAAAAAATGGTAAAGCTGTTGGATTTGATACAATATCTATGGAAGAAATTACTATGAAGGAAATAGTTGGATTTTGCAATTTAATATATAGTAGTGGAGTTTGGTCTGAAGATTTTTTGAGGTCTGTAATGATTCCAATTGCTAAAAAGAAGAAAACTGCTAATTGTGAAGAGTACAGAACAATAAATTTGTTATCTTTATGCTTCAAAAATTTTATTGAGGATTTTAACTTAGGGAAAGAATTTATGGGAATATAGAATATTATATTGGAGAAGAACAGTTTGTTTTCAGAGAAGGAAAAGTACATTAGATGCTATTGGGGTTGTTAAGACAATTGCAGAGAGGTATATTGGAAAAAATAAAGGATTTGGTATATGTTTTGTAGATTTGCAAAAAGCATTTGATAGTGTAATCTAGAATAAACTTATGATCATCTTAAACAATAAAGAATATTTTGGAAAAAGAAAAGATTGATTTGGAATATGTATACTGGAGAAGGAATAAGAACAGAACTAGAGAATAATGATCCTGATGAGGTGAATATAGAAAGAGGAGTTAGGAGGGATGCAGTATCTTATCTGTGCTTTTTAATATTTATTTAGAAGACATGTTAATAAATATTAGACTGTAGAGGAGCAAAGATTGAAGGTAGAATAATAAAATGTGTAAGATTCACAGATGATATGGCTCTTAAATAGCTAATTTGGAAGAATCTTCAAAATGTGTTGAATAAATTGGGGGAAGGATGTATGGAGTATGGAATGAAAATTAATGTTGAGAAGACCACTTGTTTATGAATAGGGAGGAGTACAAAAGAACTGCAAGTTGAAATCCATGATAATATAGTTCAAGTAAATGGATTTAGATATTTGGGTAATTGATTGAGTGAGAATGGAATAAGTGAAGATGACGTTAAAAGAAGAATAGCATTAGCAAAGGAGAACTAAGAAAAAGAAAATATTTTTTTTGACCTTTGAAGAGAGAATTAAGGCAAAAAATAATTAAATTCTATGTGTAGAGTATACTATTATATGTTTGTGAAACATGCACAATGAGCAAAAAAATTAAGAACAGATCAGAAAACTTTGAGATATGATCATAGAAAAAGATGGAAAAAAAAAAATTGGATGATAACAAATGAAGAAATTTTGAAAAAAGTAAATGCAAAAAAAAAAAAAAAAAGATTGATTGAGATAATTAGGGATAGAAGATCGGACATAGAATAGTTTAATGAAAAATGTTTTAGAGGGAATGGTGAATGGAAGTAAGAAAAAAAGATGGAAAAGACTGACCTTGCTGGATAATATAAGAGATGGGAAGAGATATATGGAATTGAAGAGCCAGGCAATGAACAAAACGAAGTGGAGAAAGGAATGACTTTGTGATTGGATTTCTCCAGATCTATCCATAGAACAAGAATACTATTGATGATGAGTTTGAATTTTAAATTAACATAGCCAAGATAGGTTGTAAATGAAATAGCTTAAGACATGGATATTCAAAAGAAATCTTAAATATTTAAAAGTGTCAAACTCCATTTTGGAGGACAAATTTTTAGATGCAACTCTTGATCATATCATTTCTATAGAAGAATAATTAATTTGTCAGTTATTCAGTAACTGGATCTTAGATTTTTTTTATTTAAAAAATTTACAGGTAAGAATTTGCATGTGATAACCCTACAAGCGATGATGTATAAGAATGGTATTTTCTGAATTACTGTAACCGATTCAGAAAGCAATACCAGCTTCCAATTCCAAAACTGCACTTGGTAATATTAAATTATCTATGCCTTGTGAATCATATTCTTTTTAATTTTAACTAACTTACATTTATGTAACATATAATAATGTCAGCAATTTTTAATACCATTCACCAATCTTCATAGAATATTAGCTGTACAAAATCAAGGAGTTTATACATAAGTGAATTAACAATTTCTTCTGCTGATTAATGAGATGATTTACATTTGAATTCAGTAATTAAAAGATATAACAATATAAAATATAAGGTAATTTATTGCAGCATCATTACATAAGACTTTAACCTTTATACAAAATATAAATATATTGTAACATTAAAATTTATATTTGACTTATTAATTCATAATACAATACTAACAAAATTCAACTTAAACCATAGATTTGGATTAAATGTTGAAATATAATCTATGCTATTGTGATATGACCATGTTACATATATTTGAATAATGTAAAAGGTTTAGAAAATTACAGTAATGTTGTATTATTTACTGACTCATAATTAATTAAAAACATTATATGAGTAAAAGTTTCAAAATATTTAAATGCATAAGTCTTAATTCAGTCTTTGCATTTTGTGAGATATAAATTTATTTTTGGTGTTTAAAAACATAATGCTTCATTAAAGATGTTAAATGATAAATAATTCAATGAATTTATGAATGATTTTCTATATTTATTCAGGATGTTGACTACATCATTGGGGGTTATGTTGCAATCAATGATTTAACATATGAGTTACTATTAATGAGACAGCAAATTTGGGTTAATTGATTATTTATGTTTTAGTCTATTAAGTCCTAATGATTAAGGCTGTTAAATGAAATATTCAATCATTTTTTTTCTCTCAAAAACATAAAAAAAAAAATTATAATAACGCTTTTCTGATAATGTTATATTGTTAGTTTTATTATATTTTTATATTATTGCTTATACATTGATTTTCATAATAATGAAAATTGTTGATAAAACATTTTTTTAAAAAAAAAGTCAATTAAATCAATTAAGTGTTTAAACAGTGTATGTATGTAAATATGTATGCAATTTTTGTTTCCAATGAACTTCTAAATTTCAGAATACTTTTTATATTCTTTTAAATGAATTGCTTTATAATTATTTAGTTTAGGATTACAGAGTATTGTTTTTATTTTATTTTACTATGAAATGATTAAGGATATTATTAAATAATGTGTGTGTGAGTATATATATATATATGTTTTTTTAAAGAATTAATTGTAATTTTCTAAATGCATTTTTATAGCATGCAGAAATAGTGATATGCTACAGGAGTCTTTTATTTTAAAACCTTTAGTAAGTAATTATTATTTTTTGTTTAATTAAAAATTATATTAAAATTATTTTTTTGTTAACATTAATTTGTGATTGTTTCTATATAAGTGCTTGTTATGTGTGCAATATATATTTGAACACAAACGGTTTGCAGTATATAAACCATTATAAAAAAAGAAAAGTGTGTAATCAATTTTTGTTGAAAAGTATTGAAGAGGTTTTCATACTGATACTTGATGGCAATAGATATATGGATCTGAGATATATGCATGAGGGAATAAATAATCATTAAAAAGAATTGAAAGAATGGAAATAGAGCTGGTCTTGACATGTTGCTAGAAGGATAATAATAGATGGATAATTGAAAATTTAAACAGGATCCTAAAATTATTGTAAAAAAAATCTAGAAAAAGATCATTTGCTAGAGAGTATAAAAAAGCGTAATGGAATGATGTGGAAAAAAGAAGTAGCAAGTAAAAGAAATTGGATTAAACACAAAGAGACCATGATGTTATTGCTGCTGATATAGTTAACATTTTTGTAATTAAAAAATGAATATTAAATTGATTTAGGAAGCTACTATGCAGTAATCCTAAACAGGGAGCATATTTTATCTATTAAGAATCTCAGAATATAGTGATCAAATATAGTATTCTATTATTTAACTATAGCTAATGTGACCATCGGATATCACTAAAAAAAGGATTTTTTTAAGGTTTGGATTTTTTCTGAATCAGATTATGTCTAAAATACCCTTGGCAACCAAATAAAAGCAGCTGTTTCAGTTGAAATGGAAACACTTCTATATCAAGTTATTATATTTTGTACATTTTCCTGATCCTGACTTGTAAACATACAACCAAAGTCAGGAGTTCAATCAAAGTAAAAGCACAATTTTCCATTTGCACTATACCCAAAATGAACTTTAAAAATTAAACAATGTATTATTTTTTTTTAAAAAACTATGCTTCGGTCCTTAAATATCAATATTATTTAATTGCACCCTAAATCTCAGCCATTTTTTAAGATGGTATATATTAATGAATTATATCTGTCATTGCTTCGTCTTTTGTGGTTAGACCTTATATATACACATTTTTTAAAATTAATAATTAATAGAAAAATGATATAAAGTGCAGTTTATTACCTAATTCATAGTAAAATTTTTATAATGACCAACAATTAATGAAAATTCTTATTCATTTGATGTTTCAAATAATGATCTAATGAGAAATATTATATGAGAACTGCTGTATGAATAATTGTTATTAAAATAATTATAACTTAATCATAATAAGTTTGTAAATTAAAGCTTTAAATGAAAAAGAAGAAAAAAGAAGTGAATGTTTCTGTAATCCATTACACATTTAGCCTACTTTAATTATTAAATAGTTGCTTAAATTTATATTTATTAAGAACTGATAGAAAAAAAAAATTGGATAATGGATATTAAAAAAAAAAAAATGTCTGGATCCAAATAGAATCTGAAAAAGAATTATTTGAATATGAAGACTAAAATCTTGAGTAGCACAAGAAAAAATTAATAAAATAGAATGAATATTAAATCAGACATTACAAATATTGAAAATGATACTAAAAATTGATTCTCATAGGGAAGATATAGTTGTAGAATTAAAAGATTATTGAAGAAAGATAATAGTGTATGATTGCAAAAAAAGAGTCTAACAGAATTAGCAAATGTACTTCTATGAGTAAAATATTATTTTAACATACCAGAAAAGCAATGTCTATCCTAAAAATATTAAAATAGATTAATGATACGGTATCCAGTAAAATATTACTAATATTAGGCACAGTATTCTATGGTAAAAGTGCAAACTACTCAGATGTCAATGAAATGCAATAAGGATTGCTTTTTTGATAGATATAAATGTTTCAGTATTGTTTATAAATCAATGGAAGATAAAAAAAAGTGTGATTGAGATCCTCTTAAAGATATTAAATATTGAGTCTTTATGGCATAGAAAAAAATAACACTAAATTGAAAATTTTAGATATGCGTAAAGAAATGAAGATGGCCATCATATTAGGCATGTATAAACTATTGATGATATATTTTAATTCTTTGTAATTATTTGTAAATTTAGACTTAAAATACATCCGTATAGAAACATTGAAGATATTTTGGTAAAGGTTTACTATAACGGTCTATGGCTGTTTGCCTTCTATTGTTTAAAATTTAAATTAAATTGTTTGAGAATCTTACGTGTATGTTATTATATTACAAATACATTAAAATTTATTCAAATATAAAAGATAATAAAAAAAACATTTACCTTTTTAAATATAATTATGTCCTATATACACTAGGAAGTTGGAGAAAAAAGCGGTATTGCTGTATCTACTCCAGAAGGCAAATGCATGCAGGTACGATGAAAACAAAGCTCCGCTAGTGCCAGATTGGAATTTCAGCTTACGCTTTGCTCTCATCCACATGTTTTCAATATTCTGGGTATATATGTCTTGGTCTTCAGGATGCACGAAGTTGTCCTGATGGACGACAACCGAATGCATATACACACCATTGTTGAGACTGCTGATGTTATTGTATGCAGCCCAGCCATCGGAAATAATGTGCATAACTGGTAAAATGAACCGCTGTATCAGCCCCTCCAGTGTATCAGCCATCCTGTCTGAAACTTCTGTCAAGAAGCACTTTCTTGATGCTCTCTCTATATCGCCAGAATAGCAGCAACACTCAAAATTTCACCATCGGGTACTAAGCATGTAGCAGACATTTTTTCCAACTATAAAACTGAACACGTGTGCGTGTAATTCGCGCCGTTAAACACATAGGGTGTTTTTTTTTTTTTTTTGCAACATGTGCTATAAATGTAGTTATTTTAAATTCTTAAGTTGTAGACAGTTTAAATTCTTAACTTTCAAACAAATTAAAAGTAATTCTTTTAATTAATGTGGTGTAATTAATCCAACATTCAAAAGGTTTTTTTTTTTATTATTATTATCTTTTACATTTGATTAAATTTTTATTTATTTGTAATATAATAACATACATGTAAGATTCTCAAACAACTTAGTTTAAATTTTAAACATTAGAGGGCAAACACCCATAGACCGTTATAGTAAACCTTTACCGATATTTTTAGTGTTATCTGACAATGGATGTTGTGGTGTGTTTATTCCACATGAAATACTAGGTTATACATATGATAATTAAATTTAGCAGCAGAGTAGTTAAATGTAACCGAGTCAAAAAGATAATGCAAGCTGTAATTAAATTTAGTAGGCTAATATAAAAGAATAATTAGCTTTTATTTGCAAAATTATATAGTAACCACAAGTCTTTAAATAGTTTGTATTGATGTTAAAGTGGATGGTTCCACACAGATTTTTTGCTGTCTCTGATTGCAGATGCTTTCATGAATATTGTACTATTTTTCAGCATAAACTATTTATTATTTTTTTTATTGACTCTAGTATCAGTCTGGGTTGGCAAAATAATTCTTTTTGATGTAGATGTTTAGTTGCAAGGCTAAACAATCTGCCAAATTCACTAGTGAATCAGAAAATGTGTTATGATTCACGTACACTAAAATTCTTGGCTCTTTCCCATTGATGTTAACTTTTTTATTCATTTATTTAGACTTCAGCTTCTAATTTATGTTGAGCTTTTTGTTTGAGAACAATGAACAATTCCAATGGTAATCAGAATTTCATGTTTACAATTGTTAAATTAGTAACTAGATTACCTGACCACTTTAATAGCTTTTTCATTTTTTAAAAAAAAAAAACACTTTTATTTAACTTAAAAACTCTGTTTATTTGTTTAGGATAAATTTTGTAATCAATTTTTAACATATTTCTATCAAATGGATTTTCTTTAAATTTTGTGTATGTGCTTGAAATCAATAATAATACAATATTACAATGATTGCCGAGTGATTTATTTAATCTAAAAATGTTGATGGATCAAATGTTAAACATATTGCTATTGGTTCGGTAATTTTCATTGATGTGCATGAGTGGGCAGTATATTTTTTAAACGCTTTTTTTTTTTTTTTAAAAAAAAAAAAGGAGATTATACTAAAAAGTGTTAATGATCAATTAAAATAGAAATAAAAATAAATCTTATTTTCATTTGATTGTAAAAGTTGCTTCTTTTAAAAAGAATGAAATATTATTTTCTCTTAGTTGTAAAAATTTCTTTTTTTAAAACACTTCTTTCATCATTAAAATAATATTGGAATTGATTTTTTAATGTGCTACTGAATTCCCTTTAATATAACACAGACCGTGACATCATTTTTATTTTCTATTTTAAGTAGGAATAATTACAAAATATATCAAAATATTAAAAAATTAAAAATAATATATCTAAAAAATATTTTATAATAAACAGGTTTTATTTATTGTGCACTAAAAAACCAAAAAATAATTGTTTTCTTCAACCACAATTGGGATTTTTATATTTAACTTGAAATAAAGTGGGTATACTGAAATTAACTAATCCAATCACTAATTTCTGACACTATACATTTTTATTTCAAGTTAAATATAAAATCCCAATTGTGGTTGAAGAAAACAATCATTTTTTGGTATTTTTAGTCTACAGTAAATAAAAACATTAAAAATGGAAATAATTTTAATTCATTATGTTTTATATATATATTTAAATGAATCACACAATATAATATAAAATATTATATAACAATAATAATTGTATATATATTATAAAAATAATATAGAAAAGCTTTTTTTGGCAAATATAATTTTTTTGTCTTATCAATGTGATGGAAACTTTTATATATATTTAATTTTATCTTATAAATTTATTTTGATTATGTCCATTCAGCTAATTTGTTGAGGTAAAATTTGATTTAGACATCTCAAACCAGTCTAAATAACTTGTGTACATGTTTAAATCATACACATGTAAGTATTGTAGTTTTCATTTTATATTACATTTTATAATATAGATTACTATGCAGGATTAACATTAACAAACTTCAGAGCTGCAACCCCTTTCCCTCTTATATCAACTACAATCATTTAATCTATAGATTATTTTATTTTAAATTGATTTAGATGGCTGCTAAAATAATTATTACTAATTTGATAGTATACCAAAATCTTGATTATGAGCATGCACTAAATCTTTTAATATATATATATACATGAATGCTTGTGTAAATGATAAATATTTTTCCATTAGATATATACAATTATGACAGATAAAAAATAAATCATGGCCCTTATTCCCAGGAGGCGGTAAAGTCACCAACTAAGGCATTTGTTGGTGGCTGAAGGCAGAGGATGCTAAGAATCCCCTGATTGCGGACCCAGGCTGCCATTTGATGATGACTTTTTATTTAGCTACTTAACAACTGCAGATCACTTTCAAGTGAAGGAAGATTGCAAGAATTTAGAGGAACTGTCTTATATTAAACGGGATATTATTGGACTTTGTGAAGTTAGAAGAAAAGGTGAAGAGACAATTGATTTAAAAAGTGGACATGTACTTTATTATAAAGGGACAAATATTGGAAATACAAGTGGAGTAGGATTCATTATAAATAAAAAGTGGAAGAACAACATTGTGGAGATTGATAGTGTATCGAACAGAGTGGCAAAAATAGTTATACAACTTAATAGCAGATACCAAGTGCAGATAATTCAGGTTTATGCCCCAACAAGTTCTCATAGTGAAGAAGTAGTAGAAGATTTTTATATGAATGTACAAAAGACTTTTGATCAAAGTAAAACAACATTTTAAAGTTGTTATGGGAGACTTTAATGCTAGAATTGGTAAACAAATTAAAGATAAAAGTGCTGTAGGTAATTTTGGTTATGATAATAGAAATGAGAGAGGTCATAGACTTGTGGAATTTGCAGAAAAAGAAAAACTTTATATTATGAATTCTTTTTTTTTGAGAAAAGTTTTAAAAGGAAATGGACATGGAAGCACCCAAATGAAGGTACAGCAGAATTGGATTATATTTTGACTAAAAGAAAATACATATTTCAAGATTGTAATGTTCTTAATAAATTTAACTCGGGAAGTGATCATTGATTAGTAAAATGTAACATACATGTTAATGCAAAACTAGAAAGACAAAAATTATTAAGAAAAACAATATTTATAGTTGATATTCCTAATCTTCAGAAACACTCTAATGAATTTAAATTAGAACTTACAAATCGGTTTCAAGCATTAGTAAATTTTGAACACAATTCAGGTTTGAATGAAATTAATAAGAAAATAACTGATACACTTTTAAAAACTGCAACAAAGATAGCTGGTAGAAAAAAGCAGCAATTGACCAATAAAATTTCTACCGAGACTGGAGAATTTATGAAGAAAAGAAGGAATATGAAGATATATAAAAATGATGCATTAAAAAGGATTGAATACCTTGAATTCTGTAAAATGGTGCAGAAAAGAGTTGAAAGTGATATAAGAAAGTATAACTGTGAACTAGCAAGGAAAGCTGTAGAAGAGAGTAAAAGTGTCAAGAGTGTAAAACAACATTTCGGTATTGGTAAGAAATTTATATCTGCAATAAGGAAAAAAGATGGAACTATTACTAAAAAGAGAGATGATATCATGAAATGGATAGAAGTTTTCTATCAATAATTATATATTAATAAAGAACAAGTTTCTCCTTTATTTATTGTATCTTCTGAATTGCCCAGAATTTTTAATGAAGAAGTGAGACATGCAATTAAATTTGTGAAGAAAGGAAAGGTTCCAGGTAATGATGGAATTATAATTGATATATTAAAAGAAGCAGATAAAGAAATAGAAAAAAATTTAGCAAAGTTATATACCAAATGTTTAAATGAAAGATGTACCAGATGATTGGAAGAATGCAGTATTAATATTAATATTTAAAAAAGATGATAAAGAAGATATTAGAAATTACAGATCTATCAGCCTTTTATCAGTTTTATACAAAATTTATACCAAAAAAGAACATTGGATTTCCACCAACCAAGAGAACAAGCTGGATTTAAAAGTGGTTTTAGTACAGTAGATCATATCCAGGTATTGTGAGAAGTTAGAGAAAGGACAAATGAATATGAGTTGCCATTAGGTTTTGGATTTTTAGATTATGAAAAGGCATTTGATTCTATAAATATTTTTTCAGTGATTAAAGCATTGGATCATCAAGGTATAGATCCAGGATATTGTCATATTTTAAAGAATATTTTTAAAAATGCAACAGCAACAATTAAATTACATAATGATACTAGGAAAGTCAACATTGAGAAGGGTGTAAGACAGGGTGACTCCATATCTCCAAAACTTTTTACAGCAGTGCTGCAAGAAATATTTTGTGGATTAAAATGGGAATCTAAAGGAATGAAAATAAATGGAGATTATTTAAGTCATTTAGATTTTGTAGATGATGTAGTTGTTTTTGCAAATAATGCTTTAGAGCTGCAGGAAATGTTGCGGGAGTTATCAGATAAAAGTAAGAAAGTAGGACTAAAGATAAATGTTAAAAAGACTAAAGTAATGTTCAATGGATTTTGTCAAAATATGAAAATAAAAATTGGTCATGATGAATTAGAAGTTAACAGCTACAAATATCTTGGTCAGAATATTAATATAGATGAAAACATAATGGATGAAATTAATCCTAGAATTAAACTTGGTTGGAGTGCTTTTGGTAGAAATAACTTGATACTAAAAGGAAATATGCCTATGTGTTTGAAAAGAAAGGTTTTTAATAAATGTGTTTTACCAGTTCTTACTTATGGATCTGAGACTTGGACACTTAATAGAAGAGCAATACAGAGACTTGACACCACTCAAAGAAGTATGGAAGATGCATGTTAGGAGTAACAAGAAGAGATTAAAAACGCAATATATGGGTAAGAGAACAAACAAGTGTTACTGACCTTATTGAAAAAGTTAAAAGTCTGAAATGGAGTTGGGTTGGATATATTGCTAGAAGAGATGATAATAGATGGACGATTGAAATCTTAAACTGGATTCCAAGAGATTGTAAAAGACCCAGAAAGAGACCATATGTGAGATGGATGGATGAAATAAGAAAGTGTGCAGGGGTGATGTGGAGAAGAGAAGCTAAAGATCGGAGAAGATATGGTTTGAACTTGGAGAGACCTTCATCCTACAGTGGTTGATGATGATGAAAACTAAAAATAAATTTTAGTCATATATTATTAATAATTAATTTTAAATTGTGCACAGTTATGAGTTAGTTAAAGTATTCAGATGAACAAGGAACTCTAATTTCAGTCAAATTATGACGGCTTATTATCATAAATTTCATTCAAATCAAAATGTTTATCACATTTATTTTCGTATAAAAAGAAAGGAAAAAGGGAGATTATTTCATCATTGTGTATTTAATAATAAATTTTATATTATGAAAATGCAATACAAGTAAATTTAAGAAGTTTCATGCTTTTAATTTTTTTAAATGATTCATATTTCTGCCATTGCAATGTACTGTATTATTTGAAATATTGTGGGGTCATTTCAAGAAAGTTGCTACTATATGTAATAAAGTATGACATTTCATAAAAAAAAAGATGCGTATTTATATAAAGTGTTGTTTTATTTAGATCTGCACAGAACATGCATAAAAAAGTCTTAAATATTTATTACAATATGAAAACAGATACAAATTTTTCTTTTTTAATATGTCAGAATTATTATTTTTTTAAGTTAATTGCACATTTAGGTTGTGATAATGAGCAGTTCTATAAATTGGTTACCCTTACTTTGTTGATAAAGAACAAGCCTTTACAGTCGCAACAATACAATTAATAAGATATTATTAACATTGCTTTTTAATTTTAAATAATTTCACATAAATATAAGCCTTTGTAATTTTAAAAAAAATGAAGTTTCAGTATGGGTTTTTTTTGTTCAGTGTATTGGTTAACAATTTTGTGGAAAAACACAAAAAATTATCGTGTGTGAACTTACTCTTCTTTTCTCAATCCATTTTTTTTTTGGATGTTTGCACAATGAAACCAAGCATTTCTTTTCAGACGATTTTATTATTTTTTTTAAACTTTACAACTTCATAAATTTTCAACTGGAATCACAGCAGCAACTATTTACCACTGAACACCACATCACTTCTTCAAATTATGGATCAAAGAATTTGTAATCTTCAAGAAGTACTAACTTCAACAACTAATGTGGCATTTTGTTGACACTTGGCAAGTAATAGAATAGCAATATAGAGATTTTAGCCTATACAGCAAAATGTAGGGAGATGCATGTTAGGATTAATAAAAAAGAATCAAAAATTAAATACGCGGTGAGAATAAAGAATTATTACTGACATATATAGAAAGAATTAAGAGGATAAAATAAAGTCTGCTAGAATTTTGACTAGAAAAGAAGACAATACTGACAGATAGTTAAATTTTAAATTGGATCGTAAAAGATTAAGAAATTTAGTAAGAAATTATATTAATAAGAGAAGTATATAAATGAATTTGGTAAAGCAATTTGTTCATGTTTTTACAGATTTTAACTAATAAAATACATTGGCATTAATAGATGTTATTTATAGGTTTATTTAAATTATTCTTTGGGAATCTTGCTTTTAAATTGTCTTAGTAATGTATTCAGATTTGTTTGTTCTGTGAAATAGGTTTATATTCTTAGTGTTATATATTTGATAAGCTGTAAAATTATTTGCACGCTCATTAAAAACATTAGAAAAGAAATTATCTATTGAAAAAATCAGATTAAATTTGGAGAGACCATCTTACAGTGAAATGAAAATAGTTGAAAATGATATACAAACACACATGTATATTATTTTTATCATAGCATTTTTAATACTTTTTAAAAAAAAATTACGAGATGTTAATTTGAATTTATTTGTCATAGAAATGTATTTTATTGATTATTTGAAAAATGGATTTCTTTTTTTTTTAATTAAGAAAAAATAATTCAAATTTTTATTTATGAATCATAATGAGTGATATCTTTTCTCTTTGCAGATTTTTTTTTTTTTTTAAGATTTATACACTTATATTAAAAAAACAAAAAAAAACATTTTTTAAAAAAAAAAGAAATGAGAATATGACATTTTATCAGTAGAATAATAATATTAAAAGAGTTTTTTTTTAAAAATTGATCTTTATTTTATTTTTTTATTTACAGGGAGCAGCAAGATCACTATTTAATGACAGCAATATAACTGCTAATGAATCTTTTGAAGAAATTAATCTTAGTATGGAAGAAGAATTTATATGTTTCAAAAATTTAGAAGATCCTTGTAATTTGAAAGATAATCTGGAAACAAATTTAAAAGAAAGTAGAATTGATAAAGTAATAAGCGATAGTAATATATCAAATGATAAGTCAGAATATTTATTTGACAATATTAGCCAAAAACATTTACCTAGCCAAATAGATGAATCTGCAGAAAATTCTATGATAACGGATATCAATAATAGTGATTCTATTACTTTATCAGTAAAAAAATCTTGTTATGATAAAATTAATAAAGAATCTGCCATAATCGAATTTAAACCTGATAATTTAAAAAATAACTTGAAAGAAAACTCTCAAGTGTCTGAAAATATTAGAATTCATTGTATGGGCTTTACATCTGATCTTTCTGATAATTTTTCTCAGATTTCTTCATCATTTATAGAGGATATTTATCATATGTCTGATTACATTAACATTTCATTATTAGAACCAAAAATAGTTGATTCTATCAAAATTTTTTCAGATATTAATAATGAAAACAAATTTTGTAGTAAAGAAAATGTACCTTATCATGACGTTGATTCAATTTCATTTGTTGGGAAAAATGCAAACAGTTGTATTAAATTACCACTAGAATTAGGAAATACTTTAAAAAAGAAAATTATATCTAAAAACATTCAAATAAATGGAATTGATGTTTCTGATCACAAATTATCAAATTCTTTCAAATCTAAAAAAAAATCTTTATTTTTTTATCCAACTGCTCAACAAATTAGAAATAGTTTTTCTCAAATTTCATTTAATTCAGAATTGTTAAAGTCATCAAAAGGAGAAGAAAAAAATGATAAAACTGAAATAAGTAATCTCGGAGATTCTTTTGATGGTAAAATTGTAAAGACACCAGTTAAAGGTAGGAATATTGATTTTATAGAAAAAGTAAATTCAGTTAAAAAAAAAAGACCAAAAATTAAAATTAGTTATATTTTTGTATTTAAAAATTGTTATAAAATGACAACAATAACACTTTAAATTTCTGTAAGTGAAGACTAATTTGAATATATAAATTGTTACACAATATAGATTTACTTGAATTGTTCAGAAATAACTTTTTAAAAAAAAAATCGAAAGAAAGAATCTTGATAACGTTTTAAATGAATAAATTGCTCGTTTGAAAGCTTTAGTTTAAAAATAAATAAATATAATCTTGTTATTTTTTGACTCCATTGTTGCATAGAATTTCTCAATCTAGTAATGCAAAGTGCATGAAGCATGAAAAGATATGTGATAATACTAGAAAAAGATTATTATTAATTGGAGCAAAAATAAGAACTTTGTATACTAAGTAAAGGAGATAAAAATGGATTAAGGAATTAGAATTGGAGTGTGACTTATATGGAGATAATAGGAAGAATGTAGAACCATTATTTTTAAAACGTAGGATACTAAAAGAGGAACAAAATAAATTAAGATTGACAGTAACGTAAAAATGAGAATAATGAAAGAGGTAGATATTTTTTTTAAATTTAGACTTGTATGATGAGAATGAGAAAGATGATGACATGATTCTCAAACTTACAAAACTAATTTTATTAAAAATAAAAGAAAAAAAAGTCTTGATATTTTGCAAATTAAAAGAAGCATTAAAAGAGGATCCCTTTTATTCCTGCATAAATACTATATCTTGTATTGGTGAGAAAGTATTCATTTATTATTAACATTCGCAAAGCGTATGCACAATTAGCTTAAAAGGCTGATATTTGAATGTATACAAATTAAAAGAAGTAATATATAGATAATTGAGAATTAATACAAAAGTAAAAATAAAACAGGTTTGATTAAATATGATTTGGTATGTTTCACATAAATATAAGGCATTTGTAAATAATTTATAAAGGGATGATGACATTTTTTTTAACATTTGAAATAAATCACTTTGTATTAGAGAATTGTGTCCAACAAATAAGATTATTCAAATGGGAAATGTGATGGACTTCTTTTTTAATGAGGAAAATTAAAAGCAAAATTAAAAATGTTTGAAAGATTACAATGTATGAATTAAAACAAATTAATAAATATAGTCTTTAATTGGATTACATGGAGAGGACATCAAACTTAAAAGTAGATTAAAGATTTTACAAAATGCAAAATTAGGAGATAGAAAATTTATTTCTATGTATTTATTAAATGCTTTTATTTAACTTAAGACTTTTCTTTGTTTGGATCAAATCTTGTAACTGATATTTAATCTACTTCTAGCAAATAGATTTCCTTTAAATTTTGTGCACATGATAAGCTTCAATGATAGTGCAATATTTCAGGGTCGCCCAGCCTTACAGTGTTGGCAAACCTCATTTCAAATTGCACACAAGTGTATTTGGTAAGTTTTGAGTCATGCACAATGCTTTCATTTAATTTGAGCAAGGAATTTTAGGGGTGTTTGCAGTTAACTAAAATAGAAAGAAAAATAATGAAGATAAAATCTTAATTCTCCTTTGGATTGTTTATGTAAAACTTGCTTTTTTAAATTGCAGCCTTAATAAAAACTTAAATCTTGTAACCGATTTTTAATCTATTTTTACCAAATGATTTTCTTTAAATTTTGTACATGTTTAGTATAGATAATAATGCAATATTTCAAGGTTATACAGCTTAACAACATTAGTAGATCACAAATTTAGAATAAACCGTTTTTTTAGATTCTGTTTTTAAGTTTGAATATGAATAGCTTCCCTGCTTATGATAAATGATGTTGAGAAATTGAAATGATATTGAAATAGTTTGGGAAGACTGTTGCAAAATATCTAAGCATTAAAAAACAATATATATGTATAATACTTTTTTTAAAAATATTTTTATTTAATTTGAGGATTAATACACTAAATAGCAAAAAATAATTTTTATTGAACCATAATTTTAGTTGTTATATATAAATTTAAATAAAAATGTATGAGTATGGAAGGGGTATAAATTAGTTAATTTAACCAAAAATAAAGTATTTAATTTGATCACAAACTATTATTCATATTAATTAATTTATGGATGCCTCATGCTTTTATATAATGTGATATATAACAACCAAAATTGTGGTCCACAAAAAAGTTATTTTTTTGTTTTTTAAAACTAGTTCATTACACATGGCGCCATATTGAATTTAAAAAAAAAACTGGTTTGAGACACAATTTTCACAATAACTTCAGCAAAAAGCTTTACATTGATAGAAACTAGAAAAACAAAAGGAAAACAATAAGACTAAGACAAATAGTGATTACCATTAAAAAATAAGGAAAAAAAAAGAAATTTCAGCATCCGATAATTATTACTTTATTATTTATTCATAATTTCGAATTTATCATTAACAAAGTTTAAATTACATTTTCATTGATAATTTCTTTGTATTCCTCACAAAATTATTTTTCAAACCATATATAAGACTTTACCTGAGATAATGCATAGCTTCAGAATCTCCAAAAGTATTCGCATAAGAATTCTTTTTTATCTTGTACGCCAAAGTTGACACATTTCAAAGGCGTCTGTAAGAAAAAGATTCATCCTAATAAAAGAAACAAAGCAAATCATTTCCAGAAGGTGATACACATTTGTCATCATAGCAATTGGCTTCTTGTCTACTTAAAGCTACAAATTGTAGGTTACTTTCTGTATCACTGATAAAATGAGTTTCATCTCTTCATTTTATATTTTTTGTGTACATCAGTGATGTTTATATTCTTTATGCACAGCAGTCCCACAGAGATATAATTTATTCTCATTTGCTAGCTATAGACTTGAAAATAATGTGATGCAAGAGGTGGCAAAACTACTGACTCCACAGCATGAGTATCAAAGCATAGGCAAGAATCAGAATTTGATTCTTTGCCTACATACAATTCCATGTGGTATATACATAACTATTGTGGTTATCTTCACACACACACACCATTTGAAATCTCTCTTTATCGGTTTTAAGTGTTTATATTTTCACATGGTACTATGCCTAGTAAATTTTGTGATTGCTTTATCAACTGCAAAATTTTTGTATATTTGATAATCAGTACTAAAATTTACATTGTACTGCTCTATAATACCTTAATTTTATATATATAGACATTACTTGTTATATAAACAGACTTGCAATTGCATATACGAAGACAGTAAGTAATATAAATATAGTAATAAATTATTTAACCTTTTGAGAGTCATTATGTCTATAAAATAAGGTTGCCTAAACTTAGATCAGAGCCCCAAAATTACATAAACTACTTTTATTATATTTGAATAAATTAATATACGTATAATAAAGATCATAAATGATTTAATATATAATTTACATACTATACAGACACCAATACAAACTTAAACATACCATTTATTAAATAATTTCCATTTATCAAATAATTTTTAAATAAAAAATAAAATTTTTTAATACTTACGATTCTATATTCTGATTACGTTTCGAAGGCCTTGAAATGTAAATTACCGGCGCATTTTTATTCCGCTTTAGTAGGCTTTTTGGCCATTTAAAAATTTCTGCCTTTATCTTCTCCATGAAAACTAGTAATCAGCAGAAAATTAAATGAATCTATTAATAAAAAAATTGATAAAAAGTTCAAATTTTATCAGGTTCTGACATGAGATACACCATTAAAAAAAGATTTTAAAGCAGCAATGAATGCTGGGATTTCTGTTGATGTCATGCTTGTAGTTTTTACGCAAAGCGCCGCGCTGCGTTGCCGCTGTAAAGAATCAACGAGTTGCATTAGTCCTCAAATTGAATAAAAGCATTTAAAAAATTTTTTTTATATGTATTATATTAAAAAAAAATAGGATAAATGTAAAGTGAATACATTATGGATTCATAATTATGATAAATTGAAAAAGAGGATAGACAAATTAATTAGAGAAAGAGTTTTGTTATGAAAATAGATAAGTCAAAAAAAAAAAAAAATTGCTACAAAATATATACTATATGAAAAAATAGTTTGATAATGCTAGCTGAGCTTATTTTTACTTGTTGCAGTGATAGATGCTTTGGATACTGAAGTAAGAAGTCATTAAGAATTTGATCTGTAGCTATTATTTATATGGAAATATTGCGGTTATTGTTTAAATTATTTTTGGAGCATGAGATATAAAAAAAGAACCAGTATAGAGATTGAGAGAAATAAAGATGGAGTGAAAAAGTTAGGAATTATTTAGTTGTTTAATTTTTTAAAACAAAGTAGGGAGACTGGGAAATATAATATTAGAATATTTGAACTAATAAAACAGTTTTTAATGAAATAGGATAGAAGATAAAAAATAACTATGTCATTATTGATAAATTGATTATAGATTAGAAAGTGATAATAAGGGTCAAGAAATAGATTGGTTTACAGTGATAATATGTAATGATTTCAAAGGCAGGGTATGCTTATTTTAGTTAATAGGATCTTTGGGCCTATAACCTATTCACAGAAACATGATTTTGTCTAAAGGAAACTATTTTACATCACTTAAGTTACAGCTTTTTAACATAATAAATTATATACCTTTGTATTGAAATAGATCACTATTTATTTTTTGTTTATATACTTGCAGTTTGGTTAATCAATTTTGCTACATATATTTGAGTTGTTTATATATTTTGGCTTTATTATGTCCATCTGAATGGGTATTTAATAAGTTTTACATGGTATTCATATCTATAGAAATTAGTTTTTTAGGAATTCATTCTCTGATGTATTTAAAAGTTGTAATATTTATCTATTTATGCATTTTTCAAAGTTTTATGACTTTTTTTTCATTTTTGAATTGAATCATGCCTTTCTAATTTAAACATTGTATGTCACTGCATCTATATATTGAGTGGGGTTGAAGTATCCTCATATATACCTGAAAGAATTTCTAATTATGAAACAGACATAAAGCTAATTAATTGTTACTCTCTTTCTTGATATTGATAGGGGTGGCTAGCTATTTTTTTTTTATTTACAGATTCATTTATCAATTAATTGATTTGGTTACAAATATGTATATTTATTAAAGTGAGCATTTTTTTTCACATAAAAACATTTTGTTTTTTATTAACATTAGCTTTGTACTTGCATTTGATTGAATTCTATTTACCATTTATCAGCTGAAAGAGGTCATGCAACATTTCTGAATGACTTGTACTATCTGGAAAATTGTTTGGAAATTCAGTTGAAATGTCAGTACAATGCTAATGTTAATAACAAATTCAAAATATAAGTTCAGATGTAAACACACATTTTAAATAAATTTTTTCCCCCCAAGTTTATACCTTAAAAGTTTCAAATTTAACAGGAATTTTCAGTATATTTTTATAAATAGTTTTCAGCTATAATTTAACAAAGCAAAGTACTAATTAAAAGAGGCATTGCAAGCTGACATTATAGCATATAGCAATTGTATCTGCCTCAAATATTTTAAACCAAAAGTGAATTCTTTTGCCTTATTATTCAAGTTTATATAAAGATCACTGATCAGACAATTCTTTATATGAGTGAAAATTGAAAATATAATAACTTGCCAAATATTTTCACTACCAAATAAAGCTCTTCTGTTGTACTTTTAATTTCACATAAAGCATTATTGTCTGATCTACAATTCTTATATAAATTTGATAATAACTAAAAGCATTTACTTTTGACTTAATTAAAGTATTTCAATTAAATACAATTGTTAGATGACAATTGCAGCTTGCAATGCTTGTTTTTATTTGGTACTTTGCTTCATTATATCATAGCTAAAAATTATTTATGAAAATACATAGGGTATTCCTATTAATTTTCTAATTTGTAAATTAAAAAACTTATTAAAAATCTTATATTTAAAATGTATATATACAATGTTTAAAATGTAAAAAAGTGAACATACCAATAGCTCAAACAAGCTCTTAATTGATAAGTGCAGTATGAGAAAATATTTAAAATCTCTATCCAGAACCTTCCCATCTCCAGACCAATTGGTTTCGAGCTTATGGCTCACGTCAGTGGAGAGCTCAAAACCCAGCACTTATTTCATACATAATATTTAAGTAGAAACTGAAATTTTCGGACATGAAAATGTCTTTAAATCCAGCTATCTAACTTAAATAGCTATATGATGTGAGCCATAAGCTTGAAATCAGTTGGTCTGGAAATGGGAAGGTTCTGGATAGAGATTTTAAATATGTTCTCATTCCGTACTTATCAGTTAAGAACTTGTTTGAGCTATTGGTACGCTCTCTGTATTATATTTTTGTAAATACAAGCTTATAAAAATAATGTCACATTATATATGACTTGCTTTTTTGATTATTATAATTTTACCTTTAAGGCTTTGGCTATGCTGAGGCTATTAAAATATGATAGATCTGAATTTAGTTCAGTTCCATATAGCTATTTAAGTTAGATAGCTGGATTTAAAGACATTTTCATGTCCGAAAATTTCAGAGTTTCAACTTGAATATTACGTATGAAATAAGTGCTGGGTTTTGAGTTGATATTTTAGATCAAGTGTCCGAATATTCTAGCTCTCCACAGACGTGAGCCATAAGCTTGAAACCAGTTGGTCCAGAGATGGGAAGGTTCTGGATAGAGATTTTAAATATTTT
This sequence comes from Epiperipatus broadwayi, assembly GCA_028023455.1. Taxonomy (NCBI): domain Eukaryota; kingdom Metazoa; phylum Onychophora; class Udeonychophora; order Euonychophora; family Peripatidae; genus Epiperipatus; species Epiperipatus broadwayi. Next base: position 6,211,029 of record JAQFVV010006242.1, read on the forward strand.
CTCATACCGCACTTATCAATTAAGAGCTTGTTTGAGCTATTGCTATGCTCTCTGTATTACATTTTTGTAAATACAAACTTATAAAAGTAACGTCACGTTATATATGACTTTTTTTTTGATTATTATAATGTTTAAAATATAAATTGTAATTTGTTAAAAATCATTTTACACATTAAATATATTATATGAATAAAATGAAAGTAGAAATAGAAATAAGATAAAATGCTTAAGTATAAATTGAAAATAAAACAAAAATTATATATATTAATGAGTTTTTGTTTTTAAAAAATCACAATCTAGTTTTAAAATTGTATTAATTTTTTTTTTTTTCTTTCTAGATTTTAATACATTTTTAGAATTGGATTGTAGACAAACTTGCCTAGATTTAAATACTGATTCTCATAAAGAGAATTTTAATGATTTATCATCAGCTTTACAGTCTGATGTTATTTATCCAAACCAAAGTCTGCAGCTAGATGACAAATGTTCAGAGGCTCTTTGCCAAAAAGAAAATAAAAATTGTGAAATTGTTACAAAAATTGAAAATTGTCACCCATTGTTCACATCTATCCCAGAGTTTGTAAATTTTAAATCAGGTCAGGGAAAGATTATCAGAATATCAAATACTTCACTTGAGAAAGCAAAAACTCTAATAGATTCTATTAATTATGAGTTTAAAATAGGTGACTTGAATGTTGAGAAAAGTAAACCCATGAATTATAAACCATTACAAAATACAAATACATGTTATTTTGAAAAATCAACTGAAATACAAAAAATGAGTGATAAATTAGAAAGCAATCTTGTTTTAACAGAAAATAATGCCAAAATAGATAATGGTGAAAACAAAATTGTTTCATTTTCTGAATATAATAATGAATTTGTAACAATAACTAAATATTCAGTTGTAACACCAGATTTAAAAATGTCAAATATGGAAGTAAATTCTCAGTCAAATTTTTCTGAAAACTTACACTTAAGGAAAAATGAAGCAAAAACCACTGTATCATTGGATAATTTACCCATTATTTTCTCTGGTGCTCAAAGTGATAGTCTATTTAAAAAAACTGTTGATAATTTATCTGCTATCCAACCTGATTTAATTCAACACAATCTTGAAAGTACAGATCCAAATAATAGCTCATCTATGAATATTTTATATCATTTTAATAAGGTATCTTTAGCTAATGATAAAAGTGAAAACAATTTATCATTGATAAATATAAAAAAAAACCCACCATCTTTGCTAAATTCTACTGTAGAAAGGGAAAGTTTAGCTAATTGCTCTTCAGATGCGTTTGTATTAAATAAAACTGAAGAATTAAATGATCAGTTTAAAAAGGATTACATTTTGAATGAAGAAGCATCTTCAAAGTTATTCTTAAATGATTATGAGAAGTTTACCGAGAAAGGGGAAAATATACACTTTAGTGGCTTTTCAACAGCTGCAGGTAAAAAAGTAAAAGTATCAAGTGAATCTCTATTAAAAATCAAAAATATTTGGAAAGATGATTCTTTTGAAAAAAAATGTGAAGAAAAATCACACTTAATTATATTAGAAAATTCACATGAAGCAGATATTGACTGTTCATTATCATCAGTTAAAAAAAACTCGCAAATTTTACAAAAATCCAGGAACAGAACTTATGAGACTCGTGACAATAGTAATGAATTACCCTCGTTATTATTCAAGCCTGGCATTTCTACTGGACATGAGGACAAAATTGAAATAACTGAAATCTCTTTGAATCAAGCTCAGAAAATTTCTGAAGAATTAAAGAATAACAATAATATATCTTCATGTTTACAATTTAATTCTGGATTTTGTACTGGGAAAGGAAAAAAAATTGAAATATCAGAAATAGCATTAAATCAAGTACAAAATCTTTGGGAAGATATTGATAAAAATATAAAAGTTTATCACAAAAGTAATAAACAGTTTAATCCCGAATCAAGTAATCAAAAAAATAGTTTGGAAAATGATGATAATTTAAAAACCCCACAAAATCTTAAATTAGGATTTCAAACAGCATCAGGAAAAAAAGTTCCAATACAAGAAAAATCATTAATGTATGCTAAGAGTTTACTTTTGGATGTAAATCAAAACTTTGATGATAATGAAAACCAAAATATAATCAAGGAATATCCTGCAACACTTGCAAAATCATCAGAAGAGTTATCAACAAATTTAAATAAAAAGAATGATTTTAAATTCTCAACAGCTAGTGGTAAAGCAGTATCTGTATCATCAGAAGCATTGCTAAAAGTTACAAAACATAATGAACAGCAATTATTAGAAGCAAAAATATTAAGTGGAAATCTGAATAATCTAAATAATGATAACTATTGTGATTCTCAACCAAAATATTTTTTTGATGCAAAACATTCTTTAAAAAATATTAATGGATTTAATACTGCTTCTGGAAAAACAGTTCATGTTTTAGCAGAATCACTGAATAAAGCTCATTCTATTTTAAATGATGTAGAAAATAATGAATGTAGCAGTTTTACGAAGAATGACTATATCAACCAACCAAATGGTAGAAAAAATTCATTAAACATTCATTCAGGTAAGAAATAGATTGTAAATATATATATATATTTTAAATTAAAAATTATGAAATGTTAGTATTATTTAATGTAATTAAAAAAAGTGACACACACACACGTATGTATATGTAATAATATAATTCGATGTCTGTATTTCTTCAAATCAATCTATGTAATCTTCAATCGAATATTTATAAACACGGTAATTAGATATATGTAAAGTAATAACTTTAAAAAAATTTATCCATTTAGGAGCGCTTTTGACTATCCTCATAGTCTTTGTTAACTAACACTTTGAAAGGCTAACCTTCCCACAATTCCGTGATCTTAATGTTTGCTGCCTGTCTGTTAATTAAGACTACGAGAATACTCGAAAGCGCTCCTAAGTGGATAAAATTTTTTAAAGTTATTATTTTACATATATCTAATTACTATATTTATAAATATTCAGTTATAAGATTACATATATATATATATACAATGTACCGGTCGAAAACCGCATATCGATCCAACAAGACCCGGAATACAGGTAAAGTACCTCGAGTCCAATTATGTACAATATATATAAGTCAGGTACATCGTGGATTCTGTCCTATTCACATATATTCCCAGGTCAAAGATCTAATCAATAACCTTTCTCAACGATAACATCAAATTCCTTTACTTTCACTGTGCCGGAAGCTGAGTCTTAAAGCATGAGGTTCATTTCTTATTATATTTTAATGAGAACTTGGGTGATTGATTTATATATAAACTTAAAATCAAAGATTGTTTAAAATAAAAGTAAATAAAAATGATTCGAGGAACACTGGAAGTTTTGTTTTAGTTATATATATTTAAAATCATTAAGTATTTTACATTGACATTTAACTCAAGCTCTTTTAAAAAAAAAACACAATCTTTAAATTAACTTTATATAAGTTTATGACGAGTTTACATTAGCGGTTATGTTTGACCTTATTGGGTTTGTACAATTTATTTTGTTTACATTTATTGAAAAAAAAGATTTTAAAATTAAATGACCACGGATTTTAAAATTATCCGTGCCCATTTAGTACAAGCTTATAATACAGCAGCAGGTCTAAACATTTGCCTGACTGATGTATATACAGAATAAATATTTTATTGTTTCTTTACAAAAAAAAAGATTTAAAAAAAAACATTTTATTTAAAAACGGATATCAAGGAAGTAATTACAATAAGACTGATTTGTCGTCTTACTCTAATGACGCATGAAAAGAAAATGATTTATTTTACTTTTCTTTAATGAATAATAATTTAAATTTTAAAAAAAAAAGATAATATTTTATTACATTAGTGGACCTTTCTGGAATAGCATTAAACTACACAGTAATTAAAAACTGTAAGCAGTTATAAAAAAAAAAAATAGATCAGTTAATTATCAAGCAAATGAGTCTTATTAGTTGGACTTTCAAATCATATCTTAGAAAACTAGAACGTGAATTAGCTAAAATTAAAAGATTTTAACTAATCACGAGATAATAAAAGAGTCGGTTACTCAGGCCGAAGATCTTTGAGTAGAATCATTTTCCTATGGCTTGCGTATTAGATAGGCAAACGAAAAGCAAAACAATATCGAGTTAATAAATATATGAATGCAAATGAAAGAAGAAAACGTAGGTAGGTCACACGAGCCAGATTACGGATACTCGCATGCCTATTCCAACAAAGAACAAAAGAAATCGATACGACCGCTTGTAGCGATCATATACCGATATGAGATAAGAATTATGGAGAGTAAACATGTCCGCCTATACGAAAGCATGCTAGCTAACCAACTCTACCTCCATCACGCTCTCCGGTTCACAGATGTATGTGTAACTGGGAGCCAACACAACACCAAATGAATGACCGTTTTAGGTCTGTTCACACTACTCCGAGCATTCTTTATTAACCTGAGATATTATAATCATTAAATATGAACGAATTATAATTAAATGGTCTTAAATGATCTAATAGTGCATAGGGATCAACCTACGTAACCGACTACTTTATAAATATTTAACCAACAAAAACCAAATATAAAAAATAAGGAAATTTACTTCTTGAATAAAATCCCCCCTTCCCACTTTCCTAACTTAAAAAAAAGCATGATAATTAACTGACGCTAACCAGCGTCACTGTTACTAGGTCAAAAATATATAGCAATTTTATTCTGTTTTAAATTACAGAAATATAATATAATAGAATCCCATCCTGGGAAATCTATCATAAAACTATTTAAAAAATTTACGGTAGGTTTATTTTGAAATGCATATATTCGACATAACTTCACTTGCGAAAATAAAAATAAATCACCTTATTTTGTTTAAAATTAATTCATTCTTTGCTAAAATTTCCTTCCCCTCGTGAACATAATTTGCACTATTAGCAAATTACGCTCTTCAGGCCCCCGCGAATGAAGTTTGTCAACATAAAAAAAAAATCAAACCATGAAATCTCATGCTAAACTTAATATACAAAAACAAATAAATGTTTTCAGATTCAATAATCAACATATTAAAATGGTAATGAGCTTGAGTTATTAAAAAACATAAATAATTTAAAAGAAAAGGTTAAAAGTGCCAGTTAAAAAAGATTCTTAATAAACATTAACTTTCGACATTTTTCTAAGCTTTACGAAACTACATTTAGATTGTAATAGTAAAATTTTGCTATCTGGACGACTACCTTGGTGCCCCCCGGGATGAGTTCTGCGGGCGAACGTTGATGGCTGGTAGCATTTGAAGGCAGGTTCTGGCAGCAGCATAACTGGAGGTTTCATGTCTCTGGAAGGGACGGGCAGTGATCATCCCTTTTACTACTCATTCATCATTTTAACTGGCGTGAAGACATTTTATAACTTTTTCTATGTCTGTTTCTTTCCTTCTGTCTCTAAAAAGGACCACTATTTATACCTTCCTAATGATATTCGATTTCTCTGCTGCCTGAGGTGATTTGCCTTTTAGAAAACAATAGGAATCATGCTTTTGTTCTAATTTTAGAAAGTTTGTACCTCGATAAGGATCAATAGATTTCAATATAATTTTATGTTAGTTTTATTTTGAGATAATGATGTAGAATCTCTACTAATTAATGAATAGAAATTCCAAAGTAAATGGATTTTTGGTAATTTCTAAGTGTTTTTAATTTGAACATTTATTTTAAACTTCTTATCGAGGTACAAATCTTTCAGAAAGGCCATCTTGGATTCTTAAAGAAAAAAATATAAGACATTTTAAATATACATATATATGAAATATATAAAAAAAAAATTCAAAATTTATTATTTGAATTTTTTTTTTTTTATTAATATAAATGGAATAACTTAGTGTGTTAGTACAATTATATATATGATTAACACTATCCAAAATAAATTTTAGCGATTTATTCAGGATAGTTAAAAAAATGTTAAAAAATGTTTTTTAGAATAATAATAAAAAAAGCAAATGTTAGTAAAATAAATGATTGGGTGGGTCAGACTGTGAAATGGCAAATCTGAATCAGATTTACCATTTCAATATATATATATATGTACTAAATAACAATAAGAAATTAAAAGAAATGTTTGATTACATTGGATAATAATTAAGAAAGAGACAATGGTAAAAAATTATCATTAATGATCAAATGTTAATAATAAATTTATTATTTTTTTTGACTTGCTCATAGATATATTTTAATGCTAATGGTTTTAGATTGATGATCATAATTAAATTGATATGGTCAATCCAGATATAACTCAAGCAAATTTAGGCTATAGTAATTAGAAATAACAAATTGAATAATTACTTTTTTACGATAAAAATGCAAGTAAAAAATAAATTTTCAACAAATATCTGTTTTAAATAATATAAAATTGCTTACAGGTAAAATCTTAAATAAGCAGGAAGCTGCATAATAATAAATAAATAAATAAATGTTGATTGAAAATAGTTTTTAACTGCAAAATGGAATCAAGCTCAAAAAAGTTTCAACATGTTAGAGTTTAGAAAGGATATAATTCTATAATATACATATCTCAATAATGTGAAAGTGAAAAATATTGCTTGAGGTAATTAGAATTTTTGTAAATGTAAAATATGTTGCTTTTACATTTGACTATAATGTGTGTAAATAATCTTTGCATTTCATCAAATATTCCTATATAATTTCGACATGATCAAGACTAATTTTTTTGTTTAGTATTTCTGCATGCTTATCTTATTTTTTTATCAGTGTGAAATCTTTGATGAACTCTTTGAATTTCTTCCACGCTTTATTTTAAATTAATATTGCTCAATTCTACTCAATTTTTGATATCTGATCCATCATTTATGCTATTATATTTTCTTTTTCTCTTCACCATTTGCCTTATTTATTTTTCTTGCCATTTTGTCTTCCAATTTTAACTTGTTCATTCTCTTCACTTTTTTCTGCATCTCCTTTTTTAACTTTTGCACTTGATTTAAAACACTTTCTATTTTCTCAGTTGATACTTCTTATCTATCTCCATTTTTCTGGTTAGCTGCTTAAACATTTGTTTTTCATCAAAATTGATTATCTTTTCATTTCTGACTAATTTTTTCCATTTTCTTTCTTATCATTTCATTGTATTCATCAATTTTTCACATCATCATTTGACTTCTATTTTTTTCTCTATCATTCTTTGATTTTTTTTTTGTATGTCTTTTTTTTTTTTGTTCAATCTCTTTCAGTTTCTTCATCATCATTTGATTTTTTTAATTATTTTAATAACTATCTTCCACATTTATCTTTCTTTTTGTTTCCTGAGTTGGATGTTAGTCTTGTCTTTGATTAGGTTGTTGATCTGTCTTTTTTGCTCTTACTCTAGGATCATATAAATTGGTGTTTATGTTATTTTACCTTGTATATTTAAGAGTAGTATTTTATATAAATGAGTCTCTCATGCCTTTTTTTTTTTTTAATTCAACCTTAAATATCCTAGATTTGTTTTCTTTTAAACCATATTGTTTCAACCTATCTTTTGAAACATTTAGCCTAATTTGTTGCTATTATTTTTTCCCCAGTCTCTACTGTTTATATAGGCATGATGATTCTCTTTCTTTGATACATAATAATATTATTATTTTTTATTTATAATAATATTTTTTTTTACCTCTGGCATTTGGATTTACTGTTTAGTTTCATTTGGATCACTAGTGTGTCATACTTAAATGTATCAATATTTTGATTGTTAATATTGTCATGTATTACATTGGGCTGCAAAAATGTAACAAAATGGTGAGAAGAAACAATAATAGATGATAATACATGAGATGTTCATATCTGACATTAATCTGCCAAAATATAATGAAAAATGGGTTTTGTAATTTAATAGTTCTAATTATAACCAATTATATCTATATGTATAATATAACTTTACTGAAGTTGATCACAAAACCACATTTGAAATGCAAATTAAACCTAAATTTTATGAATAAATGTTGATGATTTACCTATCATATTCTTTAGCCATGCATAACGATTATTCTCAAAGATGAGGTTAATCTATATATCACTTCCTCTATAAAAGCATAAGGATGTTACACCATAATTGCTGACATCATAAACATATTTTATATAATTATCTCATCTATTTATTTCTTCTGTTTTCAACTAAGCAAATATGATTCTCCCCCCAAATTTTATTTTTACAACTAGTCGTGCACATATATAATGTATTGAACAGATACATAGATGAATAAAGAAAAATAAACGTATAATAATAATTTAATAAAATAAAAAAATTGATGTTATGTCAAGATAAAAAGTGTTACTTGTATATGTTACCATATTTATGACTATACATGAAAATTATTTATCATAATAATTTAAAAACCATGTGTTTTTTTTATAAGTAATAACAAATATTTATAATATTTAATGTTCAGATATGAGAAAAGTCCTATAATTTCAGCTACTATCCTTTTAACTTATAAATCAGCAAGACTAAAATAGTTATGACTTATTAACAAGAGCAATAAAGTTAGTCTAATTAATATTTAATGAACCAGTTTTCAGGTTTTTATCTTGTCACATAACTGTGTCAAGATCATTACTTTACCTATTATAATATTCTTAACAATTATTTAATTTCAATTACTATAAAAAAAAAAAAGCATTTTTGATATAAAAATAAAGAAATTATATGACATTTTTTTAATTTGTCTTTTGTAAATAAATAAATAAACAAATGAGATCTTTATTTTTGTAATATTAATCATCAGATTTTTTATAATTAATAATTTATATATTTAATAAAATTTAATATGTTTTCCATTTTCAACATTTAAATTTTTTTGTCACATTATTAATTGACTTTTAAATAATGTAACTCTACTAACTTTACATTTATTATGTAAATTATTCTTTTCTAAGTGAGGGGAAAAAAAATTCTCAATATATACTGCATGTATCTGTATAGGCTGTATTATAATTTTATTATTATTTTTTATTCATTCTTATGTAATACAACTCATTTGTTAGTTAACATTGTATATAAATTTTATATAAAAAATTAAATACAATTGTTTTTATAATAAATAATTTTCAGTATAACCATTAAAATCAATAATTGAAGCTCAATAGTTTAAAATATTTTAAATTTATCATTCCAGTTTAAATGTTATTCATCTTCTGTAATACCTAAATTTGTATAATTTGGTGCAATGGTAAAGTGATAGACCAGGATTTAAGTTCCACAAATTATGCCAGGATCTATTACATCTGGCACTCAAACTTGGGTTTTGAATTGCTCAGCAATAAAGCCATTCATTTCTTTTTTTTTTTTTTTATTACATTATTATTAGGTACTGATTGATTTTTTATGTGTTAACAGTTTTTTTATATTTTTTAAATATAAAAATGGCTTTTTAAACAAATTAAAAATTTTGACTTGGTTAACTAAATTAAGCATTTAACTCAAGTTAAATTGTTATTGTTCATTATTTTCACCCTCCAAAACGTGCACATTGCACAATATTTATCTTGTTTTTACTCTTTTTCATCTAATAATTTTTCCAATCCTGATTCTTTTTTTAAAATCCCATTTTAATAAAAGCAGCATTGTTAGTTCCATATCCTATGTTTAATCTTTTGCTATTGCGTTCTTTATTTTTTTTAAAAAAATTTAAATATTTAATTTTATAATTAATATTTTACAAATTCAAAAATAATTTTGTATTGTTAGTTTTATATTTTATTTCCATTTGTATAATATTTTTTGTAACTAATATATTGATCAACTCTCCTAACCTTTTTCTATCCTTTTAAAATCAGAATTAAAAAAAAAAAAACGGATTGTTACTGGTTATACAGGGTTGTACATATATATTCTTGAACAAATATTCTATTTCATTAATTTTTTTATTTTATTTAGAATAATAAAATTGTCGCCTCCTTAAACCTTCCTTTCATAAAACCTTTGAAATCCACAATTATATTTTCTGATTGGCTTCAACCCCTGGTTTTATAAAAGAAAACAAAAGACATTAACTCATTTAATTCAAATAATTCCTCTTTCTCTAAAGGAGTTTTTTTTTTGGGTGCCAGTGTTAACGAGAAGTTGGTTAACATGGTTAACACGCTGCTTTAGTGAAATAATTATTAAATGTTCTGTCCATCTTTTCTCATTACTTCTGTATTTTTTTTGAATAACATACTTATGCAATATGTTGCTGCTTGGTTATAGACAGCTATCACAGTACTAACATGCATAAAACTTACAAAAAAAAAAAGGAATTGTGGAGATCATTTTTTTGATTTTAAAATAATAATACGTTTAATACTAACAAAAGACAAAAAATATATACATTATAACCATTTCATTCTCTGTCCCCTGTCACATCATTTTGTTAATTATTTTAGACTAACATCTTTTATATAATATAATAGTAATAATGCATACTATGCGATATCACTAAAAACAAACTAATATCTAATATTATATTAAATAGTCCATAAATAAGTTATCCGGTTCACTTAATTTACTTTATATGGGATTAAAAGAAAAAGGCCTTTATATTTAAGTAATTTTTTATCAGATAAATGTTAATATAAAATCTTACTGCAGATTTTATTTTATTTCATCACATGACTTTATGTTCTTTCATTGTAAAACTTCCATATTCCATTTATTTATTTATTCCAGGATACTCTAAGTTGATTTTATATGTGAGGTTTCAGTTCTTGTTATTTCTTAGGTCGTCAGCAAACTAGGAATAAGCAATTTCATTATTGGGTCAGAGCTTCATTTCTTCAATATATAGTCAGATCAGACGACATGTATTTGGATTTTCTAGCTCTCCATGTACATAAAGACTTTCATATTGTTAATATCAGCACATATCGGGCTCTAAGATTAGTCCTCAGCTTATGTAGATTTCCAGCTTGCTGGCCCTCCAGGCTTTCTAAGGTTCTCCCTGTTGCTAACTTCTCCCATCAATTGATTGTGTTTTTAATAATGAATAAGAATTATAATACTTTTTTTTTCCCACTGACACCACTAATATTTTTCTTTTTACTGACACTGCTGTATATATATATCTGTTGCAACATTCCCACACCTTGCTATTTTTCACACTTTTTAAAATTTTTTTCCTGCATGGATCTATTGTTCTATGTAAATTATAATTTTCTTTTTCTTTTTTTTACATTTTTTTGAAGATTATACATAAATTCTTACCTAAAACTTTACATAATCAAAGAGATACTTTTTTTTATATACAACACATATTTTAGACTAAAAGAAAATACTTTGACTGCACAAAATGCATACTTTACATTGAGAGTTATTATATATATTTTCCCTCTCAAAAAGTTAAAATTAATTTTAATATTTTGCTTTTGACAAGAGATTTTAATCATTTATTTGTAATTACGAATTTATAAGACATTTTTTTTTTTTTTTAATTTTTCACTCATGATAAGACATTTTAGTCATTTATCTATGATTAAATCAACTTTAATTTTTTGTTTCTGATTATACATTTTAATCCTGGGGGGGGGGGGGAGATGGAAATAAAAAGAAAAAGTACATTAGTATGGTTAAACATATTTTTTCATTTTTTTTTTTTTTTGAAATGATTTTCTTTTCTTTTTCTATTTCACTCCCTATATGCCATTATACTTTGTGTCTGTGAATGGTGTAATATAAATTTAATCCATACATTTAATAAGTGAAACACAGGCTTAATATATACCATGTGTCTATATATGTAATATAGGGTATATGAGCACAGACTTTCACATGACCCACCACTCTCCACTCTATCTAATAACACTGATACACTCAAGCACATATATGCTGAAAAGATAAATAATCACCAATATACGTATTTCATGCTAAACCAGCAATCATCAGTTGGTCCAGATTATCATCTCCCACACATATATACTATAAGTGCTCAGATATTTATTAAGATAGACAATCTTCATACTTCAATGGACTGGCTCCAATCTACTACACACTCCAACTCTTCAACCGTCCATCCAATTGAAAATCTGATGATGAAATGCTCGAAGGCCACCCTAAGGCCGAGATTCTTGTCACACCCATGTTGACCCAAGGTCAATCTGAACCCCACATGTACAGGATATAATCCATTAAATACATATGCAAGGATGGGCAGACATCTCTACAATGTAATAAGTGAAACACAGGCTTAATATATACCATGTGTCTATATATGTAATATAGTATATATGTGTGGGAGATGATAATCTGGACCAACTGATGATTGCTGGTTTAGCATGAAATACATATATTGGTGATTATTTATCTTTTCAGCATATATGTGCTTGAGTGTATCAGTGTTATTAGATAGAGTGGAGAGTGGTGGGTCATGTGAAAGTCTGTGCTCATATACCCTATATTACATATATAGACACATGGTATATATTAAGCCTGTGTTTCACTTATTACATTGTAGAGATGTCTGCCCATCCTTGCATATGTATTTAATGGATTATGTCCTGTACATGTGGAGTTCAGATTGACCTTGGGTCAACATGGGTGTGACAAGAATCTCAGCCTTAGGGTGGCCTTCGAGCATTTCATCATCAGATTTTCAATTGGATGGACGGTTGAAGAGTTGGAGTGTGTAGTAGATTGGAGCCAGTCCATTAAAGTATGAAGATTGTCTATCTTAATAAATATCTGAGCACTTATAGTATATATGTGTGGGAGATGATAATCTGGACCAACTGATGATTGCTGGTTTAGCATGAAATACGTATATTGGAGATTATTTATCTCTTCAGCATATATGTGCTTGAGTGTATCAGTGTTATTAGATAGAGTGGAGAGTGGTGGGTCATGTGAAAGTCTGTGCTCATATACCCTATATTTCATACATTTGTTTTATTATGTTTTTAAATTTTATTATATATACATCCTTTTTTTTTTTTAATACTGATATCTATACATATACACATCATATATTTTGCTTTTTTAATTATTAATATTTTCATGCTGAAAACATTATTTATTTTTAGGTTTATTTTTTCCTTATATGTAGGGATTTTTTTTCTATTTTATTTTTAATAAAACATCATTTTTATTAAATTTATGTCTTGTGTTTTTTATATATATTTTAATGGGAGACTTTGATTTCTGTTTAAAGTCATTCCTATTATCCACTGTATGTGTTCTCGTCATTGCAGCTTTTATTACTATGCTATTATTCATATAGCAAATAAATATGAATGGACTGTTCACCAACATGCATTATCCAGCTTAGTGAAATTATTGGCTTTTTATGTCTGAGTTTAAGATCAAAAGACACTGTTCTTTTCTTCTCATTTGCATGGTAGTTTTTAAGTAGTTGATTTTTTTTGAAGACAAAATGAACATGTTGGCAAATCATCTTTTTTTTTTAAATAGATGTTCATGACAAACAAAACCAAATTATGATCCTTAAACCCAGGAGGCTATAAAGTTACCATTCAGTTGTTAGCAGCTGAATGTGGAAAGTGCTAAAAATTCGTGGATACAAATCCAAGCTGCCATTCGATGGCAACCTTTTATTTAGATAATTACAACTGCAGATCATTTTCAAATGAAGAAAGATTGCATGATTTGGAAGAACTTTCTAATATTAAACAAGTCATTGTTTAACTTTTTCAAATGAAAAGACAATCAATGAGTTCATTATAAATAAAAAGTGGAAGTACAATGTTGTGAAGATTGGTTGGTATATGAGAATGTAAGATTAATTATTCAACTTAATGGATGATACTAAATGCACATAATTTGAGTTTATGCCTCAGAGGTTCTCATTGTGATGAAGAAATAGAGAATATTTACATGGATGTACAGAATACTTTTGATCAGACCAAATAATATTTTAAAATTATCATGATAGATTTTAATGCTAAAATTAGTATATAATAAAGTAGGCGAGTTTTGGGTAAATTCGATTATTGTTATAGAAATGAGAGAATACACAGATTTGTAGAAAAATAAAAGCATTATATTATGAATTATTTCTTTGAGAAAAATATTAAATGGATATGGAGGCATCCAAATGAAGCTACAACACATTTGATTATATTTTAACTAACAGAAAATCTGTATTTTAAGATGTAATGTTCTTAATAAATTAAACACAAAAATGATCATTGATTAGTGAGATATGAAATACTGTTAATGCAAAATTAGAGATAAAAACTATTAACAATTGATATTCCTAAACTTCAGAAACATTCCAGTGAATTTAAAGTAGAACTTGCAAATAGTTTTAAAATTTTAACAGATTTTGAAGACAGTTCAGATTTAAATGGAATCAATAGAAAAATAATTGATACACTATTAAGAACTTAACAAAACTGGTACAAAAATGCCACAAATTATTAATAAAAATTCTGAGACGACAATGCATGAAGAAAAGAGAGAATGAAAATATGTAAAAATGATCCATTAAAAATAATTGAATATTTAGAGTTATAAAAAATAGTAGAAAAAGAATTAATAATGATATAAGAAAATAATTGTGAATTGGCAAGGAAAGCTACAGAAAAGCATAAACCTCAAAAGTGTAAAACAACAGTTTGTTATTAGAAATAAAAATTTCTGCAATAAGAAGAAAAGGTGGAATTGCTATTAAAAAGAGCAATGACATCATGAAATGTATGACAAGTTCTATTAAGAATTACATAGCAATAAAATGACAAGAAAAAGTATCTCATTATAATTATTACATTCTCTGAATTGATTTTAAATGAAAAAGTGAGACTTGTAATTAAATCCCTGAAGAAGGAAAAAGCTTCAGGTAATGATGGAATTACTGTAGAATCAGTATCTTAAAAGAAACAGATTAAGAAATAGAAAAATTGTTGGCAAAGTTATATAACAAGTATCTAATGACTAGAAGAATACAATACTGATACTGATATCTAAAAAAGATAATAAAGAAAATATTAAAAGTTACAAATCTATCAGAATTTTATAAGTTCTATACAAAATTTTTACCAGTATAATTACAACTTATATTACAGCGAATTTTGGATTCTAATCACTCGAAAGAACAAACTGGATTTAAAAATGCTTTTAGTATAACGAATCACATGCATATATTGAGAGAAATTACAGAAAGGATCAGTAAATATGGGTTGCCATTATGCTTTGGATTTGTAGATTATGAAATGGCATATAAGCATTTCTTAACTAATTAAAGCATTGATTGGATCAGCAAGATATAAACCTAGGATATTATCATATTTTGAAGAATATTTATCAAAATGCAACAGTAATAATTAGGTTATGTATTGATATTAAGAAAATTAACATTGAGAAGGATGTATTACAGGGCAGCTTCATATCCAAAACTTTTTACAGCAGTTTTACAAGAAGCATTTTGTGGATTAAAATGGGAAGTAAGAGAGTTAAAGTAAATTGAGATTATTTAAATCATTTAGATTTTTCGTAGATGTTTTTGCAAATAATGCTTCAGTGCTTCAGGAAATGTTGCAAGAGTTATCACATGAAAATAAGAAAACAGGATTAAAGATAAATGCTAAAAAGATTATAAAGTAATGTTCAGTAGATTTTCTCAGAAGAAGAAAATAAATATTAATTATGAATTAGAAGAAGTTAAACAACTACTAATATCTTGGTCAGATTTTAACACAGATGGAAAGAAAATGGATAAAATTAATTATGGAATTAAATTTGGATGGAGTGCTTTAAAGGAAATATACCTATGTGTTTGAAAAAGATTTTCACATGTATTTTATTAGTTCTTAGTTATGGTTCTATGACTTAGACACTTAACACTTAATGAAGTAAATGTAGATGAATGTTAAGAGTTTCAATAAAGAAAAAATACAAAATGAATGAAGGTACAAAGAGATATTAATGATACAAATTAAAAATTAATAAACTGAAATGGAGCTGGATTGAATATATTTTAAGATGAATTGATAATAGGTGGATGTTGAAGTTTTAAATTGGATTGCAAGAGATTGCAAAAGATTTAGAAAGAAACCATATGTGAGTTGGATCTATAAAATAACATTTGCAATTGTGTCATGGAGAAAAGATGCTAGGGATTGAAGTAACTGAATTAAATTTATATGGATCTTCAGTCTGCAGTTGATTGATAAGGGATGGAAATGATGATGAATCTTATTTTAATTGAATTTTTCATTTCTTCTATGTATATACTTAGTATAATTTTTTACCCATATTTTTTACATTTTCTAAATTTTATTTAAATCATTTTTGTTTTTATTTTTATTTATATATTAAATTTATTATGTGTCTTTTGGATTGACTGTTTGTTTACATTTTTAATTATTTCATTAATAATGTTATTTATTCAATACTTTTTTTATCATTTATTTTTATATCTTTGCATTCAATATTTTAATTTTTGTTATGTTATTATTTAATGCAATTTGAAAATTTTAATAATCTTTTTTTGTTGTTTTTATTGGCTTGCTGCTAATTTTACGTTTTATTTTCCATTTTTTTTTGTGCAGGACTTTATTTGAACAGTAATAATTAATTGTTCTACATATTTTTGTGTTTACACTATTTAGTTTTTATTTCATATCTGTATTTGGATACTAATATGTGATACAATTTTTACTGAATTTCTTTTTATATGCTGATATTTATATTTCTGTTTTCCAATTATGAATTTCTTTTTTAATTAAAATGTTTAAAAATTTGTTATTATTACTTTTTTTTTATAAATATAATTTTTTTAAAATCATCTTTATTCATCTCAATTCATAAATGACAAATAAATTAGTTTTAAAAAATAATTTTTTTAGATAACGGTGGGAAAATATAAATATTTATATAGTAAGAAATACAATAAAAGTAGCATCACAAATTTATATTCAAATACAGATATGACATAGAAAGTAAATAGTTTAAATGCAGAAATGTATTGGGCAATAGTTACTGTTTGAATAAAAGGCTTTATAAAAAAAGTTATTGAATAAATAAAAAATTTAAAAATAGCAATTACCCAATAAAACAATAGAACAAAATATTAAAAAAAAAAGTTATTAATAATAACAAAATTTAAAATGAAAATATTAAATTCATATATAAAAAACAAATAACATAAATAACAGACAGTAAATAAAATTATTGAGTAAATAAAAATAATGTAAACTTAAGCTTGAAAATATTTTATAACAGGAAAAAGAAATATGATTTAAATGGGATTTATTAAATAAAATATAAAAAAAAATATATGTACATATAGAAAAAACAAAGAATTGCAAGTAAAACAAGATTAAAGAAAAGTTTGTAATAAATATGTAAAAAACTCAGGATATATATTGAATGAAAATATGTTTATTTAAAAAAAAGAAGAAGAAACTATACATATGAAAAATAAGCCCCAAAATAATTATTTTGGTTTGAAATTGTTAATAGTTAATTAATTAAAATATATATATATTGTATTTGTTGTATAAATAAATATGCTGTACTATGAACCTAAACCAATGTTGATAGTGACATTGTTGCGATTGATGATTCATATTTACTTTACAAATAAACACTTGGTATATAAACGAATTACTTAAAAATCACCAACTTAATAAAGATTAATTGAAATTTGAATTTCAATTAATTAAATTTCAATAGAATGGATATTGATGATGATAATCAAACTTTATATTCTTTATATGTAAGCTATCCTAGTTATATTTCCTGATTATACATAAATCATCTCTGAGAAGGTTGCAACATTCATTCCTAAGTGTTTATTTGTTGAATTTCACTAATCCTAATTTAGGACATCATTTTTCAAAAAGAACTTCTATGGATATAGTACCCTGTGATAGCAACATCATCATTTTCTAAGTAACAACCTTGCTTTACTTCAGCTCAGAATATGAACTTTCAAGATTGATGTTGAATTGTTTGTTTTTATTGGAGATGAGACTATTGAGAGAAGAATGGTGCAAACAAGTAATTTAAACAACTTTATTCATTTCAGGTAATCTCTTTGTTTAGGGACATTAACCATCGGCATTACTGCTTTATGAATAAAGTAACAAACCAATAAACATATTAAAGAATTACTGTTAAGTATAAATGCCAAAATTAAATGTACATACTTGTTTAAGTAAAATATGTATCAATTTATGCTACACTAATAAGATTCATCACTAAAAAATGTAATCATTATTTATATCCAAACATACATGTAATAAAGTATATCAGTGAAATTTATAACTTATGTATTGTGGCTTCTTTAATTAAAGCAGTAAGCTTATTAGACAGAATTTATAAGTCCATGTCTGAGGTGCCATATACAATTGAATCAATCTCTCTTAATTGATTCAGACTGGATTATTTTTGGTTTTATTACTGCTTAATTGTACTAGATATACAGCTGCAGATGATGAAAAATGGTTCTCCTGTAGATAAATAAGCTAAATTTCGGTATCTTCTCCATGTCGACTTCTTATAGGGGTTTTTCAAAGTTGTTCAAATTATATTGTTCAAGCTCTAGATGACACTTTTTGAATGGGCTTAGTACACCATTTTTATTATTTTTACTATACAGAATTTTGACATTGTAGCTGTGTTTGAGTCTACTGAAAATTACTATAAAACCAGCCTACTTAGATTTTGTATAAAGCTCACAAAGCCAGAACTGAAATCTTTCCAAGCTATATGATACTGGTGACATGCACTTTGGCTTTGCATAGATGTTATTCTCTTTTTCTTTTTTCTCCTTATATACTTTTTCCTGAAGGACAACCCTTCCCATAAGCTGCCACTTGCGCTCCTTCTTGCCTTTAATCTTGTTTTTTGTTCTCCATTAATCCTTGTTTTTGTTTTTATTATTTTCTTTTACTATTTTTCTTTCTTCATTTGTTTTTAATGAATTCATATAATTATATTTACTTACTTATTATTTGGTTAAATTTAATTTAAATTGTTGAATGGATTTACCCAGTGCATTTTATTTTAAATACAGCAGTTTAAATTATTTAATTCTTACCTTCTACATTATTTATTTATAACCTTATGGTTTCCTTCATCTGACCTATAGGATACCACAAGTTATTTGTTATAACTCTTCTAGGCTAATATTCAATGAAAAGAGATTATTCTGCATATATTACTTTTAAGATATATGGCAATTTTACAAATGTTTAACTTTCAAAATCATTTTTTATGAATAAAATATGGCAATAACATTATTTTATTTAAATACTATAATTATTTAATTACAGATCCTCCATCAAAAGAATCATTTGTTTCTTTACTTTTACTTTGTTATATTTAAAAACTCCATCTATCCCTCAATTTAAGTTTAATTAATTGAGGCTGCTTGAAATATGTGACCAGTCCATCCAGAGTTACCGAAGTTCCTATCATTACATTATTTTCTCAGTCATGTGCTGTCTTTTTTATTTTAATATCTGTTTTTTTTTTTCATTTTTATTGAATAATGCACAAGTCTCATCCTCACAATGTTTCTCACAACGATAAAAACTATTCCTATCCATTTTTTTTTTACTACCTTTGTTTATTATCTCATTTTCCTTTGCTTTTTTTCTATCTGCCCACTAACTATTCTGTTTTACTGTCACATTTTTATTATTTTTACTACACAGAATTTCAGCATTGTGGTTGTGTTTGAGATCATTATTGTAAATTGCTATAACAATTGCCTTTTTAGATTAGGCATAATGCTCATAAATTCAGAACTGTAATCTTTTCAAGCAATATGATACTGATTATGTGTACTTTGGCTCTGACTTTATTGTTATTTTCTTCTTTTTAAATAGCCTTTGCCTAAAGGACAACTCTTTCCATAAGCCATAGCTTGTTTTTTTTTCTTGTCTTTAATATTGCTTTTTGTTGTCCACTAATTCTTTTTTTCTCCCTCTTTTCAGTAATAATTATTAATTACTGTTTTTTCTTTCTTAGTTTTATGTTAATTAACTCATATAATTAATTATCTTTAATTATTTGTTGTTCGAATAAATTTAACTTTAATCAAATTGTTTTCTTTCTTATTTTTAATCTTGTTTTAGTCCTTTTTAGTGATTTCCAACTAATCTGTTCTTTTTTTATCTTTCTTTATCCTTTGATTATCTTTAATTGTTTATATATATATATTTTGTGATTGAATTTAACTTTAATTAAAGATTATAATTATCTTTAATTAGATCTTATTAACCAAAGTTACAAAATATGTAAGTATATATATATTTATAACTTAGCATATTACTTTTAATATATAAAGTATGCAGTAATTTACAAATTTTACAAATATGATTATTTTATTTTATTTAAATTATATATTTATTTAGATATAAGTCATTGAGATTATTTTATTCTAAAATGTTTGGTTTATCCTTCAATTTAAGCCTGATTGATTGAGGAGGCTTGTAGTTTACGACAAAACTAAAGGTGGCCAATGAATAATATTTCTGTAGTATAATTTTCACTGCACCATTCTCATGCATACCAGTCTCTACCTTGCATGAGAGTGGTATAGCGAAAATTACACTACAGAAATATTATTCATTAAATGGAAATCTTTGGTCTAATGAATGACTAATAAAAATTAGTAATATATTTCTAAAACTCTTCATACAGTAGTGCCACTTAGTGCAAGCCAGAGTAATCAATAGATGCAAGTAGTGCTGAGTGGCATTAATATATGGAGTGTTTTGCCTATTTTAACAGTTTGAGCAAGCATAAGAAATGGTGATCATGTGAATAAACTTCCATTAAGTGGTTTGTGTCAAAGTTGTAAAGGTAGTAAGTTGTAGTGATGGGCTATATATATATACTGAACAATGATAAAGATATGTATAAGAAATTGTGGTTTGGGCCAACTAATGAGTGCTGATTTACCACAAAATGTGCTTCTTGGGGATCATACCTCTTTCACATGTCTTTGGTCATGTTTATAATTAGACTCCTTCACAAGGTGTTAAAAACAGTTAGAAAACGATCCTGTATGAAAGAGATGTAGTGAAAATTGCAGAAATATTATTCATTAAGTGGATAATCTGTAGCCTAATGAATGACTAATAAAATTTATTGATAAAGATGACCAAATTTGTATCTTTGCAATTAAAAATGAATATTGAAAATTAAATTATATTAGAAGACATAACCAAAAATTGGAAGAAAAAAATTAGTCAAATAACAGAAATATACAAAAATGGCAAATAGAACAGAAAGAGAAGCTTGAAAGGATAGAGATTCAAATTCCTAAAGTAATGGCACATAATGAATAGAATAAAAAACAAAATTAAGAAGTTATATTGTACCGGTCAAAATCGTGTGTTCATTCAACAAGACCTAGAATCCAAGAAAAATATAGCAATCTAGCAAGTGCGAGATACACAGGTCTGGGACAATACCAAATGCTAACCCATTTACCTGTGCTCCAGGATCTTTTGACTATATGAACAACACTTTTGAGGATACTAGCAAGCTTTTCATTTACTCCAGACCTTATAGTTAGAACAGGATGAGCAAAGAGACTTGGAAATCAATAATATTCAAATAATTAGTTAATAATTTCTATAAAATATAACAATTAAAAGAGTGGCACAGTCTATTGCTTAATTACATTATATATTTATATACTAACCCTGAATATTTTTGTTTCATGCATATAGCCAAGAATGAAATATATAGATGTAAATTCTTGCTTAATGTTTACATGTATTTTAATATTTATGGTTCTTAAACCACTAAGCATCACATGATCATTATTTCTTATGTTAGCACATAACTGTTATTAAAACAGACATCCATTGATTACTCTGGTTGGCACTGAGTGGCACTACTGTATGGAAAGTTTTGCCTGTTTTAATTTATGGTTCTTATTCACTTATTAAATTAGTTTGTTAGCTTAAATGATAATAGTCTTTTTTATGCTTATCATCCTGCTATCTGAATCAAAAGTATATATATGCATGTATATAAGACAGAAAAATATATGTGATAATAAAATATAGTAATTAAAAATAATGATTACAAAATGATAATAAGAAAATAATTTTAGAGTAATTAAATGCATAATGAAATTATAAAGCATTAGCTACATAATCAGAATTTCTTATTCAAATGAGTTTAAATCTAAGGGTGTAGATCAATATTAATTAAATGGCGTTAATGAATAGGAAGTATAGAATTTATAGGGAAATCAGTCCATTGAAGGCATTTGATAGTTACATTCTTATGGTTTATCCATGAATTATAGATTGAAATTGATGACTTCTCTTTACTCTTATATCATCTCTAGTGAAATATATAGTTACTAGACCCTATCTATTATAGTATTAAAAATAATAAAATATTGTATAAATAATTCAAAATATCAAAATCAACTTATTGTATGTTTGTATAAGTAAATACAAATTAATGTAATGAAATTACATTTTTCAATTCTGAAGAACACAGCTAGACAATCAAAACTGTTGAATTGACTAAAGTATATTGTGAAAAGTTCAAAAAAGATGAATTTTTTTAGAGATTTAGTTTAAACATTTTCACTGCTTTAAGATGAAATTTAGTAAAATTTTAAAGTTTTTATATAACTGCATTAGGACAATAGTAGCTGATATGAAGTCAGCATTTTACCATTAGAAAATATTCTTAAATTTTTAAGGTTTGAAGTTATGATACAGAATTTGTGATTCCCAAGAAAGCAAATAATTTTATTATGTGTTTGATAATTAGTTGGATAATTAAAGGAGTTCTCATATTATCCAACTTATATTCTCAAACAATTTTTTCTTTTTCTTGTTCCATTACAACACTCTAATCTCTATTGTCATTAGAAAACTATTCTTAAATTTCGATCTATTTTTTTCATATAGTTTTTTTTTTTTTTTAAATCATCATGATTACTAATTGAAATAAAAGCCTGAATAAGTATAAGATTCCTTGGAAAAGTTATCATTCTGTCATTTATTGAAATGCCATTTATAACGAGTTTTTTTTTGCTCTTAAATGCTATCTATGTTATTGTATATATTTCTATGTCCAGTATATAATAATTAAAGCATTTAAAGTGAAATAACTGTATTAATGAGTTGGATTTGGATGTGCAATTCAAAATATCTCATAATTTTGAATAATGTTAATTCAAAGAAGAATTAAACTATGAAATATAGAACAATATAACTAAAATAGAGATATTGGATTTGCAATGTTGTGTCCCCACTAGGAAGGCACATAACATAAATAATTTCAACTACTACTGATTAACGATCACAACAGTTTATTTACAATAAATACATTACATAATTTACAACGAACTAACATTAATATAATTAAATGTTGCTTACATAAAACCGGCCTTGCAGCTTACGATAAATAATAATAAAGCACGGATGGCCTGTATAAATCCCTATGGCACCTTCAGTGGCGGAGTTCACTGGATCATGAGTTCTGGTTTTGCCCGGCATGCCATCTTCTGGTTACGCTGTTATCTCATGACTGTTCTCTTGTTCTGACTGGCCTTTAAATACTGCTCTTCTCATCCATGCACAGGAATCTGGGATAGCCTTGTCTTTTCTTCAGGGTCTGTGAGTTTACATCTCAGAGGGGGTGGGGGGAGATAAACCAGAATTGTTATTTCTTTTCTTATTTTTATTATTGCTAAGAGAGAATCGGGTAGTGATTCATGCCAGTTACATACTGTAGTAAAACATTAGATATTTTACTTTTAAAACTTTCTATAATTGTTGATATATATATACTATTAATGACACTGAAGTCAAGAAGTTAATTCATTTTGCTAAAAACAGATAGTCTATATTACATTTAACAATATTCTTTTGATAAGTAATCTTTCAAATTGTTTTAATTTCTAAATTAAGCGAAATTTAGAGTTTAAACAAAGTAATTTAATAGCATAAAGTTTACATTAATTTTAGTTATATTGGCAATTTTTATTAATTAAGGAACTTGTTTATATTTCTATTTAATTTTTATATGCATATTAATATTTTTTGTAATATTTTTTATAATTAATTGATCTTTTTAAATATAATTTTTTTACTTTATAATAAATGTCCTCTTAAAATGCTATTGATAAATTTTTTGATTGTTCTCTTTTTAAAGTATATTAAGTATTTCAGTGAAGTACTATTATATTTAGTAAAAGAGTTTATTTATTTATTAGTTTTAATATATTTTAGATTCTTATAATGAAAAATATCTTCACGGTAGAGAAACTTCTAAATTAGTTCACTGTAATGAAAGGTAATATATTTTTTATTTGTTTATTTCATAAACTTGTAACATTTTATCTTATAATGATTTTACACAATGCAATATCTATTTCACTTTTCATTTATTATAATTCATAATTATTTTATAAATCTATTGATAATGTACTGTTATATAAAACAAGCCATTTATTTAAAATTCTCATTGCAAATGTTAAAAATATAATTATGATATGGGAAAATGAAAATTCAAAAAACTTTATTGTAATAAGAATTCATTAATTTTTATGATGCAATTTTAAATATTGAGATTCTGAAATAAATTTTCAAAAGAAGAAATGCAATGACAAACTCACTTTTCCACATAATTCCAGAATTTACTTTAGTTCATCTATACATTCTACATGTAATTTCTCTCTAGATCATTTATAATCTCTTGAAAATCCAGTTTAAAAATAACCATTCAAATATATAATTGCTATAAAGTGGATACAGTAATTTATACAAGACAAACTTTCTCAAGTAAACCAATTTATGGAGTGCAATCTATCCATATGGTGTGAAAAAATCTAAAAACATAAGAGATAAAAATGGAAATATTGGACATAAAGTAAGAGATAAAAAGAAAAGTTAGAAAAGTTCAATACAAGATTAAAAGTTTTCACACTTATTTGAAGTGACAACTTTTAATATACATCAGCAGTTTAAAGAAGCATAAATCAAATATATAACTATATGAACTACAAATATATAATGAAAATATTGAATAAGAGTGGTAAAGAAAGAAATTGCATTTTTTTTTTTTTTTTTAAAGTGTCAATGCAAGACTATTATTTTAATGATTAAATTTCAGAAATAAATATAGTAAATACACATCAATAGCAATTAGATATTCCAACAGAAAAAAAGAGATTTAAGATACTTTATGGAAGGAATGAAAAATAATTATGGGAATGTAAAAGAAGAATGAGAGAAGATGTACAAAGAATAATCAAATTTATATAAGAATTAAATATATATGCAAGCAAGGCATTTGAAGATGTAAAGGAATGTCAAAATTGAAAAAATTTCCAAAATAAAATTAAGGAGTATATTTTAAAGAAAATTATACTGGATGAAATAGTCATGAAGATGTAAGAAAAAAAGTTAACAGCTTCAATACCAATGTTGAAGCTCTATTATTACTGCAATTGTTAAAAAAAAATGTCTAATTTGAATATTAGGGAAATGTATAAAAATTAAAATGATTCAAATAAGCTAATTGAGGTTTCAATAGAACATTTAAAATCAAAATAATCCTTCTTGGTATAAATACTTAGATGAAGATCAAAGACTAGAAACTACAAAAATTTATTTTAACATACTTCTATAATGAAGACTGACAAAATATTTTGAAAAAGATACCATAAGCAGTTTTTCTCAAGATGATATACATTCACAATACTTGGGGGTCTTTAACAGTTAAATCACAAATTTTTAGCTATATGCATCATCAGTGCATGGATCATTATGAAAAAAAAGAACTACTTTAAATTTATGTGTTTTTTAAAATAAATTATACATTATGAATGAATTTTTTAATTCAAATTGTGATAATTGCATTGGCTATTTTTTCTGGAAATCATTTGTGAATTTTTGTTGAATTTCATATATGAAAATTAAATGCAAGCTTGCAGCAATGCAAGAGTTTATATTAGAAATTGATAAAAAAGTAATTATATGAATCATTATTAGATTTAATTATGTCATTTAATCAGACATTAACTGTTTATTTATTTGATTTTATTACAAATTTGTTGTAGGTTAAATAGTGATTAATAGATTGTATTACTATTACAGTGATATAATTGTTTTAATTATTATTGAAGTTATACAATATTTTTTTTCTTTCAAATTCTTCATTATGGAGCATGGTTAAAGACTGGATTTATAAAATTCATAGAAGAGAGTACTATTACAATGATATAATTGTTTTAAGTCAATAAACATCACATGATCACCATTTCTTATGCTTGCTTATAACTGTTATTAAGACTGGCAAAATTCTCTATACGTATTGTCATTCAGGGCAAGCCAGAGTAATAAATGGATGCCAGAAGGCTTGTGCATAAAATCCCTATCTAGTGCCGACTCATCCAATAACCCCAGACTATTTTCTGGCTTGTGGCCTTCGTCAGTGAGGAGCCTTGGATGTGAGAGCACTGCACCTAGATCTTATGATCTAATGCAACTCTCCAGAGGCCACCTTTTATCTCTACTTAACTACAAAACCATGAATCTTAAATTGAAAACACTAATATTTTCAATCCAAGCTCATTAGCTTATACAGTCATGTAGGTCTGAACCCAGTTCAGTACCTATACATTTTGGTGTCTTTGGTTTTTTAATAACCATAGCCACCACTATCCTATTAGGCAGGATTGGTTTTAAGCCAATAAACATCACATGATCACCATTTCCTATGCTTGTTTATCGCTGTTATTAAAACAGGCAAAACTCTCTATACATATTGCCACTCAGTGCAAGCCAGAGTAATCAATGGATGCCAGAAGGCTTGTGCAGTACAATATAGTGGCAATACGTATAGAGAGTTTTGCCTGTTTTAATAACAGTTACAAGCAAGCATAAGAAATGGTGTTCATGTGATGTTTATTAGCATAAAACCAATCCTGCTTAATAGGATAATGGTGGCTATGGTTATTAAAGAACCAAAGACACCAAAATGTATAGGTACTGAACTGAGTTCAGACCTATATGACTATATAAGCTAATGAGCTTGAATTGAAAATATTATAGTGTTTTCGATTTAAGACTCATGGTTTTGTAGTTAAGTAGATATAAAAGGTGGCTTCTGGAGAGTTGCATTAGATTCTAAGATCTAGGTGCAGTGCTCTCACATCCAAGGCTCCTCACTGACGAAGGCCGCAAACCAGAAACTAGTCTGGGGATATTGGATGAGTGCGGGGATTTTATGCATAAACCTTCTGGCATCTATTGATTACTCTGGCTTGCACTGAGTGGCAATACATATAGAAAGTTTTGCCTATTTTTAATAACAGTTATAAGTAAGTATAAGAAATCGTGATCATGTGATGTTTATTGGCTTAAAACAAATCCTGCCTAATAGGACAGTGGTGGCTGTGGTTATTAAAGAATCAAAAACATCAAAATGTATAGGTACTGAACTGAGTTCAGACCTATGTCACTACATCATAAGATAATGACCTTGGATTGAAAATATTATAGTGTTTTCAATTTAAGACTCATAGTTTTGTTGTTAAGTAGAGATAAAAGGTGACTTCTGGAGGGTAGCATTAGATCCAAAGATCTAGGTGCAGTGCTCTCATATTCAGGGCTCCTCACTGACGAAGGCTACAAGCCTGAAACTAGTCTGGGGATATTGGATGAGTAGGCACTAGATGGGGATTTTATGCACAAGCCTTCTGGTATCCCTTGATAACTCTGGCATGCACTGAGTGACAATACGTAAAGAATGTTTTGCTTTTTAATAACAGTTATAAGCAAGCATAAGAAATGGTGATCAGGTGATGTTTTTTGGCTTAAAAACAATCCTGCCTAATAGGATAGTGGTGACTATGGCTATTAAAGTACCAAAGACACCAAAATATATAGGTACTGAATTGTGTTTAGACCTATATCACTATATAAGCTAATGAGCTTGGATTGAAAATATTATAGTGTGTTTTCAAGACTCATTGTTTTGCAGTTGAGATAAAAGATGACTGCTGGGGGTTGCATTAGATCCTAACATCTAGGTGCAGGTCTCTCACATCCAAGGCTCCTCACTGACAAAGGCCATAAGGCAGAAACTAGTCTGGGATATTGGATGAGTAAGCACTAGATGGGGATTTTATGAACAAGCCGTCTGACATTCATTGATTACTTTGGCTTGCACTGAGTTGCAATACGTATAGAGAATTTTGCCTGTTTTAATTTAATTGTCTTAATTATTATAGAAGTTATAATATTTATAATAAATTTTTTTTTTCCAAATGCTTCATTATGGATCATGGTTAAAAAGTAGATTTATAAAAGGTATAAAAGAGAGCAATATAACATATTATTTATTTATTATGAGCAGCAAGAAAAAACATATTGTATCTGGATCAAATGAATTTAATAAAGATGAGTTGTCTGACATCTCTAGAGAACCAATTAAAAAGAAAATGAAACAAATATTTGTAAATACAATATGAATTATTTGAAATGTGGATTTTCATTGACAGAAAATTAAGAGGAACCTATTTCGTTATGTATCAAACATGATGAAACTCAATAAATGAAAGCATAAAACCATCTAAGTTAAATCATTATTTGGAATCAATACATAATAAATACAAGAATAAACCTATTAACTTTTTTCAAAATGAACCCAAAATTAAAAAGAATTTTCAACAAATGATGTTGATCTTGTCCATAGGTAAAAATAAAAAAACTAAAAGCTTCATATTGTATTTTGCTATTAATAGCAAAAAAAAAAAAATAGTTGGTAAAACTAATCTGGCTGTAGCAAAAATACAACAAAATCTGTGGCATGCCAGGTAGACTTCAAGGCGGCCTTTAACATTGTAGACTGGAACTTCTTATTCTCTGTTCTAAATCAAATGCTATTAAATCACACACACCCATGTTACAGCTATTAAAAGCTATCTTAACAATAGAACAATTAAACTTAAAAAAAATTACATGAGACTCTCTCATCCCTTTAAGTCAAATAGAGTCATCCCACAAGGCTCCCCACTTGCGATATACATAGACCCAATGATTAAGGACATAGAGCAATGCATAGATGGTACTTTTCTTCCACACCTAGGCACAACCGTCAAGATCATATCATATGTTGATAAAGTTTTGATAATATTTAGGACCTGCAAAATATACCTATGATACTTCATAAACTGAAGAAATTTGAAACTATAACAGGATCCACAATACAAATCAACAAATCATCCTTATGGCAAATAGCTACCGGTCACAGTCTTCCCTCACTCTTCACAGGTACATATTCTTTCTTTCTTGGCATACCTATTAATCTTTCAAAAACACAGCTAAGCCATCACTTAAATCTTCTTGTCATAGACAAATTTAATACAAAAAATAAAGTGCTTCAACTCAAAATTTGCTATACCCTATAATGAAAGTTCGCATCATCAATGCCATTCTAGGAAGCATACTTGCCTATTACAGTCCTTGGATGCACCCCCCTCCCCCCCCGAAAAAAAAAAAAACCAACATTAATTTTATGAGAATAGCAAAAACATATATATGGGGATCAACATCACAACTATCAATCGAAAATGCCTGTTTACCAATATGCAAGGATGGGCTTAATCTAATATGTCCACAATCATTTACATCTGCATTAGAACTAAGATGTACATTGTAACCACTACTGATCTCTATCTAAAGACAACTCCATCTCTACTACTACTAGCTATTACTCCATATGCGTATCACCACTTTTTCACTGATCATGCCATTGAGCATGCTGATTTACTAGATAATTATAACATTAATACTTTAATTGGTTTATTGTACAAAGATCTAAAAAAGATCATTTACCCCAATAGGCAACTTTGGTCAATACTATCTACTGCCAGAATGACTAAATTTTAAAATTTATGCATGCCTTACTCATGGCTAAAATTCCTGCATAATCTGCTACTTGATATAATATCAACAAAGTTATTTCTCATAAAGCACTTTAAATTAAACATAGATCCTCCTTGCATACTATGCAATGCACTTCCGAAAAATACATCCTATGCTTTCACCCTTACGTTGCTTTGTAGTCCACAATGACACAATTAATTTAAAAAATATGCTCATAAACAATCTAAAGAAATTAAAACCATCCAATGCCTTTGTAACCATTCTCACTCAGAACAATATGGCTTGCCCATTGTGCTGTAATCTTTGACAACAAAAAATACAATATACTAAAAAAAATAACAAAGAATGACATAACATATATCTATATGTTTAAAAATATATACCCAGTAATGTCACAAAAAAAATATGGTAAAGCAATATATTCCTTAGCTGCTCATTAATGCAATAACAGAAATCATCTCGTTTCAATTCACTGTATTCTAAAAACCTCCTAAGCAATGTAAAAAAAAAAAAAAAATGTAAAAAGCTCTTAATGTAAATATACTAATTCTTATAAATATTTTGTTACTAATACAGTCTACTTATATATAAAAAAAATAGATTAAAATATAAAATAAACATTGCTATCTGAAATACATAGGAAACATTATTACGCTTTGTAGATTGATGAATCCCATGCATTATAAATTTTGCAATCTTCTAGTGTTTGTCATGTAACAAAAAACAATCAAAAATCTTATGATGAATCTTTTATTTTGCCAACCCTAATTTGAATATAAATCAGGTGAATAAAATATTCATATAAATATATTTATCCATAAAAACAAATTGTGTTGAAGTAAGCTTGGACAGCATGTAACCATAATTGGATATAAAGAATGGCTGATTTCAAGGATTCAATTTGTTGCACTGGATGCAAAATCAGTACACTACTGTATACATAGAGAAGCTATAGATGAAACCATAAAAATCATAATTTATATTAAAGGCCATACAATAAATATATTTTTGTCTCAACTTTGTGAAAAAATGGGAGGTAATCATATTCAACTTTTTTTGTATACTGAACAGTCTTTACTTGTTTATATGAACTTTAGTATAAACTACAAGTTTTTCTTGAAGAAAATTTTGAATTGAAAAAATATTTATCTTGAGTCAATTAGTATTTTGGTAGATAAATTTTTTATATTAAAGAGTTTTATCATTACAAAGAAAAAATATTTATCCTGAGTCAATTAGTATTTTGGTAGATAAATTTTTTATATTAAAGAGTTTTATCGTTACAAAGCAAGAATTTTTTTTATCGTTCATGTCCACGTTATGGAAAAAGTAATTTGATAATGGAATATTTGATGCATTTTCACCTCTTCATGAATTGTTTGCTAGTTCAAATGAACAAACTACTAATAATGTAAAAATTGCTGCTATATAACATTTATGAACTATTTTCTTAAATTGAGCATTATTAAGTGAATGATACCCTTCCAATATCAACAACTCTATGCCAAAAAGCTTGTTGCCAATAGAAGGGCAGCTTTTGGAAATAGCTTCTGATAGTTTTTAAAAAAATAAGTACAATGAAAAGGTGCTATTATCATTTTGGTTGCATATAAAAAATGAATTTTGAATTAATAGATAAAACTTTAAGGGTCATTTTCTTATTTTGATGTTTATATCTGTATGAAGTTGGATTTTCACCTTGTAGATATTAAGACAGAAGAGGAATCACATTATAGATATCAAACTGATTGAAATTAACAACTATAAAGCCAAAATTTTGCTGAAATTTTATGTCATCATAAGAAATTTTACTTCTCTCATTGATAATAAATTATTAAAATTAAGTTCTATTTGAAATAAATTATATTTTTTTCTTTATGTAAAATAAATCTAAATTAAAATGGCCATTTGCAATGAAATATACACTTATTTTATTTATTTATTTATTATTATTATCATTACTATTTTGATAAGAATGTACTTTTACATGGATATCTGAAGTTTGAGAAACGCTACTATGAAGGATCTGAAGAAACACTTAGCTCTTTCATTAATAAATTTCACATTTAAAAACATGCAGCATATGTTCTGTGAGAATCTCAATAAAAATAATTAGACATAAATTTCTGGGATATATATCTTAGATAATCATTGAGATAGAATATGATAAAGTAAGATATAACAGAAATATTAATTTCATTAAAGTGATTGACTAAAACAAAATAAAGAAGATAATAAAAAAGATATTGTGGGGAGGAGAGACTCTTTTTATAAATAAGAGCTATGGAAGGCCTATTATAAAGAAAATCATCTTGATGCCTTCAAAAAATGGTTTTGATAAAAATAGTGTTCAGTATGGAATATGGTTTCTAATTAAAAAAAGTAGTTGAAATAAAATAAAATAAAATAAAAAAAATTCAAATTTACAAAAGTAAGAAAACCTTAAATAGGATTTCAGTAGAAATTTCCTCTTAGAGGAATCTGGAGATATAACTAGAAATAACACATTGAAACAGTAAGATTTGAATTCGAATCTTAAGTTTCACCCCTTCTATCATCTCTCACCCACCACCTATATTCTACCTAAATTTAAACTTTTGGTATTGAATTGTGTGTGTAGCGGTATTAAATATATATAAGCATCAGTCAAATTTGCTGTAAACGCACATACTTCGATAGCAGATTTAAACAGTAAATTAAAATACTTTGATATAATTTCAAAATATTTTTTTAGTTATATAATATTTATATAGCTTTATCTATTTTATTTTAAGTTATAAACTTTCATTCATTTATTTCTACTTTTCTAAAATCTTACTTTAAAATAATAATTTTGAAACTCGATTTTAATTTTAAAAATATAAAAATAAATTATAAATTCCCTGTGTATTTGAAATTTTGCAAGTCATGGTTGGTGAGAGATAATGGATTAATTAGAGAAAAATTTCTTAAAAGTTTTAATTGCTGCAAAATATTAAAAGGTGTAAAAACAAATCTGAACAATAGAAAATGTAGTTTTCTGATTTAATTACAATCTTAAATTCTTGACTAATGCATTGATTCTCCTAGGGGCAAATAGATCGATCTGATAGTTGAAAGATAAAATAAAACATGGTCAGTAAAAAGAACAAATTAATTTAATTGGGGTTGTTCTGTGAATCCTGATTTGATTCGTGTACTGCTGGCCATCAAAAATTAATTTTCATATAGGGGAATATTCTAAAATGTTTGAGTAGAAAGCGACGGAGCTATTGTCCTCCGGAAATGGTCAGTCAAATGCCCGAACCTTCACATGTGCCCTTCAGAAGTTAAGTAATGGGAATCTGCTGTCAAGATAGACGGAAAGCTACCACCAATATCAAAATGAACACCAAAACCTGAGTGTAGGAAAGGGAAACTGCTGTTATAAACTAAACAGACAATACGTGACTAATCTGAAATGTGCAAATTCATCTCCTTATAAAACAAGTACCTGTACCTAAGGTCTTTAGAGTACCCTAAATTTTTATTTCCAAGCTATAGTTAAACTTTATAAATTGTGTACTTATAAAATATACTTATTAATCTAAACTTTTGTAAATCTCTAATAATTTAGCTTATCTGACTTTTTTCTACTTTCTTGGGTATATATTTCTATTTTGCATTTTTTTACCTTAGTAATAGTATGCCCATAAGATTTTCCGACCGGACTCTGCTGCTCTTTAAATGTAAATAATAATTAAAACGGTTGCCATATTGTGCGGCGATTGAATCGTAGATCTTTTTTTATGTACTTATGTTGGCTGGTCAGCTCGGAAATCACTGATTTTCTAGTGAATAAATGATTACATGAAGTAATGGATGCATGTCCTGCAAGTCATATTATTGATATTTTACTCATGTTAAATTATTTTGCTCAAATTAGTTCTATATTACTCGATACGCATTCGTTCCACGAAGTAGGTGGCGGACATATTAATTCTTAAAATAACAATCCCAAACTTATAAATTCCCTTTTAAACTGGCTTTTGAGTTTTAAGAATAAAACTAGTATATTTCAACAAATCCACTAATTACTTTTATTTCAGGGCAAATAAGTTAATTTATTAAATGTTGGTATTGGAATACCGAGTTGTAAATTTCAGGTTTAATTTTAAAAGTAAGTCTGATTTGATACTTACATCAGATAGATATGTGACAGTTTAAAGATGCGATAATCCATTTTCGAGCCTTGGATATCCCGGATCAACAGTGAATACTGTATTCTCGTCATCTTATATAAGCGGACATAAGAAATGTTCCCATAAGACTTGACACCTGTCACGCAGTCAGGGGTAATTGCAGCACGGTCCCTTACATCTGATGATGCTAATGTGACCCCTTTACCTTTTGGGCCTATGGCAAATGCCAGCTCATTTTAAATATCCACTGCCTCCGCAGTTTCAACGTACTGACACCTTTGCATCGCATTTCTAAATGTACCACGTGTTTCTTTGTAATTAATTTTAGTATTTCAAGTATGGCTCCGTCTTTCCATTATCCGGCATGAATTCGCTCTCAGTTCAATGACTGCCCATAATTAATTCTTTCTGTAAGGTAAATTACTATTTACTTGAATAAATTTATATGTCTGCAACCGCGATTATTATTTTCTGATTTACAAAAGATACTAAATTCTCGGAGGCATGATTTTATAAACACGTATCCCAAGCATTTAGGTAGCTAAATTATATTAATAAATAATTGTACCTCATTTTATAAATATACAGGGTATCGGGATAATAATACTGCTACCATAATATCATTATTATTAAATGTATTCATTAAATAATTTCAAATCAATAAGACTGCCATCATATGTTTATTTGTTCAACACACATTCAGAATAGTATCTCCTCGATTATTTAAATATATATAAATGTCTAGGTTTATTGTTATTAAATGGTTAACTTTAAAATAAAGTAAATGAGTCTCTTGTATCTCCCTGATCCCCGTGCTTAAAGAAATGTTTGCTAATGTAGCATCAGATTCGTTATTTCATAGTGTGTATTGTGGAACCAATAAACCATGTTTGAATTCAGTACTGCTGGTGATGTGATGTATTGTGGCTTCTCCTTAAGCGAAGTCAAGAATATCTCAGCAATTATGCCCAGATAAACTTGTTAGCCACTTTATTTTCCATTCCCCATTCTAAATTTTCCCATACTCTGCTCCATCCCATTTCCCTACCTATTGTGCTGCTCTTCTGTCTGGTGGTCGAATTCTGCACTAAGTTAATGAAGCATACAAATATGATTGTTACAACATTAGGAGGTATTTTATTCTTGATATTGAAAATACTATGAAAAATAATAAGTAATATTGTATATCTGATAGATATGTCCAAAATAATTTTTTTTATTTTTTTCAAACCAATGATTTAAAAATTTAAATTCAATTATGGGTCAAGAATAATATGCTCTGCTACAAGTTTTTTTTTTTTAAAAAAAAAACTAAACTGAATTGATAAAATTTTAATAATTTAATAAAAGAAACTAGATATAGAATAAAATATAATGAGTTACATACATTTTAGATAGAAAATCAATTGTTAATAAAACTTTAAAATTTAAGTAATATTAGATTGTTAGCATAAGGTAAATTAAATGATTTATTTATGAGAGTAATAGTAAATGCAATTATAAAAACACATTAAGTTATAAATAATATATCCATGATATATATATCAAAACATGTTTAAATATATTTAACAAAGTTGGTTAATATAAGCATGGAAATAAATGAATAAAAAATCATCCATACCAAATATAGTAGGATTCATTCATTTATGATTGGAACTATTAAAGAAAATGAAGGGATTTACAATGCAAAAAAACATAACTATATTGTGATAGGACTCTGCTATCTCAATATTTAAATTATTTAAAAATATTTCATGGTTGGCAAAGCAAAAGCTTAATTTCAGCTCTAGTTTTGTTTATCATATATGTTTGTATATATGCATATACATTAATAGTTTGCATTTATTATAATTGCTCAATATTATTTTAGTTTGTAAAAAAAATAAATTTCGTAACTAAAATTATTATAAATCTGTTTAAAATTTATATTACAGAAAATACTTAATCTATAAAACTTTTATCAATTCTTAATTATTTAGTTTTTTTTAATTAATTAAAAAAATTTATAAAATCAATTTTTTTTTTATTAAGTCTTGTTCCTATTTTTGATATTTGAAGTTATCTGTAAACCTAAAGATTTTTTTTTTGATAAATGTAATTAAAAGAAAATAATTATTGGTTTAAGAGATTAAGAAATTTTTAGCAAATCTATTGATGAAATAATTACTGGCTTGTCTAGATTAAAAAGGTGTAAACAGCTAATCATTGGCTTTGTTAATTAAAAATTTTTGGTCTATGAGTGGGCTAATTAATTAAAAATTTAGTGCTATAAAAAGATCATAATTATATTTTTATTTTATATTTCATTCTGCATTCCTTCTGCATTGATTCTACTTTTATTTGTGATCATTACTTTTGCCTGCTTAGCATGATTTATCCAGAACTTTTGCCAGCAGTCATTTTAAAACCGTGAGCAGCTAAAGCATTGGGAAACTAACTTCACTCTCCAGTATGTAGCCTATAGCCATTGGATGCCAACTTTATACTTGCTGAGAAATCAACAATTTTTTAGAAATATGAAGATAAGACTATGTTGTTTTTACTAATTGAATTTGATGATATTAAGTACATTCTTATAAGGCTATATCTTCAATAAAAAAATTTATGATGAATTTGAATTTGAGAATAGTTTTTGAGGGAGTGGTAAATCTTGTGTATTATAAGGATTATATCCAAGATATTCTAGAAAAATGTAATTTTAATTTTTTTAATTGGATAAATATGATTGAGGATAATTTGGCAGAAGCATCAACATCCGAAAAATACATATAGACATATTCATGATTCATGATTGATTTGTTTAGTTGTAGTAAACTCACCTTTAATTTTTTTTGTTTTTATTAAATATAAATCTATAATATATATCAAATCTATTTTGATTTGGGTGTTTGGGATTTGATATAGTTATTGAAGGAGTTCCCTTAATATTGATCCTTGCATTGTCATCGTTAGTAATTTAGTATTTGGTTATTATATAATATTTTATATTTTAGTTAGAAAGGCAAAAAAGAAATAAGAATTTGAATTATAAATGTGAAATATAGATGGGAGAGAGAATGTTGAACATTTATTTTTGAAGTACAGGATGTTTAAAAAAGATCAGGATAAATTGTATGGAGAAATAGAGAATTTAAAGACAAAGAAAGTGAAAGAGATAAATGTTATATATTTTTGAAAGATCTTATATAATTAAATTGGGATATATAAAGATAAAATTGTGGAATAAATGAAACATGATTTAATAAAATGGGATAGGATAAAAAAATGAATTGAATTTAGGGCTTGAAAATTAATTGGATAATAAGGAATTAAAAATAGATAACATTATTGGGATATTTAATGTTTTGGAAGAAAGGAATGCTTTACTTAGCTTACAGGTTTTTGAGCATACAACCCTATATGTAGAAATTTCTGACTATATATAATATACTGTATATTGTTTTTAACGAGTTAATATAATTTTATTCTTTTATAAAATACATTTTCTCTTTTGTGCTTATGGATTATTTAGTAGTATATAAAATATGTAACATGTAAATATATATTTATAGAAATTAATTTGGTCTTTTTTTTTTTTCAGCAAAATTTTGCCGAATCATAAAGAAATTGCTGTCATTAAAAATCATTCTTATATTTAC
Organism: Epiperipatus broadwayi; assembly: GCA_028023455.1. Taxonomy (NCBI): domain Eukaryota; kingdom Metazoa; phylum Onychophora; class Udeonychophora; order Euonychophora; family Peripatidae; genus Epiperipatus; species Epiperipatus broadwayi. The sequence goes on from JAQFVV010006242.1 coordinate 6,248,698, forward strand.
CCTTCAAAACCTGTTTCAGTTAAAATGTTTGAGAAGGAGAAAAGAAGTTTAGAATCTTTTTCTGATTGTTGTTTAAATAAAAAAAGTAAAATTGAAGAATCACAATCCATAAGTTCTGAAACTGATTACTTGCAAAAGCGTCATAACATGCGGACTTTTCAAAATCAGATGATTATTAATAAAGAAAAAATCTCTGTTGTTCCTATTACTGGCTTCATATTAACTTCAAGAAAAGTTCAATATAAACTTTCATTAAAAGATTTTAGCAAAAATTATCGACTGATCTCTTATTCAGAAAATGAAGTAAATATATATATTTCATAGTTATATGTATGTGTGATAGACTGATTGTTGTTTTAGAAGTATAATATGTTAATTTATTTATCAATAATTATAAATATTATTTTAAAAGAAATTTAAATTTTTATAAATTTATCAAAGTTATGGCTGTTAAATGAATATGTTTATTATAATTTCTATTTATATCATGAATATGATCTATAATTGTAAATAGATAAATAGTCATTATTTAAGTGGCAATTTTAAGTCTATAACCTGGAAATTTTTAGAATTCTTTACCAGCTATTGTCTTGGCTGACAATATTACATTTTCCAGGATATGAGAGCCATAATTTGTTTTTTGTCTTTCATGGTTATAAATATAAAATATCTATACATTTAATGTCTTGGATTAAGAACTATCAGATATCTGAAAAAGAACTTAAAAGATAAAAGCCAATAAATTCACTATGCTGGCTTATGCATGTTAATGAGCTCATCCATGCGTGTTTACCATGTGAGTAGTCACTTAGTGATAATAGTTTTAATAACTGAATATATGGAATGAATATTAGGAATCTGATCTTTTCAGTTCTTTTAAAGTATCAAAGAGAATTCAAAAAGTTTTCTTTTTTGTTAATAGTTTTTGCAACCAGTGGAAAATTACATGAAAAAAAAAAAATACTGGAATAACTAATAGAAAAATCATACGTTTATATTTTTAAATTTTAATACAAAAGAAATTTTTTTTATATTTAATTAAACTTTTATGTAAAATAAATTGTATAAATTTTAATCCAGTTCAGGATCAAAAATTTGGAGAAAATGTTTAAAGTTAATATATTAATTGTATCTTTTTGAATTAAAGCGAGGATTAAATGAACTTTCCTGCTATTTATAGAGAAAAAATATGAATATGGACATGTAAGAAATTTATTTATAGCAGTAAGATTTAGTAATGGTAACAGTCATCTTATATTTCAGAATTTTAAAATAATAATTATGTAAATAATATTAATTAATAATTTTTCAGCATTTTTAGACAGGTAATAAAACTAAATTAGGTTTCCAAAAATACTCTTAAAAATATTTTATCCTAGTGAAATAAAATATTAAAGGTGTAATTAAACCACTTGGGTTTTGAAGCATTCTAATACTAATTTCTACAATCTGATATCTTCGATAATTTTGCTTATTCTTATTAAATTAAACAATAATTGGGGCTTAATGCTTAAAACTTTATATCAGAAACTTGCATGTTTACTCTCATAAAAGTCTCTTCTACACTATGGAATACTTATTATTAAACCAAGCAATATCTCTTAGTATAAAATTTCAAATATTCACTTTGATCAAGTACTTCTGGTCCTCTATGTTGTTTGGTAAAGACATATTCATTCATTGTTCATTTTTCTAAAGGATTATAAGATTTGCTTCATTTTGGAAATCCAAAGATTGTCTAACTTATAAAATTCCTTGATAAAGTTTTAGGAATTTTTCATTAATCTATATTCCAAAATGATTGTAAAATGATATTTTCTACTAGTTGTTCAAAGATTTATTTTCCTGATTATCCTTATCATGAGACTTTTTATATATATATTTAATCAAAGATCTAATATAGATATTGTCCATTAGGGTTTTTTTATTGAATTTTTTAAATTTTGTTAAAATACTTAAATTTTAATACTGGAAAATTATCTTGCAATTACCTATTCATCAATAAAATCAAAAACAATTGTAATTATTTTATGTTTCTTCTAATATAAAGCTAAGCCATTTTATACAATATATACATCATATATTTATTATAGACTAAGAAAATTTTAAAAGAAAGAAAATTAGCTTTAAAAAAATTAAAATTTAAAATGTTTATTATATTTATTAAAAAAATAGTTCACTTTATTCTTTTTTTAGATTTTTTTTTTTTAAAAAAAATCAATTTAATTTAAGAATAATTTTCTAATTAGTCTGCTATCATAACTTTATTAATATAGGTAGAAAGTTTGTATCATTCACTAATTGTTTTTAATTTAAACAAATGATAATATAAAAAAAATTATATTTAATATAAAATTGCCATTTAAATTCAATTTGCTTTTTTTGTAAAATATATTTTAGTGCAATAGATTGATAAAGTGATACCTAGTAATCTGTGAATAAGTATTATAAAATATTTCTCTTTCATTACATTTCCATTTGTAAATTTAAAATAATTATTAATATCGTAAGGGGAGGATCAAGTTTTATTAATAATAATTACAACAAAAATATTTGAATGTTGAGAAAAATACAGGCTGTTTTTCAGGTATCAAATTTGACATTTTTTTTTGTGTTTTGGACATTTTTAATGTAGTTTGTAATAAACAAAAACTTGATTTCTAACAATTTATATATAAAAACATAAAAGTGAATATTTTTAAGAATTTTTATTTTTTACGTAACAAATGCAAGTAAAAATGTAGATTTTCTAATATGATAATAAAAAATTAGCACTTCTAGAAATATAAATCTTAAAACTTTTATAATGGTAAATATATATACACCTGGGTCTCGTTTTATGCAGTAGATAGGTTCCATAGAAAACCCGCATTAAAAAAAATTGCACAAAAATAGACTTACCTTGAAAAATGGGGGATAGGGTCTGTAATTTTCTGAATTCGCATAAAAGCAAAGCAACAAAGAAAAATTACTTTAAAATTCGCATTAAAAGAATAAGAAAATAAAGTATGACTAATAAAAAAATTCAAATATTTGAAAAAAATTAATACAAGACAAACTTTTTTTATTAACTACAATATTTAATTTTACATTTTTCATACATATTTTAATCATTACCGCTAGCGTTCGTTTGTCAACTGGTAAGATATCAGACTTGATGTGATATGATGTATTGTGGCTTCTCCTTAAATGAAGTCAAGAATCTCTCAGCAATTATGCCCAGAAAAGCCACTTTATTTTTATTCGTGATGTGACGTACAACTAGCGCCATTTTCAGTCTTTTGCTGTGTTAATGGTTTTCTGTTTCTATATTAAAAAAATAAGATCGTAATCAAAATAAAAAAATTATACATTATCATTAGAAAGATTATTTTCAGTTTATAAAATCTTCATTTTTTATTTTAAAAATGTAAAAGATTATTTATTTCTGTTATATATAACAAAATATACATTTTAAAAGTTAATTTTTTTGATGATTTATTGCGATATTTTTATATGTAAGTATAAATCTATTATTATTATTTACTCATTAGTATAAATAGGTTATTTACATAGTAGCTAAAATTCTAAATACAGCTTCAGGCCATATTCATGTTAGCTGCCAATATAACGTTATATTTTTGAAAAAAAAAAAAAAAAAGTATTTCAAGTGAAAATAAGTTATTAATAATTTAAATTTTTTGATATCTAATAAATATAGTGAAATATGAAAGATATTAAGGCGAAACATGAATCGCATAACTTCAAAATCGTATTAAAATAATCCGTATAAAACCCAGGTGTACATATTTTCTTTGTTTCATGTATAATTATAAAAAATATTTCTTCCTGTATATAATATTTTTTTTAAAACATTTTTTTAATATGTAAAATGAGCATATATTTATAATATTTTTATTAGATAAACATTTAATGAAAATATAATTCAAAATTTATTGAAAAATTAATTTTGATAAATCCAATATAATATATGTAATTAAAATATTTAGTTTGTAAAGTATAGTATTGTGATGAATATTTGTAAATTTTGTTAAAATTATAATATTTTGTGAGTAAAAATTACTTTGTATACAGTGATTTTTGTTTATTTTGTTTAATTGATTAAAAAAAAAAAAGATTTATGATGCATGGTAGCAAAATTTTTTTAAGAATAATGATATTAATGTTTGACTAGGACTATAATTTAGTAAAAATGTCTATCTAGTTTTATATTTTATATTGTATTTTTTTTCATTTTTTGAAAATATAAAGTGAAAATGTATTTATAATTTTACATTCATTATATAGTGTATTAAAAATTTTTTTTTGAAATATAATATTGCTTTTTTGTTTTTTAATAATAATAAAAAAATGAAAAAACAAATTATATTATTCCAAAAAAAAAATAAGAGCAGGAAAAAAAATAATTTAATAGTTAATTTTTTTGCAAAAAGAAAAAAAATCAAATTTTTTAGCATGTTTATAAAAGGACAATGCTAATATGAGATTTTGTTTAATTATCTTTACATATATATGCACATTGAAGTATAGTATTACTGCTGTTACTAATTAGTAAATACACTATATTATAAAACATTTATTATACAATAAATATTGTCACTCATATAGAGAGAAAATAGCTGCTGTTTTTTTAAGTGACTTTTTTTGAGAATGTTGAATAATCATATTCTTAATGTGAAGATGTAAATCAGCATTGAATGATCTCTCCCTTATATATACATAAATTAAAGATTTTCACGAATTTAAACATTGAAATTATAGTGGAAATTTTTCTATATATTAAATTACATAAAATCTTCATCATAGCTGAAGGTTCTTATAATATTAATATGAATTTTAACATTTAAATACCATAGATTTTCCATAAATATCCAAATTCTAAATTGTAAACTGAAGATGCAAAACTGTCCTTAATCACTTACAGTAAGACCTTAAATATTACTAATCATAAATTAAAATTTGCATGAATCTTATTTATATTAAACAGATTGTATTAATTTTATATAAAAGTATGAAAAATGAAATGGACAGTTATTAACTGTGATAGTTTTTATAAGTAAGCAAGTACACATATAATTAATAGTATTATAGTTTTTATAAGTAAGCAAGTACACATATAATTAATAGTATTAATATATATATAAAACTAATATTCTTTATATTTTAATGTAGGAAAGTGTTGAAACTTAATTTTTTATTCAGCTTCTTTGATATAGAAAGCAATATTGACAAATATCTTTGTTATTAAATATAACATTAGTTAAATATAAAAAAGTAGCTTAGTCTATATTTGAATTGATATAGATAGAAATATTAAATCAGTTTTTTTCTTGATTAAATATTTGTATGTGTGTGTGTGTATATATATATGGATCTTTTTTTTTTGAACTATTATAAATGGTAAAAAAAATTTTTAGTAAAAGTTTTTTTGCTATGAAATCATTAAATTTGTTTTCCAGATCATTGAATGTACATGGTTGAACCTAGATTTTATTTTAACTATGTAAGCAAATTTTATAATCAAAATATAATGAGTTAGATCGTATAGAAATTTACCACATTTACATGAATGCTGAATCTTTAGTTGTGTGGGGAAAAAATGTGATTATGGAGTATTTAATGTTTATTGATTCAAAATAAATAAATTAATATTTTAATAATCTCTGTGGACTAGAAATATGATATAGAATCTGCAATATAAGTTTTATGATAATTTTAGAAATCATAATAAATGTAACAAGCAGAACTATCCACAAACATTAATTTTTTGTTAATGATTTTTTCCAATTTCTATTGGTAAATTATTTTGTTATTTCTTTAAACTACATACAGATCTATTTTCCATTTTGTAGAATATATCTATAGTTTATTAAAATGAAAATAGTTTCTAAAATATTGTAGGCATATATAATTAATTTGTTTAATTTATGGTTTTTCTTTTTTTAAATATGGTAAATATTTAATTAAGCATGCAATTTTTTTTTTTTTTAGTTACTGAAATATGGTGTATATCAATCAGTTTTGAAAATAAATAAAGAAAATGCTAAAAATTTTATTTTTGAGGCCAAATATTTTTTTGATGAAAGAACTACTGAAATTTATATTCCAGACAATATGATTCTAATCCCAAGTGATAGTAATACTATTGGGAAAGAAGAAATCTGTTGGTAAGTAGATTTTATATTAAAAATATAACATATAGATCATATAACAAATATCATGATGCATTGATTTGCACCCAGTTTTAGAGTGTAACTAGTAAATAAGAGATTGATCAAGTGTTATCTTTTGGTGCTAATATTTAAATGATTAAACCTATAAATGTGCGGTGTTAGCTGAAAACTTAATATATAAAATAGTTATTGCAAGTTTCTGTTATTTTCAGGTTATGTATATTCATATCATCACCATTATTATTATTAACATCCATTCATAAATAAATATGGCCATTCTGACTCCAGATGGCCATTCTGATTCCAGATAAAAGAAAGAAAAAAAGGGAATAAATTTTGCATGACAATACAAATGAATTCATTAAACAAAAATATTCATATATAGCATGCTGTTTTTTTAGTGTATTTATTAACATCTTGCAATGCTGTCTTTTAACTTTTTTATCACAAGTCTTACTTTTTTTGAAAGGCTTTTACATTTTATCTAATTGTATGTTTCACAGTACTTTATCCTTACTCTTATCTTCTCAATAAAATTGATGAATATTGTATATATTTGAAGCTTTTATGTGACAGAATGAGAGGAAGTATTATTACTTCTAGTGGAAAATCTGAGACATTTGAAAAAAAAAAAAGGTATCAAACAAAGATGTGCAGTAGCTACATCCGTGTTTTCCATTTTTACAGCAATAGTATTTGGAATAATTTATAGGAAACTATAAATCAGGCATTGGGATATAATATACATTTATTGGTGGAAATTTTAATTTAAACTAATTAAAAGCAAAAAGAATATCTTTTTTATTTATTTCTAGATTACAGTGCACTAATGATTCTTACCAGTTCGAAGTATAATCTGTAGAATATTTTGAATGTTTTGAATACAATCCTTAAGAATTTTGATTTAATAATTAATACTCAAAATATTCTTATTCTTTATTAATCAGTATTGAAAGAAAAATTTTCCATAACTTTTAGCTTGAATGGTTTTAATTTAAGAATATGAATCACTTTAAATATCTTGCAAAATTTTTAGATAGGAAGATAGACTTGAATGCTGAGGTGCGACACAGATTAACATGCAGCTACAGCATTTAAAAAGTTAAAAAAATAATATCATTAAATAAAGCTGTTACTTCTTCAATTTTATATTATTGAAGTTATGCATGAACTTTTATCAATAAACAATTATATTGGAAAAATTTCATTTAAGGATTCTTCATAAGATTCTAAAATCACAATAGTAAAATCATAAATTTACTATGTTTTTCAGCTTTTAGATGTAATGTTATTGAACTGAATATGTGAAGTGAATAATGAAAATAGACTCCAATAAATGTTGATGCATCAAATATGTAATGGTATGAATTTTAGGGTAACTATATATGTCTATACCCAGCCATATATTGTTGCATTGATTGTATAATGTCATAGGGTATTAAATAAAGGTAATGTTTAACAAATTCTGTAAATGGAACAAATATGTAACAGTAAATAGGAAGTACACATATGTAAAATATGCATGGAACTTTTATCTAAATAAAATAATTAGGATGAATACATTTATTTATTTGGGTAGCCAATTTATAATAAATTAATAGATCTTATATTAAATATGTATTCACTAATAAATATTAAGTGCGCCAACATTATTCATGTGTAATCATTAAGTCCTTCCTCAACAATCAATTTTATGTATACGAACTTTAAAATGACTCTTAGTAATGCTAGTCATGATGATGATATATATTCTCAGAGCAACATATAAAATCCATACACAAATAATCCATTTTCCTGTCTGTGTGGTTTCTCTTAAAGCAAGAGCTTACATGTGTAAGATATATGGACATAAACTTCTTGAGACAAATATGGTCTTTTGCAATCTCTTTCAGGCTATAACTAAAAATTTTGCACAGACCTGAAGTGTCCTCCTTCTATTCCATTATCTTTTGTTTTAAATCCATTAGCATAAAAAAGGTAAATTTATGCAGATTTTGCATTCTTATGAAAATGACTCATCTATAAGTGATATTTATAAACAAAATTATTTTTCCAGCAATACCATTTCACTGTGTAATTATTCTGTGAAAAAATTTAAAAAATATACAATTCATGTATTTAAAAGAAAAAAAAGTTGATAATACTTTTTTTTTTTAAAGAAAAAAAAAGGAACTTATAAACTGATAGTTTTTTTTTTTTAATGAGAAAAAAAAACGTGTAAACTATTATGATAGAATTTGATTCATGTCATCAATATTTTTGTATACACATGTATATATGTGAATTATATATATATTCAAAATAGAATTAGTTAATCTAAAAATGTCATTTATATATTTAATCAATTATTATACCACATATACATGCACAATTATATATACATGTTTAAGTAAACCTAGCATAGATATTTGTATTATGAAAAATATATATAAGTTAAAAATTTTAATCATTTATTGTATTTCATATGATGATTGAAATATAAATCAATTGTTGTGCACATCTGTGTGCAAATACCAATGAGTGTCAAAAAGTCACATAAATTTTAATCATTTTTTGAAAATTCAGATGTATTCATTGTGAACTAATGTATCACATGTCTGTGCAAATTATATATATGTGAACCCATTAAGAAATATTGTAAAGCATAATAGTAACTTGAATTTTGTAAAGTAATCATTGTAAATCACAAAGTGATAGTCTTTTTTTATTGTATATTAATCAAAATCAGAGGGCTTAATTGATATGTGCATAACCAAGTTCTACAGACCTTAATATTTTTTTTGATTGTTATTAATAAACTTGTATTCACTTGTTAAAATTATTCCAGTAATTTGATTCTAAGTTTTTAGAATATTATGTAAATCATTTTTCGATCACTGTAATAATACTAGTGCTTGTGTTTTCATGGACTGAATGGGAATGTACATTAGTGCTTTTGGGTATCCACTGGTTGGCGCATAAGATTATATCCCTCAAAGCCTATGCACTACATTTTATTTTAGTTTAATCTTATTAGAAATTAAGTTTATAGTTGGCCAGTATATTAATAATACTAGGTGACCAGAGCATTGATGATGATCAACATATTTTAATATCCCAACATTATGTTTTTATGGTTGTGTATTTTGATGGATTAGCACTTAGTTGGTGCATCCAAGTTATGTTTAAATAATTGCCCAAGCTGGCAAAGACTCAATAGTTAGCCTGGTCTACAGGAGACCTATTTCAAAGCCAGTCACAAGATTGACTGTTGATTCATATTTGAAATCCAGCCACAAGATGGATAGTTGATTTATTTTATTGTTGATCATACATGATGATGAATGATTATTTTGAGTATTACTTTTACTTATTAATAATGCTGATTTATAATTATACTTATAGTTGCTCTAAGGAGTTAGCTGGCTGATCTCTCTTAGAGAGTTCTTACGATCTCTCATGCTTTGTAATATATAAAACTGTATAAATATTTTAGGATATTAATATTATTTAATATTTTTTCACTTTAATATTCTTAATAATATCTCATATCTTCAATATTTTTGAATATCTTATCTTGATATCTTTTCTTACATCAAATATTTCTTATTTAATTATTGGATGTTTACCATCATTCCACTCACCACTTAACACCCCATCTTGTTACAATATATGTATGAATATTGTATATAACATATTAAACATGCACTTTTATATATGTATAATATATTCAATAAAATTATAATAAAAATAATGAGTTGTAATGATGATAATATGTTTTATAAGTAACTATAATAAACCACAAAAATACTTACAGTTAATTTCTTAACCTTCTTCAACTGAAAATGTTTTTATATATATTCACTCTATGTACAAAGTTAGTTAATCAAATCTTAAATGTGCAAGTAAGAAACAAATAAGTAATTTTCTGTATCAATGCAAAAGAAACTACTTTGACATTACATATATTGAACCAGATGCTGTATCCGATTCAAAGGTCTCAGTACAAAAATAATACTAATTTGGTTTTAATACATTTTAAAAAGAAAACTATTTAAAAGTTGTTTATAAGAATACATATATTAACGCACATATGCAGTTACGTTTTAAAATATGTTATTTTTACTTTTTAATACATTTTAATTCTAAAATAGTTTTTTTTTGTCACTTGTTTTTTTTTTTATATATATAATTTTAGAAAGTAATTAAAGGCAAGCAAACTTTTAATCTTTAAAAAAAAAAAAAAAAGTTAATCCTTTCGGAACAAAACATTTTAGTTTTGGAAATTTTTTTTTTTAATTGCACTCTTGTTGTTATGATTGTAATCAATTTTTAATTTATTTTAACTAAACTGAGACTTGTTGTTACATTTTTTTTGTTAATTCTAAATAAGATTAATCTGGTTGGAATTTTTAAATTAAAATTGAGACTAAGATAAAGATTTGCTCTAGTCTAAAACTAATTAACAATTAAAGATGATGCGGGAGATAAGGAGAATCATATAAATAGCCCTGGTTAGGAACTGAAGGGATTCTATTCTATTCTGCTGATTATTCTCCAGTTATTGTTGTGTACGCTGCTTGTCTAGTTATTCTTCAGCTATTAAAAATATTACTTTGCTGTTTAGAAGTTTCTGCAGAAATTATTTTCTGGACTTCCTAATTAATTGCTATGACGAATATTGTCTTCGCTATGCCGTGCTAAGCCAACTCAAAGATGAGCCCAGTATCCAAAATTGTTCCTGCAAAATCATGCCATAAGAGCTCAAATCGGAACTGATCCCTAATATTGCCTTCTGAACAAAATGGAAACCTAAAGTCTTCTCCAGAGTTCTCCCGTAGAATGAACTATATGTACTGTACTGAAAGATCTCTGCAGTTTTAAATTTTATACCTCAAGGTAATATGTTTACGTATTCTAATCTGGGTTTAAATCTATGTAGTCTCAGCTTAATCTTTAATGCTACCTATATAATATATGTTGTATACACTTTAAATTGTCTTAAGTATTTTCATATTGTATTTATAGTGCATACTGGAATCTTAGTTGTAAGATTTCAGGTTTGTTTTAAATTTATTTATCTGAGAGAGTTTTGTAAATTTATATTGTATATTCGTAATTTGCCTCTCTTTATTTATATTCCTAACTCTCCTCTAAATACTTTGGCAGAGCTTCGTAATTGTCTTTAACTCACCTGTCCTTCTTGTATTATCCTAAAATTAATTTTAAGTAGTTTAGTTTACGTTTCCTGCAGACTGCAAATCTTTTGGCTGACGGTTTATCGTGTTTAGTGTTCTGGTTTTCTGAAATTGGATATTTCGTTTCTTCTTTTCTAGATTATGTAAGATCGTGATCATTCTTCATGTTTTCTTGTCTTGTATGTGAAATTAATTGTGAATTGCCTTAAATGTGATACATCACGAACTATCCTGTGGACAAATGACGTCTCTAGTCTCAAGGTACTAGAGAATGCTCATCTTGCGCTGTTTCGTTAATTTGCTACAAGACTCTATTCTATAATTTTTGTATATCTGAATTAAGAAACTAGAATAAATGTTCTTTTATAAATCGCCAGCAGGAAGATATTGTTAATGTCCTTTTAAATTGTAGGTGAGAGAACGAACTTTGCTGGCAAAGTGTTTAATTTTTAATATTTACTATACTCATGTGCACTCTCAGATGATACGCTTATAAAAATCTAGGTCAAACTGTCATATTTTGTTTGCTAGATTTACTTAGTTTTGTTTTATTGAATTTAAAATTTTTACATTAGTTTAAACTTAATTTTGCTGACATTTGTCTTAGTGCATTTATTTTCTCAATTGTCTGAACAATAGTTAAGATCTCTCTATCTTTCTGGGTCTAGTCAGTGCAAATCATCATCTTTAACTTTTGATCACAGTAAATAAATTTTCTGATACTTAGTGATCTGGTGGGCCCTCCGTGATCAAAAGGAATAAATAATTGACCGTTATAATATATATATATATTAACACAATAAAACAAAATAAAATGTCTACTAATATTAATAATACAATAATAAAACTTAAGTATAATCCCCAAATAACAGTAAATGACTTATAATACAGTATACATAAAAAATCACAGAGAAATATTTTCAAAAAATATAAAAATTTTAAGTCAAGAAAGAGATAATGAAAAGAGAAAAATTAAGGAGGCAATTTTTATTAGTAGATATAAAAATAGGATAATAAATAGACAGTCAGCAAATGTTAAGAATAATGAATTGTGGGATATTTAAATCGACATGGGTTTCCGGTTAGTAGTAGATGATTCCATTTTGAAATGTGAATTGAGTTGATAATGATTATGAATTTAATCGAAAATATTTCTCTATGATTTTTTTATTTATATTGTATTGTATTATAAGACATTTACCATTATTTGGAATATACTTAAGTTTTGTTATATATATATATTTCATTTTGTAATTGGAAACTTTCAGATCTGAGGTATGTAATTTGTTTATACATAAATATATACCAGATTAGCATTATGCACATTTATGTTATAAATAAGGCAAAACTCTCCATACAGTAGTGCCACCCTGTGCCAATCAGAATAATCAATGGATGCCAGAAGGCTTGTGCATAAAATCCCTATCTAATGCCTACTCATCCAATATCCCCAGACTAATTTCTGGCTTGTGGCCTTCGTCAATGAGGAGTTTTGGATCTGAGAGCATTGCACTTAGATCTTAGGATCTAATGCAACCCTCCAGCAACCACCTTTTATTTCTACTTAACTATAAAACCATGAGAATGGAATTGAAAACACAAAAATATTTTCAATCTAAGCTCAATAGCTTATATAGTGAATTATGATGATTTGCAAGACTATTAAAAAATTATTAAATAATTCTGTTTTTGTAAATATAAATTTGAACTGATAAGCTAATGGAGCCATAGTAAAATCTCGGTGAATTAAAATTTCAATCTTAGATTTATTATATGATTGGTCTAAACTGTCTATTTAACAGTTTGTATCAAATTACAAGTGGATTCATTTTTTGATCTGCTTGTAAATCCGTACTTTGAAATCTAAATGGCATATTTGGCTTATAATTTAAACAGATTATTCTGTAATTTGTTACATATATGTGGGAGTTTTTCAAGATTTTTTTTTTGCTCTTCAATAAAATCACACATTTCTAATTTAAATATTATTCACTGCCCTATACACCTTTACCCCGCTTAGCGATTGACTATTTAGCGATATTTCACAATAGCGATCATCAATTTGTACCCACTACTTCGATTTACAATCGATTTTTCACTTAAACGATCGGGGAAAAAGTAAAAAAAAAATTTTTTTTGGCAGCCATCTTGAATTTTACCTCAATGATGACGTCAGAGATAGGTATATTAAATTCATTTTACCCAAAAGCAAAAGTATATTATTGTAATATGTAAACAAGTAATGACTTTGCAGTAATTGTATACACATACAATATTTTATTCATAAAACACTTAAAATATCTATAATTACTGAATTTATAATACATCATATATAATAACACAGCAAATGTTCATCCACTTTTTCTTTTAAAATACGTATATATGTTCTACAATAATACCAACAAATTAAAAACCTTTTTTTTTTTTTCAAAAACTTTATTTTCTTATCTCAATACTGAACATATACAGTATATGTATTTATATAATACAAAACTCCAACGTTTCAATGATGATTTGTAATTAAATAGTGTAAAAGAAAGAGTAATAAATTATAGCAGTGGGAGAGAGATATCCTTGAAAATAACTGTGTGAAGATAAGCAGCGAGTTTTGTTTTATATAAATACTGTATATATATATGTTCAGTATTGAGATAAGAAAATAAAGTTTTTGAAAAGAAAAAGAAGGATTTTTAATTTGTTGACAATACTGTGTACATATAAGTGTTAAATGTCTTTAGAAAAATTAAACTTTATTTAAATTATTTAAATAAGGTTTAATTTTTCTAAAGACATTCAACACTTATATTAGATGATGAAATACTCCAATATATAAATACAGTACAAGACAACTAAAATACCATCATCACAAACTTTCAGGAAAACACTAAATATGAATATTAAACTGCGTGTGTGTGTTTCTTAAGTACGATATATTATTTTTAGAACACCTGGATAATTATGTAAAAATAGTTATTGATTTTGTAACTTCGTTAATAAACATGTTGTTTACACTGAAGATGTTTCAAATCAAAAGAAAAACAGCATTTTAAAACACAAATGTCGAATTAGAAAAGTTTAAAAATAAAAACAGATTGCATTTAATTAATAATCTTTCTACTCAAACGGGGGGGGGGGGGCTATTACATTACTAAAAATATACAGTAAGAAAAATAAACCTAGCAGTATGTTTTAGAAAATTAGAAGTTAGATTTTTTACTTTTAAAATAAGTTGATTTTTTTTTTTTTCTAAAGTTGACTGCTTTACGATAAGCATTAAGCATTTTGTTACTGTGGAGTACAGTAATAAGTCTTTATGTTCAATTAAATAATTTTATAATTAAACATTGTTTTTTAATTTGAATAATTTCACATAAGTAATAAACATAAATATATAGTAATATACACTGTAATACAAATTTAAAAAAAAAGCACTTCAGTATGGATTTTTTTTTCATTATGATGAAACACTTCTGCGGGAGAATATAAAAACTTTTAAATTCAAATTTAGTTTCACTTTCTCTTTCTTTTTGCTGTTCTGTACTTTTTAAAGTGAAAATATGCATTTTTTTCGTAGTGATATAAAACTTTTCTTTTTAGATACCGTATTTAGTCATCATTGTCATGAAAAAAATCAAGAAAATCTTTGAGCTTGGAAACCAATGTGGATATTTTACGTCGACTGGAACCGACCAATTTTTTTCCCATAAATCCCCATTATAATTACATATTTTGTATACGATATTCTTGCTTAACGATGAGTTTTGGAGGACCAATTGCCATCGCTAAGTGTGGTAAAGGTGTATATCTATGTATAATGAGTGGGGATGATGTTTTATTTTCAGGATGCTTGAAAGTGTATCTAGTTATGAAAAGAAGTATATAAAATGTGGATATAGTTATCGGTATCTTTCTTTGTATTGATATAGGTGGACTAACTTATTTCTTATTTGGTAATTTACTTATTTGATATAGGTGGACTAACTTATTTCTTATTTGGTAATTTACTTATTTGCAGTTTGATTAATCTGCTTTGTTAAATATATCTAAGCTTGTTTTCACATATATTGTACATCTTGAGTGTGTTTAATAAGTTACATGTATAAACGCACACACAAATCCAGTATGTGTACATTTAAATAAATATTATGTTATGTTTATATTGATTGTTCCACTATGATTTTTTAAGTTGAAAATAAAACAATTTTACCTTGCATCTTTAAATATAGTGCTACCGATTATATATAAAACAGCACCATTTGATCATAACTTGTACTTCTGAGCGAAATTTTTTTTATTCTTGCTTTGATAGGTTTTAGATAATGCTTACACTGATTATTTTAATGACTTGTTTAAGTTATGGAGTTTGCATAAAAAATCTTTTCGCACTAAATATTATCAATCATTCCATTAACATTCATCATTTTACATGAAATTGCAGTTATCAATCATATTTGTGAGTAATTATTGTAATTATAGTTTCTTATTATAATCTTATGCAAAATTATCATTAGCAACACTTTTATCATAATTTGTTTCATAGTAAGAAAAGCCATTGAAATCTTGGTTATATACTGGTAACTACTAAGCAACTTAAGTTCAGTTATGTGCATCAGACAACACTGCTGCTGCTATCTTTACATCATGATAAACACAATAGTAAATGCCATCACAATTTAATTGCAACACAGTAAATATAGAAATAAACTCTTTTAAGTTCATTGTAACATGTTATTCAACTATCATCTTAACTTTGTTATTCTTTGGTAACAAATATTTATGACTATTACTAACTTCTGTTCCAGATCAACATCTGTTATCACCATTTGTATTTGCTATATATGTATAATTTTGATATTTATTATTAAAAATGTATAATTTTAAATTATTGCCTTTATGGTATCATCACGTTTTAAGTTCTTGAGTAATGGAATATTGATATAATAAAATAATATTAAAATCATGCTTAGTTCAGAGATTTCAATTGTACCTACTTTAAATTGTTAACAAAATGCTAAAAAAAAAAAAAAAAGAATAAGGGAAAAAATACTGTAAATAAAATTGGGTCATTTGAAGAATTTGTTCTAAGTTGGCGTGGAAATTATCATACATACTTGAACAGCTAAAATTCTCTATAAAGGCAAACTAGTTAAATAAGTTTGAATTAAATATTGCAGTATTTATAGATCAGTAACTAGTGAAATTTTGCTATGTTTAACCAACTCCTACACATCTGTTAAAGCTGACTTTTGGAAAATTGCTGATTTATTGGCAGTTTTAACTTCTCTTTTAGACATGTACAAATTTATGTAAAAATACTAGTTTAACCTAGGTAGTCAGAGAAATGATGAGAAAACAATAAATTATGTAACAGCATTTAGAAGCATTAATTTTGTCATTAAAAAAAATCTTAGGTTATACTTCAAGAGAAAAATCTGTAGTGTGGAAAGTAAAATTTAGGTAAAATTCTGAACTGTTCTTTTTTTTTTTTTTTAGAGTTGAAGTCACTTGTGAGAGCAATAAATTACTCATTTAAGGCTATGTGTATAATAAATAATCATAGATATATGTGATCTCAAATAATATTTGTTTTTTATTCTGTTGATAGATTATATTTAATTTTGCATATAGTATTATAAGATTTTAAAAAAAATATTATTTTTTGTTTTTTCAAATTTGAATATTTGGAGCATGTATTTTTTTTAATCTGCTTTTATTTTAATAAAACAATGTATTTTTTAAAACAAATAACAAGATAGGTTGTAGTATTACTATTCCAATAATTATTCATCTAATTATGTTTACATCAATTAATTTTTTAGTGCATTTATGGCAAGTCCAGGAGTTGATCCAGCATTAATATCTAAGGATTGGGTTTTTAATCATTATGAATGGATTATTTGGAAATTAGCATCAACAGAAATATCTTTTCCACAATTATTTGCTAGAAAGTAAGTTTTACAGTAGTATTTTTTGTAAAGTATAAGGAAATATGATACAAAATATTATTTAATAGCATAATAATAATAATACGCATGTGCTTGAGGCTACAGCCTTAATGAATATTATTTATGTAATCAATGTGCGTTTAAATAAATTTATAATTAATAGCATAATATAAAATGGCTTTTCAAAAATAATTATTGTTACCAAAGCTATGTGATAGATAAAAGCTTTTATTATTGCAGTCTGCATAATAAAGTACACATTATGATAAATTTATATGATTACTGGACTGATTTAGAAATAGACTTATTAAATCATTGAAAAAACAAAACTTGGTAAAATATATGTTACTATAACATCACATAACTATCATTTCTTATGCTTTCACAATATGTTAACGCAGTAACAACTATCTCCATATAATATTGCAATCTGAAGGAGGATTGAAAGTCTGTGTTCAAATCACCTTTAATTAAAAACAATATTATATAATCTTTTTCGGTTTTATTTATTTAAATAAGTCATCAGCAGCAGCTATTCGCAATCAAGTATGGCCATTTCCATTCCAAGAGAAAAAGATAAAAAGACAAAAATAAATAAATATTATGATTATCTTTATTATTTATTATTACTCATCATCATCATCATCATCATCATCATCATCATTATTATTATTATTATTATTGTTGTTGTTGTTGTTCTTGTTCTTGTTCTTGTTCAAAAGGCCTTTATTGTCTCAAAAGAATACATTAATGGTTACATAGTAGACTATGTGCTACAAGTTTTCCAGTTACAACCAGGTTACAATTGTTATTACAATAATCAAGATAACATCTTTATATTATATTGTCTTAATTGAATGTTACAGATTTGTTCATTATCAAAATAAAGTGTTCAGAATATTATAGACAGTTGCATTTATTAGTTATTAGGTGCACAGATGTTGCTGTAGCTATTACTGGATAGGGATGGGCTCTGTTCTTTTGTTTTATTTCCTGTTTTATTATTTATTTATTTTTGTTTTTTCCTTGCTGGTGCTCCATATTACTTAGTTATCATTTCCTTGATTATGTTACAACCTTGCTCTGTGTTTAAGCAGAGACCAGGTAGCTGCATAGATGTCTGGACTTGTTATCAATTTGTCCCGGATTTGTATTTGCATTAACTTGTGTTCAAAAGTTGATGGATGTCGCCTTGTGTTATTTCCCATTAGGAATGTACATCTTGTGCACCATAGTGAATATAGAACAAAAGTTGCTGCCCTAATCAGTGGTATTGTTTACTTTGGAAAGCCATCATTACTTGTTCCATTGTGGTTTTATTTTTCCTATATCTGTTGCAAAGTATAACTCTTACTTGTTCCAGACCTTTGCAGTGATACAGTAAGTGCTGGACAGTTTCTTTATTCTGATGGCATAAGCCGCATAGTGGATCCATGTCTCTATGTAGTCTTCTATGTACCAGAAAGTATGTGGTTGGGAGGGCATCTAAGTTTATTTTAAGGATAAAATTGAAAAATTTTGGTTCTAACTCTTATTTTTTGTATTTTTTAATTAATACTTTATTGTTTATTTTTAATAGTGGTAATATTTTGTTGTTGGTGGTATGGTTCTGCATTAGTTCATAGATTTCCCAATATTTATATTTTTCTGTCCATTGGTTGGGGATTTTTCCTATTGCATTGCAGTGGTATATTGCCGATTGAATGAGTGAGTCTTTTGGGGGTGGTCGATCAGTAGGTGTTATTTTAATTAGATGTTTTAATTTTGTAAATTGCTTAATTAAGGCAATTGTTGTATATTGTTTTTGCATGTGGAAAATGTTGAGGCTGTGTAGGCCAAGGCCATTTTTTATTAGTGGTCGGCTAAGATTTTTAATTGATATGGCCACTGTTTACCTGGCCCACATAAGTTTACAGCATATGGATTTAATTTCCGGATGAAACCTTTAGAAAAAACAATTACTGGCATGTAGTATGTTATTCTAGTCATGATTAGCCTGTTGATTAGTTGTGTCTTTGCATATATTGATAGATATGCTTTAGATAATGAATTTGCTATTTTTTCAACATCTTCTTTGAGTTTGTTTTGTATGTGACAGCGCATTCTTGTGGTGCCCATATAAAATGGAAAACCCAGAAAGGGATTTGGTTTTCCCTGAAATATGGACTCACATGGTTTGCCTGAGAATATATGCCAAGATGCAGATTTTGCTGGATTTATCTTCAGTCCATAATTGGCTGAATATTCTTCCACTATCTTGTTCAACCGCGGTATCTGCTTTTTAGAAGTTAGAAAGACCGTGACATCATCCATATATGCCAAACATGCTATTTTTTGTGTTGATCCTGGTATCTGTATGCCCTCAAAGGATTGATTTATTTCTTTAATTAAGGGGTTAATATAAAAAATAAAGAGTAGGGCACTTAAAGGTGAACCCTGTGATAGTGACTGGGTGGGGTAGAATGAGGGAGAATTTCTACCATTAAGTGTTATGTGTAGCTCACGGTTTATTAATAGGTTTGCTGTTATATATAGCATGGATCTGGGGATGTCCGTGGTTTCAAGCATCTCTAGCAATACAGATATGTTGACAGTGTCAAAGGCTGATGCTATATCCAGTTGTATGACCAGAGGGCTATATTTTTTTTTATTTCTTACAGTTACCATTATAGTTTTGAAAAGTAAAGCTGCTTGTGTAATTGAAGATTTTTTCTTGGCAAATGGAGTATCTGAGATGGAAGGCATCAAAAATGGCTCTATTTTTTCTTTTATTACCTTTTCCAGTATCTCCATTGGAAGCGGTCCCATGGATATAGGTCTTATGTCTTCAAGTGCAGGAATTTTTTTATTCTTTTTATTGTAAGGTACTATCGCTATGGGGTACACTCCCTGTACACTCCTAATTTCTTGAGCTAGATGGTTTGCCAGATTACAAAGATATTTTGAAGACAAAAAGTGGTATTCCTGGGCTTCCAGGGTGACAGTTATTGTTCATTTCATTCATTTTTTTAATGAAATCATCTGCAGTGAATAAATTTTCATTTTTTGGTGGTCCAAATATGTGTGCTGTCCACTGTATTGGTGGTGCTGATCGCAGTTTGTCTCTAAAATGTTCAAACATTGGCATTATTATATTTTGGCTAGCAAATATTCCTCTTTGGGTTTGTATGGCCATTGGTATTTTAATTTCAGGTGCATTTCCAAGGGCCCATTTTATGTATTTATGTGACCATGTATGTTGCTGGGTGATGCATAATTTGGTTTTTTTCATTTTTAGATACTCTTTTAGGGACTGACAAGCCTTATTATATTCTTGTGTTAAGTTTCTTATATAATTTTGGGTGTGATGTGTAGGCATGATTGCTGTAAGTTTTTCATGTATTTTATCAGCATATTCTAGTAGCTTGGATGGTGATGGTCTATTCATTACTATGTGGTTTATATTAAAAGACAAAATATTGATAAAAGCTTGGTATTGTTGTATAGGATCTAGTTTTATTTGTTTTAGTTTTTCTAGCATTATATAGGTTTCAGAAAAGATAAATTCTGGGGTTGACTTGGGAAGAAGGATTCTGATTGTTTTTGTTAGTGGTGAAATGTTAGTTTGCATTTGGTTTAGATTAATAGTTATTATTTGTGCAGAGTAATCAGAGAAGCCCGATGGTATGAGGTTTATTTTTATTAAGTGATGTAGAGTTGGTGAATAAAAGCATAAGTCTATCAGTGATTTAAACCGACCATTATGGAATGAGACAGCATCCTGAGGAAGAAAACCTTGTCCACTCATTAGTGGAACTTGTATTTTGTGGAGCCATTTTTTTGTAAATTCCAGATATGATGTGTTGCAGTCACCAACCAAGATGGTGGGATCTGCCATGGTGGCTAATCTTGAATTTATTGACATGATTATTGTTTCAATTCTTTGTTTATTTATTGGCATATATACAAAAATTACATTGATTGTCATTATTTTGTGACTGAATGTAGTAATTAGGAGATTTGAATCAATGTAAGTGATTTTGAAAGTTTGAAATGGACAATGATTTGCAATTATTAGGGCAGATCCTGCTGATGGTGATGTTGCATCTCTGGAACCTGCATAGAATCCTTCAGTACCAAAGTATTTGGATGGGTCTACTTGTGACCTGCATAGATTTTGGTTTCTAGTAGACCTGTAATGTGTGGTTTGATTTGTTGTATCCAGTGTTTTACTTTGTATATTTTTTGGGTTGAATTTAAACCCCTGATATTGATTGCAGCAATTTTTATTTTCATTCTGATTATATATATTTTTTCTTTGGTAATTTTCCTTTGATCAATAAGTGGGCTTTTTATTGTTTTGAATTTTGTTGAGTGTCTAATTCAATTATATGTTATTTTTAGTTGTAATGTGGCTTTGATCAGTTAGTATTTTTTTTACTAGTTTTTGTAGAGGGTTGTGCTTCTGATTCATCTTCATAGTCTTGATTAGTATCTTCATCAGAGGTTTCAGTAGTCTGATATGTATGCTCAGAGTTGGTGATTACATCTTCTTCTGATCTTACTTTAATTTTTTTATATTTTTTTTTGGTGGCCGGCCTGGCTTTCTTTTTTGCTCTTTTTCTATTACTATGTTTTGTGGTATATCTAGTGCTATTTTTTCTAAGATTTCTGTGGCTGTATTATTTCTAATTGTTTGTTTTAGTGGTAAGTTGGAATAATTGTTGATGTTTTCATTTTTGTATGTAGAATCATCTTCTTCCATCTGAGATTCTACATCTATGATATTTTCATATTCCTTTATTTGTTCTTCACTGTTTATTTGCAGATCATTATTTGTTTGATCTTTTATTTTACTTTGGGTGCTTTTCAGTTCTATATTTTCTCTTGTGATTATATTTTGATTTTCAATTTTTTCTTATGATTGATTACTATTGATGAGTTTTGTTGTGCTGTTTTTCCACACATCATTTTTATTAATCTTTTCCATTGTCAAGTTTAGTGGTTCGTTCTTATCTTGTATTGTTAAGATACTTTGTTTTTCTTGATTTTCTTGCTGTCGAAGACTTGTATGTATCTTGCTGCTTTCTGCATTATTTATTATTTGGTTTTGGGTTGCTTGGTTTTGTTCTGGGATTTCCTTTGTTTGCTGGTCACTCCTGCGGTCTTTCCTTGTATGGCAGTCTCCTGCCAGATGACCTCTTTCTCCACATGCATAGCACTTTGGCCTGAGTCCTTTTATTTGAAGGGTGAGGACTGCTTCTTGATCAATAATCTGGTTAGGAATTTCTTCAGGATTGATATTTTCTTTTAGTTTGATTTTGAAATAGAAGCTGTTGGTATGTATAGGGATTGGAGTATCGTTACAGTAGATAGGCTTGATATAGATTGCCTGACCATAGGGGTGAATTAGTTTGGTAAAATCTTGTACGCTATATCCAAAATATGTATTTTTTAAAATGCCTGTGTAATAGTTTTGTATATTTTTGTCAACCACCACTAAAGCATAATTTTCTAATGTCTGGACTTTTATTTGAAATGCTTCACATTGATTTTTGTTGCAAAATTCTATAGCTAAATATCTGGAGTTGGGATGTTTTCCAATAGTCATGATGCTATCCCATAATACTTGTGTTGTTAATTTCTTAAATAGGAGTTCTCTTGGGAATTTATAGAGGGATAAATTTTTGTCTGTAACTGCTAGTATTAACGACTTGTCAGAAAAATTTTTTTTAAAACTATTAAATAATTTTGGGGGTATGGTATTATTAAATCTAGAATTAATATCTTTTATTTCTTCATTCGTCCAGTTGATCATTGATGGTTCTAGCTCAAATTCATCACCGATTTATATATCATTTATGTCTGTTTGATTTACTTTTCTAAATCTAGATTGACTTAAATTGGTATTTTGTTTATTCTCTTGGTGTCGTATATTAGATTTTGTAGCATTTGCGTAGGTTTTTTGATTCGGTATTATATTTTTCATTGGGTTGAGCGTTTTGGAGCGATTTGACGCGTCAAAATCTTTAAAGTAAAAGGATTCCTCAATCTAGATAACAATCGTAAATGTTTTTGAAGTGCTTTTAAAATAAAAAAGGTAAGAAATTCATCGTTTTTTTAAATTATATTTAATCAACATCAAAAGATATTATTATTATTATTATTATTATTATAATAATAATCATCATCATCCATTAGAGATGAGTTTTACAATAACTAAATAAACCAATCTGTTAACCATACATGTATTACATATAGAACACACTGGTCCATTACTCTGTTTATTTGACATTTTTCCAATGCTTTCTTATAATTTGTTCTTCAAAATACTTCAACACCAGTCTAATTAATGAAAACTTTCAACATTGCACTTTAGAATGTCTTTAAGATAATCATTTTAATGTAAATGGGGTCTATTTTTTTCATTAAAATCATGATAATATTGATAATAAGATATTCTTAGAAAATCTTGTATTGTTCATTTTATATATCTAATGCAATGAAGATGTGATTTTATAGCAATGGAGTCTATATTATCGCCTCTAGAAAATTGAAGGATATGATTTTCAAAATTTTAGGGACTATCCCTTAAATGAAACTTTTATAATAGCTTAATATTAGATTAATCCAAGTCTCATTTCCATACAATAAATTAGGCAAAATAATAGACTATACAGCTAATTTAGTTGAGTAGTTTATTCACTGTGCGGTAATATCATATCTTTTCATTTGTAAAAATAGTAGCAGTTCATTGAAGTTTGTGCTGCACTTCAACATTTAGTCTATTTTTCTACTTA
Source organism: Epiperipatus broadwayi (assembly GCA_028023455.1). Taxonomy (NCBI): domain Eukaryota; kingdom Metazoa; phylum Onychophora; class Udeonychophora; order Euonychophora; family Peripatidae; genus Epiperipatus; species Epiperipatus broadwayi. Next base: position 6,272,772 of record JAQFVV010006242.1, read on the forward strand.
AAAAGCTACCAATATATTTTAATTGGCTCACATTTTTAATCTGATGACCATTCAAGACAAAAGTTATTGAAAATAAAAAACTTTATTTATTTGAATATTAATTACAAACCAAGGTCTTTATATATTGTGTTCAAAACATTAATTACATTCTGTAGATAATCTTTTGAAAGGGCAAAAATAGTATAAATCATCAGCACACTGGAAATCCAGAATCCAAAAAGATGAAGTGATGAAGGTTTTTTTGGCATTTAGTTAGTTCAAATTAAAAATTCCACCATCAAATCTTTATAGCAACTTAGTCCCTGATTTCTATTAAGCCACCTAAGCAGTTACATAACAATAAATAGAAAATAATGTTAGAATAAATGTACATTTTTATTTAAAATAAGTTTTCATTTCAAATGCCTCAGAATTTCCACCCATAGTAATAACATTTTCTCTCTTTCTATCATATAAAAGCTGAATAATACAAATAAACTTTGATGGACAATCAATTAATTTTAAACAATGCCGTAGACCATTTAAATGTCTGTATACATATGTGCATATTTATAAATATGTTTTTTTTTTTTTGCTGTATTATATTTTTATATAAATAATACTTCGCTTTATTTATTGAAGTTGTTAGACATTTCATACATAAGTTTCATTAATACAATATTTATAATGCCATTTTATTCATTAGTTTAAAAAAGATAAAGCTCATCAATTTTTTTTTTTTTTTTTTTTAGAAGTTTAACATTGGAACGGGTTGGGATGCAATTGAAATATCGTTATGACAGAGAAATTGATGCAAGACATCGGTATTTTTATTATTCTGTTTTATTTATCTCCAAATTTATGCATTCACACATTGATCTAGAATTAAATATTTTTAGTGTTAATTTTTATTTTTTATAACTCCTTAATTTAGTTTGAAATTTTAGTAGAAAATTATTGAAGCTTCTACTTAAGTGAACCCATTCAATCCCTAAAGATACCTCTGAGTGCATGTTCCACCTCCTTTTAGAGCATGATATTCCATTTCAATTTGTGAGAAAATTATTAAAGATATAAAATCATATTATACATCATTTGATTGTATTAAGTTATCTTTTATAATATGTCTGTCTTTTTTCACTAGGATGAAAATTAATGGGTTTATGGAAATTTTGAATTATTTATCTAGTTTAAGATTAATTTTCTTTTTCAACTTTTACAAATAAAAAAAATTAACAATTTTTAAAAAAATATTCAAAATGCTTTTGAATTATTTTTAATGTTCTAAGTTTGTTTAATAGAAATATAACAAAGTATTTATAGTTCAATTTTTAGGATAAATCATTTTTAGTAAGACCAAGTAGATCACATGTTCACCTCATCTTCTCTGCCCCTCTATTTTGAAAGTCTCCAATGAAAAAAATCTTCAATTTAAATTTGTAGGAAAATTATTCAAACTAAATAGTAATCATGTAATACATTATTGAAAAAAAAAAAAATTTCTTTCATATGATGTATCGTTTATATTGATATCAAAAAAATGAAGAAGATATAATATTTTGGAAAAAGTTTACTCTAAAATTTCAAGCTTTTTCATCTTTTCTAGAGACAAAAAAAGTTACAATATTTATAAAGAGATTGAAATACTTTTGAAAAGAAAAATTATAATGTTGTATTTTTATATTTTATTACAATTCTAAAACTTAAACATTATGTTATATTTTTCAGTTTTTAGAATAAATTATTTTTATAATTGTTAATTATATATATATATAATTCACAAAAAATATATTTCATATATGTATGTCTACATGTGCAATATATATATATTGTACTGGTCGAAAGATCTTTGATTCGCACATACTGACCATGAGAGCGCCACTAGAATAGATATAGTTATTTGGGAATTATTTTAAATAATCAGAAAAATTATTTGGATGAATGGGAGAAAAATTGATAAATGAAGCAAAGAAAAGAAAGGGATTGATAAAGAAATTAACAGTGTTTTCATATAATAAATATGATGTAGCTAGAATTATACGGAAAGGAGTTGCAGTAGCAGGGTTAACATATGGTAATGATGCATTATATGTTAGTAAAAAGATATTAGATTACTTAGAAAAAACTCAAAGGGAAGTAGGAAGACATGCATTGGATGCAGAAATATGGACAGCAAGGGAGGGAATTCAAGGAGAAATGGGATGGTCAAGTTTTCATATGAGAGATGCAAAAAGTAAAATGAAAATGTTTGGTAGATTGCAGTTTATGGATAATAAAAGAATAGCTAAAATAGTATTTAATTGGGTTATGAGTAAAGGGCAGGTAACAAGATGGGTGAGAAAGGTAATACGGTATGCAAAAGATTTGGATAAAGAATTTGTATCAGTATATTTGTACAAAAGATGGGATGATTGTGTTAAGAGGATTATTGAGTGTTATAGTAGTAAGGAATGGGATAAAAGAATAAATTTATTAATAAAGACTAGGGAGTTAGAGAGATGGAGAAATAGTATGGAGAGTAAAAAGAGTTTAAATATATATAGAAATAAACAGAATATTAGGTGTGAGTTAATATATGATAATAGTAAGGAAAGTAGTTTATTGTTTAAGGCTCGAACGGGATCTTTAGCTACAAAAGAATATACATGTAAATGGAAAAATATGGGTGATTTATTTTGTAAAGTATGTAAGAAAGGAATAGAAAATATTAGGCATTTATTAATTGAATGTAAATGTTTGAAAACAGAAAGGGTACATATAATGAAGTTGTGGAAAAATAAATATGAAAAGAGTGATTATACAGAAAGTGAATTATTGGTTTTTATGGTGGGTTTGGGAAAAGATAAGGGGGATTTAGATATAAAGGTTATAGAGTTGACAAAGATTATGTTGTGGAAATGGGATAGAGCAGATTATGGGTAAATTTAGAGTGGGGAATGTAAAATAAAGTGGCTAACAGGTTTATCTGGGCATAATTGCTGAGATATTCTTGACTTCGTTTAAGGAGAAGCCATAATACATCACATCACATCACATCACTAGACATTTATTTTAAGGGTGGACAGGATATGCGAACCAAAATGCGCTGGACTAAACTCAGGGAGAAGCAAGATATCTTAAATATTGTTTAGACAGTTGAGAATAAAAGCACCAAGACAAATGTCAGCCAAATAAATTTAAACAATTTATTAATTTTATTAAAAGTTGGACAATAGAGTAAAGACATCTAGCCACGAATACAAAAGTGAATTAACATACGCATATTTACCAGAGAGTGCACATGAGTACAGCAAACATGAAAACATTAAACATTTTGGCAGCAACATTCTCTCACCTAAAAATATAAGAAATGGGTAGGATAATAGTTTCCTGCTGGCAATCTATAAAATTACAAAAAAACAACAACTCTAGCTTCCTGATTCAGAGATATTAAAACAGTTACAGTCTTGTAGGAAATCAACGAAACCAGCGCGGACTATAGATCAGTAGCATTCTAACTACTGACGTTATAACGCCGCAGGACTGCTGCGTGTAATACTACTTTTAAAGCAAACGTGGTTGATTTCACATACAAGACAGCAAAAGGATATTTGATCACGATCTTACGTAATCCGGAAAGAAATGACTACTTTCAGAAAACCCGAAGAAATAATTTGATAAATAGCCAGCAAAAAGATTTTGTCGTTTGCAAAAAGTGCAAACCAAACGTGTTTAAAAATTCATTATTTTACAACAACAACTAAGGGCCGATGAGTAAATAAAAATTACGAAAACTGCCAATGCATTTTGCAATAGTTAATGAAATTTCAGATTTTTCTTCACTATTAATAATTATGTAAGATTTAATACGCTTGACATATATAGTGAAATTAAATTCATTAAAAATTACACTAATATTTCTTAAGGCTAAGCGCTTTCAGAGCATTCGACTCCATATTCATAGCCTCCAAATCTAATAATTTATGCAAATCTATGCAAGCTCATGAAATCATTAGGCATATATTAAACATATAAAATACAATCTCTCAATGCATCCCCTGATAAATGAAAATTGAAAACAAACCTGGAATCTTAAAACTAAGATTCCAAGACACACTTTAAATACTAGAAAAAGTACATACAGATAATAAATAATTAAAAATTATTAATACAACTTTAAAACATACTTATCATTAGATTGAGCGGAGATTTAATTAAACGCAATTTATTTACCCTGGCTAGAATAAGAAAAAGTTTATCTTACGATAAGGCAGAGTTCTAGTAATTTTCTGACAAATGCGCACTTTTAAGAACAGTTCATCTTTCAGGCGACTTCTCTTTATGACAAAGGCAAGTGTCGAGGCAAATTGGGGATCCGGCTTAGGTTAGAGTTTTATGGCATCATGAAAGAACAGCCTAGAGCCCGAGACTCGTCCTTATTTAAATTAGCAATGTATCTTATTGCTTACAATACGTATAGCAGCGTTTGTTGACATCACGAAGGTGAATTTGAAAAATCTCTTAAATGTTCAAACTGCGATTAATATGAAGTTTCACAGATTAATCAGAAAGCCTCTTAGAAATCAGAAGCTGAAACAAGCGCTCTTAAAAACGCTGTTAGTCTAGAATAATAGCACCCACCTCTTTTTTTTGGCGGGCTATAGTTATCTCACTACATTTCCTGCGAAAAACCTTCCTTATTGTCGAATTCTATACCTCAGGCAGGGCAAATATTAATTTCCCACTCAATCTAATTTAAGAATTCCAACCAGGGATTATTGGAACAAAAACGACAACACAATTAAATCTCCGCTTTTTAGAACTAAGTTTAAAAATGATAAAAATAAGCAACAGAAATGTAATTACACGTTTGCTTATTTTTTTAATTAAATGGATTAAAAACAAGCAGTGAAAGTAAACTATTTTAAAATCAATTCTATAAACATTAAATGGTCTATTTTAAATATAAATGCGTATGTGTTTTAAATAATAATAAAAATTTTAACATTAGTAATAAAACCATTGAATTGGAAATCAATCCGGTTCAATATATATACATTGGTATGTTTACTGTTTGAATATTTGTACATAAATTTATGTTATAATACTTACAAGTATAAAAATCCATAAGCAAACATAGGACAATCTTCATATTGTCTGACTATACTTTACATACATACATAACAAAAAAGTTGCAAATATATATATGTTAGTGTATCCATATTAAACTAAGTATATTTCAACATTTTACATATTATAATTATTACACAGCCCCATTTGTAATGCTGGGCTAAATTGTGGAGAACATAAGTTATTCCCAGTGAATAACGGTATACCATGCAATCTTCAATAAATAAAGTAAGAAATCATGTAATAATAATTTATTTACATTGTGTACTTATTAATTGATGTACAAGTTATTATCTTTGATAAAATTAACAAATCATGTAACAATAATTTATTTGAAAGTATAATCATTAATTGATATACAATTTATTTTTTTTAACAAAGTTCTTTAATCTTTATAAATCCTAGTGTCAATATATTCATAGTTAATGTAACACATTTACCGTACCTTTAACCCCGACTTCAATAAACTAAAATATTATTCTATGCATGTATGAATTAATAAATATAACATTTCTTTGACTCACATGTCTCCTAGTACTTACATATACTCTATATGGGATAGACATACTTTTATCACAATAATCATAAGGAATGTTTTTTTTTTTTATATATATTAATCTTAAACATAGCTGCTTATATAATAATAATTATAAAGGGATGATCTTTTGATCCTAACTCCGAGTAAATCTTCTATACAATAATTATAAGAAATAACCTTTTGGTCCTAAATCTAATTTAATACAACTACAATTCATACAGGAATGACTCGTTTTAAGAACAATCTCTAACTCATTAAACCGATAGGAATTTATTCTTCCATATGGATGTCATCATGAAATAGGTAGAAGACTTCTATTAAGAATTATATAATAATAAAGAACAAGTACCTCTTATATTTATTATATCTTCCAAATTGCCCAGAATTTTAAATGAAGAAGTGAGATATACAATTAAATTTATGAAGAAAGAAAGACTTCAGGTAATGATGGAATTATAATTGATGTATTAAAAGAAACAGGTGAAGAAAATTTTTTAACAAAGTTATATACCAAAATGTCTAAATGATAAAGATGTACCAAATGATTGGAAGAATGCAGTATTAATATTATTATTTAAAAAAAGTGATAAAGAAGATATTAGAAATTGCAGACCTTATAGAAAATGTTTATCAAGATAATTACAATTCATCTATAGAGAACATTGGATTTCCACCAACCAAGAGAACAAGCCAGATTTAAAAGTGGTTTTAGTACAATAGATCATATCCAGGTATTGAGAGCAGTTATAGAAAGAACAAATGAATATGAGTTGCCATTATGCTTTGGACTTATAGATTATGAAAAAGCATTTGTTTCTATAAACATTTCTTCAGTCATTAAAGCATTGGATCATCAAGGTATAGATCTAGGATATTGTCATATTTTAAAGAATATTTATAAAAATGCAACAGCAACAATTAGATTACATAATGATACTGGGAAAGTCAACATTGACAAGGGTCATAAGACAGGGTGACTCCATATCTCCAAAACGTTTTACAGCAATGCTGCAAGAAGTATTTTGTGGATTAAAATGGGAAGCTAAAGGAGTGAAAGTAAATGAAGATTATTTAAGTCATTTAGATTTTGTAGATGATGTAGCTGTTTTTGCAAATAATGCTTTAAAACTGCAGGAAATGTTGCAGGAGTTATCAGATGAAAGTAGGACTAAAGATTAATATTAAAAGGACTAAAGTAATGTTTAATGGATTTTCTCAAAATATGAAAATAAAGATTGATTATGATGAGTTAAAATAAGTTAACACCTACAAATACCTTGGTCAGATTATTAATACAGATGGAAACATAATGGATGAAATTAATCATAGAATTAAACTTGGTTGGCGGGCTTTTGGTAGAAATAACTTGATACTAAAAGGAAATATGCCTATGTGTTTGAAAAGGAAGGTTTTTAATAAATGTGTTTTACCAGTTCTTGTTTATGGATCTGAGACTTGGACACTTAATAGAAGAGCAATACTGAGACTTCATACCACTCAAAGAAGTATGGAGAGATACATGTTGGGAGTAACAAAAAGAGATTGAAAATGCAATATATGGGTAAGAGAACAAACAGGTATTACTGACCTCATTGAAAAAATTAAAAGACAAATGGAGTTGGGCTGGACATATTTCTAGAAGAGATGATAATAGATGGACAATTGAAATCTTAAACTGGATTCCAAGAGATTGTATAAGACCCAGAAAGAGATCACCCGTAAGATGGATGGATGAAATAAGAAAATGTGCAGGGGTGATGTGGAGAAGAGAAGCTAAAGATCGGAGAAGATGGATTGAACTTGGTGAGACCTTCAGCCTGCATTTGATTGATAAATGGTTGATGATAGGTGCGAACATATGTAAACTATTAAACATTGAACAAGCAACTGCATATATATAAATTCATCTACATAAAATCCAATTTTCAGTAATCAAATATTGGTTAAACTACGAACGAATGAGACTAATGGAAATAATTACATCATTAATCCAGATTATTTGATTCTTAGGTAATTTATATGTGAGCATTGCATTTACATGATTATTATTATTTCTTTACTCTTTTCTTTTATTAATAACATAAAATTCATAAATTTAACACACATATGTGATATATAATAATAATAATTTTTTTTATAAAAAATAATTTTAACAAGAGAAGTTATTACAAATTCATTTTTTTGTTTTATAATTTTAAACTGATAATTTCTTTCAAAATAATATGGATAACAAACATTATTTCAATTTCAAGTTATTTAAAACAAAGTATAAATCAGACTTTCTTTAAATATAAGATTTGACAAAACAAAATAATTGTCATTTACTTTTTTTCTGACAAGTGTTATAAGTCAGGGGTGGGCAAACTTTTTTCGCTGAGGGCCACATAGTCTTTCGTAATATATCTAGCAGGTCGCAACATAAATAGAAGTATTATTTGAAAACATAATTTTTATATAAATTTATTAAATATGTTCACATATATCACAAAAATATATAACAAAAAATATTTTTATTTTCTTATTAATGAGGTTTATGCAATTGTCTACAATTCTGCTCTAAACTATCATAATCCGGATTTAGACTACTTGTACTTATTCATAAAATTGCATATAAATTTGAATCTGACAAAACAGACCTATTCTTTGATTTGTTTATATTCATACAGGAAAATGTCTGTTCACAAATATATGTTAAAGCAAACAGTACAAACATTTTTGGGGCAAAGGTTTTCAAATAACAAAATTTTTGTGAATTGAGCGATGCATAAAAATCAGTGGTGTCATATTCATAAAAATTTTCTTCAGTGCATTATCTGATCGAAGATCTATTATTCAAATTGCAAATCATCCAATACTGTTTCTACATTGGTGGTAAATGGATAACATAACAAATTAAATTCATTTTCCAGTGATTTAAAATCGGCAAAACGCTTTGAAAACTCTTCTCTTAAAACAGACAATTGCTTACCATATTTCTTTGAACAAACTTGATTGATAGTCTGCGTCTGCAATATTGGAAAATGTACAAAATTTTGTTCATGGAGGTATTTGGCCAAAAGTTGTAATTTCACTTGGAAAGATTTAATTTTCACAAATAATTCATGTGCAAAAACATTTTTGCCTTGTAATTTAATGTTCAATTCATTTAATTTATTGAAAATGTCAACTGCAAATGCAAAATCACATATACATTCATTGTTTTTCATCACATGATCACATTTCCTATACTAGCACATTAATTGTTGATAAACAGAGCAAAACTCTCCATACAGTATTGCCACCTGTGCTAAACAGAGTAATCAATGGATGCCAGAAGGCTTGTGCATAAAATCCCTATCTAATGCCTACTCATCCAATATCCCCAGACTAGTTTCTGGCTTGTGGCCTTCTCTGTTTAGCACATGTGGCAATACTGTATGGAGAGTTTTGCTCTGTTTATCAACAATTAATGTGCTAGTATAGGAAATGTGATCATGTGATGCTTAATGGTTTAATACCAATCCTGCCTAATAGGATAGTGGTGGCTATGGTTGTAAAAGAGCCAAAGACACCAAAATGTATGGGTGCTGAACTGAGTTCAGATCCATATGACTATATAAGCTATTGAGCTTAGATTGAAAATATTTTTTGTGTTTCAATTTCATTCTCATAGTTTTGTAGTTAAGTAGAGATAAATGGTGGTTGCTAGAGGGTTGCATTAGATCCTAAGATCTAGATGCAGTGCTCTCAGATCCAAAGCTCCTCACTGATGAAAGCCACAAGCCAGAAACTAGTCTGGGGATATTGGATGAGTAGGCATTAGATAGGGATTTTATGCACAAGTCTTCTGGCATCCATTGATTACTCTGTTTAGCACAGGTGGCAATACTGTATGGAGAGTTTTGCTCTGTTTATTGTTTTTCATGTTCTTTCATTTGAAAGAAAAGCAAAATTTCTTGTTTCAGAACACTACCAAGGCTTAACCATCATACATTATTATGATACAACATATCTAAATAATCATAATTCATTTCATCCAAGAAATTCTTGAACTGTCTGTGATTTAGTCCTTTTGCTCTGATGATGTCTATATCATATCATGCACTACTGGATCAATCACATGTTTAAAGTCTAATGAAGATTTGCATAAGTTTTCTTGGTGAATCATAAAGTGCAATGATATTAATGAATGATGTGGATGCTTTTCTTTCACTTTTTCACCAAGAAGCTTTACGAGTTTAACTGCTTTTCCTGTTAATGAAGGTGCACCATCGGTTGTTATGCTTACCAATTTATTCAAAGGTAATCCAGCTTTATTCAGACAATTTTCAAGGCATTCATACAAATCTTTACCAGTTGTTTTAATTTTCAAATGAGAGCAACTCTTCAGTAATTGCAAAATTATGATCAATTCCTTTGATGAATACAAGCAGTTGTGCAGAATCTTTAATATCATTGCTCTCATCAAGTGCCAAAGAATATCCATCAAATTATTTGCTAACTTTAACTGTTTTAACAAATTCTCTGAAATTGCATCTATACGACATACTATAGTTCTTGACAAAGATATTGCTTCAATTTTTGTTTTAACTTCTGGGCAGACAATGTCAACAGTGGCAAGCATGCATTCTTTTAAAAATTCACCTTCAGAAAATGATTTGTTACGTTTGGCAATATTATATGCAAGTACAAAACTAGCTTTCATTGCATCATCTTGTATGTCATTGTGTTTGACAAAAACATTTTGTTGCCGGTTTAAACTTTTTAATAAATCATTTGCCTTTTGCTGTTTTTCATTTTTTGATAAAGTACTTGAAAATGTATTGTGCTTACTTTGAAAATGCCTTTTCAAATTGTACTCCTTGAAAAAGCAATGCTCTCACGGCATATTAAGCACACTGCTTTGTTTTTAACATTTGTGAAAAAATACTTCCCTTCCATAGCCATTCATTGTCAATTTTACATTTTTTAACTGTAGTCATTTTTAAGAACAGATTTCAAAATTTGGAAATTAATAGGCACGTCTGAACACTAGTGAAACAAACAGTATACTGACAAGTGCAATGATTTTAATCAAAACCATGAGATTTAGACAAAACAGAGTTGATTGAGCGAAAAGTTCCAGGATCTTAATTTGAACAATTATTTATTTTACATATATAATGAAAACAAGTTAGGTTGATAGCTTCTATTCAATGAATTATATCTTTTACTATTACAGCATTTACGAAGTTAGCGTAAAGAATAAAAAAAATAATTGATGTTCATATATATTTCATCACCTTTAAAGTTGAAAATAATTTTTTAATTTTAGTATTATTAGTTTTTCAAATTAACTAAATTTATTATTCATTTAGTTATTTCAAAGTTGTTTACAAGAACACCTGAGTTTGATAATTATAAAATAAATTTTTAAAAAAAGTTTCAACTGGTGGTGCATGATTAATTTATCTTTAAACAGAAAAAGAAAATCTTTTAGAAACAGATGAGAGAAGTTGATAAAAAAAAAAATCTTTTAGCTGTTTAGCATTCTATTTAATTATTTAATTGTATTTTTTTAAAAAGGGGATAAATTTTTAAAAATAAAAGCTACAAATAATTACTAACCTGTGTTGTCTATTTATGTGTTATTATTGACAAGTTGTTCGATTCTTAAATGCTAAAATTTAGCATAGGTTTGCTATTCATATTTGATGACCTCGATGTACTGGATTGAATGAAAATAGCAAAATAAGTACAAGAATAAAGACAATATATTTCCCCCAAGTGTTTATACATTTATTTCAAAAGACACTTGGGAAACATTAAGATTTTTATAGATCGTAAGCAAGATTTTTCTTTTAATAGAAGTTAAAAATCTTCCATCTGTCAATAAAGATTTCATTTTTATTTAAGAGCCTTTCAGTTCAAAGTTTACATTTGCAATTAAAAAAACAGGTTTTTATAAACAATTTTTTAAAAATTAGTTTCGTTGATTTGAAAATATTTACAAATCGAATTTTACTTTATTTTTAAAAAGACAAATATATACATGGTATCAAATCAATATTATTTTATTTTTAAGAAACATTTTGATATATGTCAATTATTGACTGGAAGCTATCACATTATGTATTTTTTATTTATATGTAAAATCTGTATGATAATACTTATATATAAATACAACATTTTTAAACTTATAGGCAGCCACACAAATGCACACCAAGGGCTGGATATGGCCTGCGGGCTGTAGTTTGCTCATCCGTTATAAGTGTTTATGGTAATAATATAGATTTGTAATTTCTAGCTGTCATTTAAACAAGCCTATCCCTTCATTTCAGTTGGAGTTATTGAAAGTACTATTCAAAAGTGCTCCAGATTAGATCTAGTTAACTGTTAGCAGGATCCTTTTTTATTCACTGGGATTTGAATTAAGTGATACCCCCTTCTGCTCAAGAGGAAAAGAAAAAAACAGATTTTATATCAAAACGTAGTTTCTTTCTTGAATCGCATTTTTTTTTTTTTTAAAAAAAATCAAATTTGCATATTTTGCTTAGATGAAAAAAAAAATCAACTTTTTTTTTATTTATGGAAATGAATATTGGATTCTTCAATTAAAATTTGCAGAAAAATTATTCAAGCTAAATAGTAATCATGTAATACATCATTGAAAAGAGTAGAAAATTATCTTTCATATGATGTATCTTTACAATGATGTCACAAAAAATGATGGAGTTATAACATTTTGAAAAAAAAGTTATTTACTCTAAAATTTCAAGCTTTTCCATCTTCTTTAGAGACAAAAGAAGTTATGATATTTATAAAGAGATTAAAATACTTTTGAAAAGAAAAATTCTAAAGTTGTATTTTTCAATTTTTAGGATTAAATTACTTTTATAATTGTTAATTCTAATACTGAATATATATATAACTCATAAAATATATATATATATATGCATATTTATACACTATATATATATATTGAAACTAAGATTTGAATCCAAATCTTAGTTTCACCTTAGTTTTGTCATCATTCTACCTCTCACCCATTATTATAAGTTTACATGGATTCTGACATTGAATATTGGATTTGGTGCGTAATAATATGCAATAAATGTACAATTATTTCAAACGTCATATATGCGCACACACTCCAATATAGTTTATATATTAAAAATCACGCACTGCAGAGTATTATTAAATTGCCGTGCGTGATTTTGTGTAAAATTAAATAATCATATTAATCTTATTGTGATCATTAAGTAATATTTTAATTTATAAAAAAAAAACCTAATAATTATATTTTAAACGTAAACATATTTGTTATTATTTAGGTCAAATTCAGGTAGTACTTAAATTATGAAATCTAAAAAAAAAATATCTTAATTAAATGTAAAGGTGTTTAAAAAAATAGAAGCATGGCAGCAGTCTGTGCATTTATTCATATATGTGTGTGTATGTATATATATATAAATTATGAATATATTTATTCTTAATTGTAATTTATCAATATTTATTTTTAATGCACATGCAATAATTTGTCCTTAATTTTTTGCTGTCTTTGTTGGACAAAGCAATAGTTTTTATATAAAATCCGGTAGTTGTGGAGATATCGTACTCCCACCGCTAGAGGCGCTGTTTCTGCATAAACGCACAGAAGTATCCACAGTAGGGGCCAAAAGCAGCAATGTTCGTTCCAGCTACTAGGTGGAACTGTTCACCATGCGTAAACACAGGAACATTCCACCAGCTATCTGGCACCAAAGCTGCCCGCTTGATGGCGTTCGTTGCCATGCATAAGCCCATCTGTTTCTTCACACTACGCACAGAAAAAGTGTGCGCTCTAACCGCAGTATTATTGCACGATTAACATCTATGCACATATTACTTAAGAGATAGATAACGTATAATTTAAAGATATGAATAACCTAGAAGCCACTACTATTTAAATCTGCTTTGGTTATTAATAGTGTTACATTCTCTTTCACTGTCTGATAAATGCATGCATTTTACATTTATTCTTTTTAAAAATCTATCTTTTAAAAAATTATTTTCTCTAAAAATGATTTTTTCAAAAAAACATGACCACAACTATTTAAATCTGTTTTGACAAGTAACACTGCTACATTCTAATTTCACCTGATAAATCGATGTATTATTAAATTAATTTCCTTTTTAAAATCGATCTTTTTTTAAAAATTATTTTCTCTAAAAATGATTTTTTTTTAAAAAAATGTAATCTTTATGGCAGTCTTGCTAACAATCGGGCTAAGCTAAATTTTACATTTTTTTTCCCTACGGCAATATTTTTTGAAAATTTTTGTTTTTACACTTTTAAATTATATTTCCACTAACTGTTAAGTAATACAAATTATATTTCGGTTTATAGATCTTTCAATTAGCAAACATGTTATTTTAAAAAAGGTTTTGTTCTTAAAGCAGTGTTTTTTTTTTATTTTATCAACGAAAATGCTGGCTGAACTTGGTTGTGTGCATAAATGATATATAAATATAGGATTCATAAAATTGAAGAGTATGATCAAGACTCTTACTACCAGTTCCAATTTGCTGTGAATAAGATGTCAGAGAATTGCAGTTTGCATAGTGTGTAGTGATTTATCCATGAGCTCTCTTCAGCGTAAAAATCGAGTAAAAATATTCAAGGCATAAATATTAACTGAAGTTGTATTTAAAACTTTAGGATCATTTTAAAAACTAAAAATGTCATATACTCACAAGGAAATTTCAAAATAATAGGTTTTATAAGTGTGGCAAAAGTAAGATATTATAAAGACTCAGGGAAAAAAAAAAGATTTAGAGCAAAATGCAAAAGCTAATGATAATATAGTAAAAAGATTCTATTTCGAAGGAAACAACGCAAGATGTAAATTAATGAAGATAGGACAGTAATCCAAGAGATGTGAAAGAATGTCATCCACAGGTATAAGTTGCAAGTTAAAAAATATATACATTTAATATCTTCATTGGCTGTTAGAATTTACAATGTCATGGTCTATAAAACAAACACAGATCGAGGAACTATTTTTGAAGTTTGGATTGTTTTGTTTAAAAAGTTAAGAAAAAAGATTGCATAATAATATCTGGACATATTCTATATGCATAGTGGGTAAATGTACACAAAGTTATTGTAGATGATTGTAATAATAATTGAATATTAAATGTGTAATGAAGCCACTGATGGTATGGAAGAAATATGTTGGATATCTAGCTTCAAGAAAACTTACAAGATATAAAATTTTTTAAAGAGAATTTTCAAAATTGATTTACAAATATATTAGAAAAGTCTGTAATTCATCATGAATAATTATATCATATAAACAATTGTTCCAAGTATGAAAATCTACTTAAGTAATTAAGGATGGCAATAAATTTGTAACCTCCTGAGTGTAGATAATTTCTTGCAATAAATCACATCTTAATGATTAATGAAAATAAATAATAGTTTATTAGTTGATATTGTGAAATTGGTAAATATTGAAGTGTCTCTGTTGGGTTATATATATTAAAATTTGTCTATTTAGAAATTCATTTATAGATTCTTTAAAGCACCTAGCTACTCGCAAACATTCTATTAAAAACTCTGTAGAGATTCTAACCAGTAAATAAATTCAAGTATAATAATTATTAGTTCCTTTAAGTTTGCCACTGTTTTCTGTTTGATCACAATCCCATAAGTTAATAATTGTTGAAATGTACCGAAAAATGCTATAATACACCGTAATGGGAATTCTAGAGATATCATTCAGGTATAATTTCAAGTCACTATGAATCCTTTATGAACTCTCATTTTAATAATGTTTATTAGAATTTGTTATAATCATAATCTAAGATTGATCGTATAATATCAGAGGAAAAAAAGAATGAACTTGTACTTATGTAGACTGCTGGAAGTGATGAAGAGAGAAATATGCGATCAATTAATGAAGCTGAGAAATTGTCAACAATACAATCTATAAGAACTGTTAAGTACTGAGAAATGGAATAAAAATGATTGTTTGCATAAACGTTGCATGGAAAATGCAAAGTTGTAATCATTTATGGTTTGACTACATTGTGAACTTAAAAAATAAATATAATGTCAGGAAACTAGTATTAATATTGGAGTACATGTATAATTATAACAAAGCCAATAATTCTTAAAGATAAATCAGACGAGAGACATTTTTCAAATTAAACAAGATAATGATGCCCATTCCCTGGTCTGTCATTCAATTATTATTTTGAATCATCCAGAATTTGAGAATGTTTCAGAATTGCACATCATCAAAAAGCAAATGGATTACAACAACAACAAAAAAATTAGTTTGTGAACTTTTAATTGTGGATTAATATCTTTAATATTCATTATGGTTACCACCTGCAAGGGTGAATCCATAAATAAAAAGTTAAGATCTAGGTTCTATTGTCACAATAGGTTAATTGTGTAATAGGGTTAGATGATTTAGTGAAGATCAACATCATCAACAACCATTATCAATCCACTGCAGGATGAAGGTCTCTCCAAGTTCAATCCATCTTCTCCAATCTTTAGCTTCTTTTCTCCACATCACTCCTGCACACTTTCTTATTTCATCCATCCATCTCACATGTGGTCTCTTTTTGGGCTTTTATAATCTCTTGGAATCCAGTTTAAGATTTCAATTGTCCATCTATTATCATCTCTTCTAGCAATATGTCCAGCCCAACTCCATTTCAATCTTTTAATTTTTTTCAATAAGGTTAGTAACACCTGTTTGTTCTCTTACCCATATATTGCATTTTTGATCTCTTCTTGTTACTCCCAACATGCATCTCTCCATACTTTTTTGAATGGTCTGAAGTCTCTGTATTGCTCTTCTTTTAAGGGTCTATGTCTCAGATCCATAAGTAAGAATTGGTAAATTTATTAAAAACTTTCCTTTTTGGACATATAGGCATATTTCCATTCAGCACCATGTTATTTCTACCAAAAGCACTCCAACCAAGTTTAATTTTATGATTAATTTCAAACATTACGTTTTCATCTGTATTAAGCTGATTAAGATAGTTCTAGCTGTTAACTTCTTCTAATCCATCATAATCAATCTTTATTTTCATATTTTAAGAAAATCCATTAAACATTACTGTAGTCTTTTTTACATTTATCTTTAGTCCTACTTTCATCTGGATTTGCAAAAACAACTACATCATCTGCAAAATCTAAATGACTTAAATAATTTCCATTTACTTTCACTCCTTTAGTTTTCCATTTTAATCCATAAAATACTTCTTGCAATACTGCTGCAAAAAGTTTTGGAGATATGGAGTCACCCTGTCTTACACCCTTTTCAATGTTGACTTTACTAATATCATGTTTTGTTGCTGAAATATTTTTTAAAATATGACAATATCCTAGATCTATACCCTGATGATCCAATCTTTTAATCACTGAAGAAATGTTTATAGAATCAATTATCTTCATAATCTACAACTTCTCTCAATACCTGGATATGATCTACTGTACTAAAACAATTTTCAAATCCAGCTTGTTCGCTTAGTTAGTGGAAATCCAATATTCTCTGTAAACGAGTTGTAATTATCGTGGTAAAATTTTTGTTAAATCAAAGTTTGCTTTAAATGAGTTGTAATTACTTTGATAAAGATTTTGTATAAAACTGATAAAAGATTGAAAATCTGTATTTTCTAATACTTCCTTCTGTGCTAATATTTTGTTTATTACTTTTTCAAAATATCAGTATTATTACCAAATTTTCCCAATCATTTGATATATCCTTTATCATTTAGATATTTAATATATAATTTTGCTAATTTTATTTTTATTTTTTTATCTCATTCTAAGATATCCATCATTTTAAGGAGCTTTTCATTTTTTCATAGATATCATGGACAATTCAGAAGATTTAGTAATTGTAATAGATACTTTGTTTTCTTGTTTTTATTACTATATAATTCTTTATAAATGTCTTTCTCACATTCCATCATGTCTGTCATCTTCCATTTTAGTAATAGTTCTATTTTTTGCTTTTTATTGTTGAAACATCTTTCTTTCAAATAACAAGATGTTTTCCACTTTTGAGATTTTTATTTTTTTTCATAGATTTTCTTGCCAATTCAAAATTATCTTATAATGTAATTAATTCTTTTTCATGCCATTTTACAGAACTGTAAATATTCAATTTCCTTAATGGATTATTTTTAAAATTTTTCATATTTTTTATTTTTTAATACATTATTTTATCTCAGCAGAAAATTTATTGATCAATTGTTGCTTTTTTATACCAGCTATTTTTTTTGCAGTTCTTAATAGTGTACCAATTATCTTCATATTAATTTTATTCAATTTTGAACAATGTTTAAAATCTGTTAATATTTTAAAACAATTTTACAAGTTGCAATTCACATTCATTAAATTGTTTTATAAGATGAATATATTAACAATTGTAAAGTATAGACACTCATTGTGTTATTAAATTATAAAAAAGAAAATTGTCAAAATTGTTTATTTTATTCTAAATGTTTCAATATAAATATATATATATAATTTTTTTATTTAAATTTGAAAAATATAATTTGTAGAAACATGATTAAAAACATATTTATTTTAAAAAATATACTAACTTGTTTTCCAAAAGTTATTGCTGACAGAAACACATACTGAATAAGTTAAATGCATTTTGGTGCAAAGTATCCTCTTCAAAAAAGAAAATTTTAGAATAGAAGTATATTAAATAATTAAATGAACTGTATAAAAATAATTTAATATAAATCTTTTTCACATAATTGAAATTGCTTTTAATTGAATATTGTTGAATTTTCAATTAGTTATTGAGATATTATTAATAAATCATGCTATTTTTATTTTCCAATTTTTTTCATTCTGTTCACTGCTAATGATTGTTATGTTAATTGAATAAAATTATGACAATATGTTTTTTTATGATCTAAACACATAGATAATGCAAATGGAAAATAGAAGGGGCATATTTTAATAACAACAGAGACTCAATGATAAACTGATAATCTGACTGTTTTTAATTTAAGTGCATTTTGTAATTTGTACAGTTGAAATTAAAAACAGTGAGATTATCAGTTGATCATTGAGTCTCTGCTGTTATTAAAATATGCCCCTTCTATTTTCCATTTGCATTATCTGTGTGTTTAGATTACAAAAAAAACATATTGTCATAATTTGATTCAAATAATATAACAATCATTAGCAGTGAACAGCATGAAAGGAATTGGAAAATAAAAATAGCATGATTTATTAATAATATCTCAATAACTAATTGAAAATTCAACAATATTCAATTAAAAGCAATTTCAATTATGTGAAAATTTTTTATATTAAATTATTTTTATACAGTTCATTTAATTATTTAGTATACTGCTATTCTAAAATTTTCTTTTTTGAAGAGGATACTTTGCACCGAAATGCATTTAACTTATTAATTATGTGTTTCTGTCAACAATAACTTTTGGAAAACATAGTTAGTATATTTTTTAAAATATATATGTTTTTAATCATGTTTCACAAATTATATTTTTCAAATTTAAATAAGAAAATTAAAAAATATATATATATTGAAACATTTAAAATAAAATAAAGAATTTTGACAATTTTCTTTTTTATAATTAATAACATAATGAGTATCTATACTTTACAATTTTTAATATATTCATCTTATAAAACAATTTAATGAACGTGAATTGGAACTTATAAAATTGTTTTAAAATATTAACAGATTTTAAACATTGAATACAATTAATATGAAGATAACTGGTATACTATTAAGAACTGCAAGAAAGATAACTGGTATAAAAAAGCAACAATTGATCAATAAATTTTCTGCTGAAATAAAATAATGTATTAAAAAATAAAAAATATGAAAAATCTTAAAAATAATCCATTAAAAAAATTGAGTATTTACAGTTTTGTAAAATAGCATGAAAAAGAATTAATTACATTATAAGATAATTTTGAATTGGCAAGAAAATCTATGAAAGAAAATAAAAATCTCAAAAGTGGAAAACATCTTGTTATTTGAAAAAAAGATGTTTCAACGATAAATAGAAAAAAATAGAACTATTGCTTGACAGAGATGATGGAATGTGAGAAAGACATTTATAAATAGTAATAAAAACAAGAAAACAAAGTATCTATGAAGAAATGAAAAGCATCTTAGAATGAGATGGAAAAATAAAAAAAAATATTAGCAAAATTATATATTAAATATCTAAATGATAAAGGATGTATCAAATGATTGGGAAAATTTGGTAATAATACTGATATTTTGAAAAAGTAATAAATAAAATATTAGCACAGAAGGAAGTATTAGAAAATACAGATTTTCAAGCTTTTATCAGTTGTATACAAAATCTTTATCAAAGTAATTACAACTTATTTATAGCAAACTTTGATTTAACAAAATTTTTACCATGATAATTACAACTCATCTACAGAGAATATTGGATTTCCACCAACCAAGCGAACAAGGTGGATTTAAAAATGGTTTTAGTACAGTAGATCATATCCAGGTATTGAGAGAAGTTGTAGATTATGAAGACATTTGATTTTATAAACATTTCTTCGGTGATTAAAGGATTGGATCATAGGGTATAGATCCAAGATATTGTCATATTTTAAAGAATATTTTAGCAACAATACATAATGATGCTAGTAAAGTCAACATTGAGAAGGGTGTAAGACAGGGTGACTCCATAGCGCCAAAACTTTTTACAGCTGTATTGCAAGAAGTATTTTATGAATTAAAATGGGAAACTAAAGGAGTGAAAGTAAATGAAGATTATGTAAGTCATTTAGATTTTGCAGATGATGCAGTTGTTTTTGCAAATCCAGATGAAAGTAGGACTAAAGATAAATGTAAAAAAGACTGCAGTAATGTTTAATGGATTTTTTTAAAATATGAAAATAAAGATTGATTATTATGGGTTAGAAGAAGTTAACAGCTAGAACTATCTTAATCAGATTATTAATACAGATGGAAACATAATGGATGAAATTAATCATAGAATTAAACTTGGTTGGAGTGCTTTTGGTAGAAATAACTTGGTTCTGAAAGGAAATATGCCTATATGTTTAAAAAGGAAGGTTTTTAATAAATGTGTTTTGCCAGTTTTTATTTATGGATATGAGACATAGACACTTAAAAGAAGAGCAATGCAGAGACTTCAGACCACTCAAAGAAGTATGGAGAGATGCATGTTGGGAGTAACAAGAAGAGATCGAAAATGCAATATATGGGTAAGAGAACAAACAGGTGTTACTGACCTTATCGAAAAAATTAAAATACTGAAGTGGAGCTGGGCTGGACATATCGCTAGAAGAGATGATAATAGATGGACAATTGAAGTCTTAAATTGGATTCCTAGAGATTATAAAAGCCCCAGAAAGAGACCACATGTGAGATGAATGGATGAAATAAGAAAGTGTGCAGGAGTCATGTGGAGAAGAGAAGCTAAAGATCGGAAAAGATGGATTGAACTTGGAGAGACTTTCATCCTGCAATGGATTGATAATGGTTGTTGATGTTGATATTCACTAAATCATCTAACCCTATTACACAATTAACCTATTGTGACAATAAAACCTAGATCTTAACTTTTTATTTATGGATTCACCCTTGTGTGTGGTAACCATAATGAATATTAAAGATATTAATTTACAATTAAAAGTTCACAAACTAATTTTTTTTGTTGTTGTTGTTGTAATCCATTTGCTTTTCAATAATGTGCAATTCTGAAACTATTCTCAAATTCTGGATAATTCACAATAATAATTGAATGGCAGACCAGGGAATGGGCATCATTATCTTGTTTAATTTGAAAAATGTCTCTCGTCTGATTTATCTTTAAGAATTATTGGCTTTGTTATAATTATACATGTACTCCAATATTAGTACTAGTTTCCTGACATTATATTTTTTAAGTTCACAATGTAGTCAAACCCTAAATGATTACAACTTTGCATTTTCCATGCGTTTATGCAAACTCATTTTTATTCCATTTCTCAGTACTTAACGGTTCTTATAGATTGTATTGTTGATAATTTCTCAGCCTCATTAATTGATCACATATTTCTCTCTTCATCACTTCAAGCAGTCTACATAAGTACAAGTTCATTCTTTGTTTCCTCTGATATTATACGATCAATCTTAAATTATGATTAGAACAAATTGTAATAGACATTACTAAAATGAGAGTTCATAAAGGATTCATAGTGACTTGAAATTATAACTGAATGATATCTCTAGAATTCTCATTGCGGTGTATTAAAGCATTTTTCGGTAGATTTCAACAATTATTAACTTATGGGATTGTGATCAAACAGAAAACAGTGGCAAACTTAAATGAATTAAAAATAATTATACTTGAATTTATTTACTGGTTAGAATCTCTACGGATTTTTTAATAGAATGTTTGTGAGTAGCTAGGTGGTTTAAGGAATCTATAAATGAATTTCTAAATAGACAAATTTTAATATATATGACCCAACAGAGACACTTCAATATTTACTAATTTTACAATATCAACTAATAAACTATTATTTATTTTGATTAATCATTAAGATGTGATTTACTGCAAGAAATTGTCTACACTCAGGAGGTTACAAATTTATTGCCATTATTAATTACTTAAGTAGATTTTCATACTTGGAACAATTGTTTATATGATATAATTATTCATGATGAATTACAGACTTTTCTAATATGTTTGTAAATCAATTTTGAAAATTCTCTTTAAAAAATCTTATATCTTGTAAGTTTTCTTGAAGCAAGATATCCAACATATTTCTTCCATACCATCAGTGGCTTTATTACACATTTAATATTCAATTAATATTACAAGCATCTACAACAACTTTGTGTATATTTGCCCACTATGCATATAGAATATGTCCAGATATTATTATGCAATCTTTTTTCTTAACTTTTTAAACAAAACAATCCAAACTTCAAAATAGTTCCTTAATCTGTGTTTGTTTTATAGATCATGACATTTTAAATTCTAACAGTCAATGAAGATATTAAATGTATATATTTTTTAACTTGCAACTTATATCTGTGGATGACACTCTTTTACATCTCTTGGATTACTGTCCTATCTTCATTAATTTACATCTTGTGTTGTTTCCTTCAAAATAGAATCGTTTTGCTATATTATCATTAGCTTTTGCATTTTGCTCTAAATCTTTTTTTTCCCATGAGTCTTTATAATATCTTACTTTTGCCACACTTATAAAACCTATTATTTTGAAATTTCCTTGTGAGTATATGACATTTTTAGTTATTAAAATGATCCTAAAGTTTTAAATACAACTTCAATTAATATTTATGCCTTGAATATTTTTACTCCATATTTATACTGAAGAGAGCTCATGGATAAATCACCATACACTATGCAAACTGCAATTCTCTGACATTTTATTCACAGCAAATTGGAACTGGTAGTAAGTCTTGATCATATCATTTATGCACACAACCAAGTTCAGCCAGCATCAACATTGATAAAATAAAAAACAAACGTTGCTTTAAGAACAAAAACCTTTTTTAAAATAACACGTTTGCTAATTGAAAAATCTATAAACTGAAATATTATTTAAAAGTGTAAAAACAATAGTTTTCAAAGAAATATTGCTGTAGGGGGAAAAAAATTGTAAAAATTAGCTTTGCCTGATTGTTAGCAAGACTGCCATAAAGATTACATTTTTAAAAAAAAAAAAATCATTTTTAGAGATAATAATCTTAAAAAAAAAGATTGATTTTAAAACAAATTAATTTAATACATCGATTTATCAGGTGAAATTAGAATGTAGCAGTGTTAGTTGTCAAAACAGATTTAAATAGTTGTGATCATGTTTTTTTGTTTGTTTTTTAAAAAAATCATTTTTAGAGAAAATAATTTTTAAAAAAAGATAGATTTTTAAAAAGAATAAATGTAAAATACATGCACTTATCAGACAGTGAAAGAGAATGTAACACTATTGATAACCAAAGCAGATTTAAATAGTTGTGGCTTCTAGGTTATTTACACCTTTAAATTATACGTTATCTATCTTTTAAGTAATATGTGCATAGACATTAACCGTCCAATAATATTGCGGTTAGAGAGCACAGCTTTTCTATGCGTAGCGTAGAGAAACAGCATCACGTAATGAGCTAGAATCTTGGTAGTGGCTGGTAGCAGATGACATAAGCTAAATGGGCTTATGCATGGCAACCAATGCCACCAAGCGGGCAGCTTTGGTGCCAGCTAGCTGGTAGATAGTTCCTGTGACGTGATGTATTATGGCTTCTTCTTAAACAAAGTCAAGAATGTTTCAGCAATTATGCCTAGATAAACCTGTTAGCCACTTTATTTTACATTCCCCACTCTAAATATACCCATAATCTGCTCTATCCCATTTCCACAACATAATCTTTGTCAACTCTATAACCTTTATATCTAAATCCCCCTTATCTTTTCCCAGACCCAGCATAAAAACCAATAATTCACTTTCTGTATAATCACTCTTTTCATATTTATTTTTCCACAACTTCATTATATGTACCCTTTCTGTTTTTAAACATTTACATTCAATTAACAAATGCCTAATATTTTCTATTCCTTCCTTACATAATTTACAAAATAAATCACCCATATTTTTCCATTTACATGTATATTCTTTTGTAGCTAAAGATCCCGTTTGAGCCTTAAACAATAAACTACTTTCCTTATTATTATCATATATTAACTCACACCTAATATTCTGTTTATTTCTATATATATTTAAACTCTTTTTACTCTCCATACTATTTCCCAATCTCTCTAACTCCCTAGTCTTTATTAATAAATTTATTCTTTTATCCCATTCTTTACTATTGTAACACTCAATAATCCTCTTAACACAATCATCCCATCTTTTGTACAAATATACTCATATAAATTCTTTATCCAAATCTTTTGCATACTGCATTACCTTTCTCACCCATCTTGTTACCTGCCCTTTACTCATAACCTAATTAAATACTATTTTAGCTATTCTTTTATTATCCATAAACTGCAATCTACCAAACATTTTCATTTTACTTTTTGCATCTCTCATATGAAAACTTGACCATCTCTTTTCTCCTTGAATTGCCTCACTTGCTGTCCATACTTCTGCATCCAATGCATGTCTTCCTACTTACCTTTGATCTTTTTCTAAGTAATCTAATATCTTTTTACTAACATATAATGCATCATTACTATATGTTAACCCTGCTACTGCAACTCCTTTCCATATAATTCTAGCTACATCATATTTATTATATAAAAACACTGTTAATTTCTTTATCAACCCCTTTCTTTTCTTTGCTTCATTTATCAATTTTTTCTCCCATTCATCCAAATAATTTTTCTGTTACTTAAAATAATTCCAAATAACTATATCTATTTACCACACTTAATTTAATATCTCCAATAAAAATTCTACATCTTCTTTTTCCCCAGTATTAACCCTCATTATATTTGATTTTCACTAAATTTAATCCCAATCTCTTTACCCACCCTTGCACATGTCCTCAACATAAATTCCATATCTTCTCTTTTTTCTGCACACAAAAATATATCTTCCCCCCAAAAAAAAGACCTGACAAAATATATACTCCCTTACTACCTATTAACGGTATCTTTAGCGGTGGGAGTACAGTATCACCACAACTATCTAAAATCCAATATATATAGATATATTTTAGCAAGGGAAGTTAGAAATTAATGATAGCATGAAGTATTATAACTAAGACTTTTATAAATAGTTTTAATTGTGATTTTGTGAGGAATGTAACACACTTGTCAGAAGTTTAAATTTAATATTTATTTATCAAAATTTGCAATTTATAAATAAATATAAAATTAAAAACTTAATGCCATTTTTCTAAAAGATACAGTGATTATATTTAAAAAAGAAGAAAGAAAATGTTATTAGCAGTAAATTGCAATTTTTCAAAAAAATCATTGTTCTGACACAGTAGCTTTTTACTCTTATTCTATCCAAGCTGAAAGTTTTCATATTCTTGTTATTTATTTATCTAACTATGTAGATTTGAAATTGATTCAGAGATTGTATATATTGATAACTTCAGTTCATAAAATAACTCTGGTAGAAGAATGGAATATTCAAACATCATACAATATATATCTTTGCATGCTAAATTACATTTGAGTAATTTTGCTTACTTTATAAATAAGATAAGTAGTTCTAGATATCAAATGTAGAATTTTGATGTAATTTGTATAAAATGGTTATATTCAGATTCAAATACTTTTTAACTGGAATGGTATAATATGCATAATCAAAGGACCAACTAAAAAAAAAAAATTACATGTCCATATTGAAAAATTGCATTGTGGAGAGGCTTAATGTTTAAAAAAGTATAGTATTTGTATGTATGGACTCCACTATATTTCTAAGATATCAGACATGGGAGTTTTATAATATTTTTTGTAGGAAAGATATTGGAATTATCAACTATATTTTTAATTTCTTTTTTTAAAAAAAAGTTATTGAACAATATTTTGTACTAAATGGATTGCTTTTAGCAGTAATTTTTTTATTGTAAATAAATACAATAGGCTACTGTGCTTTTTTATTTTAGATTCATATATTGAACTGCTTAGAAAGTTTTTAGGAAAATTAATATTCAAAATACAGCAAAACTCTCCATATAGTAGTGCCATCTTGTGCTAACAATTATTGTGCTAGTATGAGATAGTGATCATGTGAAAATTAATATTGTAATTGTAGTCTCTTAAATGACTGAAGATCTACTTGTATGAAATAAATATATCATCAAGGAAATTAGCTTTCTCTTGAGGAATTTAGTAATAATCATATATGATAAATGATATTCGAGTCTGGGTGACGTTGCAAAACTTCAAATATTTATGATTTACTTAGAATAGAAGTATTGCTGTTACAATCTCTAAAATTACAATTAATCACACTTACTATGCATTGTGTATACTTTTGATTTGATATTTTCATTTCATTTTATTTTTTTTTTTAAAAAAAATATTACTATTAAATTTTATTATTGATATAAATCAATTTCTTAAAAATTTCAAAACTATCAATAATTTTTATGCAATCTTTGGGAATGCAGCACATAGATTACACTTTTTCATATATAAGTGATGGCTTTTGATTAAGAAGTCTTGTAGGAGTCTCATTGGTTTTTTTTTTGGCATATTATTTTATATGATTTATTATATGAAAGGATAGTGTCAGGACACAATGTACATTATAAGGATTGACCTCTTATTAAATGTCCATTTAACTATAATTGTGTATTCATTTAATTCTAAAATATAAGCTATTTTTTTTATAATAATAATAATAATAATATTTTTATAGCTTAAGATTTTTTTTTTGCTTTGCAATTTAGTATGTATATAAATAGTTTCAGATTTTTCAATCAATTATATATTACAGAAACATAATGTAGAGTGTGTAATAACTTTGTCCAAGACAAACAAATATTTATTCTGAATATTTTCATCTTTTGTATAGATGTAAATAGATGTATGTATAATCGAATATATTTATTTTTAGTTAGTATTCATTAAAACATATATTTGTGCTTGTAAAAAGTAATCTTATTGTAGATATTTTAATAACAAAAAAATGCTTATTCATATAAATAACATAAATAACTTATTTTTTTTAGGTCAGCTTTAAAGAAAATATTAGAACAAGATGATTCACCAGCTAAAACACTTATTTTATGTTTATGTAAAATTGTACATTTACCTTCAATTGCAATTTCAGCTCAAATAGGAGGAACAATAATGGAAAATAAAACTTCATCATCTTTGGTAATAAAATATACTTTTTTTCAATTTATGTTCTCATATCTTTTGAATAATTCTTTTAAACGATCATGTTATTATTATCACCATTATCATCATCATCGTGGAAATAATATTTATCTATAAATATTTGAGATTGAACATTTAAACAGTGTTGTTGAGAATTTTATTACATTGAACACATGCTTTAGGTTTATTGCCTTAGTAAATATTACTTACATAATCAATGTGCGTTAAATAAATTTATAATTACAACTTTAAATTATCATAATAGATTTCTAACTATAAGATCTTTCCATTGACTCGTAAATCGAAAGATTTCGCGAGTACTAATGTATAATAGGAATTGTAGACTTAATTAATGAAGTATTAAATAGCTTCACGCTCTCAGATCTAACTGCTTCAGCTTCACCTATTTATATAGAAAGTAGGTTGAAGTAAAGAAGGGTTCCCCTCTTTTCTTCCAATGTGTAAGCTTGTGGTTAAGACCTGTAGAGGTCCCTACCTTCGCATTTTCAACCGCACATGTTTTAGGTTTATTGACTTAGTAAATATTACTTACGTAATCAATGTGCGTTAAATAAATTTATAATTAAACAATGTAATTGTTTGCAGGAGAAACTGATAGTCTTTGTATGAGTAGAAAATTTAATTCATATATTAAGAATAATTATATTGATACTTATTTTTTTTTGTTGGCATATGTCAACACGATTTAATTTATTTACTATTATATTCATTGTGTTCATATTTTAAAAATAAGTAGATTATATATAGCTTTATATACAAGTTGCAAAGTATAGTGAACAAGTGTATATGATCTATAACATATTAAACAGGCAAAACTCTCCGTACAATAGTGTCACCCTGTGCCGACCAAAGTAATCAATGGATGCCAGAAGGCTTGTGCATAAAATCCCCCATCTAGTGCCTACTGATCCAATATTCTCAGATTAGTTTCTGGCTTGTGGCCTTCATCAGTGAGGAGCCTTCGATCTGAGAGCACTGCACCTAGATCTTAGGATCTAATGCAACTCTCCAGCAGCCACCTTTTATCTCTACTTAACTACAAAACTATGAGAAAGAAATTGAAAACACAATAATATTTTTAATCTAAGCTCATCAGCTTATATAATCATATGGATCTGAACTCAGCTCAGCCTTTATACACTTTGGTGTCTTTGGTTCTTTAACAACCATAGCCACCACTCTCCTATTAGGCAGGATTAGTGTTAAACCACTAAACATCGCATGATTACCATCTCTTATGCTAGCACATAACTGTTATTAAACAAGCAAAACTCTCCATACAGTAGTGCCACCTTGTGCCAACCAGAGTAATCAATGGATGACAGATCTAAGACTCCTCACTGACGAAGATCACAAGCAAGAAACTAGTCTGAGTAATCAATGGATGACAGATCTAAGGCTTCTCACTGGCGAAGGTCACAAGCAAGAAACTAGTCTGGGGATATTGGATGAGTAGGCACTAGATGGGATGTATCCAAAACCTTCTGGAATCCATTGATTACTCTGGTTGGCACAGGGTGGCACTACTGTATGGAGTTTTGCCTGTTTAATAACAATTATGTGCTAGCATAAGAGATGGTGATCATGTGATCTATAACCTACACGGAGAGAATAGTTTTTAGTCAAAACAGATGTCATTTGTGAAATAAGTCTATTTATTTTACATTAAGCAATTAAAATAAGTGGCAGTCAAATTTGTATATATAATAATTATAGAGAAATTAACTCTGAATATGTATACCATAATAATTTATGTCAGACTTACTAATGTCATTTTTAACAAATTCACAAATAATGCCTTCTTTTATATTAATGTTATTTTTGTTATAATACTCGGAGTTTATTTCTCCATAAATATTATATATTCTCATTGCTCCATAAGTTAATAGTCATTATTTATTTACACAGTTATTAAAATTCTTAGAATATATATATAGAAAGAGACAAAACAGTCTTTAAATATCTCGCTGCAGACCAAAAGCTTATTCATCAATTCTTTATAGAACTGAAGAAGAAGGAAGTATTCACCAGGTTGCCATTTACTGGATAACAAGACTTTTAACAGTTTTCCATCCTTGTTTTAATTTTTTTTGTGCTGGGTTGACTAGATAAGCTAGCTATTTGAAGGAAAATTTTTTGGTTTACTCAGCCTAGATTAGAACATAAGTCATAAGGCAGATACAAAATTTTTATAACATATGACCTTTCAATATATAATATAAAAACTTGATAAAATGAATTTATATATATTTATAGTAAATTAATTTTAAAAAATGATTTTAAAAATGTCTACATAATAGCTGTTTAACAAGTATTTTGTGATAGATTAAAATAATTTAATAAATACCCTGAATTATTGTTTAACAACATATTTTGTTATAGATCAAAATTATTATTGTCTATAGGCTGTAATAGAATTAACAGATGGCTGGTATAAAATAAATGCAGTCGTTGATAAAGCTATGTCAGTTTTACTTAGAGTTGGCCACATTTCAGTAGGAGATAAACTGTGTATTACTGGTGCTGAATTTGTTGGATCAGTAGAAGCATGTTCACCTTTAGAGGTAATAGAATTTTAAATTATTATTTTAAACATTAATCTCATTTTACATTTTAAAATTAATATCATAACTGTAATCTCTTATCCTTTTTTTCAGTTTTTCTATTCATTACCCCTCTCCCCCCCCCCCCCAATTAAAAAGTTAAAGAAAATTTATGTGGTTTCTTTGTTTAGTTTTTTTTTTTTTTTTTTTGGAAAATCCCGTTATAAATTATTTAATGATTTTGTTTAGTGATTTAATGCTACACATTTTATTTAAGATTTTTTTAATTTATAATTTTTTTTTTTTGTGGGTTATACAGTATTTTCAAATTTTATTTTTGGACTGGATTTTATTAAATGTATATTTTCTATTTGTTTATGCATGTCAAGTATTTATTTAACAATAAAAAATGGAGCAGTTATCTTATACTCTAAATATATTTTTATATTATTATTTTGAGAAAATCATCAAAAAAATTTTACCAGTTTTTTTAAAAGAGATTTTGTAATTACTATCATAATAAGGATATTAACATGTAGATTTTTTAATTGTTCTATATTCTTTTTTGCTTTTTATTTAAAATTTTAATGAAATATTTGTGATTAAAGCCTAAGTTTTAGAGTTGACTATCATTACATAACCAAAATTAAATAAATCAAAAGGACTATAACAACTTTTCAGCTTAAGATCAAGACAAAACATTTCTTAATGGAAATAAGAAAACTTGTTCAGTTTCATTCACAAATAGCAGAATAAAATTGTTAAGGTACAATTAATAATTAATGAACACATTGATATTAAAGAGACAAGCAGAACGTATTTCAAATGAGGCATCTATGTATAGAACATTAACAGAATTATTGCAAATTTAAGCTATTCTTTAAAAATGAGGCATGTTGATGGAATGATGTAAAGAGAAAATTTAATTTTTATTGAAGCTAAGATATTGAACATTAATCAGTAAATTAGTCATTACTTGGATTTTAATCAAGCTTAGCATATCTTTTTGATTGATGCAAAACTTTGCTTTTGGATCCAAACGTATTTTTTAATTTATTCATGGTGAAAGGAATCAGTATTATGTAAATTGTCATCAATTAATACTTAATAATTTAAGGTGTTTTTTTTAAGTCACTTTTATTTTTTGATATGCTGATTAATGCTATTAACAATTATCATATGTAATTCAATCAGAAGACTGATTTTTATTAAATATATATATATATTGTAACGGAATTCGCCTTTTTGTATGAATCACGTATATATATGACCATACGCATGTTTGCATAATTATAACGTAATAGTTTCTTTTTTCTTTTTTTTTTTTTATTTAAAAAAAATATATATATATAATTCCTTATTCAGTCAGTAATTCTACACGGTACTCTTATTTCTCGCCCAGCATATTTATGCACATCAATTTCTGATTCCAAGCGCCAATCTTACCTACATGTAAATAAGATTATGCTGGGAGAGATCGAGTATTAATTTTGAATGAATAGAACTTCTACCATTCGCTAGCTCACTCAGGGCGGGTGGTTATTAACCATGAGAAAGATATGGGGACACCAATGCGCACATAGACGTTTAATCAACTCTCTTATACATTATTTTACTATGAATCTCTATCTCTATTATACAATCTAAAATAAAAGAACATAGATACATACACTTATGCTTAAAATAGATATTTAATACTCATTAATGTAGAAATCCCATAATAAATATTTTCTAGTTTGTGCTCAAATATTTTAAAGATAACATATGCAAATACATATACTGCATAAACAAAATAAATACAACAAAATCAGATAATATAAGACAAATGAAATAATTCAGCATTTAGTCTATTCATCCATATAAAATATACTTGATGATGTATAAAAGATTTCTTTTGATTTTTCTTTTTCTTTTGATTATTATTGAAAATGAATTATTGTTTAAGAAGTGAGTAGTGCTTAAGAAAGTATTCATATTACCTTGATTTCTCCCCGGGGGTGTAGACGAATAGCAGTATTGGTTTGCGCGACCCTTCGGCATCAATAAGTGCTTTTGGATAATTTTATCTTGATCAATCCTTTAATATATTATAAAGAACGTTCTGTGAAAATCGTTCTATTTGTCAGGTTTAAGAAGGACTTCCTTCCAATGTAGACAGCATCTGCGGTATCTTCGTAGGATGGCTGCAGAGCCCAGCATGCTTCTGTCCTTACCCCAACCTATTCATGGCTGATGGTTATATCTAGTTTTTAAAATAATATTTTTACGATCTCACTAGTAGAACAAATCTTTTTAGAATGGCCTCAAAAATCCGATTCAAGAATTCTCATTAATTAATTCCATTGTTCCATTTTCTTTTTATTCTTTCTTTTTTCTTTTCTTTAAAAAGAAACCACGTGTTATTTTTCGGTTTGCAAAAACCCTTCAGCACTTTTTTTCTCTTGACGTCAAGGAATTTCAATTAACACCTCAAAATCCATATTCGACCATTCTTTGTTTCTTTCTTAGCATTTTTATTTATCAAGATAACAATCTATGCATTTTTGATTCTTTTTTTTTCATTTAATATATCTTTTTGACTATATCGTACTAGGACTTCCATCTTGAAAATAAAATCTAGCTTTATTATTTTTTTTCATTCCACTTATTCATCCATACAGCAATACAACTACATGCGTTTTTAAACAAAATACAAGAGCACAAACTTTATAACCACCCCCAACCCCTTCTGTGTAATCTCTTTCTGTTTCCCCATTTAAAAATATATACACACGCAAAAAAAAAAAAACCAAAGAAAAAAAATCAAATTTATTACAAATTTTGATTATATATGTGTGTGTGCCTATATACCACCATACTTTAGAACAGGGTTTGAACCCAGCTCTATTATAATATATAAATAAAATCAAAACACTATCTACACAATTATTTTAATATTTCTACCAAAGAACTGATTTTTAGTCCTTTGGTTGAAATATTAAAATAGATGTGCAGACAGATAATTGTGTTTGGTTTTTTATTTATATATTTTCTTTAGTTAGTTGGTATATTTTTCATTGTTTCCATTTATATATATATAGAGATTTTGAGGTTAACTCATTGCAATTGTCTATATATAATTGAAGTGCTCTCTAACAACAACATATGATAATACATTTTAAAGACAAAAGAGCATATTTTTTTATATTTTTTCTCTTCCTTTTATCTAGATCAGGGGTGGCCAACTTTTGTGTTCATAAGATCTGTTTTTTATTTTAAAAATGTGTTGCGATCGACTTATTGTCATAGGCGTAGTCTAAGTGGAGGGAGGTGTGAAATACATACTATTTTTATATATCTACCTACGTAAAAAATAACATAATTATTTAACAGGCCAAAAAACTCATGTCAGAGGGAATTAAAGCAACATGAGTAATTATTAACAATATTAATTCATATTAGCTACAGATAAAGACAGATTTAGAATTTATTTTATTACCTTAACATTAATGGGAAGACTGTTTTTGCATGTTTCTAACCAAGGAATCATAATTAGGTGTATATCCTGACAAAGATAATAATAGAGAATCCTCAATATGGGAATCAGTCAGGACAGAACATTGTTTAGTTTTCATTAACTTTAAATATGAAAATGCCGATTTACACAGGTATGTAGATCCGAAACAAGAATAAATATATTCACTATATTTGGTGATATTGGGATATTTTTCTCAGTTGATGTATTTCCAAAAACCTTCTTTAAATTTTCTAGCTTGTAAGATTAAATCAGTTTGTAAAATTATAATTTCATTTTCTAATACCTTTTGCTCCATGTGAAATATGTCTGAAATTTTTTGGTTAATGCGTTTCACACTTAAATCTTTTTTAAAAGGAAAAGATATACATTCCACAATTTCTTTAATTTTCTCAAAATCTTGGAATCTTACCTTAAAATCTTCAATTACTTTTTGGATATCCGCGACATATTTTTCGATATTATAATTAATATTTTTATGTTTTTGTAGGTGATCCGCCATATTTGGAAAGTGATTCAGATTATTTTGTTCAGATTTTCTATTAAGAAAATTTTGTTTTATATTTATCTATGCAGCTGATCATACCAATTATTGTTTTATTTTTACCTTGTAATTCTAAATTTAAATGACTTAATATTGAAGTAAAATCGGTCAGAAACCTAAATCACTAAGCCAAGTTTTATCATTTAAATTTTCATATTTTCCATCTTGCTCACCAAGAAAATCTATTATTTCAGGGGTAGTGTTTGGTGATGTGTACTGTGGCTGCTAGGCGACGTTGCAGCACCACCAATAAGCATGCAAGTGATAAATTTATATCCAAAAATAGCTCAAATCGATGGGAAATTAAAATTAAAATGCCTAAGGCAAGACATCATAAGTAAGTAAAAAATCAAGTGAAATAATACGTAAATTTAAAAAAAGTATAAATATACAGAAAATGTTGAAATGGCTCAAAAATAAGTAAAATAAAAATTAAAAAGCATGTAAAATGCAAATTAAAAAAGTACACACACATGCGCATGGAAATTGTTAAAATACATAAAATAAAACACCCCTGAGCAATTAATTGAAATGGCTCAAAAATAAGTAAAATAATTACAAAAACAGAAATCGGTAAAATGCATAAAATACCCCCCCCCCACGATAAATTGAAATGACTCAAAAATAAATAAAATACAAATTGCAAAAACAATTATTGAAAAAATACAAAAGATAGACATGTAACACCTTTTGATACACCTGCTCAACTTATATTACAATGTATTAAAACAGTTTTCAAAGAAAATGTTGAGTAAAGAGGAAAAATTTGACATTAAAAAATATAATCAGGAATGGTTCGTAAGCTCGGCATTGCTATTCTTAATTTAAGCGTAGATATAATGAAAGTTCTTTCACCAACCGTTCTTCAATATTTCATATATTAATTGTTGCAAAAATAATCTAATCAACCATAACAAAGCCACTCTCCTTATATACATCAGGTTTTGCCTGCAGTGTGTTTCAAGAAAAGCTATTAGCAGATGTTCTTTACGTGTGTTTTTTCCTGTATATCTCTGTCTCCACTCTGTCTTGCTGTGCATTGTATTCGTATTTACTATTACAATGTATTTCCTCTGTAAAGGTGACAAATGTAACCATTTTAGTATTGCTCTAGAGATACAGCACTTATTTTACTTTTCCTAATACATTTGAACCACTCTCCCATTGTATACTCATTTTAACATTTTCTTCATTGCTTTTACTGATTTTATTAATTTATAAACTTAGATGGGAAATTTTCTGACGAAATTATTTATTCTTTACTTAAGATTGTAAGTCTGATTACGAAGTATTTTATATCCCCCCCCCCCCCGTAATTGCACACACACGCGCGCTTATTCCTAACTTATGTGGGTTTATTTTATTAATAAAATTATTTCTAAGCTGGGAGATAGGTTTGAACACAGCAACATGAAGCAAGTATATCTACTGGTAGATATGCACCACTTCAGCGTATTATCATTTTATTAAGTTGCTTTAAAATTTAATATATGCTCACTTGGAAAGGTTCGACAAAATTATAACTGTGATTCATTTTGAAATACTAGTAACGTGCAGCATTCAATTCACCACTTTTGTAGGCCTTCCAACAGTCAGAATATATGGAGAGTCCTGGTGCAATATGTTGTTTAATGGCATCCAGGAGAATAGAGGCTGTCCGACCTGGAACAGCGATCATGAAACATTTCGTTTGTTTCTCTGCACAAACCACCAAATAACCACTGTTGTGTAAGAATTCTTCCCTGATGGTTTTTATGTCTTGTAAAGAGAGTTTCATCGACATCTACAATTTTTCCTGGACCTCCAAATTTGCAGGATGGGTGAGATAGCAGACTTTCTTTACAAGCTTCTCTCATATATTGCTTCCATGCAATGATAGTGCTCCTGTTCAAATCCAAATCATTTATTCCTGATTATATGGTCAATTGGTTTTTACTCCAATAATAAATGATTCGGATGGCTGAGACAAATGATAATCTGCAGCCCTCAAACCAGGTTCC
Source organism: Epiperipatus broadwayi (assembly GCA_028023455.1). Taxonomy (NCBI): domain Eukaryota; kingdom Metazoa; phylum Onychophora; class Udeonychophora; order Euonychophora; family Peripatidae; genus Epiperipatus; species Epiperipatus broadwayi. The sequence goes on from JAQFVV010006242.1 coordinate 6,308,833, forward strand.
TTTTCTAAGTGCTATGCGATTTTGACAGACATTAATGTTGCATTTCCAGTGCATCCTTAGGCTCCTATAAAGCTTCATTTGATGGGCATTAACACACACTTTTTGAGAAGGCAGAACCCGTTTAGTTTGGGAGATCCCATATTTTCATCATTTTGGCCAAGCAAAGATAAAAACACTATACCTACTTTAATTTCAGCACTTTTTGGAATGTTTCCTGAAAGGTTTGTGCATGTTTACTATTGTATTCATCTGCATAAAAAAAAAGTTCATATTAACACCATCAAAAAATACAAATAATCCCAACAAATTGTATTTCTAGCACTCCAAAATAATTAATAGGTCATAATAAAACTAAGCAGTTATTTTAAAAGATTAGTTCAGTTAGATTTTGATTAAATTTGTCGGCCCAAGCAATTATATATATATATATTTTAAGTGTCATAGCATCGGCCGGGCCTGCAAGTGCAAGGCAGTCGCACTGACCTCTCGACCACCAATGCAAGACAGCAATTATATTTTTCATGTGAAAAGTCTATTGTCATATTTTTTTCTTAGAAATTTATAGTATTGCGCGCGCCATTTCTTTAATACCTTATCTTTTGTAACCATTTTTTCAACACAATGATGTAGAAAAACAGTGTGGTGCTGGTTAATGCTTTTGCTGCATTAATTTTAATTGCATTTTGGTTGCAGTTTTTTGAACAATTATGTTTTGGAAATAATTGCAAAATTTAACATTATGATTATTTAAGTTCAAATTCACAATTGAATTTGAGAAAACGCAAAAGTCTTTGTACATTTTAGGTAACTGTACTACTTACTAATTTTTTTTACTAATTTTCTTTCTTAAAATGTATAAAGACTTTTGCTATTGGGTATTTATGTTTTTATTTCTTGGTGCATATTTGCGACCCCTTAAAAATTTAACGCGACAAACGCTGGTATACAGCAATCACCCCAAATATGTATGTGTGCTTAATATACATTCCTATTACATAAGCTTTGTGTTTTGTTTTAATATATTATTACCATTATTGCATACTGAAACATTATTTAGCCATCATCCTGTTTCACCTACTATGTCCTATAGTAATATCTTTTCAAAGTTCAAACCCAAGTGCACGTATATTCACTTAAATTCATCATAAATAATCTATAGTAAGGTATATTTGCATGTATGTGCGTCTATATAGGCACAGCATACATTAACTGTAATAATTATATACGTATGTTTAATATACGTATTGAAACAGATCTAGTGACCCTCCTTTTTCACCTACTTTATTACATAGTAGTATGTATTTTTGTATTTATCTATGTCTGAGTACATGTATATTAACTTTAAACCTATCCTGATATTGTCATATTAAGTATAGGCGAGTATGTGTGTATTCATTATTATATAATTATGTATACATATGTGAAATGAGCACCTACGCACATACAAGTTATAATTTGTAAAATTAAATCTAAGGTAAACCTTGCTGTATGTGTCACGGGAATATACATATGTATGTGAAAGGCTTAGTAATGTAATAGATTTAAGAGCATTACAATTCTTTTAGTTTATTTTAGAATTAAATTATTATAGGCTGATGTGTAAATTAATCTTATTTTCACATATAAAGTCAATGAAAATTAAATGAGTTGCACATGTGGTAAGTTGTTTATGAGTTCTAAAGTTTGTTTTCTAAAAATCCTTTCGCTGAATCTTGACCTAATTAATGATTTAAAAAAAAAAAGACGGGGATAAGAGAAAAAAATCAACAGGTTGCTAATCTATTTTAAAATCAATCCCTGGTAAAAAAATCAAACTGCTTTCAAAGATCAATAACTCAGCAGGATTCACTGTCTTTGCTAAAAAAAAATAAATAGTGTAAATCAAGTAATTGAGAGAAAAATAAATTGTAAACAAGTTTAGAAGTGAGCAGTCTATAAACTAAAATTTCAGCTTTGGCAAAACTTTTCCTTTTTTTTAATGTTTATTTATTTTTTAACTAGACCATGCCCATCATGCCAGCTTGAAACAGAAAGAAGATCGGTAATAAACTTAAGCAGAACTTTATTTCAATTCTATAATTAGGCTAAGCTGAAAAGCTAGCTATCCTATTCTGTAAATGTGCACAACAAAACATCTTTGTTGTTATTTTAATTTCTTAAGCTATGAAGTAAATCTAAGCACTAAAGTAGTATAATTTTATGTTTAATCTTGTAAGTCTTGTTCAATCTCCTACAACTTTAAATTAGTCTAAACTAAATGAAACTCACTTGAGATGATTATACCTATTTTGTTTTATCTTTGTTTGAAAATATATGAATTATGCTATGATTGATTCGGAACGGAGTTTAATATAAAATTTAGTTATTTAACGGTGTTACAACTGTTTTTGATGTGTGTGAGTGTGCTTTTTTTAAAATTTATGTATTTTGAGCGATGTTTTTGATCTGTATGTGCACTTTTAAAAAACATTCCGTCATTACAACTGTTTTTGATGTCTCAAAGTTTGAATGTTCTTTTGCCTATTTTGGAAACATCCTTGTATTTTTATAATCATCTGCAATCTGTTTGAACAAGCTTCTCCAATAATTTTCATGCAGAAGTCTCAAAGTTTGAATGTTCTTTTTGCCTACTTTGGAAACATCCTTCTTGTATTTTTATAATCATTTGCAATCTGTTTGAACAAGCTTCTCCAAATAATCTTCATGAAAAGTCTCAAAGTTTGAATGTTCTTTTTGCCTACTTTGAAGCCATCATCTGTAAGTACTTTTTTTTTTTGTAAGTATTTGTGGATTTTTTTTTGTATGTTAACAAATCCAATTTAGAAATTAGTCGGGGAGGGGGGGGTTGTGTTTTGTGTCACATTTCATTTTGCTAAGTGATTATATTTTTTAATGTGAGAGGTCTATTACATCTCATTTCATTTTGCAACTTTTAATATTGAAATGATATTCTTTACCTATCATAATGTTTCACCTACTATGTTCCATACTAGTATATTTTTTTTAGTTTAAACCTTTGTAAGTTAGCATATATTAATTAAAAGCAATTTAATAAAATGATAATAATATGTTGAAACAGTGCATATCTATCAGTAGATATACAGATATACTTGCTTCATGTTGCTGTGTTCAAACCTATCTCCCATCATAGAAATAATTTTATTAATAAAATAAACCCACATAAGTTATGAATAGGCACGCATGTGTGTGCAATTATGGGGGGGGGTATAAAAAACTTCGTAATCAGACTTAGCAATCTTAAGTAAAGAATAAATAATTTCGTTAGAAAATTTTCCATATAAGTTTAGAAATTAATAATATCAGTAAAAGCAATGAAGAAAATGTTAAAATAAGTATACACTGGGAGAGTGTTTGAAACATATTAGAAAAAGTAAAATAAGTGCTGTATCCCTAGAGCAATACTAAAATAGTTACATTTGTTACCCTTACAGAGAAAATACATTGTAATAGTAAATACAAATACAATGCATAGCAAGACAGTAGTGTGACATAGAGGAACGTAAGGAAGAAACGCACTTAAAGAACATCTACTAATATCTTTTCTTGAAGCACGCTGCAGGCAAAACCTGATGTATATAAGGAGAGAGTGGCTTTGTTATGGTTAATTAGATTATTTTTGCAACAATTATTAATATATGAAATATTGAAGAACTATTGGTGAAAGAACTTTCATTATATCTACGCTTAAATTAAAAATAGCAATGCCCAGCATGTTAAATTTTTCCCCTTTATTCAATATTTTCTTTCAAAACTGTTTTAATACATCGTAATAAAAGTTAAGCAGGTGTATCAAAAGGTGCTACATGTCTATCTTTTGTAAGTATTTTTTCAATAATTGTTTTTGCAATTTGTATTTTATTTATTTTTGAGCCATTTCATTCAATTAATTGCTCGGGGGTGTTTTATTTTATGTATTTTAACCGATTTCCGCAAACGTATGTGTGTACTTTTTTAATTTCCATTTTACATACTTTTTAATTTTTATTTTATTTATTTTTGAGACATTTCAACATTTTGTGTGTGTGTGTGTACTTTTTTAAAATTTACATATTATTTCATGTGAAATTTTGCTTACTTTTGATGTCTTGCCTTTGGCTAAATTTTTTACTTGTTTTTACTTACTTTTGATGTCTTGTCTTGGACATTTTAATTTTCCATCGATTTGACCCATTTTTGGATATAAATTTATCACTCGAATGCTTCTTGGTGGTGCTGCAGAATCGCCTAGCGGCCATTTCAGGCAATAAATCACGAAATTGTTGCAGAAATTTACTTCTGCTAGCCCTCTTACATCGGTATGTAGTAATAATTAAGTTGGCTTTCATCGAGCAGCAGTTGGAAGAGACATTGTTTGAGGAAACTTCCTCAAATAAATTGAACTAACAATTTTAAACGCTATGTCCATTACTTCTTTTGTGTTTAGTCTCTTCCTGGCTAACACTTGCTGGTGAATGATGCAGTGGTAACTCAAAACCACTGGGAATTCATCTTCATTTTGACATAGGGCTATAAATTCATTTATGCAATCTATCATTGTAGACGCGCTATCCGTTGTTATTGAAAGTAATTTAAAAAGTAGTACTTTCAAATCATTGAGCAAGTTTTTAAAGGCTTTGAATATATCTACACCTCTAGTCCTTCCTTTCAAAGAAATCATACCCAATAATTCTTTTTTAGATGTAAACTCTTTAAAAACCATACAAATGAAAACAAGTAATTGTGCTATATCACTTATATCTCTCTTCATTTTGACATAGGGCTATAAATTCATTTATGCAACCTATCATTGCAGACGCACTATCCGTTGTTATTGAAAGTAATTTAAAAAGTAGTACTTTCAAATCATTGAGCAAGTTTTTAAAGGCTTTGAATATATCTACACCTCTAGTCCTTCCTTTCAAAGAAATCATACCCAACAATTCTTTTTTAGATGTAAAATCTTTAAAAACCATACAAATGAAAACAAGTAATTGTATTATATCACTTATATCTCTCGATTCATCACATTGAAGGGAAAAACAAGAACATCTATTAATATCATTATATAACTGCTTTTTTACATTTCCACTCATCTTCTCAATTCGTCGCACTACAGTGTTTCGGGACAGTTGTAGATCTTGAATTGCAGCAATAATTTCACTCTTGTTATGAAAATTGTTAAAAAGTGAATCTGATATTTTCAAAAACGATTCCTTTACAAATTCACCCTCGGAAAATGGTTTACATTTTTTTGCTAAGTGATAGCTTACTTTGAATGATGCAGTAGTTACTGCTTGTGACTTCAACATTGGCTTTTTAAAAACATTTTGTTGATTTTTTAATTGAGTTTTAAAATCCCTAACTTTACGTTTTTTCAATTCGGTATTTTGTAAATAATCTGTTTGATACTTGTTATGTAAAGCTAAAAAATGTCTCTCCAGATTACCCTTTTTAGCAATGGCTATCAAGGTAAATCATATTAAGCAACAACATTTATAATTCACTATTGTAAAAAAGTAATTGAGTTCTCATTCTTCATTGAAATGGTAAGTTTTCGATTTTTTTGGTTATTACTCATATTCATGGGTATATTAAAATGAAAAAAAAAATACTTATGACAATTTTATTTTCCCAAACTTAACTGATAAGAATTAAATATTCAAAATAAATAATAAATATTGAATTAAATATTTTCCAAAAAAATTAAACCATGAACTGCGCTCATTAACCCCGTTAATGACTTCAGCTTAGACATCTATTGCCGAAAACGTTCACTAATCAAATAAGTAGATAGGTAAGAAAAGCCACAATTTAAATTAAAGCATAAAAAAAGGTACTTATCTTTTGGATAGATAATATTGATTAATCGTAATATTGTTAATACTAAAGAAAAGAAGCTACCGTATGACATTACCAAATGTTAAAGCTAAATGGCTATGTTCCGTTTAGGTATTACGTTCACGCGTTGCATTTGGTTATAAGTAAAACACATTAAGTCAAGATTAAAAATATTATTTTCAATAATGATATGACTTAGTGGACTTCACCTATCTAGAATTGAAAAAAAATTTAGAACAAAAACAAAAATAACAAAAAAACTTGAAAAATCTTGACTTAATTTGTTTCACTCGTAACCCGACAGCTCTTGGCTTTGCGATTGACCAGTTGATCATGATCAACTTGTTGGGCACCCCTGATCTAGACTAAAGCATTATCTGTAATGCCTTTGCTAAAAGGAATGAATATTAAATCAATCAGAAATTTATTACTAAATATTTTTTAACTTGATGGATATTTTTTAGTTGGCAGGTATAAAATTTTTCTCATTTTTAATTTTGTCAATGACAATTTAAATACTAATATTATATAATGTTTATCATGCTAAATATTTTATGTAATGTTTTGAGGTTAACTCATAGAAAATGTCCTTATATAATTGTAGTATCCTTTAGCAGCAGCATATGACATTACATTTTAAAGGCAAAAGAGCACACTCTTTATCTTGTTTCTCCTTTTATCTAGAATTTGTCTGCAATATCTTTGCTAGAAGGAATAAATATTAAATCAGTCAGAACTTATTTCTAAATATTTTTTAATCTGATTGATATTTTTTAGTTGGAAAATATGAAATTTCTCTCATTTTTATCCTTGCCATTGATGGTTTTAGTACTAGTATTATTGTAATAGTCAGAACGTGTATCTCACTAACACTACAGAGTTCAAACCCCAGACCCGAAACTCAACACACTGGGAATTGCCTCCCAGAAATCCTAAGTTCGAATCTAAAGTCTCTACTCCACAGTGCCACTTACGTGATAACGCATCTGATGCTACTAATAGCATAGTTTCTTTCCGGTGCCGGTGGTCAGGGAGAGGCAAGAGACTCTACATTAACATATATAATTAGGTTAGCTAACTAAAGACTATGGATAATACAAAATATATATAAAATGAGAAATAGCCTAGAGTAATGATGTGGATCGCAGAAAATAAATAAAATATTTAAACTGATTATACTTTAAATACAGTTTATTAATTAGCACTACAAGATGGCTTTGTCTGAATAAGCCAGACCAGGCCATCAAATTAAAAGATAAACATATTTTAAATAGATACAATAAAATGCCATTTACATTAATGGCTGGTTGATCTATACAATCTTTCTATACCTCGGGTCAATGCATGATGAAATTATAATAATGCACTTAAAACAAATATACAATCATAAAAAAAAAGGTTAATTCACAAATGCGAAGCCTATGGCGAATGTGATAAGTGTTGCTTAAATCAATTTATATTCTAAAATCTGAGAAAAGAACTTATATTGATTTCTAGAATGGTGCGGACGAAAGCTCGTTGAACTAGAGGTATGGCAGTGGTTAAGATGCGGGTAATTGAATATAATATCATTTAACTATAACAAGGGAATGGTGGTACTAGTGGAGGCTTAATATATAGAATGGAGTGTGGTACGTTGAAACCGCGGCTTTGTGAAAATACAAAAATGAAAATAGATGGAATGGCATTTCGCCAGGGATCCCGTAGAAGTTTAATCTCAATCAGCCCGAGAGTGGCCTATTACCATAAACTCTGTACCTGGGTGATTGAAGCATATATTCCAGGTATGGCTTCTAGCTCATTCAATATCTGGAAGTTGCAAGGATAAAAGGGAAAGGTCTGAGCCTTAAATCCCTGTATAAACAAAGCAAGGTCTCAACACCTTATATGCCTACCCTAGTAACACACAATGTAAATAGAACAAACATATGACAGGAGTAACTGAACAAGTAAAGGTGCTTAACCAATTCTTATATTTTGAAGACGATCCACACATTCTTGACCTCAATTTTGCAGTTCGTAAAAGGCATTATAAATACAATGTTATTTGAAACTATTAAAATGGAGTGGAATGCATGATTAAAAGGGGATTAATAAGGCAAGACGCAATCATACATTTCTATAATTATAAAATCTACTTATCAAGTTCATGCATATCCTCGCATCATATATATATATATAAATACGAAATATACTTTTCTTGAAATAAAATAAAACAGAGTAGCCCTCGAACAAGTGATTTTAGAAACATTTAAGGGTCAACTATGAAATTAATCCGCAACAATATGGCGGCACACTAATAGGAGGGAAGGAAATAATTCGCTCATTCGATGGCTATTTAAGCACACTACGATAATAGAATAAATTGGCAAATATATAAAATATTAACCCAAGGATAGAAAGAAAAGCACGCAAGTTAGATTACAAATATATTTACAGAAATACTGTTTCATAACAAAAGAAATACATTTAAAATTTTAGCTAGCTTTTAGAAATAAAATAGGCAATACAACAACTCTTGGCTTAATGGGGTAACCTCATTTTAACTTGGGGCAGTCCATGCACATTTTCTGGTTTAAAACTCCAATTGAAATTAAGTAGCATGTTATTAATATGGCAGCTTCTTGGTTCGTGGTTAAAGATGATACATGTTTAGCAGCGGTGGCAGTTTACAACAGGTTCGGAGCATCAGATGGTATATGCCGTAGGACTGGCTATCCGAGAAGGAAGAGCCTTCCCGCCGGTTTACTCAGACATTCTACTGTCAACAGGCAAAGGCTGGTAATTTACTAATTTCTCTAATGGTGTAGGGCTGGCTTTAGCTTCTTGTAATAAATTTACAAATTTAAAATCTCAGCGAACTTCAATTTTAATAAAATTATACTTCTCAAAGTAATTCAACTAATTAAACAGTAATTCAACTCATAAAGCATAATCAAAACACAATATATTTAAAGCTGAACACAGACTATAGAATAAGCAATAGCAGGATCGAATAATAGCAAAGCATAGCATTATAATAATAATATCATTATCCCTCTAAGAATAGAAATCGGCCCTATATATACTAAACCAGCATACACTAGTACTACCCCGCGTCAGTCACTATAGAGCCAACAATAGATACAAAATTACAGCTGCCAACTTATCCGAATATCTGAAAGCAGGGATTTTATAATTAGTTTTTGCTTTTAAGATATTCGGATTAGAACTTTTAATTTTAACAATGTTTTAATTAAAAATACCTGAGTGGATATCTGTTGTTTATCTGATAGCAAAATTTAAGCCACTAATTAATAAATGTTACCAAAATGTTGATTAATTAATTCTACTGTTACTTCCCAACCCTCATTTACTTTTGACAGAAAATATGTGGCGTGATTTTAGAAATCTAAAAACCAAATTATTTTACTTTTGAATTGTAAAATGTTTAAATCTATTTACCGAGAAATATTACCTTACTAAATGAAAACAAATATTATGAATGTAATATCTCTAAAATAAACAGATTTAACTAACATATCTTTAAGTAACGAAAGTATTATTTTATTTAAGTTTTAAATGTATTATCGCAGTCTGTATGTAAATTTACTTATATAACCTACTTTTTAAAATGAATATATATACATGCACATACTCGCAATTGATAAATTATTAATAATAGGGTTTTACAATTATATATACCATGAGCATTAATACATTCGGATCTAATTTAGGCAGAATTTCGGCATATAAGCGGAAGTACAGACACACTACAATAAACTGGGGTTTGAACTAGGGTATGAGGGTAGGAAAGAAGTGAGAGAAGGTGAAACTAAAATTTGTACAGCAAATCTTACTTTTTCATTATGTAATATTTATATTTGATATAATGTTTTGAGGTTGAGTCCTTACAACTGTCTATACATAATTGAGTGTTGCCCCTTTGCCTTTAAAATATATTGTTATATACTCTTGCTAGAGGTCATTATATAGTACATAATATTGTCATTAGTAAAATAAAAAATGAAAGAAATTTCATACTTGCCAATTATTTAGAAATAAATTTCTGGTTGATTTAATATTTATTTCTTTTAGCAAAGGCATTGCAGACAATTCCCTAGATAAAAGTTATACTATTGCTAGAGGGTATTTCAATTGTATATTGTACCCTCACCTTCAGTTCGATACATAATGGAAAAATAAAACTAGCTCAACTAAAATAATAATGCTCCAGCTAAAATACTTATAATCTTAATATAATAAATAAAGATATCCTATAATGATTTCTACCATTCGACTAGCTCTAAATAATTAATAAATAATATATGGTTCGATTCATAAAAATTAAACTAATAAAATACTAATAAATCTTGAGACAATTTAGTGAAAGTAAAGCAGTAAAGAATTACATTGAGCCTATATCCCACAGGATACAATCTCCATCGTATAAGAACACTATCCCCCCTATTATTTCAAATAATGATAATAAATTCATAGTATTCTTAAGTCTTTAAAAGTAATAAGTAATTTAGTATAATATTACTAAACTAAATTCTAATCTCTTTTATTAAAAAATATAATTATAATTATCTCAGGTTCTTGAAAAATAAATCTAATCACTTAAAATATCTGTAGCCAAGTATGATAAGGGATTTTATATCATTCCTAACTACACCTAAACAATAATAATAACAATAATAAATAATAATATTCCTTCTCCAAATTAAATAACTATTAATCCTATCTACTATTCAATATTATGACAACTAATAATAATGATAACAACAATAATATTAACAATATAATTCTTGTATTTCTCATGTGGCATCTTAATATGGTACAATCTGAAAATATGTGGCAACAAACAATATTATATTTTATGCAGTAAATTGTGTGATCAATTATAATAATATTGCAAAAGAAAAATTATTCAAATATCATATTCTGGATAATTATTATTTTTTAAAATAAATAATTTATACTGTGCAAAAATGTATCATTTATTTTGGATTCTGTTAATCATGTATTTGTGATGGTGAATAAATCAATCAAAATAACACAGAGATAATTTATAATTTTCATTAAAACAAAACTGCTATCTCCTGATGATTCTCTTATTCTGACTGGGCTTTATATACTGTTCTTCTCATTCATGCCCAGGGCTCTGGGATAGCCTTGTCTTTCCTTCAGGTCTGGGTTTAAGTGGAACTGCTATTCACTCCAAGGTCCGCATTCCAAACTGGAACTGCTATATCTGAGATCCGTGAGTCTACAACGCAGAAGAGGGAGGGGGAAATAAACCTGAACTGTTACCTCCTTTCTTATCTTTATTACTGCTAAGAGAAAATTGGATGCTGATTCATACCAGTTAAACATACTGTAGCAAAATACAGTTAGATATTTTACCTGTGAGCATTTTAAATTTTTTATAATTACTGATATATATATATATATTGTAACGGGTCCACCCATTTACCTATGTTTTTTGAAGTACTCTTCTTTACGAGAGTATGAACGTGTATATCTATATACGCATATGAACAAAAATATAAGCCCTATACATATAAAATTTCTTCGATATCATACACAGTATATTTATGGATGTCTAACTAAAGACTCCAAGTGCCAATCTCACCCATAGGTAAGAATTATACTGGACAATATGGAAGTATGTAATAGGATGATAAAATGACCTGGCCTGCGGCTAGCTTTCTAAGGGCGGGTGGTAAAATTACTGGGAGTAGATCTAACCCTCTTTTTTTTTTTTCTAAAAAAAAAAACTCAAAACACACACAAAAAAAACCATTCATTTTATACATATTTATTAGTAATAATATTTATGTAAGTCATATCAATTTTTTTTTTTTATTTATCAAAGATTTCTATCAGTTTTCCCTTTTGTTAATTTGCTCTTTTCTTTCTTTACCAAAGCCCACACATACACACAAATATGCTATAACGTATGTTGCGACCAAGATTTAATTATGAAAAAATTAATGCTAATAATGACAGTAGGAAATAATTAAACTCTCCGTGCAAAAAGAAAAGAAAAATTAAGTTCACAATTGAGTCGAACAACAGTTTTCTGAATCACGTGGAGTAAGCTTACTAAAGGTCACATATATATGCAAATAGGAAAAAAAGTACCTGCGTTTCCCCGGGGAATTGATTGAATTCACCTGGTGAAAGAGAAATCTCCGGTCCTTGGACGATGAACGGACTTTTTGAAGTTCGGATTCCATGGCTGAAATCTATTTATTTATTTATTTTTTTCACATCTCATGATGATCCAACATTGTTACTTATTGAGGCGATTTTCCGGGCTTAATGTCCCTTCTCCGATATTGGCAGCTGCTATACATTCAGGGGAAGGATTCAAACACCTCGCACGTTGAAGTTTCTACCCCAGCCTGATCATATTTTATCGATGTATAACGTTGATCTCTGGATTCTTATCTCTATATAAGTCTAAAGTCTGCTTTCTTCCACTCTCCACCTTATAATAATCAATTTTTTTTATTAATTATAAAATTTATCTTTCTTTTCAAATCAGGAATTGCTGACTCCACTCCTTCTCTTAATTCTTTCTTTTCATTAATTTTTCTTTTTCCATTTCCAATTAACATTCCATGAGCCTTTGTTGGAATGCACCATAAAAGCTTCTTACACCTTTTTTCCAATTAGTATTTAATTAGAACTCGACATTCCAAGGTTTTTATAACAGTCACTTTCATTGTTCTGCAAAATCACTGTCTTCCATCTTGGCATTTATAGTTCTTTCTTTGACTTAATATATATATATATATTTAAAAGTTTATCAAACAAAATGTTTTATTTTTATTTTGTGAATTTTTCATTTTTAATGGTTCAAAAAATGCACTCACACATATACATAGCAATGGGTATAGCTGGGTTTGGCAAAAGAAAAAAAAATCAGAGCATGTGTAACCCCCCCCCCCCCCCCATACCTCTCTTCTATTGAGTTTTTTAATTACATAAATCTATAATTCAATACGACCACACAAATAACCGTTGATTATACATCAACTTGTAAATATTAGTTTTGTTAGTAAAGTAATATATATATATATATATTTTAATAATACATTAAGTATACGAATACATATTTGTCTAATTATCGCAACAGGGTTTGAGTATACCTACCCTGTTGCAATATTCCCCTCCAGGAAGCCTTTAAATACAGTCTACATATTTGAATGGCTCCTAAATACCTGTCCTATACCTGCGAATATTACAATATTTTAATAATTTTATACAAATTTTCAATATATGTGTACTTATATAAGTATCAAAAATCTATCACTGAAATATACACGCATAAAACAATATTCACTCGCTAAGTCCGATCATATATTTTCCTGTCTATTTCCCTTGGTTCCCTTTCCTGTTCAGGATTCGGTTTCTCTGGCGGTCGATGTCCTTCATATGGACATTTCCACTTTGGCTTAGTCTCACTGTCCCATGTTTTTTTGCTTTCTATTCTGACCATTTGTGCCCCATAATCATGAGTACTCATATCAATGGCAGTTAGCAATTCGGCCACTACTTCAATAGACGTCCTTCTCGCCCCCAGCATTATCTGTTCTACCTTTATTGGCCTGTTCTGCCCTATAATATGTATTATATTTTTCTCCGACAGATTACAAGCGTCCAGCGTTCTTAACCTCGCCATCTGCTGATGGAAAAACTGTGAATAGCTTTGCTGATCCTCTTCGGCATATTTCTCTTGTATAATCCAATACGTATCAATTCCTGATGCTTCTCAGACCAAAAAGCATTCCTTATTTTTCGTTGATAGTCCTCGAAGGTTGTGGGCTGCTAAAGAAGTGAGTTCCACCAAGATTGAGCACTTCCCGTAAGGTTACCACATGCTATCGCAATTTTACTCTCTTCTGCCATGAGTTTAATGTGGAAATATCTCCTTGGGCTTTGCAAATGTTCTACGGGTGCTTCTTCCATCTGTCCAGTGAACTGCCGAATCTTTAAGAATTGGTTTACATTAGCTGGTGCTGCCGCGTATTTTACCACTTTGTCGGATTTTTCCGTGGCATCTCTTGGTTTTACCTGAACATTTTTCTCTTTGCTTCCCCCCCCATATTGTTGTTTATTTCCTTCCCTCGTGGTTCTTTTTTGTCTATGTTTCTTCCCCCTCCCTGGCGCTATTCCCCTTTGCTATTCCAACCTTCTGTTCCAAACTTTTCAGTTTTCTTCAAATTCCTGAAACTTCTATTCTATATTTTCTAACTTCTTTATAATCACCTCCAACATCTTATGTTCATCTTTCTTTTCTTTCCCTTGTTCCTTGATTTTATTTTGAGACCTTGTTTTCGTGAAATTTAGTTAACTTCCTTTTTTTTTTGTTTATTAGATATATAGTATATTTCTTTCCTTTTTCTTTTCATTCTCTATGTGCTAGATTCCGAAACTCCAAACCCCCAAAGCACAGTGCTGCTCGCTTCCCTGACTTCCTTATGCTTTCAATATTTTTTAAGTGTATATACTTATAATTTTTTTGTGGACCGATCGATATTTCACTATATTATTTCAACTTACACATTCTGCCTTATATATATATGAAATCATTGACTAGCCTGATTTGGCCCACCTACTAATTCGACTTACTCTTGTTTTCCACTTTTATAAAACTTCCCTTTGAAAACTAGTACAGATAGACTATTGTTATTTCAAAACCTTGGTTTCAAAGTTAGTTTCAAATTCAGAAATTGTCAAAATGATTTTAAAAGTAAAAAGTGTAAAATATACTGTGTGGGTGTAAATTAAATATAATTCATTATTTGAATATCCTTTAAAACAAAATTGATTTAATAAAAAAAAAAATTTAATTTATTATTTATTTTTATTTAGTTGTGACATCTTATAGTGATAAGTGGCCGAAAATCAAATAATTATTTTGTATCTAATTGAAATGGATTAACTGCAAAGATTAACCACTTAAAGACTCGTTTACTTTTTTTTTTAAATATCTGTATTACTTTTTTTTTTTAAAAAAAAAATCAATCGCGAACAAGAAAAACATTTACGTCCATTATTGAATATTAAAAAAAAAAATCCATAACAAACTGAAATTTCTTTAAAACCAGTCTAACCTAAACTGATTACTTTATGAAAACGCTTTTATATTCTTTACTCAGTTGGTATTTTCCATATAGCCTAAAAAGTTTTTTTTTATTCTTATAAAACTTGATATTAACTACATCCAACTCTGCCAATATAATATAGCTTCCATTTTCCTATTTTTTCTTTTAGCTAAAATAATAATGATCTTACAAATCCGATATGTATAAATTTATTTATTTTCTTAAAAAAAAAAATTCATGCTAATTTTTTTTATATTTTTCTTCCCTCGTTGACCTTCTCTTTGATGGCCTTTCGTTGGGATGCCATTGTAACGGGCCCACCCGTTTACCTATGTTTCTTGAAGTACTCGTCTTTACACAAGTATGAATGTGTATATCTATATACGCATATGAACAAAAATGTAAGCCCTATACATATATAATTTTCTTCGATATCATACACAGTATATTTATGGACGTCTAACTAAAGACTCCAAGTGCCAATCTCACCCGTAGGTAAGAATTATACTGGACAATATGGAGTGTGTAATAGGATGATAAAATGACCTGGCCTGCGGCTAACTTTCTCAGGGCGGGTGGTAAAATTACCGGGAGTAGATCTAACCCCCTTTTTTTTAAAAAAAAAAAAACTCAAAACACACACAAAAAAAACCATTCATCATTTTATACATATTTATTAGTAATAATATTTATGTAAGTCAAATCAATTTTTTTTTTTTATTATTTATCAAAGATTCCTATCAGTTTTTCCTTTTGTTAGTTTGCTCTTTTCGTTCTTTGCCAAAGCCCACACATACACACAAATATGCTATAACATGTATATTGCGACCAAGATTTAATTATGGAAGAATTAATGCTAATAATGACAGTAGGAAATAATTCAAACTCTCTGTGCAAAAAGAAAAATTAAGTTCACAATTGGGTCAAACAACAGTTTTCTGAATTACGTGGAATAAGCTTACTAAAGGTCACATACATATGCAAATAGGAAAAAAAGTACCTGCGTTTCCTCGGGGAATTGATCGAATTCACCTGGTGAAAGAGAAATCTCCGATCCTTGGATGATGAACGGACTTTTTGAAGTTCGGATTCCATGGCTGAATTCGCTATTTATTTATTTATTCTTTTCACATCTCATGATGATCCAACATTGTTACTTATTGAGGCGATTTCCAGGCTTAAGGTCCCTTCTCTGATATTGGCAGCTGCTATACATTCAGGGGAAGGATTCGAACACCTCATATGTTGTAGTTCCTATCCCAGCCTGATCATATTTTATTGATGTATAACGTTGATCTCTGGATTCTTATCTTTGTATATAAGTCTAAAGTCTGCTTTCTTCCACTCTCCACCTTATAATAATCTATTTTTTTTTAATTATAAAATTTATTTTTCTTTTCAAACAGGAATTGCCGACTCCGCCCCTTCTCTTAATTCTTTCTTTTCATTCATTTTTCTTTTTCCATTTCCAATTAACTTTCCATGTGCCTTCGTTGGAATGCACCATAAAAGCTTTTTGCACCTTTTTTTTCCAATTAGTATTTAATTAGAACTTGACATTCCAAGGTTTTTATAACAGTCACTTTCATAGTTCTGCAAAATCACTGTCTTCCATTTTGGCATTTATAGTTCTTTCTTTGACTTAATATATATATTTTTAAAAGTTTATCAAACAAAATGTTTTTATTTTTATTTTGTGAATTTTCATATTTAATTGATTCAAAACACACTCATACATATACACAGCGATGTGTATAGCTGGGTTTGGCAAAAGAAAAAAAATCAGAGCACACGTATACCTTCTCCCCTCATATCTCTTCTGTGATTTTTTTCATTCAAATTACGTAAATCTATAATTCAATACGACCACACAAATGACCGTTGATTATACATCAACTTGTAAATATTAGTTTTGTTAGTAAAGTTATATATATATACATATATAGACACAGGTATATATAAGCCTGTGTATTTCAGCTATTATATATATATATATATATATTTAATAATACGTTAGTAATAATATATATTTTTTTAATAATATGTTAAGTATACCAATACGTAGTTGTCTAATTATTGTAACAGGGTTTGATTATACCTGCCATGTTGCAATATACTATTAACGTATTATAAATTTCTTATTTACAACGCAATATGTATATATAACAGGATGCACTGAATAAATTTACACATCTTGATTTAAAAATACCACTGCTGCTAATTTATGTTCAAAATACTTTTGTATCAGATGGAAAAATCAATGTAAACCTTTCTTTTAAAATGGTATATCTGAGATGTTTTTATATTACTAAATGCCTATTCTGATATTGTAGATTGGGGTATGGGTTCTACATCTTGGTAACAATCTGAAACCAAAGACAATAGGGAAAATATATCATGTCATTTGTAATCAATAATTTCAAAGAATTGTATGAAATTATGGCTGAATGTAGTCATATTTGAAGAAAGAATGGATTCTTCCAAATTACGAAGTGCTCTAAAATTGAGGAAAAATATCATCAATTCTTCATTAAGTGCATGACTTCTTTTATGCACATGCTGAACATGTGAAAAAAGAGTTGAATTTTTTTGAAGAAGTTGGAATCATATTAAATTTAAACTGAATCAAGCAACTGAGGATCATTTTTACTCATTATTCCAAAACTAAATGCTATAGTACACTTTTTATTGATTGCAAAATGGATGTCAAGCATCTGACAGGAACACACTACCGTATAAATGAAAAATCAATGAAATTCTAAAGCTATGAAATTCATTTTTTTTCTGGCACCTGGATGTTTTGAAAACTACATTTGTATGTAGATAATAAATTAAGTGAAATACAAACCATTTCAGCACATTGAGGAATATACAAGATGAATTGCTTATCATTTGGCATTAAGAAACTTCTGAATTCAAATGAATAATTGATTGGGTCCTGAGAGAGACATTCTAAAAAACAGCAGTCAGAAGAATATAAACAAAATTTTTGCTTTGATCATTTGCAAAAGTTTGATTTTTATGTAAACAGGAAAGAGTCCTTGAGCATGATGACCCTGATTTCAATAAGATTTTAAAATCTCAAAAAGGAAAACCATTATGGAAATACTTAATCTAAATCCATTGAAAATTTGCAAACTTTTTTGCGATTGATGATATGTTCTTATTTCATTGCAAACATTTTGATATGCTTCTCCACAAAAAAATGGACAGCTCATTGTGAAGTAGCATTTATAAAAACAAGTTAGAAATCAAAAGTAACTGAATATTGGCTCTGATTGATCATCAATTGTCATTCAACTAGCAAATGGCGCAAGACCATATGATGGGAGTGCTATCTCATACTATCAATGGGCATAATATCTGCATAACAAAATCACTCTCAACTTGACAGAGATCCTCGCCATCATGTTTTCATTCTTTTGGATATCAAAAATAAAACCATTAGCTTAATGCTATAGCCAAGACATCGACCGCGAAGCTGACGTGAATATTGACAAATTATAGTGATAAATTCAGAGCTGATTTGAATATAAAAAATAAAAAAAATAAAAATTCAAAATTATTCTTATTTAAAAATAGTTAAATTTAAAATAACACCCTATTTTATTGTCAATCTCAAAAATAAACCCAGGTTGGAAGAAGCCGGAAAGAATTAAATTATTTTTGTGTAATGCTAGAGCTAAAATTCTTAGAAATATTTAATTGCCATTTTCATGAGAAGAAATGAAAATAACTTGTCTTGGAGAAACAAGGATTTTAATGAACTGATTTTAAAGCAAAGAAGTTGTGAACTTTTTAAAATACTTTGTCTAACTAGCAAATAATGCTCAAGGAGATTTAAAAAGAAAACAGGACTCTTTCCTATCTACAAAAGAAAATAGGCATCAAAGCAAGAAACAAATTTTATGTCTAATTATTGTAATGTCTGTTAGCAGAGAAAATGTGGGGATTTTCCAAGGCACAGAAAGAAAGGACTTTTGTAAAATATTATTTGTATTGTTATGTATTTTTTTTCTCTCTAGAGAATTTTTGATGCCATGCTAGGAGGGGGATGTGTTTTAAATTTTCTTACTCATATTTACTTATTAATTATACAAGTGAATAAAAAATACAAAAAACAAAGCATAGAAAGAAAGGACGTTTGTAAAATATTATTTTTATAGTTATGTATTTTTTTTTCTCTGTAGAAAATTTTTGATGCCATGCTAGGAGGGGGATGTGTTTAAATTTTGTTACAAGTGAATAAAAAAATACAAAAAACAAAAACTTTATAAAAGTCAAAAAATAAATTTAGTATTGATTGATTAAATTTAATTTTGTATAAGTCGAGAGGTCAGCGCGACTGCCTTACAAGCAGTTGCCCGGGTTGCGGGTTCGCGTCATGGCCGATGCTATGACACTTGAAAAAAAAAAAGAGAACAGAAAAAAAGTTAAATATAGAAAGATATTTTAAGTAAAGTGCAATGAAAAAAGATTGCTGAAGGATAAAATAAAATGGGAGTGATAATTCAGTAAATGTCTGTTAGATTAATTATAGAAAAAAGATAGCATTGTTTAATTAGAGCAGAAAGCTATTTTTAAAACTAATTAAAAGAGTAAAGAAGAATTGTTAGTACAATTAATATCAAAAAGACTAATTGTGGTGAAAGGAATGAGCACGTATGCAATTAAAGCATAATGGATATTTTTGGTAAAAGACTTAATTCTATCATGGAATAACCTAAAGAAAAATAGTGATCATCAATTATAATATTAATTTTGGATATGAAACAGTGCTAGATATAAATAGTGTGTGCAAAAAAGAACCATGTACTTTTTTACTTTTCATGAATGCTGCTGTCGCTTATATTGGACTTTTGAAAAAGGATCCAGAGTAAAAACTGCCCGGAAAGTTATAGTGATTTTCCGCCATGAGGGTATGGCCGGATAGGATAAGAACAAATCACAGATCTTTTTATTTGTGTAAGCCTGAGAGGCTCCAGTAGGATTGTGTAGAGAAAGACTGAGTATAAGTAGTAACTTATAATTATTTTAACTCAGACCTAAGAATAGTGATGACTGATGTTAGTCTATTATCAGCGGAAAATATTAGTATTTATTGGAAAATAGTAATGAGAATCAAAGATTTATTGATCACTTTTGTAAATGGTGTTTAAAAGTTAATAAATATTTTTTCATCTTTACTAGTGATAATTTTTTTTAGACTTGTATTTTTTTTTTTGTTATTTATTGGTAAGTGAATACACAACATGATTACAATGAATAAACCAAGTACAAGTGTGGAAAAAATAAAAACTTATCACTATCATAAAGAATAGGAAGATTATTTTTTTTATTATGATGAAAAACAAATGTGAATGTATTATTTGCAGAGTGCATGTGGCTTTACCGAAGAAAGCCAATGTTGAAAGACATTTCTGCATTGTTCATAAAAATTATAGAGCAGTGCATTAAGAAAAGTTAAAGACGCAATTCACTATGCAACAAAATTTTTTTATCAAGTACAATGCAAGTTCAAAAACTGCTATAATTGCATCATTCAAAGTTGCTGAAACTTTAATTAAACACAATAAGTCCTTTTAAGATGGACATATATGGAAAGAAGTCTTCATCAAAGCTGGTGAAGTATTATTTGAAAATTTTAAGACTTAATCTGAAATAGTGACTTCTATCAACAATATGTCATTATCACTTAACATAATCATACATAGGACAGAAGAAACTAATTGAAATCTTGGAAGAGATTTTACACAAAAACATTAACAACTATAACTTTTTATCAGTACAGTTTGTCGAATCTATTGATTATACAGCTACTATGCAATTATGTATTTTTATTGGCATAGTTTTTGATTATATATCAGCCACAGAAGAATTATTAACAATTATTCCAATTTAAAGGACAAGAAATCAAGATATCTATAATTTATTCAAGAATTACATTATACAAATGAATTTTCCATTTTACAAATTAGTTTCAATAACTACCAATGGAATTCCTGCAATGATTGGCAGTAAAATTGATTTTATTATTCTGTGTAAAAATGTTATTGATATACTAGTTTTATGGACTATCATTGTATTATATATCAGCATGCTTTGTGTTCAAAAGTATTGAAATTTAATTATGTTATGAGTGTTGCCTTCAAAATTGTTAACGAAATAAGATCAAAAAGCTTGTCAATTCTGGGATTTGCTGGAATGCGAGAGTGAATATAGTGAATTATTATATACTGATGTAAGAAAAGTCGAACAAAATTTTTAATTAGATTCAGAGAACTTCTACCACAAATAAGGTCATTTTTGGAAATTGAAGGTGATTCATATCTACAACTGAATGACAAAGAATGGCTTCTTGACCTGGCCTTTTTCTGTGATATTACAGAAGAACTAAACTTAAATGTAGAACTACAAAGAAAAGATAAAACAATAATAGTTATCTTAAGCACTTTGAAGTCATTCAAGGAAAAATTAAGTATGCTTGTAATACAACTGAAGCATCATGAATTAAAAACATTTCAAAAATATGGTTGATGAATCTAAAGACAGAATGAATCTAATCTACAACAAATATGTTGAAAATATAATATTCCTCATAAAGGAATTTGATGGGAAGATTAGTGGAATTTGACAAACTTGAAGATATCGCTAGTTTTTTGTCTTATCCATTTAATGTTAACATTAATATCAAAGATATTGCTATGAAATTAAATGAATTTGTATAAATTCAGTGGGCTTTGAAGAAGAAGTAAATATTAAATGTGATATACATTTAAAATCAATGGCTTTAAATAAGATCTTCTGGACATTAATAAGCAGGTATAAGTATCCAAATATTTGGAGTGTTGCAGCATATTTCAATGCATTTTTTGGTTCAACATATTTGTGCAAATCAGGATTTTCCTGCATGAATGCGATAAAAAACTAAACATAGGTCACAATTATCAGACATTTGAAATCATGTCTAAGAATTAGTTCAAGTTTATATGAGACAAATTTTGATAAACTTGCCGAAACTATGCAATGCCAAGTGTCATCAAAATAAAAAATTATTATTATTTTTTTTACTTCATAATTTTTTTTTGTAAAATTTGTATCTAATTTATTTTAATACAATTCTAAAACAATTTTTTTTCTTGAATTTTTTTAAAAATTCAGGACTAGCTCTAGAAAATAATTATTTATAGGTAATTTAATAAATATTTTATAAAGCGTCATGAACAAATTGTAGTACTAGAGAGAGCTGAAGTAATTTAATAATAGTCATAGTAAAATGTCTTTGACTGCTTTTATCTTAGTAGAAAAAAAGTTCATCAGTTTGTACCTTGAAAAAACATCACAAATATTTGTGAGTACATAAAAAGTCCTTGTAAAAAAAACACACCAATTTTTAAGTACATTCTAAAAAAAACAGGACTTCAGTCTTTTTTTTTTTTTTGTTCCGGCAAAAATGCTTTTTTTTCTCATTTCCTGTTCGAAGCCCTGAAAAAACATAGTCGCCTTCAAGTACACTTTCACCAAAAAAGTGGCCCCAATGTCTAAAAGTTTGGCCATCCCTACTATATACTGATGCAACATTGACAAGAATATTGATTGACTGGTGTATGCATGTAGCAAATGTACCAGCATAAGAAGCAGCCCTCCAAAAATACAACCTTTACCCTTGGGAGGAACTATAAGGAAACTGGCAATGTATATATATATATATCGATTATGCTAGTTCATTCAAAGAATATTCTTTTATTCTCATAGTTTGACCTTAAGAGGAACCAGAAGGAAACTGGCAATATATTTATATCAATTATGCTAGCCCATTCAAAAGATATTATTCTTTCGTTATCATAGTTGCAAAATGAAAATAGGCAGAAATTGAAACAGTCAAAACTATGCCAACTTCACAATCAACTATTGAAATTTTTGTCAAGCATTGGTGGTTTAGTGATTAGCATAGCTGCCTTCCAAGCAGTTGGTGGGTTCGCTTCCTGGTCAACACATTTAACATATATAAAAAAAACTATTGAAATTTTTGAAGATGCATTTGCTCATTATGTTTTTTAGATATTCTCATATCTGACAATGCATTATTATTCACCAGTGAAGAGTTACAGAAATATTGCAAAGAAGTGAATGCCATACAAAGAAACTGGCTAAGAGAAATTTATAAACATTCATAAAACGATTGATTGCCATGAGTAAAGAACCAGGATCTATGTGATAAAAAGTTTGAGAAATATTTTTTGGTATTGCGCAACTCCATTAAACAATGGGAAGACTCCAGTGAAATTATATTTAAATTAATCGTAAATATACGAAGTCTGTATAGAGAAAAGCTTTTATAAAGTCCATTTTTTTATTTTTTAAACAGTATATGCTTAGCCACTTTCGACTATTACAAGTTATAAATATGGTCTTCATATATTTATGATTACATTAGTCTGAATTAAAGCTTATACTTTTATAATTATATTTAAATTGTCAAATTTGAATACAACTGGCTGTAATAAGTTCACTTCTACTCTAACCAGAAACCAAAGCTGAAGTTAGATGCTATCTTAAAAATAATTGATCAAA
Organism: Epiperipatus broadwayi; assembly: GCA_028023455.1. Classification (NCBI taxonomy): domain Eukaryota; kingdom Metazoa; phylum Onychophora; class Udeonychophora; order Euonychophora; family Peripatidae; genus Epiperipatus; species Epiperipatus broadwayi. The sequence continues at coordinate 6,332,346 of JAQFVV010006242.1, forward strand.
ACAATGAAATGGCACATTAATCAACTCTGTATTAGAACCATCAAAAAGAAATCATTGCAATTTCAAATGAAGATCAAGAGTTCATGAACAATAAGGATAACTCATACCATAATCTAAACAACTCATTATATTTATATCTTTTCTATACATAAAGCTATCAATCAAACATGCAAAATCAAAAGGAGCTGACTCTAGTAATAGTTATGATTCTAGGAGTTATATAAACTCCAGGTCCTACTTCAACTCCAAGCCTTCTGGTTGGCAATCCATTCGGGAACAATCATAGACCTGCACATCTTTAGGATTGTCCTTTGAGTGTTCATCAATAAGTGTGGAAGAACTATAATAATTATTTATAATATTTTCATAATACATACAAATAGTGCTGTCACAATCAACATTCTATTTTAGAGTTTCAATTTTAAAAGAATCTATTAAGAGATTGACCAAAACCTATCAAATATATCAAGAAAGCATTGATAAAAACAACATTTAGCTACAAAAAAAAATTATTTAAAAATGTATATTCTTTTTATAACATTACTGCTGAATTAAATCTGCTATTTAAAGTTATTTATTTTTTATTTTTTTCAAACTATCAATGTAATTTTTTTCTTCTAATTATTAAATTTATGTGGGAGCATTTATTTATATTAAATTAATCGTAATTTTGTTTTTATGTATATTTTCATTTTTGTGACTACAATATATTCTAGGAGACAAAAAAAAAAACACTCAATTTTTTAAAATGTTTTAATAAACATTAATAATATATATTATTGTTTCCCTGAAAGTTTTCAATGATGGTATTTTAGATGTGATAATATGTTGAACTATTTATATCATGTACCATTAAATATTGAATGTCTAAACAACTGTTAGTAATAGTACACAAGTTTGTAGATTACAAAACATTTCAAGTGATATTTTCCCCTGCTCTTTTTCAGGTGTTGCGGGCCTATATAATTATTGTTATTGATCATCCCAACAATACTCTTAAGAAGAGTGGAGAATAATACTACTTGAAACATTGTATAATCTACTTATCTGTGTTATTATCTACTAACTTGTGTATTGTTATTAACAGTTGTTTGTATTTGGAAAAATTCAATTAAAGTTTAAAATTTGTTAGACTTTCAACATTTAATGGTAGTTCATGGAAATAGTCCAACATAATATCACATTTATATATATTGTATTCAACATATTATCACAATTATATATATCGTATTCATGTAAATTTGAATAGGTCAAAAATCTTGCTTTAATTATAAATAAAATTAAAATATTGAAAATAAATCAAGAAAATTTGATTACTATAATTATTGTATGTTGTATTCATGTAAATTTGAATAGGTCAAAAATATTGTTTTAATTATAAATAAAATTAAAATATTGAAAATAAATCCAGAAAATTTGATTACTATAATTATTGTAATTTAATAATTTAATCTTTATATTTATAAACATTTAACTTTATTTCATAATAGGCAACATCTAATCATATGTTAAAAATTTGTACCAATTCTACTCGTCGGGCAAAATGGTTTTGCAAACTTGGTTATTTTTTAAATCCCCAACCATTTACTTTAGCCTTATCATCACTTTTTCCAGATGGAGGGAATGTTGGTTGTGTTGATGTATTAATATTAAGAGTTTATCAAATGCAGGTAATTAATTATATTTTTCATAGTTCTTGAGATTTTATATGTTAACTTTAGATGATATAATTTTAAGAAAATTGGTATTTTACATATTAATTGTGTCTGTAAATTATATTGGATCATTCTTTGTTATGAAGTAAAAATATTTCCACATTACAAACTTATCAGATTTTTTTTTTTAAATAAAATTTTTAATAGCTCTTCAGAATCATAACATTTGTGGACTGTTTTTTTTTCATAAACTCTTATACATATAATATATTATACAAAGATTGATTATTTTGTCTTTGTGTAAAATCCTTAAAAGGAATAATAATGGAATGTGAACAAATCATTAGCACTTATTAAATATAAAATTGGTAATTGAGTAGAACTGGAATGTATGAATGTACCTTATAATTGTAGAAGTTCTGAAATATGTATCATTATAATTTGTTACTGAAAACTTGTCCTGTGTAATTTAGTGTAGTGGTCAAGTGGTAGATTCTGGCATTCATTTCTATAATTTCATGTGCTTGAACTTCTTACAAACTGCTCAGCAATAAAACCATAATTATTTTTATTGCAAACTCAACAAATATTTTAATTTATAAATCTTGACAATTTGTATTTTTTACCCTCTAAATCATCATTTTTAAAACATTTAAAATTATTCACAATGAATCTATAGATGTCATATTGACATTTGATAGAGCAAATAGAAGTTTGTAAATTTATTGAAGGTTATCTTAACTGAGAAAGAATGGAATCTTTTGGAGTACAGTTTTAAATTTATAAATAGTTTATGGAAAAAACAGTATTTAGAAATTATTGCAGACTTTAAAGTGATTTATAAAAATGTCTCAAAAAAAAAAAAAGATATGATTTTTAAAGAGATGATGCATATACTTTGAACTGTGATTGATGAGCCTATACTAAACAACTAGGATTTTTGACAAATGGTTGAAAATAAGATCATTTGCTTAATCAAATAAATTATAAAGAAAAAACTATTTAGCAAATGGATAAACTGAAATTTGAATTCGTTTCATTTAATATTAAAACAATGAAAGGCAAATGTATTAATAAAGTTGACAGTATGTGTTTTTATTAACATGCTTTATTGCTCATACTAGAATTAATTAATTGAAAATGTATTCATCAGATGCACGATTCATGTATTTTTTCTAATATTAAGTTACATAAAGTAAATTATTCCATAGTCTTGATAGAATTTAGAGAGTCATATTATTATAAAATTACAGGGGTTATACACTTGCCTAATGAGAGTCTTGATATATTCTGTATTTTCAACTGGAAGCATATTATTAACAGCATATCTAAAATTGTTGATATTTCTTTCACAAATTCTGAATATTTACCTTTCATACAACTGGAATGTCAATGCGTATATTATTTAGATTGTAAATTAAAAGGATTTCATGACTGTGTAAATACATACAAATTGTTCCTGATTTAGTTATCCTAATTTTAATATGATAATTAATTGATGAAACACTATATTACTTTTACAATGCTTTATAATCTACCCTTTCCTTCTGTTTACCGTTTCGATTGCCCCAGCAATTCTTCTTCAGAACCTTATATCTCCTAATATTAATAATTTGCAAGTATATCAGACTATTATGTAAATTATCCATTTATATGCAAAAGATCAGAATGCATATGAAAAACCCCAGTCTAAAACTAGAATTCACAGAGAGATGGTGAACTAGTGCAAGAAAAGTGTGCATGCTAAGTAAACACAAAAAAAAACTTGGAATAATTTGCCTATAAAAGTGTGTGAAGTGAAACATGTAATTAAAGAATTTATAAATTGACTATCTTTATTTCTTATGGAATTTTGAATTATTCATTTTTTATTTATGTGTATTTATTATAGTTAAATAAATTGCTTTATTAGTAAAACTGTGTGTTAATTTATTTAAAGTGATTGTTACTCTCCCAACTAGTTCTCATAGCAACAATCTGGCTTTTCTTATTACATATTCAATATATCTGTTAAATAAATATGTAAGGTGATAATATGCAAATTTAAATTCTTCCCCAATGTGTAATCACTTTGCTTTACTATAGTTCATTTTTATTACACCTTCTGTTTTTATTTAGAGATTTCTTATAAAAACATTTTTTTTTTTTTTTAAAAAAAATCTTCCATAGTTTATTATGGCGAATTGCAATGAAATAAAAACTTATATAAACTTTTTTTCTTGTATTTCCTAGATTTTTCTATTATCCCAACATACTTAAGAAATGTTGTCTCTAGTTTCTTGGCTTTTTCTGAAACCAACTTCTATATCTGATAGTTTATTTTTAATGTGGTATGATAATTATTATAAATCAAAAACTCATTTCTTTAGTGTAGGAATGAAGATTGATTTTTTTCAATTTATAAACCATTGAATAATTTTCCAAATTAATTAGTAGCATAATTTATTTAGTCAGTACTTTTATTGATAATTTTTCAGTTTTCTATAAAATTTTTGATATAATGCTGTTAGTTTTAGTCACCATAACTTAATCTGACATCATACTCATTATTGAAGATTTTTTGGTGTAGAACAGTGGTCTTCAACCTTTTCACACCTGCGGACCGGTAAAAATAAGGATAAGGTTCCGCGGACCAGCAAAAATAAGGATAAGATTTCGCAGACCGGCAGAAGTCCATAGATAAATTTTCTTAAAGATAAGCATAATTGTTATAACTGATCAAAACAATAATGTTAAATATATAAGATAAAGTTTTGTATATATATGGAGTTTATATAATAAAAAATTTTTTTTTAAATTTTTTTTAGAAAAGTAATAAAAAATTTAATTCTACCCCCCCATAAACATCTGTGATAACTAGAAAAACAAATTAATTTATGATTGATTGATTAGATTTTGTTTTCGTTCTGTTTTCTTTTTTTTTTAATTGGGTAAAAATGAGATGAAAAAATAAATAAAAATTGGCTATATTAATTAAAAGTTTAAACTCTTATTATTTATTATTACAAACTTTTTACTGCCCATCTAGCACGCGGACCTGCAGAAAAGTTCTGCGCCCGGTGCCGGGCCGCGGACCAAGGGTTGAAGAACACTGGTGTAGAATATTTCATCAAAAATCTCTTCATTAATATTTTTATAGTATAGTTTTTTTTTTTGTACATTTCCTTCAACTCTATTTGAGCTTTGTTATTTCTTTTGCAATTTATTTATTGGCATTTTTATATTCATGAATTTTCTGATAGTTTTGTTTTCCAAATTTATTTCTTTTATATTGTGGCTTGACATTATATTGCTCGTGGATTCTTTTTGGAATTTTTTATTCTGTTTTCTTACTAGTTCTTTAATTTTTAAAATTTTGGAATATTTTTTTTTTCAATAACTATTGTATCTTTTGTGAACTAGTTTGGTGTTTCTAATTTTTCATTTTAGTTAAAGTTCTTCTTTAATTATTATTTTTTACTTCTATTCACAGTTCATTGGATATTATTCCTAAAAGTGATAGGTATGATTTTTTAAACATCTGAAGTTTATATATGAATAATTCATAACCTGTTA